>CM050657.1:1200000-1800000 GCA_027574665.1 Rhynochetos jubatus
AGTGCTCCAGACGTGTCCCAGCCTGGAAAAATTTACAGTTTTAGGTTTGCTTTCAAAGTTTAGAATAACCCTGAAAGAAGCTACAGATCATTAATGATTCCTACTGAAGATCTCATTATAAAGTAAGCAGATGATTCAGGCTTGTTTGGAAATGCATTTTTATTGGGAAAAAATGCAGTCCATTTTTAGTTGTCTGGGCTTTTCGTGAAACGACATCTTGTTCTGCAGATTTATTGTTGACTTGCTAGATACTGTTTGTAATATAAATAGCGGTTCAGCAGATTGTCAGAGATTCTGAAGAGCAGCACTTCATGTGAAAATCCCCTCTTTATAGAGCACTGCCATGCCTACGAAGGGCACGGACAACCTGAACTTTCTGGTGACTTGGAGAAGAATGGGACCTGCAGGCCAAGCTGGGTGGCTTAGGGTGCTTATTGAATAGTTTCGCGCATGTAAAGCTTTAACGTTTTCACTGACACAGACATTTCTAGCCCAGTTGGATCATGTTTGGTCTCTCCCTGAGGTGTGTGGTTCCCAAGTACTTCGGTATTTAAAAAAAAAATAGTCACAGTTTCTTATTAAAAGGTAAAACAACCAGTACACGTAATTCTGTTCAAAATAACCCGTGGGACCTTGTCTTCGTTCTGAAAGAAGTGTGCTCAGACAGACACACTCTGAGTCCATCCGAAGGACGTGTAGAGAGTCTGTGAGCAGAGAAGAGGTTTCTCGAGGTAGCTGGAAGAAAGGCTACTGGTGTTCTCGGAAGAGGCCGATGAGCTCTGTCATGGAAGGATGTGTATCCCACCGTCCCTCTGCTCTTCAGGCTGCACTTGACAAACTACAACCCCTCGGTGAACCGCCTCCTCAGCTGCTGAGCGATGGTGCATCTGGGACAATGCACTCGAGAGAGATCTCACAGCTTGTGTAAACATCCCACCTGCTGACACGTCTGAAGACACCACAGCGCTGTTTCCAAACAGAATTCAACTCTGCTGTCAGAGGTTTCAGATTTTTGACAAAAGCAGGTCTCAGCAGAAGGATGTTTTGTCATTATTACCCAGATAGCAACAAACTTCTTTTGAGGGGAGGGAGAACAGGAAAACTCAACCCTGCAGCCCCCTTGTGTTAGTCTCATGTGCACTGAGGGCAAAGCCCTTCCAGAAACAGGAGATAAATTCTGACTTCACTGAAATGTTTTGGCAACCAAATTCAGATTTTGATTAGCCAAAATTCAGTTGTTAGGATTATGTTGTTATAGCTCAGCTGTTAACGGGAGTGATTTAGCATTAACTTTCTTTTGCCTTTACTGTCTGACCTCACTTTAGCTTGTTCTGCTCCCTTCCAAAACCAAACCCCAGTGTTCAGTACTTGCACTTGTGTGATTTATTCTACACCACTTCGAATCTAGGTAATCCTTTCTGCTCTCCTCAGGAATACTGACGGGTAATGTGAGATTATGTTTTTCCTAGCTTATACACGGTGAGATTGAAATACCTAGTTTAGGTATCCACTGTGCTGACTGATTCCCCAAACTGACACATCTGGAAACATAACTGTGGCCTCCTAGAGCCCAGAGAAACTTTCCTTTCGTGTTTCTTTCTCATTCTTGTTTTTCATTCTAAGGGCACGCTGCCGACGGTTCTTACGCACAGGAAGCCTGTCGGTACTGTACACTGAAATTGCTGTGCTGCACTTGTCAGATGCTTTGTACATTAGATGGATTTGGTTTTAATCAGATGACCAATAACTGTTAGTCACAGACACTGGCAGAGAAGTTCACCTGCACTGCTTAAACACCCTTAAAATAAAGGCATACCAGACATCGTGCTGGTAGGTCCTACATATATGGGCTTTTTTGTCTTAGGTGCTTAAAATAGTTACATATGTTTGAATAATGTATTACTAAGAAGTAGCATCACACCTTCTGGCCATATTTTGAGAGGGGGAGAAAGGAGGGTTTGTTATGTTTTCTTTACCCAAAAGAGGAAAAACTTTACTAGAGAATCTTGAAAAGGGGAGAGACTTGACCATTAGCAAGAGCACGAGTTGGGAAACGGAGTCCTGTCTTTGCTGTTTGCAGGAGTGACAGAGCGCGCTGGATTACAGCCCTCGGACAGGACCGGGACAGGCGGAAAACGGACAGGACAAGTAAGTTTATAACAAGATTTCTGGGAGCTTTGATGGGAGGATGGAGATGCACTGCCCCTCAGTGGGGATGGGAGCAAGTGTGGGCTATGAATACCCTCAGAAACGTTGCCTGTTTCTTTTCCTGGGCTCTGCCGCTGCAGTGTAGGCGAAGCTGCCGTCGCTGTGCCCAGGGCTGCTTCAAGGAGCTGTTTCACACAGTGATTTCCATTTGCATTCACTGGCCCTGGTTTGGCCAGTTGTTTCAATCTCTTGGCTGAAGTGCAAAGCCCCTTCCCTGGGTGTTATCCCAGGTTTGTCTGTGTGTGACAGCTCAGGCAGGAAGCCGTTTGCATCATTTGCTGCCTCCTTTGGGGTTTTTTTTTGGGAGCACACTCTAAGGTAGAAATTTTGAAAACAAATAGTATATATTTTTAATAAAAGATACTCTGTTACGTGAATTGTTTAATTCAGCCTACCTTATTTCTTCCACAGTGTTGACTCAGGTGGAGATCATCAGAACGTACACAGCAAAGCAGTCAGATGAACTGTCTCTCCAGGTTGCTGATGTTGTTCTGGTTTCTCAAAAAGTCAGTGACGGTGAGTGAGAATTTTGCTTTTATTAACCATCTGTCCCCACTGCAGGCGAATCCAGCTAGAAAAACCTGTTTCCTAATACCACTGGCCATACAATGAATAAAGGTTTAGCTTCTGAGAAAAGCTTGATCAAAGGAACTATTCTGTTCCTGTCTGCTTGTATTAAAAAAACCCTCTACAGAATCACAGAGTGGCTTGGGCTGGAAGGGACCTTAAAGCCTCCCCAGTGCCACCCCCTGCCATGGGCAGGGACACTCTCCACTAGCCCAGGGTGCTCCCAGCCTCATCCAGCCTGGCCCCTCCCAGGGACGGGGCACCCACAGCTTCCCTGGGAACCTGTCCCAGTGCCCCCCACCCTCTGCGGGAAGAATTCCTTCCCCATGGCCCATCTCAATCTCCCTCTTTCAGTTTAACCCCATCACCCCTTGTCCTGTCACTCCCTGCCCTTGGAAAAAGTCCCCCCCCAGCTTCCTTGTAGCCCCCCAGGCACTGGAAGGGGCTCTAAGGTCTCCCTGGAGCCTTCCCTTCTCCAGGCTGAACCCCCCAACTCCCCCAGCCTGGCCCCATGGCAGAGGGGCTCCTGCCCTCCGGTACTTTATCTGCACCATTCTAAGTATCTGATACTCACTACCAGGGTAGATGCAGAAGGCGTGTGATGACTGCGTCAGTCGTGTCTACTCAAGTACACACACAGTTCTGACAAAGTCTCCCTCACGTGACTTGAAAAGGTTTCTTACTCCGTTCACCCCTGCAGGCTGGTACGAAGGGGAGCGGTTGCGGGATGGCGAAAGAGGTTGGTTTCCCATGGAGTGTGCTAAAGAAATCACATGTCGTGCCACGATTGACAAGAACATGGAACGGATGGGACGCTTACTTGGGCTCGAAACCAACGTATAGAGCATTTGGGCTTCTTCACACTACACAGCAGGATTTGCACTACTGGCTGTCAGTGAGGCACAGCTGCACGCCCCACGGCTCTCGCCTGGAAGATGTGGCTCACCACTGCGAAAAAGCTAGTCACGGAGCACTGATGTTTCGCGTCCTCGTCCCTTTTGGTTTGCGTTTCAAGAGCTCTGAACTGAAACCTGGCTCATCCGGATTCCAACTAGAAGTAGTTCCTCAGGCACTGCAGAACAGCCATGTGTCTTTTTGACTCAGATTTTGGTTTCAACTGTAGTTGCTCCATTCCTGCCTCTTTGCATATTCTTTCTCCATCTGTTTCTGAGCATTTTGACTTTCCTTCAGAAGCAGAACTCCGTAGCAGTCTGCGTACAAGACGGAACGTCAGAAACACCCAGTCCATTGAGCTGGGGGTGAACAGCAGGAGTGGGGGTTTCCTGCTCCCAAGAACTGCAGCATTACAGTCGTGGAAGCAGTGTGGTGATGGGACACCTCCCAGTGGTGTCCAACTCCGTAAGCTAACCTGAATGAGAATAACCAACCCTGTAACTCAAAGGACTACCTCGCCAGCATAGGGCCGGGGCTGTCCCAGGCGCTGTCAGAAGTTAATTGGAGCTCTCTAATCCGTGTTGGCAAAGCTGACACAAGCTCCAGGGAAGTGCCTCCAGCGGTGGTCTCTAATACAGTGTGTTACTCCTGGCAGCTGAGGGGTTTTCTCCTTCCAGTGCTGCAGTGGTGAAAGGATTTCTGAAAGCAAGAAAGAAGCACCAAACTTTGCAAAATGTATGAATTTGATTATCTTGTTCTCAGATCCATTTCAGCACAGGTATTGTAAAGGAGTGTAACGGCTGGAAATGTGTGGTCAGTTTTCCTTGTGTTGAACTGGGTCTTCCTGTAAAGTTAGGGCTTCCGAGCAAGGGCTTTGAGAGGGACTGCAGAAACATGAAACACTTTTTGTTCGGGGTTTGAGGTTTTTAGTCTTTCTGCTCTTTCTTTTGTACTAGAGATCTTTTCCTTCTGTGGAGGCAAAAAGTTCAACTGAACTTCAGTTCGCCTCCACCACTAACATTTGGGTTAGCATCATGCTGAAACCACAGGCAGAAAAAAAAAAGAGGGAGAATTGAGATGCGTAGAGTTGTGTTAAGGCGCCAGGTCTTCTCATCGCTGTGGTATATATACATGATAAGACCACCACCGAGGAAAGATCAGGAGCAGATAGCTCAGCACCTTGGTTAACTTCACCTTCCCCTGCTGCAGCGTGACTGGGTGATAGTGGGTGCTTCAGGCAAAAGGAGGGGGAGAGAGAGAAAACAGTACTCAGACCTTGCTTTCAGGGGAGCTCGCATCGGTGCTGCTTCACACGTGATGTGATCTTCTCTGCTGTAGCGAAGACTCCTCACTTGCACTGCACACAGCACTGGCTAAATTTTTGCATCTGCAGTTTAGCTTTGGAATTTCACAGAAAAAAACAACCACTTGATGTTGTGTGAACTAAATGCACTCGCTAATGAAGTAAGTTTCAGTACATGCCTTCTGTATATAGGCGTGACAGTTCGTATTACAAAAATCTTGCCCCTTTAAGGACCAGCTGATAGCTCAGCAGGGTAGAACACGCGCTCAGTAACAACGGGGAGAAACTTGCCCTGCAAAGGCTTTCTTGTTGCATTCCCCATCTTTCCTGAAGAGGCTGTGTGTTGGTTTATAGACGGTGATGTGTTGATTGCATTTGTGAATGAACTGGATGTTTATAAAGACACATCTCTTAAGACTTTAAACTGTATTAGGAAGGCAGTAATCTTGTACAAATACACTTCCCTTGACAGCCTGACAGTGGTTATACAGCCTTGTAAATTAATTTATGAGTAGACTGAGTGATGAGAGACTGTAAATTGAACAGACTTATTTAACATAGTAAAAATACTGCTAATATTCTAATATTTTAACAAATTCTATTGTACACAGATGTTTAACACGTAACTGAATGTATAAATCCTGCCATTAATTTTATTCAGATTTTTTAATACACTGTATATATTTTCATACCTAGTTTTTCCAAAAAATGCTGTAATGTTTTTTAAAAAGACATTTTTAATTTTTCCTATTGTTGGACACAGTTCTTCAGGAATTAAAAGACTTCCTATGATTTTCTAGGACAACAATCAATAAATGCTTTTAAGTCTTTACTAAAAAAAGCTTCCATTTTTCTATAAGAAGCACCATTAAGCTGCAAGTTGTTAATGTCACGGAAATGAAATCTGTTCTGCAGCCTGTTTCATTTTAAACTTTCAGCTCTGTAATGAACAGCACCATCACGTGTCCTACTTCATCTGTCAGGGATTCAGTTTCTGGGTATGCCCATGAACCTGGAGCACAGCACAAATAAATACAGGCCCTAGGAGAGCATGTCCTCTCTCAGAGACAGAGGAAAAGTTGAGAACATAAGGCTCTTCTACTGCCTTTACTTCCTGGAGCACAGCATAGCTCTGGGTGGAAGGGACCTACAACAGTCATCTACCCCAACCACTCCAGGGCTGACCCAGTGTTAAAGTGTGTTACGAAGGGCATTGGCCAAATGCCTCCAACACTGACTAGCCCGGAGCATCGACCACCTCTCCAGGAGCCTGTTCCAGGGTCTGACCACCCTCTGGGTAAGAAACACTTCCTCCTGATGGACACAAATTTGAGCCATTCCCAGGCTCCTGTCCCTGGACACTCCCGCCCCCCCAATCCTCAAGAAGCTGCAAAGAGCAATGAGGTTGCCCCTCAGCCTCCTTTTCTCCAAACTAAACAAGGCCAGGGTCCTCAGATGCTTTGCAGAGGACGTGCCTTCAGCCCTGCCACCAGCTCTGTTGCTCTCTAAGAACCTGGCCCTGGGATCCAGTACATTTTGCTCTCCTGACTTGAGGTGACCATGCAGAAAATAATTCAAAATTAATCAGGAGATAAGGATGAAACAAGGCCTGACTGCAGAGCACTCGGGAAGTAGAAATGCTGGATCCGGGCCCTGTGCTAAGGATGACTGTAGTAGTTACTAGTTACACTAAATGCTGGAAGACTGTATTGCAATTATCTGTAATGCCTGACATAGCTGGGGGTCAGTACAGAAAGGAATATGATCACTTGTAGTACCGCTGACAGCACTTGGCTACCTGGGAGCCTCCTCAGGAGTGGTGACAGCCTGGCCTCAGCCACGGAGCTGCCACAGCCTCACTGCTGCAGGAGCAGCAGCTGCAAACACACTCCATGTTTGTCCCCCCCATTGGTTTGCCCCACCTGCACCATGCCTGAACAGAGGATCAACATGAAAAAAAGGAGGCAGGGAGCGGCACTTCCTGAAGAGCAGTGAGTTTTCTAGGGAAGCAGCTCCAGTCGGGGCTGCAGAATGCCCCCTAGCACAGAAATAAAAGACTCTGGACCCCATTCCACATGCGGCTGGGATAGACATCGACAGCACAGCACTGGCAACTGGTACGACCTGTTAAAATCTCTGTAGTCTGAACGCCATCACAGCTCAAAGAGGTCTTAGACAGAAGGCACATAATTTATCTAAAAGTTCATACAAGTTTTTCAAGAGCTAAAGGTGTTGGTTCTTTTGTGTTGTTTTTTCCCTTCTAGCAACTCCACGAGATTTTTATTAGCCAAGAAAAGCTACCATCTTTTAACTCTGACTTGCTCTAAGTTAATTAATTACCTTATCTTTTTAATTAAACAGCCTACCAGTGACAGCTGGTGGGAGCTTGTTAATGTATAATTAACTCTGATTTTTGCAGCACCTGGAATTTGTACCCCTTCCTTACATGGCTTCTCTAACGGGGTTTCAGGCAGGGTGACCAAAAATCAAATGCTCTCTCTTCCCTGAATCTATGTTTCCTTTCACATGATGCAATAAAATACATGTTACGTCAGGTGGGCAGAAACCACACGAAGTCCAACCACACGTGATTGGTACCTGTACTAGTACCCAGCGATCGGGTACCTGCACGGATGAGAGCGACATCTCGGGTTCACACGTACCCCTCGCTGAAGTCAAGCCCTCCTGAACATCCGCACTGCCGGGGCCAGCCCACTGTGTGCCAGGGAGCCCCGGTGCCTCCAGCGGGTCTGTGGGCTCCTGCAGGCCATCAAGCCGCCCTGGGGAAAACCAGTGCCCACCCGGCACCAACCTGTCTCAGCACTGCCAAAGCTCGCACGCCACAACCAAAGAACAGTTAACGCTGTCTTTGCTGCTGCTTTAGCTCACCCCTGCAAAGAGAACACTTTTATCTGCTGAACGTTCTGAAAAGTAACGCGGTGATGCAGTACTGAGCCTGACTCGTGTCAAGCATAAATTTGCTCCCCGTCACGCAGAGCAGCTTAGCTGAAAATAGAAATGTAAAAGTGACACCACTTTAGCCTACCTACACAACCTGGTGAAACGCTGTCTTAGTGCAGCATCGTACGTACACACCTTTAACTCAGTATCTCTAGAACATGAAACCACACAAACCTCTTTTTCCCCCTTTTATGCTGTCTCTAAACTAACACAAAACAAGTGGACAGAACACAAGTATTAGAAACAAACCTAGAGTAAATTCTGATGCCAAGATTGAGGAAACGTGAGGAGCTCTTGCTTCCTGGGAATTAAGTGGTGCTCTTAGCTCTACCATAGTCCGCAAATGATTTTCAACACCTGTACCATAACAACTACATCATTTACGCAAACTGTAGATAACACAAAGCCCAGGAAGAATTAATTACCACCACTGAATTGTTTCATGCCATAACCTGGAGTTCCAGAAGATGCTAGAAACTCTTAACACACAGGCAGAAACAGCCTTCATGAAGCGGACTGTGAACTGGGAAGAGAAACATTTGCGGTCTCTGGCTAGTCACACGGAAAGACTCAAAAACCTGACATCAGCATCACCTCATGGATTGCTTAATAACCTGATGGCATGGTTTATAGCCCTGGTATGCAGCCACCCACCCAGCCCCTCGCTCACTCCTCCCCTCGCGGAATGGCAAAGAGAATCAGAATAGTAAAAGAGCCCACGGTTTGCAACAAAGGCAGTTTAACTGATAAAGCGAAAGCTGCGGGCCAAGCAGAGCAAAATCAGGTGTTCCTTCTCCACTCCCCATCACAGGCAGGTGTTCAGCCACCCCCAGGAAAGCAGCATTCCATCACCTGTAAGGGTGACCTGGGCAGACAAACACCACAACCCAATGTCTCCCCTTCCTCCTTTGTCCCCAGCGTTTATCGCCGAGCAGTACAGTGGTGTGGGATATCCCTTTGGTCAGCTGTCCCGCCTGTGCCCTCAGAGCCTCTCCTGCACCCCCAGCCCCCCCGCCGGCAGGGCAGGGTGAGAGACGAGCAAGGCTGATGCTGTGCAAGCCCTGCTCAGCAACACAGAAACATCAACTGTGCCATCAACACTGTTTTCATCACAAATCCCAAACCCAGCACCACACACGCTACTATGAGGAAATTAACGCTATCCCAGCCCAAAGCAGCACACCTGACACTAGGAAAAGGCTAATTTTCAGCCTCTGAAGAACACTGAGGTTTGTTGCTTTTCCGCTTTAAAAAGGATGCGAAGCTGCACGCTTTCGGCACAGCCAACACTGTAATTTACAGTCACCTTGCAGGTAAACATCTGACCATACCAACCCCTGACCCCTGGAGTGTGCAGTTCTTCTGGTGGTGGCCCTAGTACCACAGTCTAGAACAGAAACGCAGCCGCAATGTCTGTTAACACCGCAAAAACTAAGAACAAGGAGAATAAAACAGGTACTGCCCACCAGCTTCTATTTTCTTCACGACTTTTAATCCAACCTTGTCACTGCCAGCTACTTACTGCTAGTTCTGCTTTAAGAACCTACAAATCCGTCACGTGAAGCAGCCCACCCCACAGCCCCCTGCCATCGCACACCCCTCCGCCCAGGTACAACCGGCCCCGGCTCGGCGGGCCATCTTGTTGCCCCCTGTACCGCCTGCACATGCACGACGCCCGGTGTTTTCAGCACCTCTGCCGCGTTCTCCCATTTCCATTTCCACACCCGTCAACCCTAATTTAAGTTTTTTTCCCCCTCGCTTTCATCCCGAGGCTCACCTTCCGCCGTGGCAGGCTCCCCGCCGCCTCACGCGTTCACCCTCGGCTGTGAGGCGCAGCCCTCAGCGCAGCTTCCCGCCCTCGGCGCGTGCACCGGCCGCCTCAGCGGCCCGAGAGCCCGGCGGCCTCCGGTGGATCCCGGCGGCTGCGGGGAGGGGATCGCCGGGCTCTGGCGCCGGCCGGGAGCACCGGCCGGCGCCAGAGCCCGGCGACCCCCTCCCCGCAGCCGCCGGGGCTTTGGTCTTCCCCCGGGTGTTCCTGCTCCTCCCCCGTTTGAAACACTCAGCACCTGAGGGTAAAACAAGCTGATTGGGGGTGGGGAGGTTGAATTATGGGGGTGGTTTTTTGCAGCTGTGTTGTAGAAATAAGCTTGGCTTCCTCCACCCAACAGAAAGGAGGGTCCAGTCACTAAATTCTTAATTTCTTTATGATTAAACCCCTCAATTTCACCTGAGCAGTTCTTTCCTTCAGGATAAGGCTCATAAATCCTCCCGAGCCTGGTGGTCAAGGTCGTTTTTGCAAAGCACAAAAGGAGAATGATGTTCCAAACCAAGAACTAAGCACAGGTGAAATAACGCTTTAAAGAAAAGGACTTTTAATGGAGTTCTCTAACCCGTACACGGACTTGAGAAAAACGAGACCGCAAGGAAACCGTGTCTGACCTCACGTGCCGCAGAAATTCTAGTCAACAGTGACAACGGATGGGCACAGAATGTGAAGGAAGACTGATGGAACGGGATGAGAGGCAGAAGCTGCCAGTATTTCTGAAGAGGGGTTCCTCCCACAGCACAAATTTAACAAGTGTTTTCAGGTTTAGTTTAATTAAGCCGTAATAACCTGCTGGAAGGGATGGCGAGAAGCCTGCTGCACAGCTGGAATAACACAGTAACTAATTACTCACCGCCCCCAATTAAACCCCCAGTCTTTTGAGTTGTTTCTATCGGCAGCAAGAATAGTTTAAATATTATTAAGCAATATTTTAGCAGTTTCTTGAATATTTGTTACATGACGGGTAAAAAAAAAAAACCAAACAAAACCAAAACAAAACAAGCAACAGCAGGACAAGAACCATACATACCTAACCTTGCTAGCATTGCTTTTTCTCCTATTTAAAACGCTACACAGAACACGGAATACCATGCACATACAGATATTACCAACTATTCTGAAATAACTGCTCTTCAGTACGAGGGAATTCCCAGCTTACTCTAAAAGAGTGCTTCCTCTAGCTCCATAAATGCTATAAAAAAACAAAACAGAACAGAACAAGGGTGAATAAGTTGGGTTTATCGATACAGATGAATGCATCAACTATAGCGTTCACTCTGGAAGCGTGGAGCATAGTTTTTGACACTTTCATTCTCCTGCGTTGTGATTAAGTCTATAATAGCTGTCAGTACTGCCGTATCCCTGGATTTAATATCATTCCAGTCCACAGGATGTGGGTTTTCTATTTTTTCTTGCAGAAGATCATCAAGCTCTTGTCTTAAATTCTGAAGTTTGTTGGAATGAAGGGGAAAAAAAAGAGAGGCAATTAGAGCCACACACAACATCATCACTACAGTATTCAAACCCCTTGGGCACTGTTCTCCTCATCCTTACACCTGCTGCTCTCCTGTCAGTTCATTTCAGCATTGCCATTTACAGGATCAAAGGCTGCTTCTCCATCCAGCAGTTTACCCTTTATGACAGATGGCCACTTCTGGGTGTGTACGTCCCTTAGCTGACTGTTTCAGGATCAAAAATACTGGGGTTTAAAAAAAAGTCAGGTATGATTTCCAGGATCTTATATTGAAGAGAGCTCTATTCAGCTCTTCCTTTCCCTGGAACTTCCTGCTGCTAGCTGAAGAGCCCCATCCTCACGTTTGCATATCCCTGTGGACAGTTGGATGGACTGACCAAGCCATCCTACAGGCTTTGCTATGGAAAACTACGGAGATTAAGCTTTTCACATGTTTATAAATGCTTTAAATCCACCCTACGACTCTTCAGGTCACTGCTGATGCCTCAACAGGCACACAGCCTCTTTCTTTAGTCAGGCTGTTACACTGGAAACAAACAAAACCCCAAACAACTAAGTGCCCAAGGCCAAACCTAAGTGATACATCAGTGTTTACGTCCGCCCATGTGATACAGAGTGCTGGGAATGTTGTGTTTACCACTGCATCTTAACTTCCATTCCCCTACACACCTCCAGTACATCTCTCCTTTACCCTGGGTACCTGAAGAGCTCACTGGGAATACATTTAAAGCATCATCCTCTCGGTGTCGTGCTAAGCCTGCCATATACATTATTATTAAACACAGTCACCTTAACTAAGTGTGCTATTCTTGCCGGAGACTGGAAAACAATCCATTCATCCACAGCAATGGTATCCTGATCTTTATCCTTCTGAATGGATATATCTCCTCCGAAGAACAAGAGACAGTATGGAGAGACCTCTGTACAATCATACAAGTAAATCTGCAAGGAAGAAAATTGTCAGTCCCCCTTCAAAGCGTCTTCAGTGACACCAGTAACCCCTAATGCAACGCAAAACAGAACTCCAGAAGATCATTATTCAGAGTCATTCATAAATTTGCAAGATACATGAAACAACTTGGAAAAGTTACAGTATTCATTTGTGGAACACCACCACCACTACCACAAAGAGCATAACCTGATGGCCTGTAGAAGGAGTGACCCAGGACAGGAAGGCTTCAAACAAAGGCACTGTTCACATCCCCTTTGAGCGCTGGTCCTACCTTAAAGAGCTACAAAAGTAAACTACACGAATATAAACCCTTCACATACACTGCTAGTTCTCATCTTCAGATGGTACACAAGCCAGTTGTAATGGAACTCTGTTTCTTCCACGTTAACCGATTTAGGATGAATATTAACTGTTCCATCTGTCTTGGTGCAAACCTTCACCCTTAAAAAAAAAAAAGGATTTTAGGATTAAAATAAGAACTGGAAAGTTCAGCAGTCGTGACCGAAGTCAAACACCCCTCCGGGACTCCACCAGCATACTAAACCCTGAAAGCACAAGGATGTCAAAGAAACTTTAACTTCTTTCCCAAAAGATTGTAACTGAACCTACAGTACAAACTTTCAGACATCTTTCTACATGGAAGAAGTTGGAATTCTTTGTCAAATTTACCCCCTTAACCCCCCCGTCATTCTCTCAAAGTAGAAAAAACAAGTGGCACTCTTTGCCGAACATGGACAGTTACTGAATTTGGTTACATAAACCAAGTTCCAAGCAATTTCTTGGAAAAACCACATAAGGAACTTGCATATGCGAATCCTTTGCTCGGCGTTAAGCGGTGTCAGTGCGGAACAAGGGACGAGCTGTACCACTGTCGAGCGGCCTCGTGGCGTGCCTCTATTCCTACCACATGCCTTGGAGGAAACCCGACTCGAGGGACAACCGTCAGCTGCTTTGCCTGTGCCCGCTGCCCGAACCATGTTTCCTTTCTAACATCACGCCGTCAGACCATAAGAGCAGAAACCAAGCACAGTATGTATGAAGCAGAACCGTTCTCCTCCTTCCCACGTTTCAGAGATGTGACTCTTGGGGCGTGGATCACTGAGCACTCTACTCCCCATGTGCCCAAGTGTTCTACAAGATTTCGGTGTTTGGAACACAAACAGCGGGCGAGCGAGCCTCTCCAGCAAAGTGCTGGCTGACAAACCTCTTGCTTAGTGGATTATAAACAGCCTTCCTGGGCTGCTGGCTTACACCCAGCTCCACCGCGCAGCAGCGTGCATCAGGCTGGCAGACGCTGCATTTGGGGGAGTCCGGCACACCGGGCTCAGTTTAAAAGGGAGTATCAGCTGACTAGCAGTGCCAGCTACAAACGGGTCTAAATCACACAATCTACAGGAGAATTTTGACTACGCTCTTACTCCTCTCAAAGAAATAATCACCTGGGGAGGGTTTTGCGTTCTTTTTTTTAAATATTGGCATAACCATTGCTCTGAGGTTGCCATTTCAACATTACACACCCAGACAAATAGATCCACACGGCCAACCCTTCCTTCTGCCTTAAGTCAGGTCCATGGAGAAGGATGTCTATATTCTGATGAGCGCACTGTTACTGTGAGTAGCAGTTAATAAGGATAAATAGTCTGATAATACAAACAGCGCTAAACCAACAGATCAATATTTCTGGGCTCTGTGTAGTAGGAAAGGACAGCGTTTCAGCTGCTGCTGTAGATGGAAGATGATGGCAGGACTCCTGCAGCAGCAGTTACTGATGTATTGTAACATTATCTACAGCATAAAGTCCCGCAAATTATTTCACAGCCCAGCAGGTATCCAAACGGGAAATAAAGTAAATACCATGCTCCCATCTACCATCCTTAAACCAATCACCCCACACCCATGACAGCTATTCAGAGATTCATTCCTGCACTCAAGCACTGCCTCACCTTGCCAAACCACCTGATGTAGAAAACCCTCCAGTACAAACCAACATTAAAGCAAACCCTTACATTTTTCTCTTTTTGCTGAAGCTTGGCCGGATCTTCGCAACTTTTGGATATAAACCAGCACAGATAACAGCTTTGAGCAACTTCTCATTATCTGCAGAAGACAGCAAGGTAAATAACAGTGGTGCAAAGCGAGCTTTCAGCTATTAGAAATGTTCCGTTTCCTTCCGCCGTTTACCTGAGTTGGTATTAGATTTGGGATCCTTGGGATCTCTGCTATTCACAAACCCAGCCGCAAGGAGGTGCTCAGCAAACTGTCCTTTCATGTTATGCAGCATCTAGGAAACAACAATTGCCCCAGAACGATGCTGTGCCAAAAGGCTCCTCCCTTTTTCCCACAGACTCCCTTCAACCCATCAGGATGTTACCTGGAGCGTATTTGAAGACAGGAAATATTCCCAGCAATAGTCCTTCTCAGTCCTGAAACCACGACGGCGAGTCTCTTCCCAGCCCTAAAAATGAAACCCGTAGTTCAAAGGCGTTTGCAAGTGAACGCACACCAAAAAATTAGGGACGGCAAAAACTGGAGGTCAACAAACACTACAGTTACACGTTTTTCTGTAAGAGAGAAAGCAGATCCTTCAATCTCTTTGGTTATATACGGACAGCACAGAGCAGAAAAACACACCTGTACAACAATTTGAATCAAAACTCGCGTTTTCCCCAGTGAGGCGCAAAATCTACCTAAGTTTGCCAGAACTCTGTGTGTTGCTGTTAACAGTCCTGGGTAGAAACGGCATTCCAGGCCATTTACTTCCTCTTCTCGCCCCAGCACTACCCACCTGAGTGTCCAACACTTTTCAAGTCAGCCTCAGCCTCTTGGAGAGGCCGGAAGGACAAGAACTAACGACTTCAGCAAGGTAACCATATATATATAGTTACAGCTTTACATATATATAGTCTCTTTCACAGACTTGTCCACAATAAATTAGGGGTTTGAGTCTGAAGACAAGATTGCTCAATGCTAGAAGGATGATAATTACTTTGGTTTTACGTTTCTGTAGAAGCCAAGAAATACTTCAGAGCATAAACTGATCCGTTTTCTCCTTAGCATAATCCAGATTACCCAAAGTAAAATCCTAGAAGAAACCCCCCCCGACACCGCAGTGAAAGATGCCTACCGTGAAAGCATTCACCACCGTTAGATGATCACTTTTAGAGTTCTTTGACAGTTCCTTTCTTCTTGCATCTGCTACTTTCTCTTTGCCCTAAGAATAATTAGGAGCAATAAATATATTCATGACCGACACGCCAGTTCTCTCTTCCGAACGAGGGTACACGCAGACAGCAATACTTCGTACGCTCATATGTGAGTGTTAAAGCTATGCCCAATACTCCGTAGGCAAAGACAATACTTCATTGCACGTGAAGGCAGTCTATTACTAATAAAAGTGTAATTAACATGAAAAGAAGATTAAAATGCTTCTAAACTAGAACATCTCAGTAACTGCCAAGATCCTTCTGAGATTCTTAAACTCTTATGTGTAATTCCGCCCTGAGAAACCTTACCAGAGGAATGACAAAAGGGTCTTTGAAGCTGAGGCTGGCTGCAATGGTAAGGACTGGATCCAAGCAGCAGAACAAGGCTCCAAAGAGGATCATTTTTCCAATGTGCGGTTCAACGGGCAGTCGTGCTAAATGGACCCCCAGTGGAGTCAGTTCTTCTTGCCTGTCCAGAGCGTTCTGCCAGAAGAAGGAAAGAAGGGAAGAAAGAATACACAGTATTTGAGATGGTGAGGATTCCCTTGACAGAGCTCCTAGTACACCTAGAGAACTCCAGCCTAACAGCTGGACAACACAGCCAGCTGTAACGGGGTACGGTAGGACGTGATCAAGCAAGTTATGGACAAGTCAAAACGTTCACTTCGATCCAAGAAAACGGCAGGCACGCAACCTTCAGTTGTGTTTCAAGTGGTTTACTAGGGCTCAGTGTTTTTCCAGATGAAAATATTAAGAATTAATAACACGAGTGTCTTCCTATTCCCCCCATCAAGGGTCGTTTTAGACTTGTATCTTACCTCAGTACCCTTTCTGGTTTATTTCCTCTACCCATCGCTATTTTACAGCGCTGCCACACACCACTACGCGTATGGCTGAATTTTATCGAAACATCCCTAGGGTCACGCCGTCAGTCCAATACGGCCCTTCCCTCAATCCGATGTTTCAGTGTGCTGCTGCAACTGACCCGGACCAGGGCAAGCAGTCTGCAGTACCAGCGTGCCAGTAAACTCTCCCTCCCCAGCATCCAGAGGGGCAATGACATCCCAGACCTTTCTCCTATACGCCTTATTTGCCCACAGAAGTGCCCCGAGCCCTTCACTACGCTGACTGGGGTAGGAAGGCGTGGTGGGTGCAGCGGTGAGCAGGGTGGTGCAGAAGCAGTGACTTCAATGTCTGTAGGGAACTTAGACGCAAGGTGCATGTATGTTGTGAGTAACTTAGGAAGTTCCTCAGGAACTACTCTACGCAGCCCATAGCATCATCTATTATGTGAAATTAATTCCTCTGTTCAGTGAGGATATACAAAGGGCCTACACCATACAGTAAGGGGTTGCAAGTGTCCACACCTGCAGAATCAGAACTGTCCGATAAACAACGCAGTAACATGGTTCTAACCAATTTTTCCCCCTGCGTGTACATTAAGCAGTATTTTACCAGCTCCATTAGGTGATTTATGGCCAACATTACAGCATCACGAGACGGCGGATCCATTAGTTTGCTCAGAAAATAAGCAATTCCACCAAGCTTTAGAATCTGAAAGAAAAACAGAACAAACCTACAGCAACTGGAGAAAGATGGCGCCCTAAAACCAGTTAGCAGTGACCACACTAATTAACAAAAGTCTGAACAGAACCACTAATTAAGAACTGAGGGCAAAATAAAGTATTACTGCTGAAATTGGAAACCTAAGGATCTAGTCCTCATTCAGGGGGCACGGTATTCCTAAGGTGTGCACAAGGAGTTCAGTATAAACTGTCAAAAAGGAAACTCCTGTCAGCTCTAAAACCCCTTTCTAGTAAAATTCTTTGAAGACCACACATCCCGTGACTCTGCCATTCGCAGCAAAGCTCCTCTGACTGCATGACACGTGGGGGGAGAGAGGGAAAAGCACAGTTCCAATTTCTGGTAACAGAATTCAGCTTTCATTCCTACCAGACAATCTTATTTTTCCCGGGTTTGATGCACCTAGATACAGGTGTGCATTTTGCAAAAGCCACTGCAACGGTTAGTTAAATACGTCGTACTTCCAGTGTAACGCAAGTCTGACTTGAACACCACCACAGCTGAGTTCGTTTCAGCTCTCGACCTCTTCTTCCAATGGAAAAGCAGACACCAAATCCGTCAGAAGACTGACAAGTTTACCTTGATTTGTAAGCAGAGTTCTTCCAAAGGCGTCCTCAAGATCTCCGGTAACTGATAGTCGTCCAGAAGGCTAGCACGCAGCCCATTGTACAGATGGTAACAGTGCCCTGGCTGAACTCTGCAAGGATTTAAACAAACAACTGTACTGTTTTCCCGTCATGAGCGTGTTTGCTTACAAACAGCCTTCCAAAACACCTCAAGGAATTACAACTGAAGCGTATTCAATGGTAAAAGCCGTTTCAGCCTTCTGAAACACAGACCCACCGACAGGAGAACATGCAGAACACAGAAACCTCCCACCAACCGCTCCAACGGGGCAGTGAAGAGAGCAGAGAACTGAGAGTCTGAGCAAGAGAGAAGATACTCCACCAGGTCTGGAGTGCGAAATTAAATCAAAAATTTGGTATACACCTCAGGGATATTCATTTGCAGGCAACTTTCACTGTAATGTGTCACAGCCTCAGAAGGCAGGTGTGTGGGCAAACACTGCCAACAAAGATTTAAAAAGAAGTGCAACTTCTTCTCTAAGGAGTTAAATGTAGCAGTAGTTAACCCACTTTCCCAGGACAAAGAAACCACCCTTTCCCCAAGACAAGGGACAGCTGTGCTAGCACCTGCCTCCGAGCACACCAGTGACAAAGTACCACCTTCAGCTCCAAGGCTGAGGGACACTTAAACAAAGCGTTCCCACCCGTCCCCATTCTCACCTTCCGGCTCGACCTTTCCTCTGCTTGGCATTAGCCTTGCTCACCCACTCCGCTGCCATTGTGCTGATGTTGTTCTGTGTGTCAAAGTGAGTCTCCTTTATTTTCCCACCATCTATAACGAACACCACGTCATCTATTGTAATGCTGTTAAAAAAGCAGAGAACAAAATGCAACTCTATCTCTGCAAGCTTGACGCGGATTTTGAAAGGGGTCTGGCCTCTCTTCACCCCCTCCCAACTGCGAGCCAACAACAGAAGTGCGTTTGGAATTTCATTAAGAAGTACGTTACTAAGCGGCTCAAGAAACAGCGCGATGTATCTCCTAGGCCTGGCCAAAGCCACCCCACGGGGTTATGAAGTCGGCAGAGAGGACAGGCAGCTCGCATTTATCACGTACAACAAAGGCGAGTCTTCACAGCAACATCCTTCTGTGAATTGCTTAAGGCAATTCAAGGAAAACTCCTGCTCAGTCTGCAAACATTTCTAGAGATGAAGTGTTCCAAGTGAACGGTACAAACACCAACCCACGCGTTCTGGAAAGATTAAGCAGGTTTATACTTCAGATTACAACCTCCACATAGCGTTTTTGGTCCGTATAGCCAGCTACTTACCTAGTCTCTGCAATGTTGGTAGCAATCACGATTTTCCTCACTCCTGGCGGGGTCTTCTTAAAAACCTGTAATTACCCACGGCCCATTTACACGTTTGCCAGAACCAAACACAGGCTCAGTCAACTCTTTTTGTAGTTGTGAACCGTTACAAGGGAGGAAGAGCATACCTGAGTCTGGTTAACAGTGGGCATCAATGAATGCAGAGGTATGATAATAAACCTATCTGGAAATTAAAAAAAATCAGTTAAGATAGGGTGTAAGCACACAGCCTTTAACTTAACAGGAAAATCAACCACGCAGAATAGAGAAAACAGGCTGCAAGTGCATCTACTGCTGCTTATTCTGAATTGACAGGGACAGGTATCGCAACAGCCAGTTCTAAATTAAAAAGGTATACAGGAATTATTACGCTACGATGACAAGTTTAAGAAAATACATGAAGTTACGTACAGTAATTTATATTTCATTTTTAAATTCTCAGATTATTTAATGATTGCACACGTTTAATAAGCAAACTGACACACCTCAATCTTTCAATACACTGAAATTCTTTATGGCATGCAGGCAACATGAGCCGTAAGACCTATCTGACCAGTCAGGAGCAGAGTTAAACAAGATGATGCACACAGTGTGTGACAGGCACAGGGTAGTTTAGTGCCCAGCCAAAAAAGGCTTCTAGGAATAAACAGGATTGAAAAGAACCATCAGCAAAGCAGTAGGCAGAAGCAGCTGAAGAATCAAGACAAGAAGTGGGCAGAGAATGCAGGGTTTAGTGTTGGCTGGAAGTTATCACAGTACAGGAAAGGACAGAGAGATGCAGGTCTGAGACACTTTCCCAGGCTGTTCACACCCACGCTGAGGAAAATGAGTCGTTATCATTAGCAGATGGAAGGTACCACAGAAATGCAAAAAATGCTGACCACTCTGCAATCATTTTGAGAGGAGAGAAAAAAATCCAGCGCAAGCCCAGCAACCACATGCAGAAATTGAGTTCACCACTACCGCTACTGCTAGAAGCCCCATGTGAAGTGGTGGTTTTACCTGACTTAAACATCACTTGTGACATCAAGAGGTCATGCAAAGTGCTGATGTTGTCCCAGCCTGGGAGAAACACTAGAATTGCACCATCCTATATATAGAAGAGGGAGCGAAGGGAAAAGAGGTCAGGATAAATTCTACGCGATGCAAAGAACCAGCTGCTTGCACCCCGATACGCGTGTTGGAGAGGTGACACCTGAAACCTCACGGACTCAAACTCGGAACAGTTTCTACGAGTGTTTTCTGTAAACGAGTTAGACACATCTGAACTTAACAAATACAAACGTGATTTTGAATATTTTCCCCCTGCAGTGATTTAAACACACTGCCATGTCAACACCACAAGAATCTGAGCTGCAAATAAAATAGAGAACAAATGCATGATTTTCAACACCGGAAGAACGAAACACGAAACAGAAACACACCCTCATCAAGCACAGCTTAAATGATCAGTCAACTGAAATGTTACATTGTGTAATGCTTTCAATAATCACAATTCTCTTTAAGGAACCAGCCAAGGTGTCAGCTTGCCCACATAAACACACACATAACTTGAGGTTGTAACAACCTACGTACTTACACCTATGGGAACAGAAGTTATTCTTACTTCAAGTCTGTCACTGCTTCAGGCACAGGATCCTTCTGACGATGTTATTACTAAACAGCATTAAATAACTCAATCACTACATCCTGATGCTATTACTAAACGACAAGGTAAGGCACATCTGGGGACGACTATTCGTGCAGGTGTATTAACTGCTAATCTCGCCAGGCTCCAAGGTGGAAGCGTCTCGTAGCTGTGTGTCTGGTAACTGTGACTGCACACTGGCCAGGCTGTGCAAAAATCCAAACCTCCCAGCATCATGTTCGGATTACTCGGGCAGGAAAACCATTAAAGCCAACTGCACAGCGCAGGCACGAGGCAGCGATCATCAACTCTACGTGTTCTCTTGCCCTCGCCCTCCACTGCTGAGGAACGAAGAACAGATTTTGTTGTACACTAGAGGTTGTCAGACAGTTTTCTACAGCTACTTCAGCAAACTTAACTTCTACTACAGGCTACAAAGAACACTACCCCTTGACAAACACAGCCACAGAAAGAACCAGAGGTGTCTGTTTGATGTGTAACTATTTCCATCAAATAACTAAGGTGTATAATGAATTTGAAGGCTTATTTAAAAGCAATGAAAGCAGCCCCCAAATCTTCAGATATCTATCCCATTTTATTTATGGGACAATCCCCACTGTTGGTGAAAGAATTCAGGCTCTTTTTTATCCCTTGCTCAGAAGGGGTCATAAATGAGCTTATCCGACGTTTTCCAAGTTTCGTACGCACATAGCTCTCATGAACACCCACAGCCTGCTCCACACAACAGTCAGACGTGTGCTCCCATGGATCTATCCCATCACTTCAATGTACACTGTCACTAGCCACATTCTAAACTAAGGGCTTACACAGTAATTAGATCCTTAGAGCTGTTCGATTACTTCTCAGAGAAGCAAACCAAAAGATTTTTCTTGTTTGTATCTGTGCGATAAGCTGAAGTAACTCAGCTCTGACACTCCACCAGCCACTGACAATTCAGCCACATCATTAAAGCGCGATGACGGGAGACAGAAGCGTACCTCTTCTTCCAAAACGATGTGTCTGATAAGTGCTGCTATAAGGTCAAGGTCCACCTTGTCATCATCCATCATTTCCAAGGCATCTATAGTACCTGCAGAATACCTACGGGCATCGAAAGGGTGTGGACTGGTGACTTGTTAACATACAACCTCACGCGCGCGCTTCTGTTAGCAGGCTCCGCAATCACACATCGATGCAACCCGCTGCTGTTCTATTTACTTCTCTGATCAATTACTGCACCTTCAACACCTTCCTGAGATTTGGTTTAGCACGATTATTGTCAGTTTAGAATAGTAACACCCCCAGCCGCTCCCCCCAGGAATTGTGCCCCAGCCCCTTCCCCAGCTCCGTGCCCTTCTCCGGAGGCGCTCCAGCCCCTCAGGGTCTCTCTTGTGGTGAGGGGCCCAAAATTGACCCCAGGATTTGAGGTGCGGCCTCCCCAGTGCCCAGCACAGGGGGACGATCCCTGCCCTGGTCCAGCTGGCCACACAGGCCCTGATGCCAGCCAGGATGCCGACGGCCTTCTTGGCCACCTGAGCACACCCTGGCTCATGTTCAGCCTCAGTTGACCAACGCTCCCGCCTCCTTTTCCGCCAGGCAGCTTCCCAGCCCCTCGTCCCCAAGCCCGCAGCACTGTGGGGGCTATCAGCCAGGCTATCCAACTGATCCACTTATCCAGATCACCGAAGTAGTAAAATGCTGGCAATCAAGAGAAAGTTTCAGGGGACAACTCCTACCAGATGCGCAAAAGGCAAAATTATTTAGCTTGGTTTCAAACCACTCCAGAGGAATAGTAACATTTTCTGGGGAAAGGGTTGTGGGGCCCTTTTTTGCTGGTGTTTTTTGTTTGGTGTTGTTTTGGTGGTGTTTTTGTTTTGTTTTTAAACCAGCACATTTTGTATTATGTTGATTGTGAGACTAAAATACGGCGAGATGTCTCTCAAAGAAAAAGACCGAAGAAAACTACTGACCAAAGCTCAAGGAGCCCAACATTATGCTGCAGACTGTAACGGACACCACCAAGCGACCCCACAGCTCTGTGTTCCCCCAGGTTGCACACTCAGAGGAAGCACAGACTGTCACAACCCTAAAGCATTTCTATAGTTGCCAGCCAGCTGCACCGACACGTCCGTCGTCACTGTCTCCCACGGCACCAACCACCACACCATTAATACCCGCACAGCACTGGTTTAGGTTTCTCAGGTAAGCGGTGTCTAAAGGCGTAACGCAAAAGAGCGACTTGAGAACAACCTGCCCCGCAGCTGCCTTAAGTACTCCGGCCACCGCTCCCTGTAGATCTCCTCCTTTTCTTCCTTTTCTGGTCTGCTGACGTGTCCTTGCATGAAGCCTTTCTTCCACCGCGGCCGACGGTCTGTGTTTTCTGGGGTATACCTTCACATTTAAACAACAAACATCACGGCATTTGCAAACGGCAGCAATTTAAAGGCAGCTGCACAGCAGTTTTCCGAACCACGGACAACATGCCACGCTTCAGCTGTACCATGGAAATAAAAGCGTTAAAGAAAAGTCTGAACAAACAAACAGAAAGAGGAGCTTGATTTAGTAGCCTGAGAAGTCACCCCACCAAAGAGAGTATTCTTTCCTCCTCAAGCCAACCTTTCCAGTAGCTATGTGCCGTTTTTCATTACTGTGAAAGCAGCCAAACTTCCCTGAAAGGTTTTCTGTTGAAACACACAGCCAATCCTTCCGCAGGTTATTTATACCAAGGTAATCTTTGGACAGACACACTCAGAAAAACCCCCAAGTGCTCTCTGTGACGGTGTGCAGAACACACCCTTACCTCAGCTTCTCAATTACATCCTCGAGAAGATACTCCACCACAGGGAAAGTGAACCCGGGTATGTGAATCATTGGGCAGTTGTCTGTCGAGGAAGGCAGAGCTCAGTTTTTAAACAGCACACAAAATCCCGTACCGAAATAACAGGGGCACTAAACATTCCTCACTAGTTAGCTGCCAAGTCTAGAGAATTTTTTCTGTTTATTTTTTAAAATGCTTATGAAAGATGCCAAATTCAATTCCACATAAAGCTGCTGAACAAAAAAAGCAGAGGTAGCGAACAGTATATTGCTCTGCAGCAAGTTCTTCCGGTTCCAGCTACAGGATAAAGCTGGAAGACCGAGCAACTGAAGGCTGCACTCTGGTTGCCCACTCACACCAAGACTTCCAAGATGGGGTAAACACGAGTAAACACTTAACATGAAAACACTCTGGAGATAGCGTTTCCACAACGTCTGAAAAGCAAACACAGAAGCAACACAGGCTCACAATGCCATAAAACGAAGGGAATGAGCACCTGCGGCAGCCAGCAACTATTTGTAAAACTGAAGCCAGCAGCTCTTTCGGTAAAACTCTTCCCAAAATCTGAGAACTGCATTACGCTGTAGAGGCCTGAATTACTCAAGGGGAACATTCATAGGAAGCATTTCACCTACCAAAATACTCCGAAAACTTCTCTGCGTTTAAAGTAGCGCTCATTAGTATCACTTTCAGATCCAAACGAATATTCAGAAGGTCCTTGATAATGCTCATTAAAACATCCGACTGAAGATTTCTTTCATGAATTTCGTCCAGGACCACATGACTGATGCTTGACAAGTGCCTGAAATGGAAGAGCGAGAAGTTAAACGTTTGTTTTTAGCAAAATGAAAAAAAGAGAGCCAAGACTGTTCGAAAGGGCTCAGCAGTCAAGTCATTTCACAATTGTATTCAGTTTCTTATTTAGCAGGAAAACTTACTTATCCGACTGGAGCCACTGCAGGACAATTCCTGTGGTACAGTACAGGATTGAGCCTTGTTTCCTTGGTAACCGACTGCAAGAGATACATTAAGAATTCCTCAGGTCTCTGTACTTCACAAAGCACTTAAAAAGCTTCAAATCAAGCCGCAGATAGCCATTACAGACGTTACGCAGCACGCCTCATTCTCTCACTTGCCCATTGCCACTGGAGGAACAAGGAACTGGGCCACGTTTGCAGCATCTCTGTTGATGGGGACTGACCCATCTGTAACTTGGGAGAAGCCCTGACTTCCCAGACACCACTTCCCAGCTGCACGCTGACCTGCCTGCAGCTAACTCAGCACAGATGACTGCTACACCTACAGCACTGCAACATTCTGGATCAAACAGTAAAGGAACACATAAATGACATCCAATAAACTCAAAATGCGGAAAGGACTAAGCTGTCATCTCTCACCTCAGTTTTTCCTCTGACAACCAAGATTCCATTACTTGCTGGTAACATTTCAGGGTTTTATTAAACTGCAGATGGCCCCAGACACAATCGCTTTTGCTCTACGGCCCCAGGTCTGCGAACTCCTATCAAGGCACCTGACTTTATTACCCGATCCCCGTGGGATTACTCAGTAGGTAAGTGGAGAAAATACGTAATCTTCCCCAGAAATGTAACTTAGAGTGTTCTCTCCTTTAGCACTCCCATTCCTCCTTGAAATTCACGGATTAGGGACATCAGTTTTATCTGTATCTCTAGCAGAACCTTTGAGAAGAGCTGAAAAAAGGACTTACTAAGCAGCATACCACTTGGTGCTAGTCTGAGTTACTAGCACTAGCCACGAAAGCAGTCACCTGTGCTAAAAAGTACTCAAGAAGGAAAATTTGGAAAGTAAGAACAGGTACCGCTTCACATGAACGCTCAGGACCTGCCAGGAGAGCCTCTCTCACCTCTGCAGACGAATCTGGTATCCTGTGCTCTTGCCATTACCACATGCTTCTGCCCTTTCGGCGGCGACTCTCTCAGCCACCTTAGAAAAATAAAGAAAGGGTAATTACTGTGCACTTAAAAGCCAAATTCCTTCTTCCTCATTAACGTACCCCCGAAGGGCCTGACCTAACGTTAGCATTCACTTTCAATCTCATCTGCACTGCCCAAATCCGTTAAAATCACAGACACAAACTAGCATTAAATTCAGGGAAGAATGAAGCTTGCAGTGCCAGAAAATATCAAATTAGTGTCTCTTAACAAATTGTCATTTGCAATAGAACCGGAGGCTACTGAAAACGAGTGCGCAACAAGCCATGGCCCCTGCCCACTCCAGCCCGAGCGCTTATCTTGAGCTTTAGGTTTAGGACGATGTTGCGGTTTAGGCCCAGCCAACAACTCGGTGCCACGCAGCCACTCACTCCAGCGTGGGGTCCTCCCTGGGCTGCAGGGGGGTCTGTGCCACCCTGTGACCCCACGGCTGCAGGGCACAGCCAGCCCCCTCGCCACGGGCTGCGGGGGAACCCCTGCTCTGGGCACCTCCTCCCCGCCTTTCTGCACCGAGCTGGGTGTTGCCTGGTTCTCCCTCATCCCACTCCTCTCTCCGTGGCAGGTTTTTTCCCCTCTCAAACGCGTTACCCCAGAGCTGCTACCACCGTCACCGGTGGGCTCGGCCTTGGCCAGAGCAGGGTGCGACCTGGAGCTGGGGAAGCTCCGCAGGATCCACCCCTGCAGCTCCCCCCAGTACCAAACCCCCCCCAGAGCCCCGGCAGATGAACACATCTGGCAGCAGAGCAGCTTCTCTGAAAGGTCATTTGGGATTTTTCACATCTTAACTTCACCTCATCTAGCAGACTGCGCACTCCAGTCATAACCACCCCCTGGATCCTAGGCCCGGCGAGAAACCTTAACTCCGTGACCGAGTACAATATGAGGAAGAATCACTGCTTATTAGGGAAACAAGGATCCCAAGCAGCGTTACTGAGTTGGTCAAACCGGCACTTACCGAGATAGCACTGATCCTGCGGGGCTGGGTACAAACAATCCTGCACGTAGACCCTCTCCCTCGCTCTATGTAATCATCCAAGATGAACTGTGTAACTTGGGTTGTCTTCCCGCAGCCAGTTTCACCGCTTATCACAGTCACCCGGTTATTGTTTATAAGGTTTACAAGTTCCTGTTTCCAAACAAAGAGAAAACGCTTATCGTGTTACCGTTCACAACAGACTGCAGAAGGGTTTCGTCATTCCTCGGCTACTCGGCGGTGAACCTGAAATATCACAGCAACTGAGGAAGCAGACACTCATTTGCTTCTCCTAGTAGTAAAAATAAAGCTCAGTTTAAACCTCACAGAAGTAATTTCTGCACATTCCCACTCACATCTGCAAGGTTTAACGCATATCAGATCTGAATACTAGTTTTAAATATTTCAGATCTTGTGCGAAGCCGGCGTAAGATAACCAAAACGCAAGCCTGAAATACATTTCTGATCTTTTCTCCCTCCTACCTGCCTTCTGTGTACCTTCGCTGGCTGGAAACAAGCCTTTTCCCTGTTGGCCTCCGAGACTGTTCTAACTGCCCAGCGCAGTATTTAACGTTTCTAGATTTCTGACACTCCCAGCCTCTACCTCCCGGTCCAAGGGATCGAAAAGGGCAGCGTAACTGTTTGAACACAGAGAGGCTCCCAGCAGGGACCACGCTGTGACAAACACCTTCAGAAAGGAAGCTCTAATCATTAACTGATCCTGCAAAAGAAACCAGAGCAGACTACTGCGCTTCTGTTTCATACAGATGACATCAACCGAAGATTTAACATCCACTGATCACCCCCCGTGCTACCACCGACGTTGTACTCTGCTTGGGAAACCTGCGGCAGTACGAGCCAGCAGAACAGTCATTAAACCTGCGAGTGAAAAGGGTTCCACCGCATTATATTGAATTCCAAACTGGGCAAATGCTGAACAAATGGCCACAATTTCACGTACAAAGAGAAAGAAAGCATGACAATTACGGAGCGGTCAATTACACAAAATCCAGGTAGCTAGGAATGGCAGAGGAAGAGCACCTATACTCTGACGTAGTCCAGCACGCGAGACCATCGCCATGAGCAACGCTGCCGCTCTGGTAACACTGTACACGGCCCCAGAGCAGCTCCACGCTGGCACGCAGCCGTCAACCTCAGCTACTTTCTGCAAAGAAGTCAGACCCGGCGTCAGAACTGGGAGCTTCAGCACCTTCGCAAAAGGCAGCAGAGGTTTCCTGTCAGTCCCAGTCACACAACTGTTCTCTCCTGTTTTATAACAGAGCAGCAGAAACGCGTGTTCTTTCACATTACATACACACTTACCTGCCTCATCCCATACGAGGGGAGTTTCTCTCGGAATCTCTGGGGAAAGAGAAAACAGCAGTATGCATCTTTAACCACCTTTTCAACGCTGAAGTAATGTAACAAATCTCATCGACGGTCTAGGCTCAACTGAGACAAACCGTGCAGCTAGTACATCTAAAAACGCAGGGCCACTAGAAATGAGTTTAATCCCGGACATGTTTTCAGTTCCATTAAATTTAGCAAAAATATTTCAAACCAAGAGTTCAGTGTGCGAAGAGGCAGGTACACACAGACCAGGCCCTTGTCCCAAAGGGAGAATCGCCTGCTCCCGGCAGGCTGTTTGATTTGACAGCCTCTACGTACTGGAACAAGAGAAACTACGTTTTAAGAGGCAACGCCTTCCGAGACCATTTCTGTGCTTCCAGCGTGACACACAAACACTGGGGTAAGACCCGTGGACAATGTGCAAGATTAACATTTTAAATGTTGTGCCATCAGACACTGTCAGGGAAAGCCCATCTGCTGCTCGCTGTCCTACCGACAGGTATGTGTTTTGCAAATTCTGGAGGCAATTTTCAGCTAAAGGAACATCACGACAACTTCCCAGTCAATAAACGGCAGGAAGTTATCTTCTCTGGTTAATTAAAAAAAAAAACAACTCACCAAAAGCTTTCTGCTTAACACAGGGGAACGTACCTGCATTTCAACGTATCTAGGATCAGATCTCTTCTTTCTCAAGTCTTCTTTAAGTTGCTCATCCAAATCAGTATCCTGCTCATTTTTTTCAAAGAGATATTCCACATCCCGATCAAGAGACGTTTTTTCCAAGACTGGTCTCTGTCTCACGGGAGCTTTTTCAACGTCTGGTTTCACTTTTGCGGGCTGTTCCGTAGGTCTGAAATAAGTGCAGAGAACAAACTTCAGAGATGACAGAGGGTGCGCTTGGCCCCTGTGAAGAGTCCGCCAAACCTTACATCTGCTTTTGAGACATTGCATCCGCGCGTCACCTGGCCATCCGCCGGTGAGATCTGGTGTATGCCATTAAAACAGACTGGAAATCACCAGCCACCAAAAATTTCACCTCAGTATCTAGAAATACATTCTTTTGTAGCAAACCAAAGCTATCAAAGCAACAAAGCATCCCCAGAGAGTTACTGCCTAAGCTGCTGTCCCGACGGCCCTGTAAGCGGATCATTCAGCAAAGCAGAGACCCAAACCCCTCCCTTCAGCGGGCTCAGTTACACACCTGACTGCCCTTTCACCGCTAGGATTTGAAATCCTTTCAGTGTCTAAGAACGGGTCTTGTATCGCAGAGGCCGAGATAACATCCCAGCACTGCGCAGTAACTGAAAAATAAAGTCAAACGTCACCTCTGGAAGAGTAATTCCAGAGGCCACGGCAGTTCAAAAATTCCACGTATCTACTGCAGTAGGCCCGGAGATCAATCACTGGCCTTTAAGGGGAACTGCAACACTCCAAACTCAACGATAATCTGGAAGAGGGTTTTACAGCAACGGTCACAACCGACCGCTTGTAGAAAAACCTGAGCGTATTTGGCAATCCAACTCCCTCACGAAACGTAAACGTCATCTGACACATCCTCTGCAGTTGGTGGGAAGTTTGTTCAATCCCAGATGACCAAAGCAGCGGCAGCTGTGTCTCCTTACCCTTCTTCATCCCCAGACCACCAGGACATGGCCTCCTGCTCCTTCTCGTTTTTAGTCTGGACAGTGTTCAGCAGCTGCACGATCTGCTCTTCCCGGCGCTCGTCCATACGCACAACAGCTCTCTAGGGAGAGAGAGGGCCCCGTTTCCACCAGCGCGCGCCCCGCGGGGGTCACGTCAACACCCCAGCGGCTCAAACCAGCGGCAAGCTTTGCCGTGACCAGAAACTTCAAGTTTCTCCTTAAATTTAAGGTGCGGAGCCAAACGCCTCTTTCCCATCGCGTCAGGGGAAGCATTTAACAAGCACCCACGTTTCTGCTCGCGCGGCCCAGCAAAACGGCAGCGCCGGGAGCAGCCCGGCCAGGCCGCGGGCCGGCCCAGGGGCCGCTATCGGGGAGCGGCGCGGCTAACGGGGCCTCTCCGGGACGGCCCGGCCCCCGGCGGCGGCAGAACGGGAGCCCCAAGCGCCGGGCCCGCGGCCGCCCCTCACCTGCTGCCGGTCCGTCTCCTTGCTCTTCTGGCCCTGCTTCCGCGCGTACCACAGCCCGATCTCGCGGCCCTTGAGGTGGCTGGGGTGTCGCCCCCGGCCGCCGCCGCGTCCCCCCGCGGAGGAGGAGGCGGCGGAGGAAGAGCCGCCATCGCGGCCGCGGCCCCGGCCCCAGTCTCGGCGATGCTCATAGCTCATGGCCGCCCGGCTACCGGCACTAACCGCCGCCACGGCCCGCCTCAGCCGCCGCCGCATCCGCCGCCGCACTTCCGCCCGCCGCCCCGCCCCGCCCCTGCGCGTCGCCACGCCCCGCAGCCGGGACCGCGGGTTCGAGCCGCGCCCCCGCCCTGCCCCGCGTACCGAGCTGCCCGGCTGTCGGGGCGGCGGCGCGATCCCCAAACGCTCCCGGGAGCGAAGCGTCACCGCGGCCGCACAGGGAACGCATTCACCGCAGTGCGTCAGCGAAGCGCATCTCGCACGAGCATCTCTTCTCGTTTCAAGCGACGGGTCTGAGATCTGGCTGCCCCGCGGGGCTGCAGCAGCTTTAAAGGGAACGTGCCGTGTCGGTCCCCATCACGACTTACGGCGTGGCTCCCTCTGCGTGCCCGCCGGGCGTTCCTGGTGGGTTTTTTAACACAGCATACGTATTTAAATAGCCTCCAGCTCTGGGTCTGCTGGCTGGTCGCTGCCATACGGGTTACACTTTGCCCAAGGTCTCTGAAGTGTTAAATTAGACCTTTTTAATTCAACTATTCGCAGAACCGCTGCTCTGTCAACAGTCCACTGACGTTTTGTGTTTCCCTGACCACCACTGCACAGCAATAAATGCTTCTTCAGGCTCATTTCTCTTCTTTCCCCTCACAAACTGCTTTCTGCACCCAGGCAGCCACTCGTCCTGCTGCTAGGCTTACCCTTTTCCACACTTACGGAAACGCGTGGGAACTCCACGGCCTTACAACACGCAAGCCAACCCCACGGCCCGTCCTGGCCTTTGGCTCCGACACCCCAGGCTGCGGAGGTGAGCGCCAGGGCAGCCACTGCAGCTCTTACTAGAGGCCGTGGCAGCGGGTGGCGCAGGGCTGACGGGGCCCGTTCCTCCAGGGCCGAAACTGCACCGGGCTGGGGACGTGACCCGCGGTGCCCCAGTGTCCCGTACGCCAACTCACCCACAGCGAATCCCAACGCCTGCAAAACGGCCCGGCATCGCGCCATGGGCTGGCGCAGGAGGGTCCTAGTCTTACAGGAGCTGGAGTCTAGAAAAGCAGAATTTGCTCTGAGACATCTAAATCTGCAAATTCGTGAAGAGAGAGGAACGTAACCCTCAAACACCCTTCCTGGAAATCATTATAGTGATACGTACTGGGAAGGGAAGTCACACTCCAGAATCTATGCATCAACCCCAAATCTGTAACGGTAAAATCATGTATGAGTAACGTTTCTTATGAAATTACTGTATTTTCAAACCATATGATGCTCTAAGACGTATTTCTATCAAGATTAATACAGAAAATTGACACTTCAGCACCTGGCTGTATCTTCTCTCTCAAGGAGCACAATCCTTCGAGGCATTTGGGACCTTGGGCCTGGCCCTGTGTACCACAGGTGTATTTTTCTTGTAACTGTGTTAATGTAACATCAATCTCAGTGCCTGAGTGCCACGGAAAGGGAACTCTGGCCCACCAGATGTACTGCTTACCAAAGATTACCTCACAAACGGTTTCCCGGTTCCTTGTTTTCTATCCTTTGCGTTACTCAACAACCCTCTCCTGGAAGGAAGAGGGGCGCCCGGGCGCTGAGTGAAGGCACACGTTCCAGGGGACCTTTTTCAGTCAGTCGCTGTGGTGTCTGAACAGAGACGGGGTCTCTTTCAAGTCACCTTCAAATGGGCATTGACAAACACTTGGCCCTCAAATGTCAAGCTGCCACTGAAATACATTGAAAGGTCAGACAAGGGATAAACAACAGAGGAGAAAGAAATCTTTTCCTTAAAAACTCTTATAATGGAACTAGCTAAAAAATTGTCAGTGGAAACACCTCAACAATTACGTGAATATACAAATTGTCTCCAAGAGCAAGTTTTTTGGTGTGTTGTGCAAGGAGCCCTATCTACTCAATAATTACAACTTGGGTTTTCAGACACTTCGAATTGTTTAATGATGTGAGCAAAAAAATAATCAGACACGCGTACATCACCAAATGTACAGACCCACTAAACGAATCTGTGTGTTATTACAGCAGCAAGACAACACCCTACAACTAGGTCAAGCCCTGGGTCACAGCCCTGCACAACTGGAATGCCTCCAGATTTTAACTCTTTGTAAATATATCCATCAGGGATTAACACACCAGCACGTGAGCTTGTTAGCGTAGTCCAAACCCTGCCAGGGAAAACAGAACGTGCGACCAAACTAAGGCGGTGACGGACTGCATCCTCCATCACGACTCTGCAACCTTCCCCTGCCTCGAGTGCGTCTGGTGCTATGAGGACACTCTGCGTTCCTTCTACAGAACACAAAGAAAAGCAACGTATTCAGGGACAGCGGAGCGTGTCCCCGCTCTGCGTGTATGGATGTGGATTTATTCCAGGGACTTACCACTGACTGTTCCTTCTACTGCGGTTTCCTGTTAAATCTGAAATGTAACACAGCACCGCTGTGGAACCGAGAGCCTTGAGGCAATCCAACGGGAGCCCTTGTTTTCACCTTGGAAAGGCAGTGCACGGGAAGCACAACCTGCAGAGTGATCCATCTCTATCACAGCCACCTGCCGTCTCCGACCCCTGTTTTCTTCAGCACTCCATTACTGTCACACCAGCACACCCCCCGGATTGCCTGGCAGGCCTGATTTACGCCGGTGAGGTGAGAAGGCAAGCCGCCTGCTTGTTTTCGTGCCCCCGTACGGAATGCCGAGTGCCGACAGCGCATTTGGCCCTTTTGCTCGGTCTGTTCATAAAGGAATCCTGAAGAGGGATTTCCCCCTGCATATTCTCACTGAGCTGAAAACGGGGTGACTGCAGACACCAAAATGATTGTGTCATCACTGGAAATTTAATCTATTCCTTAAAGAAGCAGTGTAATGTTTAATCAGCCTGCTGGAAGTCCTGAGAGTGTATCTACCTCTGTTTAACTGAAACGAGTGACAAAGCCTCAGAAGACCAGCTCTCAGTCAGAACACACTCACTTTTCAAGCATATGCAGAATATTTCATGCAAGACTTGAGGATGCATTCACTGTTTCCACCTTGGCTTGTCTGAATTTGACACAAATTAGAGTATTCACTGGGTCTGGGCTGGCTTTAGACTTAGTTCCTTCTCAGACAGACGGGCTTCTCCTGAGAAGCTGCAGTCCCCAGCTGCTGACTGAGACCTAAAGCATGAGGGTCCACCCAAAGCGTGATGACAGGTTCACCGACAGAACGCGTGTGGCAGAAACCCCAGCAGTGCTCTTGCTGGGAGCTGCGGGGACTCCTGCAACTATCGGAGAGCTACGCCTGCTCTCCTGGCTGTGTGCGTGGGTGCTGGGGAGGAAGATGAGGATGTACAACGATTCCGTGCTTAGGGACAGCTCAGACAGGAAGCATTATTCAAATGAACGTTGACTTCCTACCTCTCCAAACGTTTCAAGCGCTGCCTCTATCTGGGTTGAGCTGCAAATACTCTGTAAGGTTGGGAAACGTCTTAGCTTGGTAAGAGATCACGGAGGGAAAAAACAGGGACTCTTCAGAGCAACTGGCATAAAATTAACCAACAAGTTTTGTCACCTTTGATCGAAGAAGTGTCAGCCATGAGATCGCTCTTCAGTTCCACAAAGTCCTATTTACAAACTGCGCACGCTTACATCGGCCCCCCATTTTCAAAGGTCTATACGTGGCCACTTACACAGCCGTTACACGGGGACAGGGACAGCGCAGTAGAAAATCAGAACCATTTTCCTATCTTTTAATCCTCTCCTTAGTCAAGTGCACGAGCGAGCCTTAGGTTTGGCTGCGTTTTTCACAGGTCAGTGTTTCAAGCACGGCACATCAGTAAGAGCAGAAGCACAAGGCAGCCACAGCCGCTCTGACTTCACACCTGGGGAGCGGCTCCCCCACTCTCCGCAGGCTCCCGCAGACAGACCACCCAGTGCCGCCAAGCAACCCACGCTGGTTTTTAAGACTTTATTTAGGATGCCTTTTAGACACAAGCGTTCCTCAATTAACAGACATATAAATAACCTGAAATTCACGATGCAGAGCTGTAAAGCACTTAAGTATTTGTTATCCCATCTGAAGTTTCAATCTATTTACCAGTGTATCCAAATAAAATGAAATTGCGTGTTAGGAAAACCAGTTGACGTTGTGTTCGCTAGGGTAACTTGAGTGACAGGAGCAATGTCCGTCAAACCAGTTTCAGCGTCTACATTAAATGCCTTTTAATTGCTGCTGCCATCTTCTTCCCGTTTCCGGTATGCTTTATTCAACAACTGAATTTCTTCCTGATAGCCACCTCTTTCCATATGCTGCTTTTTACTGTTCTGCCGATGAGCTTCGACAGTGTCTGGAATCGATATGTTAATATCGCTGTCAGGATTGTTGGATGGTATGAAGAGGGAGTAGGAGGCAGTTTCCCCCAAATCGCAGGAGACAAACCTGTTCTCTTTCCGTGAGTAACGCAGGGATGGAGACCTTACCTGCGTGGAGGACTGGCTGATATTACTGATGATCGACACAGTATCCAGGGCCTCTTCATTGTCACAAATTTCAAGAACCTCTAAATGAATTTTAACATTTGTGTCAGCAAACGTATTAGGAGACTCCTCCGGGTTTGGCTCGTGCCCAACACTTTTAGATCGATACACCTCAATTTTCTTGGACGTGGGTGTTATTTTTTGCCCTTCAGTGCTTACCTCGTACGTAGATAAAGAGAGAGTTTTTCCTGTGGGTGCCTGAAGAGATACAGTTCCTTGAAATGCACACAGAGGGATAGCTAAGGCCCCGCCTGATCGCTGGAAAGAGAAGAAATGGCCATTATTTAATGCTAATTTTTCAAGCCAGATTCCATTATAAATAAGCCCGTTGTGCTTAGTTTGTTACCTTATCTTACTGTTGTAGACCTTTCCTTGCAGTATTTTAGAAACCCGCTATTTATGACTTTGGAGAGTAGAAAGAAGTGGTTTATAATTATACACTTTAGTATAAAAAGTGAAGTCTCAAGTGACTGTGACTCAGCTACAGCTTACGGATGCAAACACTCTATTAGATCAGTCTACACATCATGGTTCATTGCCGCCAGCCCACTGCCAGACAGCTGGCACTCCAGGCACCTCCAGCTACTGCTCACAGGCGCCTCGGAAAGCGTTTTCACTCTGCTTTATTCATATCAATTGAGAATTTTATTCAGATCAAGCTGCTGATCTCCTAAGGCTTCTCAGAAGTGATGGAAAGACATGACGCCAGAGGACTGCTCACAGCCAGGACCCTACGCTGGCAACCTCTCTCTCCCTTGGGCACCCTGTCCTAACCAGCCTTAACTAAATTAGGAGCCTAAAGTCAGATGGCTTAACTACCAAGCTGAACTTCCCAAAGCAACATGTTGGATATTATTCATGGAACTTTTTTGTGCATTTTATTTTATAGTGGAAATAATGTTCACTCAACGGTATCAGTTGGAAATGGGATTTACAGCACCACTACCTTGATGACCAGAGGGCCTACCCAGAACCTCACGATGGTTCCAGAAGCTGGTACAGCACATCTTTTCTAGAACAAAGCTCAATTTATCTGTAGAGAAATCTTCACACACTTGAAGGCAGAGAAAGAAAATCGAGTTACAGCTCTGCAGTACTGAAGGTCACGCCTGAACCGAGAGTTTTTAGCAGTTGTTTCAGAGGCTGTAAATAAATACAGGCATTACACAGAGGAATCACTGCGTGGAGAAGGGGACATGGCTTGCTCCCATGTGGACTGTGGTAGCTGACTCGGAGGCAGACTGTTAAACGTTCCCTTCCATAGTGCTGCAGGACAGATCCTGACTCGCTAGCTAAGACGACCCTCATTTTTAACTGTGGAGGTTTGTCCATTCAGTGACTCATGTCCTTCGACAAAGGAATTTGCCTGACAAAACCCCAGGAGCTGGCTTGCCCTGCTGGAAGGAAATCAAAGTTCTATTACTCTCCTTAACAGATTTGTCAGAGAAAAATGGTCCTCAAGCGTTCTTCCAATGTGCGGTTACAGAGGTGGCCACCGTGCCGTGCCATTGACCGACAAAGGTCCTAGATCGGCGAACGTGAGGTGACAGCAGCTCACTGCCAGCTCCTGGCCACTGTGCGAGCACAGAGCCATGGTAGGTACAAGGGGGCCCTAAGGGTAAGCACCAGCAGCCTTCGCTGCGAAACAATGACAACGGAGCTTTTTTTGAAAGCACGCTTAGGTGTGGGCACTTACATTTTCTGTAGTAATCAGCAATCAGGATGACTCCTCCAGGAAAGATGTGAGAGTAACTGTTTCCGCAGTGTGAGGAAGCTCTTGTCTACTTGTCTTCCATCCCAGGTGCCCACTAAGGCCGCTGGAGAAGAGCACAAACTCAGCTCTGGGTAAGATCAAGTGGGCAAAGCCTAGTGCTGTAAGCAGCACGGACAGGCAGGCACAAGGTGAGCGCCTGGGTATTGCAACAGCCAGAGCCTGGATACCTAATGACTTGGTGACACACTCTAGAGCGGTGTTTCTGCTGGATACGAGCCCTACAGCTCTGTTTCCAGCGCCCTGTCTAGTTTCTACAACACTGAAAGCCCTTCGCGGGGTCAGCTGTCTGCACTCCTGGCTGTTAATCAAGCTCAAGTCTGAAGAACAGTCTAAACCAGCACTTTGTACAGAAAGAAAGCGTGAAAAAAAAAGGTTAAATAAGAAGTGATTACTTCAGTGCAAGGTTACGTTGCACTTAACAAAGCACTGCGGCTCTGTCAGACTGAACGCCAAGAAGATGGAGGATATGTCTGAGGCACCTGGAGGGAGAATGAGTAACCCTCACGCGCTGGAACGAATGCTCCAGTTCTGGAGAAGGAGAAGTTGTCCTAGGACCACAGGTCTAGTGACTCTTTCCGAAAGTCTGGTTTCTGTTGAGAAATCTGTATTTCCTTCTAGGAGTGAAAAGGATATCACAGAATCACACAGGTTGGAGAAGACCTGTCAGACCATCCAGTCCCACCGTCAGCCCAACGCTCCCACACCCACCAGACCACGTCCTCAAGCGCCACGTCTACATGCTCCCTGAACACCTCCAGGGGTGGCGACTCCACCACTTCCCTGGGCAGCCTGTTCCAGTGCCTGACCACTCTGTCAGTGCAGGAGTTTTCCCTAACATCCAACCTAAACCTGCCCTGACGCAACTTGAGGCCGTTTCCTCTTGTCCTGTCGCCAGTTACCCGGGAGAACAGACCAGCACCCGCCTCCCTGCACCCCCCTGTCAGGGAGCTGTAGGGAGCGATCAGGTCTGCCCTCAGCCTCCTCTCCTCCAGGCTGAACGCCCCCAGCTCCCTCAGCCGCTCCTCATCAGGTTTGTTCTCCAGACCCTTCCCCAGCTCCGTTCCCTTCTCTGGACACGCTCCAGCATCTCCATGTCCTTCTTGGAGCGAGGGGCTCAAAGCTGAACACAGGACTCGGGGTGCGGCCTCACCAGTGCCCAGCACAGGGGCGCAATCCCTGCCCTGCTCCTGGTGACCAACTGTGCCACTTCCCAGCCACTAACCAGGAAGCCAGTAAACTACGTCATTTTCCACTAAACAATTCCAGTAGGAATGTTGTTCAGTTACAGGCACCGTCACCTCTTTCTACAAGTAGAGAATCCATCTGTCCCGCTGCAAACCGTGCATCCCAATGCCGTGCCCTCACGACTGGGACAGGCGCCGGCGCAGTACCACAGCCCGGCAGGGAGCAGCTTCCAAACCACAGTTTAAACTGCCCCAGCGCAGCAACCGAGTTGCAAGGAAACTAAACCAGCTGCATGCCTGTTTGCGAAACAAACCCACGCATCGTCGACGCAAAACGTTCAAAGTTTAAAAAAATCCAACTAATTACTGAAAAAAAGTGAGCAGCGTTTACATGACGTGGCAGAACTTACCAAGCAGAGTTTATTGAAAATTAAATCAAACCTTGGAATTATCACAGATTCAAAGAATCACAGATCGGTTTGGGTTGGAAGTGACCTTAAAGCCCCCACTAGTCTCACCCCTGCCACGGGCAGGGACACCTTCCATAGCCCAGGGTGCTCTCAGCCTCATCCAGCCTGGCCTTGGGCACTCCCAGGGATGGGGCACCCACAGCTTCTCTGGGAACCTGTCCCAGTGCCCCCCACCCTCTGCGGGAAGAATTCCTTCCCCATGGCCCATCTCCATCTCCCTCTTTCAGTTCAAACCCGTCACCCATTGTCCTGTCACTCCCTGCCCTTGGGAAAAGCCCCTCCCCAGCTTTCTTGTAGCCCCCCAGGCACTGGAAGGGGCTCCAAGGTCTCCCCAGAGCCTTCCCTGCTCCAGGCTGAACCCCCCAACTCTCCCAGCCTGGCCCCATGGCAGAGGGACTCCAGCCCTTGGAGCATCTCCGTGGCCTCCTCTGGACTCACTTCAACAGCTCTGTGTCCTCCTGTTGTTGGGGGCCCCCGAGCTGGATGCAATTACATGATAAGGGAAGGCAGGAATAAAGCCCGAGGAGGGATCTGAGCCACTGAACTGAAAAGTCACCTCTAAGTGTGAGGGAAACCAGCACTGCCTTGGCTGGCCCCAGAGTACCAGCCCCAGGAAGAATTCTGTGCTCCATGCTGAGGGAAGGCACTGGGGCCACAAAGAGTGACCATCCCTCTGCAGCTGAGTACCTGAGAGGACACTGTGCCAGTGCCAGAAAAGGGCTGGAGCCCGAGAAAGGATCGGGCCCTCGGCTCCGTAGCAATGCCAGGGCACTGAGCACCACAGCCTGGCTCCTGCTGTGCAAGCTGTGCTCCAGAGTCAAACGGCACAACAGCAAAATGCTATGAATAAAAACACTGTTACCCAAGAGGGAAGAATGCATTTCTGGGTTTAGGGACAGCCAGCTGACATTGATTATTACCGGAATTATGTTCAGTATAAATTACTACTGAGAACAGAATGTGACCATTATCTTGTCTTTGATACCATTATTAAATATCCATTTTTGCTTCTTATCCATGGCAATAAATAGGAATCTACTAGCAAACCAGACTATACTGGTACACGCTGTGAAGAAGTGTTTACCTTTCACTCCCACTGTGCCCTACAGTTCAGCTTTCTGATGTTAAGCCTTACAATGCCACTTAATTCTAAAGCAGTAGAAAGAGGAAGCAATTTGAGGAACGCTGAACGGTGGCCTTCAGCTAATCCGTCAGGTTCCTGTATCTCATCTCTGCATTATTCCAGCACGAACAAGAGCTTCTGCAGTTGTAAAAGGGTTATGATTCATTTTTACTCAAGTGAAAACAGAGAGAACCGCTGTGCTGTTTCTGAACGCCTGCCATCTCACCCCCCGCAGCCCAGGCCCCACGTGCTCTCCGAAAGGTACTGCTCCACCGCGTCCTTCCGCACTCTTGCCCCCACACTTCATAGTCCTGTACTGAAAAGAAAACCTAGTTTTTAAAAGAAATACACGTATTAGCTCCTCCCACACCATTTATGCTACGTGTTCTCCTTTTAAAGCAGTTCTCCCCAGACGTGTTTGGGTACAGAGAACAGACTGATGCTACCCTGACAATGCACGCAGGGATCAGGCACTAAAAGGTGAGGAGCTTTGTGAAATAAAACAAACCCCGATCTCTTCAACCAAAGTGGCATTTTGCACCTTTTGTGTCTCAGCGGTTTTGCCAACACACATATACAATTACCACTATTCCTAAATAAATGCAGAAAGTTTTCTGCAAGTCAGTAGTGTGTTGGTTTTTTCGGGGTTGGTTACACCGGGATGTGTAGCACTAGCAGAGACACCCCGCAGCTGAAGTGTGTTCTTTCTGGCCCTCACGCATCCCATACCAGTTTGGCATTCCTTGACACTGGCCATGGAAGCCTTGCTATCAACCATTCTCATCCTGTGAAGACCTGCCCTTCTGAGACCGTGCGCGCTCTCGGCTAGGAGAGGTGCAGGAAGGATCAGACACTTACCCGCCAGAACACGGCGGATTCACAGTCAGGTCTGTCCTGCTCCTTACCCCACTTACAGATACTTTTGCTCTGCGTGCAGGCGTGCAAAGATGCATACAACTCCTCATTCACTGGGCACATGCATATATGTATAAAAACATTTACCTTCTTACAGTTCGCTTCTGAACCGCTGGTAGGATTGAGAGGTTTTGATTTGGAAACGCTCAACCGTTTGCATTAGGGAAACCACGGCATTCCCCAGTCAAAACACTCGGTAAGGCAGAATCGCTACCTTGAGGCCGAGGCCACGCCGCCGGCCACACAAACCTGCCGGCTCCCACAAGTTGCCGCCTGGCACTCGACCTGACCCCTCCCTCCTTTCTGCAGGCCTGCATCACGGAAACAGCAAGTTGGTGATTTCCAGCGTTGATTAATCTGTACCCACACGCGTCTCCTCAGTCGGGAACGCCACGGGGTCTCTTAACGCCTCAATGTTTGCGCGAGCTCCTGCCAAGGGGAGCTGGCCCTCCCCTCGCCCAGTTTCACTTCTTGGGGAGCGTTTATTTCCATCGTGTCCTACCGCAGGGCATCCCCCCTGCGCAGCTCCTGCCCGGGGGCTCTTCTCTCGGTTAGAATCTGGGACAGGGACTCCACTGGAGAACTACATGTACCAGCGCATGCATTTTTAACAAGCAAAGACACAAAATTACAATGAAATAAATCACAACTGCACTTGTTCCTTACGGAGTGCTGATGCATTCTGAACAGAGTAATCACTGCATAATTCATAAAGCAAATCCTTTCATTGCTAAATTAAATTATCCACCTTCCAGATTTCACAGAAGACAGAAAGCACTTGTTGTTGCTATGGGGCAAAACCTTCCTCGTAATCCTTGGAGTTCAAGAGCCTGCTCCCGTCCTGAGCAGCGTCTGAGCCGCGTTCACCGGGAGGATACTGTCGCAGGGGGAAGCCTTCAGCCTCTGCAGAGGCCGCAACCGAGCCCCACAGCGGCTGGGCAACAGGCCCTGGCACGAAAGCTTCCATTTCAAAATGCTCAGAGCTGGGAGAAAGGGCCCACCAAGAGCCATCTGACTTAGGGCTTTCAAATGATTCTACTCCAGCTTTTTGTGGAGCCGGGAACCTCCGCAGCCCTCCCTGCCCAGAGAGTAACTTTTTGATCCCTGTCTTTTTTGAGGGGGAGAGGAAGGGGAAGGCCACTTTTACAGACTGTTATTGTATTTTTCCTTACCAACTGGCAAAGCAAAACACCCTTTTCTATCTGGTTTGCCATGAAATAGTTATGTGAAATATTAATAAAGGGGCATTAAGCTGCAAGCAGGCTGAAAGAAAATTTTAATGTCATCACTTGCCAACGCGGAGCCTCGTTCTGCGTGCTCGTAAGTGCCTCCCGACAGTGTACAGCATTCCCCCTGCTCCCCTGCAGTGTCTGCAGGAGTGACCCGGGATCTGCAGCGCTGGGCGCTTACAGGCAAGTCAGGAATATGCAACTGCAGTCAACTTGGAATACTGGTTGTAGTGTATTTACAGGCAATGCTCAACATCATTTAACATTCTAGTTTACAGGGGATCTAGATTTTATTCTGCTCCAGGAAGCCTCCACAATTCCTTACGGCTAACATTATTTCAAGTACCAAACACCGCTACGTTTTTTTGCGTTTTACATAAGTGTAACTGGCTTTGTCCTGTGACCAGGCTCTTAAGCTGAGTGGTCGCAGTTCTGCAGCACTTAGCACCTGCAGAGACTATCGTCCAGTCAGGCCAGGCACACGCTTCCCAGGATTTCCTGCTGATTTTTTGTCTGAGGGGGCGGATGACTGCACAGCAGGGGAAGGGAAGCAGGAACAGCTCTGTTCTCCAAATACGGTTATCAATTCAGGCTTCATCCCCCGAGAACAACGGTGACTCGGTTGCAGAAGCGGATCCTCAGCCAGGTAACCACTGTCAGCAACCAAAATCAGACCCCAGAATCACAGACTGGCTTGGGTTGGAAGGGACCTTAAAGACCATCCAGTTCCAACCCCCTGCCGTGGGCAGGGACAGTAAACTGTTCAGAACTGAAGGGTGGCTCATGTTGCTCGCAGCTCCGTTTGATTTTAAGGACAGTAAATTGCTGTTGCAAAATGGTAAAGGCCAGTGGAGAAAAAAAAGGGTTAAGTGGGGGAAGAAAGGAAATGCCTAAAAGCCTGGAATTCCCACATGATCAAAGGGAAGGAGGCAATTTGTTTGGAGGATACTCCAGTGCGCCCAAGTTGGGAGCCACCCTCCCCGACCACGCAAGAAGGCTGTGCCCTCAGACATTCAAAGCTTGAACGAGTTGCCCAGACACGGTTGTCTAGTGCCGTCAGAGACGCCACAGAGGATTCAGGATACCCTCAAAACACGCTCAAATGCAACAGAGGATTCATGGGAGACCTAAAACCTCCTGAGGCAGCAGCTGGAGGCCAAGTGGGACACCCTGGGGCATCTCAGCTGCTTCTACATGCCTGGGCCTGGGCAACGGACCCAAGCACAAGGTGGTTTGTAGACTCTCCCTCACGATTCCTAATTTTCAAATGTATGTATCTCGTCTCTGGAAAAGACAGGAGAGCTCCAATGTGAGGTCCCAGAACGGAGAGTGACTTTCCCAAGCCTGCGGAATGGCATGGTGGTAGAGCCAAGAACAGACGGGAGGTTTTGCTGCGTCCCAGTCCAACGCCACACCCGTTGGGCCATGCTGCCTTCCCAAACAGAAATATCAGCAATCTAAATGAAGCTCTAATGAGTTTGCATTCCTAATTACTTTGGTGCAATACAGCTCTAACCGAAAAGTTCTATTTTTAGAATGTTTCCAGTAAAGATCCCAACATTTCTTTCCAGAGACAATGTGTTTTCTGTTTATTTTAAAATAGAGGCCCAGCCTTCCACTTCCCTAAAAATAAAAATTAGCTGCAGTAAAATTAATTACTGCAATGATTTGCTCTTTGAGAGGCAGACTGCAGTAAATTTAGAGCTAATAGGGTATGACAAGAATAGACAAGCTCACCTCAGATGACCTGAAAACCGGTGTTGGTCACTGGGCTGCCTGATGTGGACAGACCTTTGTTTGGAGCAAATTAGTAACTGGAAGTGCCACAAAGGCATCCAGCGTAAGAACACTCGCATCTACATACCAGAACTCCTGTACTCAGTTGTCTGGGGCTGAGGTAAATGAGCTCAACAGAAAGACCTTTGATACTCCACAGATCATAGAATCTTAGAACTTTTTAAGTTGGAAACGACCTTTCAGCCCACCCAGTCTAACTGTTCCCCCAGCACTGCCCAGCCCCCACTGACCCGTCCCTGAGCACCTTGTCCCCAGGGCTCTGAAACCCCTCCCAGGATGGGGACTCCCCCCTCCCTGGGCAGCCCCTTCCCACCCTGACAGCCCTTTCCGGGAAGGAATTTCCCTGATATCCATCTAAACCTCCCCAGGCACAACTTGAGGCCGTTTCCTCTTGTCCCATCACTTGTCCCTCAGGAGAAGAGACTGACCCTACTCCCCTCACCTTTCAGGGAGTTGCAGAGAGCGATAAGGTCTCCCCTGAGCTTCCCCTGTCACACGCATACGGCACCCTCGGTGTCCCCCCGGCAGCATGGGTGCAGCATGGGCAAAGCCCAGCAGGCGCCTGGCTTTAGGGCCACTCAGATGCATCCAGTGCTCTCCTTACTGCTGTGCTTCACGCGAGTCATCTGCCACGAGCTTTGATTTCTCTGTCTGTAGTCGCTGATGTCTACAGAAGTCTAGATGCTCTGCACCTACTTATGCTAAAACTATTACAACCCATCTCTATTTTCAACTGAAATTCCCTGCTTTAGAAAGGTGCAACTCTGCAACCTACATGTCACGCTCTAAAGAATGTAGCTTTCGCATAGTTCTATGTATCTGCCAAAGCTTTCCAGCCACGACCGTCTGAAAACGGCTTCTTAGGGTCTGCGCTGACAGGGCTGATGGCATTATGAACCGTCTGAAGAAGGTCAGTATTGCAGGAGAGAGAAGACATCTACTGGGCAACATGTGGTGGGTACAGAAACCAGCGCTTGGGACGTGTGGTCCAGCTCTCCTCCCCACCTTGCTAGCAGCAAGTGGTTAGCCTCTGCACAGGAGATGACTTGCCAACATTCATCCTCGTTTTTCGTAACAGCTGCAAAACCGGGCCTTACCCTGTTCACCAGCCTCGTATCTGACGTGGGTACTGCCAGTCCTGGAAAAACTTCTGGGTTCATTTGCAAGCATCACACTAGCAGGCTTTCTGCTGAGCTGCAGGCACTGTAAAGTTAAACTGAACTGGTGTTTTTACTTACTAGGAAAACATAATGAAGAAAAATATGTTGAAGAACAGCACAAGCCTTTAAAAAATGGAGAACATTATCAGCCCAGAATGTAACAGCTTTATTGGAAGGTGTCTAAATTGCACTGCTTCTGTAAGTCCTATTCCATTAAGTGGCATTAGGCCCAATCCACAGGGATCTCTTGGTCAGTGCGATATTGATTTTGTTTGTAGCATTGCCTGTTCCCTCCAAAAAGGAACATTGATACCAACCAGTGGCAGCTCTTTGCAGGATCGATTCCCCTAAGAGCCCCTGACATACAGTGGCACTGGTCAGCTCCACAAGGCTTATTTATCCTCATTACTCCCCACAGCCCCGTCTGTTATTTCTTTTCTCTAGTTCCACGCGTGCATGTATGCCTGTATCTAGCATTCATAAAAAGCTGTTTAAGGAAGAGCTCTGAACCAGGCAGAACAAACAGCAGCCACGGGCAGCTAGCTGCTTCACACGGGGGTGCCAGCATGCGGGAAGCGCTATAGGAGCTCGCCGATATTCAGCCTGGCCCTCCCAGGCAAACGTTTCTGCTCGCAGTATTTCTCCTGTTCGTGCCTTTCAACAGAGTGCCAACCGCAGTTTAACCGCAAGCAGAGAGTCGGCAAGCATCCCGAGGGCCGCACCACTTTGTCCCACCTGGAGCAAAGCTAGAGGATGATGGTGAAGTGCTATATTGATTTTCCAACCACGGGAACGCCGCGAGACCAGAGGAGAACATCACCGCTGATTAGCACCAGTAGTTGTACAGCCCAGTGGAAAGCAAATATAATCTGCAAGTCCATTCGTAACTCAGTTTCTACCCTGTGCCCTGTGTTTACTGGAATGTTTACAACTTCCCGGGAGTGAGGAAGACCCTGTGGATTTAGCACGGCTGAAAAAAATTCAGAGATACCACCCTGACTCCTAAGTGAAATAATTTACACAGCCTCCCCCTCTTCCTCTGTGCAGGGCACACAAATAGGTTCTATACAGAGAGCGTCTTGAACGAGTCTGCTCCAGGCAACCCATAGATGAGGTATCAAATCAAAGAAAAAATGGAATCAGAAAGCCTGTAGCATACTGCAGGCCTGGGAGAGCTCTGTTGCCTGGAGGCATGTCACTACAGGCAAAAACCCCCTGACATATTTACACCCAATCTCTTTAGGAAAGGGAGATACACTGCTATTTTATGAGACGCTAGAGGTATCTTTCAAAAATGCAGCCAAGCAAGAGTTAGAAATGACAAGTACCGTTTTTTCTCTCCTTCTCAATTACAGCTAGCCTATATAAGTCTTAAATAAAACCCGCTGCCTCGTTCTCCTTTCATGCCACTTTTATTCCAGAGGAATCACTTTGATGGAGTAACTCTTTACTCGCAGAAGAGAGGAACAGGAGACAACCAGCATCATTACTATCCCTCACAGGTAGTGCCATCTTCCAGGCAGCACACAGCGGCAACAGAAAGTCAAAGGCATCGCATACGTTGTCTGGCAGCCCACTCTTCAACAAGCCAAACCCACGGACTTGGTCCCCTTCTCACAGCTCATTCAAGGGCTGAAAATAACAGAATAAAACATACTGCTGTCACAGTACAAATGAAAATGGACAGCCTTCTGCAAGTATCACCTCTTGCTCTGAGGGTGGAAAAAAGGAATGTAGGGAGAGACGTCTTACCCCTTGTTTCCCTGAATCACTTCAGGCAAGCGAGCGGTGCGGGCAGCCGGCATGCACTACCCCTGCTCAGCAGGCAGCACTGAAAAATGCCCAGCCCCGCTAAGGGTTACCTTCCTCGGAAGAACTGGACTGGTGCTGGTGTCAGACATACGAAACACCGGCAGTTTGGCGAACAAAAGCTTTACGCAGACTGTGACAAAGCCCCACTGAATATAATGGAATATTTACCTGACAAAAAACTGGGCTGTTGGGCCTTGGGTGCTTTGGACCAGCCCCACTGCTGACTAACCTTGCTACTGACAAACTTCAGCAAAATGGGGTTGGAGTTTTCCCCCTGTTTTGACAACATCTGAGCTGCTAAAGGTAACCTACCCACATGCTTCTGACCTTCCAGCTCCCAGAGCCAGGCTCAGACCTGAGCTAAGAGGGGAGTTTACTGGGGAGAGCTGCACTTTAGCAGCTGCCAGCGAGGACCATCCCTACAGTAACGGCAGGACCGGGTGTTTAACTATAAATTCTTTCTCTCCCTATGTGAACCACCTAACTTTAAAATTAGCAAAGACCAAGCCACAGTCACCAGGATGCAGCTGCCGGTGTCGCTGGCAGGGTTTGCATTTCGCACCGCAGAGCCTCCGTGTTCCTGCGCTTCCCTTCAGCTGCAACACGACGTTTTGTCACGGCGGCTGACCAGGTTTTAGCCAAGAACACAGGCTTTCACATTTTAATTCTTACTCACACTGCAACCGAATGGTTTGGTCACGCCGGAACATGGACACTACTGCCAGCCGTCCCTGACCTCACACTGAGAGACCAGCAGTCCCAGTTCCTTCCTCCGTTAACTTGTCATCAGGGAGGCAGAGCCTTTCACTGGCTCCTTACCCCTACCCAGCAGCGCAAACCACCCCCAAACGAGATGGAACTCATCACCCAAAATACAGTAAGATTTCAGCAAGTTCTTTGCCTCAGAGGGGCTTTTTTTACCACTCAGAAGTGGTACGCGCAGGGGCCAAGCTGCCCCAGAGACACTGTAACTTTGGGGGTAGCAAAAGAGGAAATTGAACATTTCTTTGTTAAAATTAGTTAACGTTTCTAGCACATATGGCCATCAGCATGATGACTATAACCATTTAACACCTCCGAATACCTCCTGCTATAGAGGCAGAGCTGGGAGGAAAAGTGCAAGATGGCTTTGTAGGACAGAAACATTTCCAGGGCACCGTGTGTGGCTCAGCCTCTTGACTTCCATTAGTGTAATGGGAAAAACACAGCGCTGTCCCTACCCCCAGCATGCAGCCCAAGAGGTATTTTTGCCTTAAACACTGCAATTTAGTACACAGCACTGCACCCAGCAGTCCCACCTCTGCTTTCAAGCCATCAGCACAGCCCCTGCCATGTGCCAGCTTTGCAGCAAGACATGATTTATGGAAGCGTTATTTCTGCGCTCATTTTCCCCAGACTGAAACAGAGGCAAAACCAGAGCTTTTAGGTGAAAGGGCTGAGTCCATTTTCTGGGGAGTGGTAAAGAAAGAAAGGAAAAAGTGGACATGACACGGCAGGAAGGAGCTTGGGGAGAGGGGTGGGTGACATTTTCCACCCCTTCATATACTGACATGCAGGACAGTAAGTCCGTCCAAAGCCTTACAATACATAAACCACTATTAAAGGAATCTACGCCCTCATTAATGTGCTTTACACTTATCATGCCACGTTGCTCCTTCCGTTTGCTCCCCAGCCACAGGGAGCCCCGCTGTGATTCCCCCTTCAGCTGCCATCAGGTTGTGTCCTGCTGGAACGAAGGAACTGCCACGCGCAGTACTTCTACGGCGGAGTGACGTAACAGGCTCAGGATGAGACTATTGCATCTTTTTGGCCCTGACCACAACATTCTGGTTTATTGCACTTGGCAAAACAGTTGTTATTCCAAGTGGCCCACCCGTCAGCTACAGCAATGCCCACCCTATTACTCATTCCGCAGCAGCAACTCTCCCAACGGTTTCAATACCCGGCTGACGCTGACGTAGCTCTCCCAGCTGTAACTTCAATCGGTGTGGTACTGTCTAGATTTGATCACCTCAACGCTCTCCATTTTGCTGCCAAACGGCAAATTGTTTGGCTGTGTGAGTAAAAGAGTCTCTCCTTGAACACAAAGCAGCACAGAGGCCCAACGACGGGAGGGGGAACCCTACCCATCAGGGAAACGGAGCACCCTGACCCAGCCGTTCACAGGGCTGTCGTGGGAGCTCTTCATTTCAAAAGCTTTCGAACGAGGCAGTGCAACAGAAATTCTAAAGGGTTTTAATGTGAGAAAAATGCATTCTCGTTTCTGTAAGACAACTCACTGTCCATTTTTCAACGAGTATGTGCACAAGGACCAGGATTGTTTTTCTCCAGTTCTCATGCTGAGCATCTGTGCCCTGTGCTGCAGGGAAGCTCAGCACCTACGGACACATTTACCCCATCTCCTAACAGCTAAGCTGAAAACCCACGTGTAAGTGCTCTTCTTCCTCCTGCTGCAAGTTACTGCAAGTTCTGCCCATTATAAAGAAAGCTGGGAGTAGTCTAATGAGAACGTCGATATTTATTTGTGTCATCAAGCAGTTGTAGTCTGAAAGCACTGAAGATGAGCAACTTTCATCCCGTTGGGATAATCACCCATTTCTTTGTAAGGCTTGGTATCTTCTCCTCATAGAAGCCTCACTGAGGAATTAAGCAGAAAAACATTGCCAAGAAGTGCCAGGGAAAGACTCCTTTTTTAAAAAAAGGCGAGAAATGGAGTGATGAGGAGAAAGTGACTTTCCCCAGATACTTTGGGACATCCAGATAGGATAAATAAAAGGGGTGGCTTTCAACTTACTTAATGTTTGGCCCTAATTGATCTTTCATCCACCGTACATCTGAGAAATGCATTAAAGCTATTTTTACAGTGCTTGCTGGAGTATCAGATTCTGCCCTTTTCCAGCAGCAAAGCAAATGTCAGCGCTGTGAAGCTCTGGAAGCTCACGCTGAATGTCAGAGACGCTGAAATCTGTAACTTTGAGCCGTGAACTTTTAGACCATAGGAGCCTTAATGTCTGGCAACTGCACTCTGGGTTATAACTTGGAAAATGTCAGAAAGGGATGAATTGGGATTCCTTGTAATGCAAGTAGTGAAAAAGTATGTCCAAAAGTGACATATAATGCCCCAGGGCAAATAAAGCCATCCACAGGAAGCCCTGGCCAGCTGCCTCACAGAGAGATGCTCATACCGGCTGTAATGGAAGCCGTAGGTCGAGCAATTTGAGGCGGCAGCCACAGGAGACGGGAAAAGGAATTTCCCCTTTTTTCTTAAAACACAGTCTGGAAAGTACTGCAAGGAGAGACACAGTTAAGGATGAACCTAGTGATGCACTGACTTTACTAACCAACAGGGGTTAGCAAGAACTAATAGATTTAAACCAGGTTGAGCCATCATTTACTTCTGCCCACCAACACGGTAGTTCATCGCTGCACACTGCAACAGAGCGAACACGTGCTTTTTTGTGAAAGGGATGATCGATCAAATCTGAAATACCAAACAAATTCCTACCTGGACTCTGTTTACCAGAGGGAGAGGGGATTCCCTTATTCAGATATAAAATACACCTTACACATCTTACCTGTGTACGTGCCAAGGGTCCAGAGCAGGCTGACCTAGCTTTGAAGTCAGCCCTGCTTGGAGCAGGAGGCTGGATTAGGTGACTTCCATGTCTTTTCCAACCTAAAGTCTTTTGCAGCTCCTGTCCTGTGGACTTCACATAGGCTCTTACCCACTCCCACCGACTGCAATGCCAAACGTCTACGGAATTCCACAGTGCACCTCAGACCCTCACAGTTCAGTTAACACTCAGCCAGGCAGACTGGCTTTGGCTTCTGACTTCACCATGCCCCAAATTCCTGCCTCCCGCATCACCGCAGGGTTGCGGTGAGAGGAGGGACAGGGGTTCAGGCATCAGCAGGTATCAGAATTCAAATCAACAAGGAGAGACTGTACCGGCTGCGGAGGTCACTGAGGCGGGACATTGGAAAGATCAAGAGGAGCCGCGGTCCTGCAGCAAGTGCCACACAAGCATGACAGTCGCAGCTCGCCCGGTCAGCACGCGCTCCGGGCGACAGGGTTCTCATAACCCTGCAAGGTCAAGTCCTTCCCTCCCATTGCGACCTTAAAATTCAACTTCCTCAGTGCCAAGTTCCCCCTGCCAAACATCGGCAGGATAGCTTGGGAAAAAGTAAGCCTTCCAGGGAACTAGTGAGCGTGGACCTTGAACAGGGCATAAACGTGCAACGACATCACCTGGAAGCGTGGTTCTCGGTTTAGAGACTTCAGCTTATTTCAGTGCAGACAGGTAAAGACCCTTGACAGGAGACTGATACTTTCGTTTGTGCAACCCCTAAAGGCCAGTGTGAGAACAACTGTTTCCACACGACCCAGGAAACAGCCTTCCCCACACACAAAATCACCCTCCTGAGCACTGATGTTTTCAATCAGGTTTTTGTTCACCCTCAGAACACGCTCTTGTTTCCCCCGATGTCACGATCCTAGAGAAAAACTGAAGACACGCGTTCCCTATGGCCAGTATTAACTTCCCACTGCGCAAACGCAGCAGCAGAGCAGCAATTTCACCACACGCTACAAAAGCTCCTGAAAATTAATAAATAAAATGAAAACTCAACCCCAAAAAGTATTATGGTTTATTACTCAAATAGTAATTAAATATTTTTAAGAATACTTCAATACTGTTCGCTTTAGCCCTTCTGCATGTGTTTCCTGGTTGCTCATGCATGAGAATTCGGAAGCTGATCCCGGCTCCTTTTGGATCCCACCAAGGGAAACATCCAAAGGTGAGCAGACGGAACTGACATTTTAAGTTGTCCCCAAGTCAATTTACAGCATCAATACGAACCTGTGACTGTGTCACCTATGAAGCACGAAAACTCTACTTCCACGTACAGAGAGCTGCCCTGGTTTATCTTGGAAAGGGGTATTTATCTGTGCTGCCAGAAGACCACTGTATACACTGCGCAGACCACAGCTGTGCACTGGAGCACAAATGCCACAGCAGGGGAAAGGAGCACGGGACGGAGCAGGGGACTGCGGGATACAGTATTACCTCTTCTCCTTCCTTGGGCCACTCTGAGACGCTTTTTGGAGAGCGGTATGTGACGAAAGCAGCGTGTGAGGTCCCCAGGGATAAACAGCTTTTGCTCATTTCAATTTTCACTCCAGCTACCACACTGCAGGCTCGCCTGGTGCCTCATGCCAGCGTTTGGCCTCTGGTTCATGATCATGAATTTTCAGGAGACGGAAAACCCTCACACTCGTTGCCCGCTTAACAGACAGCTGACAAGGAACAGCTAATGGCCTTTTCCTTCTTTCCTTAAGAGCATTCAACCTGTAGTAGCTGTTGTGACACCTTGACCCTTAAACAAACACTGATTATAGGAAATGAAAGGAAAGCTTGGCGGTTCTCCTTCAAGCCCATGTTCTGCCCTCAGATAATAGCTGTCCTTTTCCTGGATCCCATTTCACTCCCCCAGTCCACAAACAGCAGTTTGGGGCAATTCTTTCTCACAACCCTAACTCTAGTCAGCAGTCAGTGTGGACCCTCCCAGCACGGCACTAACAACAAGGGTTGTCGTGGCAGAACCAGAACACCTCCAAGCTGAGGAAACCAGTGATTCTCCTGCTCTAGATATGCCACTATCAGCACAGCAAGGGACAGGCAAATGAAGAGTCTGCACTTGCAACAGACCATAATCCTGCAATCTGGTAACTGAAAGCAAACCCAACTTTCGTGGCAACGGTAGTACCTCCAGCAGGACACACGTTTAGGGGAGAGTCACACAGCAATACTGGAGGCCTCTCTATTGATTTTAGACAATATGCCCTTACAGGTTATAGTTTCTGATACCCCTCTTCTCCCAGGCTGTGAACAGCTCTGTTGGATGTCATACAGCGCACATCAAACGTGAGGCAGCAGAATCAAAACCTCTGTGCAAAGAACTAAGAAGCTGAGGTTACAGACACCTCTGACAAGGCTTTCCGTTTCTAGTGCTGGTGTATTAAGACTCCACCTTCACTCTTCCCTCAGAGCTCCTGAAAACGAATACATTTCTCAGAATTTCTTCCCAGCAACTGTCCACAATCCAAAGGAAAGGGATGACCAATATAATATTTGGAATCCTTTTGTTTGAATCTAGTAGGAATCCTTGTGCCCATACTGACATCTGCATTTATCTGTGGACCTACCATTCATGTTGGGTTTTGCAGTTCTCATTTTTGCCCTACCCAAAATGTAAGCCTGACAAAAAAGTCACCAGGTGCTTGGAAATACTCTTGAAAATGTAATATTTTGGGGTCTTTTGGAGAGAAAGTTCCTATTCATTAAGGTGAATTAATATAATTCATACTGAATTCTTACGATACGCATATCATGCAGATGCAGACAAAATAATAATAATAACAACCGATGATTACGAAGACAAGTAGAAATTATGGCTGGATTCGAATTTGCAAATAGGTGTGTGGCTACTAAAATAGACAATGCTACGTATGATTTTTACTAGAAGTCACTACAGTAACAGGACTAACAGTCATTTCAAGGTAAGTAAACATTATTATTACTTTTTTGTACGGTAGTTCTTATTATCAGAAAAAAATAAGGGGAAATTCATATTTTACCTGCCGAGGGGTCCTCTCAGATTTACTCCTGCACCACTCCCAGTCGGTGAGTTCAGGTTTATGGCTCTCCTCATGAGACAACCTCCTTTCCGGCCCCTCAGAAAACGCCAGCCTCTCGGGATCTGCGACCTCTTCCCCGCTGAAGGCCCCGGGCCCGTCGGGCCGGGGGTGGTCGCTGCTCCGCTCCCGCGCAGGGTCGCGCCGGGCCCCGCGTCCCGCCGGGGCGCCCCGGGAGCTGTCCGCCGCCGCCGTGGTGCTGAACACCGCCTGCCCGGGGCCGGGGGCATCGCCGCCTCCTCTCGGAGGGGCCTGGGGGTTGTCGCAGTCATAGCTCACCAGGCTGTGATAGGACAGAGATTTCCCATCACCGTGGTGATGGTGGTGGTGGTTTTCATGGGATATTCTGTAGATTCCATAACCTTGCTGGAAGGACAGGTTGAATTCGAAACCTCTACGCTTGGCTAAGAGAAAGGGAAGAAACATCACATGAAAAAGAGTAAAAAACAAGAAGAAAAATGAGATTACACAGTGAAAATGACATTCTAAAACATGGAATAAGTTATTTAACTACAGCCAGAAACAGGCAATTTTCTATCCATGAAAAGAATGTGCTGTTGAGAAGAAAGACTTCTCAGATAGTATGTTATTATACTGCCTTCTTAATGAATTCAGAAATCATACGTTCCCAAGGTAATGGATTCCCACGAAATGGTAGGTTACCTGATATTTTCAAAAACACATGATACATGATGTTTTATGGGAGACACACAAGAAGAAAAATACCAAAATTTTGTAATACTCTTTTTTCTGAGCCTGTTTCAGCTACATTTTTAAAGAGGAAAAGTTGTACAAAATGATAAAACATTTCTGGAAATATGTAACTAACCTTCAGGATCAACAGTCAAGCAAGAAAAACAGAATTCTACAGTAAAAATAAATATCTGAAGTATTTTCACAACAAAACATCCCTTCTAAACTCAGTGCGCCCACTAATCTTACACAGTAATTGAACAATTAAATGAAAAGTCTCAATCATTAGTTATTCCCTTTCATTCTTCCTCCTTTCTAACACACACCACCTGAGATTCTTCATCCTCCCCCTTTTCATCTTACATTATGTAGTAACTAAGGAAGTGTCTTCTATTTAACTAATGAAATCGTCTCATCATCTTCCCACCAAACCTTTCAGGCTAAATTATACAATAAAAGCTACGGGGATACATTTATACAATTTGTATTTCTACTCAACAGTTTGTGTGCTTACTAGATCATTGAGAATTATGGGTAAAATTCTGACCTTAGCAGTCCCTGCATTAAAACTTGAGGGTCGGCTTTAGTACAAATATCTAGAAGTCACAGATTCATTTTAAATAATTTTGTAATTGCAACTTTTCCATCTGTTGTACATCGATCTCTCTAAATAGCATCGTTAATCACAGCGCAAATAAATGGCCTTCTTGATGAACTGCAGTCATCCTCTCTGGGAGACGGGTGACAATGTCATCAGTTGCAGCACAAGCCATTCGGCATTTGGAAAACTCGTTTGAAGCAAGAGAAAGCCTCGAATGAGAATTCAGGAGCTTTATTTCTCCCTGAAAACACAGTGAATGTCAGGAATCATCCACTGATGTCAGAGGACTTTTGTTGCAGAGAATGGGAAACAACACCCAGATCCTCCGAAGCATTTAGCTCTTAGCTTTTGCAGCTGGACTAGATGGTCCTTGTAGGTCCCTTCTAACTTACTAAATAAAACTTGCCAGCACTTTCAATTCCCCTCGGACCAGGCCTCAAGGGACAACTATATCAAACACTAGCACCGCAACTCTCACTTCTGAAAGATGAATTCACAAATCTATCAATTTATAGATGAATCTAATTGCAGCATTGCAAACAGGAAATCTTAATTATCAAGAATAACTTAACAGAAAAATAATGAACATAAATAAAAAAAATCAACTATTTCTCTGTCTCCCCTCCCTGCAGGCTTCCTTACTGATATTGTTACCAGAGCGTATTTATGATATGTTAACAGAGATCTCACAGACACAGAGGTATTTAATGTCCTGTGGCAGATTAAAATCCTTCAAACTTTCCATAATGACCTACTGCTGAACAGCTGAATTAAGTTTGCACATTTTCGGTTGTTCCAGAAAGCAAACCTGTGTGAACACAGATGCAGACACTTGGGTGTAATTAACGTAAACTAATCACTAATAAAGGTACTGAACTTGTAGTAGTAGGTATAAGCAGCTTCAGTAAAAGAATTTAATAGCAAACCCTTCTCAGAATACTGGTGTCATGTATGAAAAACGTGTTTTCACCTGTACCTCAGAATGCAATCCCTCCGTGCAGATACGTGAGCGCTACAGACTGAGGTGTTTGTCAGTCACCGTGCCAGGAAATTTTCAGGAGAGCATCAGGCAGGCTTTTAGCTACGAAAATGACAGTGATATTCATCATGGCTGCAGAAGCCTGAATGTGGTTTTCACTAGAGGTTAAGTTCATGGGTGATAGCTGCATTTCTTTGTCTTCTGTTTCTCTGACGGAGCTTTGCCACATGATCAATTCTTTATGGAAAGAACAAAAGCCATGTAACTGCGGGAGAGGGGCTGTGGCACCATCAGCGTGTGCAGGGATTCCTCCAGATGGAGAACAACAGGCTTAGAAGATTCCAAGAAGGTCACCAGTGAAGGTCTGGCATCCTTTGCTACACCAAGGTAAACTTTATACATGCAGGGAAATATTTTTAGGCCAAAACTGTGTAAGAGTTCCTCAGCTTTCAATGTGAATGCTCAGAGATACAGGCCACGCCCTGCAGTCACCTCCTCTGCCGTTTGCTTATTGGTGTTGCTGTGATTTCTGGTCAGTAGCTACGGGGCCGGGGTACACACAGTAGCTCCTCTCCTTATAATCTGCCCGTAATTAGTGTGGTTTTTTTCTCCATTAAACATGTTTAGCGTATTCCATGTATTTGATTAGAAGTCAGACTTCAGTAGATACATCTTTCCCAGGGTAGGAGAGGAGAGCGAAACCAGGATTCAGAGTCCATCAGACTCTGCTAGAAGATCTGGCAGTGACCTGGGCAGATCAGCCAAGCTTCTGTGTCTCAGCATCCACTACTTCCATCCAGCCGCCTCACATGAATGTTGCAAGTCTCATCCATTGTTCTGAATAATGACTACACGATTCAAAATGACTTGCAGGATTACTGTTACCGACACCAACTTCCTATCCCGTTTCTACACGAGACACTCCAGCTGTGCATCACCCTTCCATACTTACTTTTGAGTTCCTCTGAAGACACTGCATACGAATTCCTCCTGCAATTAATGATGCAGCCACAGGGCAGGTGGATCCAGTGTTCTGACAGGATGAACACTGGGGTGACTGTGGCAGCCAGCAAAGTCAGCAGGAAGCTAAGCGTCTCGAACGGGAGGCTCTGAAAACCAGTGATGTGCTGGACAACCATTTGTATCTGAAAGACAGAGCATTTTGAAACTGAAATCGCTTCAGGCACATGAGATACGTCCAGGAATAAACAGAACATCTCACCATGACACGAGTAAGACACAGGTTGACATGAATGTTTGTTGAGCCTAACAATTTTGTTTCTAACAGAAAGTGGAGAAAACACACTGACAGAGGCTCTCCTCATACTGCATTTCTCAGAAAAAACCTTCCTTAAGCTAAATACAGATACCTGAGCACTATTAAAACAAGCAACTCCCAATCCAAGCAATCTGGAAGAGGCTGCTCGCTCAGTCCCTCCCGCCTGGTACTGAGGAGCCCCAGCTCCTCTGAGGCACCAGGAGAGAGACCTCAGCCCCACGCAGGGCTGCGCTGCAGACGCTCTGCAATGCTCTCTAGCCACCGAGAGCAGCTCACACCCGGGGACAGGGGCAACACTGCCCAGACCCATGTTCTCACCACACTCCTTTCTCGTGAGACATGAACGAACCTGTTCCCTAATACACTAGTGCATGCACACGGACAGCCCTCCTCCCCCCTCCCCAGTGCTCCAGAGATTACAAAGATGCAAGCAAATCTCCTTTTTCTAACAAACTCCTATTTTTTAACCACCGTGGCAAAGGACATGACTCACAGCTGGGGGGGGGGGGGGCGCAGAAGAGCTAGCTCAGTACAATCCACACACCCTGTAATGCTGAACAAATGCTTGTCAGAGAGCTGGCAACACAGAAGGGTGGACCTTATTCCTCCCTGTACTTAGGTGACACAAATGATGGGATGACAGAGTAACACTGATGAATCAGGCTCTGCCAAACCTGCTGAAAGCCAGCTGAATTCACACAGTGCCACAGACCTGCTTAACAGGACTTCTGTGGCACAAACTATATTGCAAGGAACAACCGCAATGGCTACTGTTCATCTGTTTCAACCCCTGGCACACCGGCTCACACGCTGTTTAAATGGAAGCAGACATTAGGAAGTAAAGCGATCTGAGGGTTTACCATCATCGGAAGCCAGAGAACGACTTTTGCCAATGCAAGAATCAGCGAGAACCGCTTCTGGGCAAAGCCCACCGTGACGCTCCTGCTCTGCGTGCTGTGGGTGCAACGGGGCTCGAGTGCTCCGCTCCCAGCCACGTCTTTCCTAAAATCTGCCTCCGAGCTTGGGCAGGCGTTTTGGAAATGCTTCAGGGCTTTATCCGCGGGGTCCAGCGGTGACAGAGGTGGGGTAGCAGTGCTGCAGCCTGGAGGTGTCCCAGGGGAGGTGTAGCCTCGAGAGATCTCCTGGTAATCGATGTGTAGTAGCTGTTGCTCATCCGAGCACAACAGCTGGTAAGTTAGAGGAACAGAGAGCACTGTGAGGAGGCAAAAGCACAGCGAGTAGACAGTAAATAAAAACAAGACGTAGGAACTGGCACAGTCAGTGAAGCAACCCCAGGAGGTGGGGATATACCTGCCCCAACCACAGAGAGGCAGAATGCAGATCAGCAAACTGACAATCCAAACGGTAAGAACAGCCCATACCATGCTCGCTCGTCGTTTGGAAGTGCTGCAGCTCATTGTTGCAGTTTTGTTGATGGTGTAGAAGATGTAAGACACTATAAGAGACCCTTTCAGGTTGCTAGAAATGCCCTGGAACAAATAAATAAGCGCTGAGGTGGTGCAGAGAGGCTGGGGGAGGCCATCACTCAACCACTGAGCGAGCATGAAAATAATCACTGGCACAACACTGACCAAATCATCTATTGACAAAGAGGTCACGATCACTGAAACCGTGGTTTTGGTTTGCATTTTCAGCAGGGAAACTAGTGAATAAATGCTGCCCAGAAGTGCTGTGAATGCAACGATGAAAGTCAAGCAGAACAGAAAGACATTCAAAGTTCTGTGCTCGCTGGGCTTGTCCATAACACCATGATTTTCAGCAAAGAAGCTCGTCCCGTTGAGTGACAAATTATTAAGCATTGCCGACATTGTCCTTGGCAATTTTTTTTCTCTGCCTTCTCCCTGACTCTGCAAGTTTTCACTAGCTGAAACCAGAACTGTCAGCTCCACATCGCAAGTTTGTTTTCCTAGACTCTCTCTCGTGGCATCCGGTGAAGAAATATTTGGGTGAAAGCACCCTTGATAACCAGAACAACTCGTGCTCTTGAAAAATCAGGCAACAACGAAGTATCAAAGGTGCTGAATAAAAAGCAGTTCTTCATAATCCTTTCAGCACTGGAAGATGGGTAATTTAGGCTCTTCAGGTAATAACATGCCATTCACTTCTGACAGTTATCTGGCAACATGCCTTACTCACGAGTTTGGTTGAATCGGAGGCAGAACGTCAGGTACCTTCAAGCTCTAGTAGCTCAGGGAGAAACATAGTAGAAAGGAGAGGCTGTTGGATTCACCCGGCGCTGTTCTGAGCTGCAGGAGGGAGGAGTCAGATGCAAGCAGAATAGCGGAGCCCAGGCGAGTGAGTATCTTCTCGGATGGAGCTGCCTCTAGCTGGGTCAGAAGACTGAAACAGTGTCCCTGCGAAGCCACACCTCCGATGCTGCCACCGAAATCCAATGCAAACACCCAGCTCTGATGTCAGCCGCACATGACATTCCCGTAAAGCTCAAGGCTGCTCCAGGGCTGCGCATCACGAGCGAGAGCACTGCTTTTATTCTTTCCCACTTCTCCAAGCTCCGCACGGGGAAAAGCCGCAGGAGCCGCTGATGAAGATGAACCAGGAGGGGTGTGTCTGCTCTGCCTTTCCGTATTCCTCCCCTGCTGCGAGCCTGTGTATGTGCACAGGGATGCTAACCGTACGGCTACGCAGTGAATGACCGGTCACCGCCACGCATGTTAACCAGGTCTCTGCCTATGCGGTACCTCAACTCAGTTTGGGGTTGGTAAAACTTTCATTCCCCGCACGATTCAAGCCTGAGCCGCATCGAGCACTGACTGTCTGCCGTGAGTACACGGGCAGAATCGCAGCCAAGTGCGTTCTGGCACGTTATGAGTGTTTTCTCTGCAGAAAGTGCAATACTGGCAAAACTTGTGAGCCAACAGAATTTCCAGCACTCGGCTGTTCAGTGGATTGGTAGGTGCGAGGAAACCTTGGAGGACTCTGCCTCCCTCCTTTTTGGCACCACCCTGAGTTCAAGTACACGATGGGGATGCAGGACAGCGATTTTCTGATTAAGGGTAACATTGTAAGGCTGCTGCAACTACCTGCTAGTCTGGGTAACATTACAAATCCACTCAGTTAGGAATCTGTGTTATTAACAACCTCATCCTTGCTCAGCTTGACCCACTTTGAAAGGCATGTGCTGTGCCAAGCCAGCGGCAGGATTGCTCAGGTGTCTTCCCTCCTGCCAGGGCTGGGCAGTGGAAGGGAACGCACAGCCGCAGCTCTATCGTGTGATAAGGGGCCACAATGCAAGGATCAGAGCTCAGGGCAGCGACAACTTATCTGAATAACCACTCCTTCAATTTCGATTTCCAGGCCGCCCTGCCACGCACTGGGAAGGCTTACGCCCCACAACAGGCTGGGTCTCGCAGTCCGCCCGCGCCCCATACAGCCCCAGAACTGTGCTCATTGCAGGACCCGCCGTAAAGCCGTGCTCCTCCTGCACAGCCTGACCGGGCACCTCTGCTCTCCCTCCTCCCGCTCGCAGCTGCCTCTGGTTTGAGGATTCTGCATTATTTATGAGGACCAACTGTCAAGCCTCATGTCAGAAATTTGCAGAAGAGAGGAGCATCCATCCTGCCTTCCACACAAGGCACAATCCTGGATCTGGACCATCCATCTGGCCTTTAACTGTACAGGATTTGACTTGGCTTTTGTGATTTATCTGTCCTGCTGGACTATTGATTGTTAATCTGTGCCATGCCAGCTAAAGGCCAGGGCTCATTTCCTTCTATTTACAAATCACAGTCACCTCTGCCCCCGCAAGTCAACTTTAAATTAAGGACAGTGTTCTAAATCCTAAGATTAACAGTGTGAGCCTGGTCAGAAGTACAGTCAAGAGATAAGAGGCAAAAGAAGCCTCATTTATCCTTGTTTGGACCTTTATTTTATAGCCTGGCTTCCTGAGGAAACATGATCACCCTGCCTGAGTACATCTCTCTTCCACTCCCAATCCCTCGATGCCTTGTGACCAAACGATGTTTTCATCTCAGTCTGACGGTGTCAAAGCTATTAAGGTCCCACAAGTTTCACGAAAACGAGCAGCTATCAGAGGAGACGGATCACAGCAGGCTCCCCAGCACGAGACAGGCTGCGGCAGAGCGCCCTCCTCACCAGAAACCAGTGACACAGAGCAGAGGCTTTGTAAACACTCCAACCTGAGAGAAACCTTCCGCCGAAAATTCAGTTAACGCGGATGCTAAACTGTGGGAAACCAGCTTCATCCACCCTGGCCTGTCCTAGTGCTCCACGATCAGTTCCTTTCATCCTTAAACCCCCCGGTGTTGGGGACTGCCTGTGCCATCTTCATTTGCTCCTGCCACATTACAGCTGGGTGTTTAGCAACAATTTTAATGGTGCCTGGGAAATTTATTCTCCCTTGGGAAAAGCTGCTATTACAGCAGCTGCACACACATTTCATTTCAGAAGGCGATATCATCTCTGAGCCAGGCATAAACGTACATCTATAAAATTCCACAAATGCCTTTGCAATTTATTCCTCCACAGCACACGAAAGAAAATGTTTTGGTTTTTATAGAGATTTTTAAACAGAATTTTTAAAAATTTCTCTTGGGAAATTTATTTTCCCTACTTTGGAAATTTTCCCTCCTGTATGCGGAGTCATTATACGTACACCGGGTGCCCAACAGCCCTGACAGCAGGTATCAACCGCAAATTGTCTGAAGGTTCCCTCAGCACCACCTTCTTCACACGCTTCACTGACGCTGCTGTCCTGGCTGTGCATGTACAGCCTCTCTGCCACCTTTTGGACACCGCAGTAGGAGCAGTCCATTTCGTGCCGTCCCTCTGGATTTGGAATGAAAAGCTCACCAGTGTTGTTCAGTCAGTCACTCTTACTTACTGCCACACCCATTCAAGGCAGATGACCTATTACTTCAGTTTCCCTCCCACACGAAGTGGTTTACTGCCTGAACTGCACCTTGCCATTCTCCGGGGCAGCTTTTACCATAACTTCCAATATGGAGAAATGTTCTTTCCTCTGGCCATTTCAGATTATAAACCAAAGCTCTTAGGAGAGATGAATTCAAGCAGCTTCCCCTCTTATTTACCTTTCTTTAACATGACTGATGAATTCCGATAGAACATGTACAGAAAGATCAGTTTCATCTTAAAACTACAGCGAGAAGTCGGCTGCAGTAAGAAACAAGCAACTCTACAAAGAGAAGTACCATTTTCCACACCGCTGGGCCTGTGAGGAGCTGACGCGCGCACCCAGCAAGGTCCCAGCTCTGAAGCTTCTCTTGTGGCTGGGGCAAATGAATCTGAACTAGATTCTCTGCTCCCTTCTGAAGGATGAGTTCATACTGCAGCCATCCCAAACTTACAAGGATTCACAGAGCGGTGGGGATTGGAAGAGGCCTCTAGAGATCACCCAGCCCAACCCCCTGCCACAGCAGGACCCCCCAGAGCAGATCCCACAGGAACAAGTCCAGGGGCTTTGGAAAGTCTCCAGGGAAGGAGACTCCCCCCTCTCTGGGCAGCCTGTCCCAAGGCTCTGGCACCCTCCCAGGGCAGAAGGGTTTCCTCAATTGCAGATACCATCTGCAATTGTACTTTCACTCCCAAATTTCCCTGAAATTCATGGACAGACACAGCTAGGGCTGGGGGTGGCAGGGAGCAGTAGGCAAGCAGAGAGGTGGACACTGTCACCACAACCTCCCTTCTCCCAGATGTTCTCAAGAAGCAGTGCTAGAACGGAGTGATACAGCACTGCCAAACAGCCCCGGGGCGTGATCAGGCAGAAACCAAGAGAAAAAGACACCTCTGTCTGCTGCTGTGCCCTTGGTCTGGGCTGTGACAAGGCTGGACTGAATTTGTAGATGGAGCTCTTACTGCCTATTCCCTTTCTTCTCTGCACTGAGCCTCTGAAATTATGGGAGGTTCCTAATACAAATACTGTCCCTTTCGATGTAGGTATATATTCTTTATCCTGGTGTGAATTTTCTTTGCTAAGGAATGATCACAAAGACAAAGCACATTAGGCATGGCAATCTCCTCTCTGGCCTCATTTCAAACAGCGCTGCACGGCGATGTCTCTTTAAGGAAGAGCCAGCACTACTCAACAGCCTGTGAAAGGAATTCCAAGAGACACAGGGCATGTAACAATTCCGAAGTGCTTGTAAAGTGAATCAAATATTCACCATTCATAACGTGCCATCAACAAATAGGGTATTAAAAATTTATCCCATTTAGCCTATGAGTCACGTTTTATCTTCATAATTTGCACTAAGCTTTGACTTACGGGTTTGCTTCCTTTTGTCACTCAAAAGAGACAAGGCTATTACAGCAGCTGTACAAATACTTCATTGCAGAAGGTGACATAAGCTCTGAGCCAGGCATAAATAGATTTATAAAATTCCATAAATGCCTCTGTACTTTAGTCCTCAGTAGCACATGAAACAAAATGCTTTATTTCTTTCTAGAATTTTTTAACAGAATTTTAAGAAGATGCCAAGCTAAGTGATCATTTTTGCTCTATCAGCCTCAGACATCGCTCTGAGCTACAAGATGGCTCAACTGCACCTGAATTATTTGCCCCAGATGAATTAAATCAATGGGGGCTTCTAATAAAAGGCAGCTACCCTTACACTTAACCCATTTCCACTGCAGCTGTACTGCCGTGCTGTGGGAAAAGGATGCTTACTGATTCGGAGCAATCAGAGCTACATCAATCAGGAGTAATTCCGTTACACCTACGAAGAGGATTTAACTTTTTGGCTCAGTATGGGCAGGACCACACCAGCTCTCACTCAAGGGAAACAGACCCTGGCTGTGCAGGCGCTCCTTCGGAAACCAGCGGGTGATCCCTGCTGGAAACCAGCACGCCACAGCCTGCCCCCCTGTGAGGTAGGGCCCTCCTGCAGCAGATGGGCCAGCACTAAGCAGTGCTCATGGCCAGAGCTCCCTAAATTCTGGTTTTTGCTCCCATGCTGTAAATACAGACAGTAAACTGAGACTACAATGACCGCAGTGATTCTGGAGAATTGCAGAATTCTCCAAACGGAGGTAAAAGTAAGCCCAAAGTGTGCCAGGGTAAGGTACAATCGTGGTGTGCATCTCTCCCCAGGACTCCCAGAAGCCTATGCACAGTGTGCCAAAGGCAAATGACAACAGTGCCAGCATGTCAGCGCGGCTGGCAATAAACATGGCTTAGAGACAGGCACGGATCCGTCCGGGCTGCGCGGTATGCAGACTTCCAGAGATGGTTATGTGCTGTTATTCAGGAAGTGTCCCAAGTGGGACCAACTAGAAAGGAAACAAGCGATTCTAAAATAATAATGCCAGGCTGGCAATGCTGAAGGGAAGAGACGTTAACTATGCAGCGTACACAAGGAGGAGAAAGGACCGTTCTAGGCGGGGAGGTGTTATTTCTCCCAGGGATGATAAGGCAGAGAGATGGTAGCAAAACCCACAGCTACCAAAGCGGAGCAGCTCAGTTCTAGATAGCATGGAGAGTAAGATACTCTGCTAGGTGTGGCGTAACTGCTCTCTTGAGACACGACACTTCACAATGTCACTTCTATTGAGCAGCCACTGTCTCACCGAACTGATAGGAGACAGCCAGCTAGCAGGGAGGCAATCCGTCAGTACACCTCCTCACAGTAACTGTTTGCTTTCTAATAGAGAGCACAGCAGGCTATGAATATAATTCATGGAACAGCATGATATGAATGCTTTTAATTTTGCTGCACAGCTCTGCTAGCAACAGAACTCCCATAATGCAGCTGTATTAGCACAATCATACCTAATCACCGAGCACATCCAGTGAATGTGACATTGTGCTCAGTAACCGCTCCTAGTTTAGACACCTCAAAATGTATGCGGTGTGCTGGAGAAAAAACAAGCGGTGTGCAATACCGCAGGAGCTGGGCAGCGCTCTGTCCTAGCAGAGTCCTGTGGAAAATGCACCGAGGGAGTTAACTGGAGAACGCAAACAGCTGGGAAGAAACAATTATCCCTTTCTGAAGGGAGGGGGGAAAAAAGAAAGAAGGCATATGCCTTTGAGTGACCCAGCTATGACCCCATCTGGAAGCAGCAGGAAAATCAGCTGTATATGTAGAACTTTCCCCAGCAGTAATAAAATTAATGACCTCGAGAGCCATTTGTAATAGTGTCTGCACATTTCCCTGCTTGCTGCCTAGTCTCAGGAGCTCTGCAGTGGGTTGTCTTAGCCCTTCATTTCTCTTTCCAGAGCTCCTCATCATCTTCTCTCCCACTCACCTTCAAGGGAGGTTGAACGAGGAAATTCAGCTCCAGAAACCAAGTTTTAATGAGTGGAGATTGAAAGCTCTGGAACCAAATTCTGCCTCTAGAGGACTAAGAACTTGTAGTCACAGTTGTCACTGCTTTTACCTGTATCAACAAAACGATTACCTTTCTCGCACTGGCCTGCTTCCTGAAAAGATACTATTACTCACCAAGTATTTTTGCAAGGAACCCAGTATTTTAAATTTTGCTTTACCCTGAAACCACAAGTACAAATGCTATCATAAATGACACCCAAAGAATGTGGACAAAGCACAGGACATAGCTTACTGCGTGGGAAAACAAAGAAAACAGCCTTTGCTTTTTTAACAAAAAGGGAATCCTCTCTGTTCTGCACATACACTACAGAGACCTTAGGAGATGATTTTTGTGCGGCAGACTAGTAGTCCTCCAAATAAGCAGAGTAGCAGAACCGCGCTGCTCGATCCCGAGGAGGTGCCCGCGGAGAGGAGCAGCAGGAAGACAACAGCCTTTCGCCAGCCTGCACAAGAAAAGGGCGCAGGGAAATTTCTTGCGCTCGCCTGTTAGAGAAGGCTCCTCAGAGCGTAGAGGCTTTTCTGGGACTTCCTTAGGAAGACTTCTGTTTTGACTTAAAAGTTTGGAAAAATAGGGGAAAAAGAAAGTCTGGGGCGAAGCTGAAAAAACCCACAGTTGGTACTGTCAAACAAATACAGGAGACCAAGCTAATTCAGTGGATTTCAGATATTCTGTACCACCGTAGAAAATAAAAACCTCCAATAAAAGTTTCTTTCCCATAGCTGTCATAAATGTGAAAAGACAGAGAATCCATTTGGGCCGAGAACCCTGTGCCGGCTCCAGCCGCTGCTTTCTGCAACAGCTGTGTTCTTCACAACACAGCCACAGCCTCCAACTTCTTCCCCAAAGGGGAACCAAGGGTGCGTGTGTTTTTGAAGTGGTTTAGAGTACTGAATAAAGACAGGGCTGCTAACTAATTTTGAGTGACAGTAAAAAGATCTATTAGCATTGCCAGTGTAACGGATGACTGAGTTTGTACTGGGAAGGGTGAAAAAGGTAGTTAAGGGAGGATACTGGAATGCAAAATGAAATCTTTCTTCTGATGGAAGAGTTTTTATTTTTGAATGGAAAGGTTTAGTTGAGGTATGAGCTCCTGAGAAGGACCGTGTTTCCATCAAATCTAAAGAATGGCAAGGAAGGAATGCTGCAGATTACAAAAGAAATCAGTCTACTTTCCAAATATCTCTCACTAGGTAGGACATGTTTGAGAAGAAAACGTTCCCTTCAGATTATGAGGGGGTTTAGTTTCAGATTCCTCTAAGCAAACACCACTTTTCACCAACTGGACTTTTGTCTGTATTTATAAAAACCATGCTGCGAGGCCAAGGGTCACCAGATCATGAGGCAAGGCAACACAAGGAGACGCTTGGGCTTTCTCCCCATCAGCTCCCTCCGGTGCAAGCCAGGCAGCTGCCCTGCTCTGCGCTGTGCCAGGACGGTCGCATCTCGCTCTGCTGTTACCCATCTCTAGCTCTACCGTTCCTGCACAGCATTAATATCCTGCTAATGAACACAATCGTTCTTCCCCCACGAACCTCTGCTGAAACACAAACAGTCAAACCACAAAGGTACCCGCGTTACTTTCATTCCTCAGGAATATTCTCCTAAACCTATCAAAACTACCACTACTTTTAATATTCCAGCTGATCCTACCCCCGAGCAGCAACAGCATCAACAGTTTGCTCTGGAGCTGCTGGGAATGGCCTGCCTGCCTTTAGCTGTAACTATCAGCTCAAAATTCAGGTGACATAGAAGACCTTCCCTTTTGAGCAGTATAATCTGATGTCTGGCATCATCTCATGCATTTGCACAAAGTAAAATACACAAAATGCATGACTTAAGAAAAACAATCCATTCCTCCTCAAACGCTTTCCCCCCTCTGCAGTCAGTTCAATGTAATCTGTGAGTATTTCCCTAACAGGCACCTGGGGGTGCTCAATAAGGTTATTTTCCACAAAAGCAAGGGCTGAATTAGTCGTGTAACAGCCTGTGCTACACCAACAAGGAGAGAAACAAACACACCTGTCTGCTGTAAATACATTCATCGCTATTCAGTTTTCCTAACAAACTCTTACTTTTGTCAGCTGCTCACCAGGTTCTGGGGCCGTTTCTAAGTACAGGACAAGCTTCCAGCACAGGGAGAGAAAATATCTGGTCTGTGACCCCAAAGATCTGCTGGTTGTTGTTTGGTAGAATCTATGAAGAAGATTAAGAATGCTTTTATGAACAGAGCCAACCCTGGGAGTCAGGTCTTCTCAGAGGCAAGGTGTTGCTAACCCACCGACTGCCCACCCCTGTGAAGCCTAAGTACCGTCATACAGCACAGAGTCGTATTTTCCCTTGCGTTAACAAATCCTAAAAGGTCTTGAGTTGTATGTGAACAATGCCCACAGGAATTATTTTACTCTCTAATCAATCTGTCGTGCCATGTCCTCCACCCTGCCAACATGAGGAGCTGCTCAGTGTAAACTCTCCTGACCCTTGGTGAGAGAAAAGTGCACCATTGAGAAGTGATGATTCCAGGCAGCACAGATGGGAACAGTTAAAACAATTTGAATTGATTACTTTTTCCAATTCTGGATGCAAACTGACAGGGTTAGTCGATACATCTCTATCTGTCCATTCTTGCTTCAGGAAGAAAAGGCCTTTTTACTGTGAGGGGGGTCAATCAGTGGCACAGGTTGCCCAGAAAGTCTGTATCCATCCTTGCAGATACACACCTCCCGATGGGACACAGCCCTGGGCAGCTGCTGTCGCTGACGCTGACCCTGCCTGAGCCGGGGTGGGATGGGGAGCCCCACGGCTGGCTGCCAGGCCCAGCTCTCCGGGGATTCTGAGCCTTGATGACACGCCCTGGCACAGTCAGCAGCACCGCCACCGGTAAAGCCTAACTCCCGCACGTTGCGTGAGGAAGGGATGCTCATGGTACGACAAATGCACTAGGCTGGTTGCTGGTTTGCCGATTTGCCGAGCACCCAAAGGTGTGAGACAGCACTCTCTGCCCTGGTGTGTTGCACCTCACCAAGCTGAACTCCAAGTGACCTAAGCCGTACGCTCGACCTTTTCAAAAACCATTCTGGCTGAGGTTGAGATTTTGGTAGAAGCAGTCACAGAGTACTTCCGTACTGCTCTGACAAAGGAACTCAGCTTTCATTTTAAAAGCAGAAATACTGAATAATTTAAATAAACTGATCATCAGCAAAGAAATGAAATATATTATGCAAACCAGATGCAATGCTCCTAACAAGAGAGTTGTCGGAGCGGGTTCCCCGATGATCTGTGCCGCTTCCGGTGACGTGCAGCAGCTTCAGCAGTGAGTCAGCAGCAGACCTGAGCGCGTGGAAGCGTTCCATCGCTCTGACAGGAGTTGTAGTGACAAGCGAGACCGGCTCAAAGCTTGTTCCTTGCCCCACTGGAGCCTGTGCAAGTTGCGTACGTCCTTGGATTCAGAGATGATTTCTCCTCACTGGGAAGTTATCTCAACTTCCACCTAAAGCTATTTCCATCGCTAAGGACATCGCTTGTATTTCCTCCTCGTCACTGCTTGTGGGCTTGTATTTTGTGATGTTATTTGTGTAGCATGATTTTAAAAACCTGGCTCAGTATATCACAAATATTCTCCTTTCTTCTCCCTTGCAAGGAACAGCCTGTAAAACGTTTTAACCGACGACACTAAAACAGTAACGTAAATAGTTCCCTGTGATAGCTCCAGCCAAGTTCATGCAGTGGAGTCAGAAATCAGCTCGGACTCGTGTACCAATTCATACCAAAGGGAGAGTGTGACCAAAGCCTGTTAGATTCCCACTGATTCCAGTAAGCTTTGGATGGATGCCTGTCAGACAGCCTCCTGCAGGTAGACGTTGTCACAGACAGAGAACTTTCCCTTCTATCACATTTTTCAAAGCAATTCCACTGCTTTTCATAATCTACTTGAAAGACATTCTAGCAGCTTTAACAACGGTGTCTGCTCTTGAAGCCAGCCTTTCCTACAAAACCTTCAACAACAGCTCTGCTTATGAGAAAGTAAGTTTACAGGGACATCTAAAAAAGCAAAATATCCCACCTGAGAAAACTCTGTGATTGTCCATGAGCTCCCTGACTTTGGAGACCTACCGAGAGGCGAAGGGAGTCACCACGGATGAACGCAGCCTCCATCAAAGTATCTGTGCATGAGAGGAATTGAAGGCTTTTCAATTTCCTATTGACCTCATCAGCTAAGCAGCCCAGGGTTAGTCTTTGAACTTCCCAGCTGATAATTAATTTCTGTTCGTGTTGGGAAAACACTGAGTCATTAGATTACTAACCTTTTCAATTTGTCAGCCTTGCTCTCTCAGCTGTATGACAGACTTTCTAAAATGGACTATGTCATCCTGCAAATTAAATCCTCCACAAAATCACATCACCCCAGATTCTTCTACATCATCACCTTTATCTCTTAATTAAACAGCACAGTTTAAGTCCTTCCAGCTTGCATAAACTTGTTAATATATGTTTTTCTTGTGGGAGAGCTGCAAGGAGGGTGTAAGGCAGAGGCCAAGGATAAGAAGTCTCATTAGCTTTACTTAGCTAGGTAAAATGCCATGATTAGTATGAGACTTAAATACTCATCTGTCCTCTCCAGCCGGATAGGCTGTATCAGTTGTTGGCAAATTGATAGCAGAGGCTCGGAACACTATCTGGCAAGGTTACCTTTACTTTAATTGTACTAATTGAACGGTGTCTAAATGGTAAGTCACTTCCCGTTAGCATGTACGAAGCGATGCGAGCCAGTGCGACAGCCCTGAGGACAGCCCGCAGCATCTCAGCGGAATGAATGAGATCATTTAAAATGCGATGTGCAAAGCTATTCAAATGTGGAACTGTAGAATTAAAAAGGGATAAGCCTTTAACTTCCCAAATTTAACTGGACTGAATTAACACCAAGCACAGCCGTAAACGTTTTCAAGTAACTGTAAAATCTGACGTCCTCGTTTGTGTATCTAAGTAACTATGGGCTAGTTTTCACAATTCGCCACACACCTGCAAAGGCCTAGTTACTGTTTCCACATTTACTCCTTAACCCTTATGGTTCGGTGAGTTACACCGAGGATGTAGCACCTCACACGACGTAGTAACAGCAGGATGTTGAGGTAATCTCCATATACACACAAAACTTTCTTTAGTAACAAAGATTATTTATGTCTATATTGTTACCAAATATTCGCTGGCAGTGTCTATCCCACAAGTTTCTTTATGTATTATTTTGCTAGATAACAATAAAATGCATGAAACAAGCAGAACATGGGCTATCCACCTCTCAGAACAGTGCGCTAAGGACCACCATCTGGACTAGCCTGGCACACTCCCTGGTCCACCTCTCCCTCCCTGCCCCACTCCCTTCCTCCTCCACTTCTGGAAACTGCTTAAGGCAAAGTTTTGAAGCACAAGGAAGTCAAAGCACATGGAGCACTGAGGTCATGAATCCCTCTTTTTTACTAATTTGAATTACTGTAGCTACCGGGCAAGGGCCCAATTTCGCTAGACGTGCCCATCGCGACAAAGTGACTGTGCCCTACCTCAGTCAGCTGGGAAGGAAAGGTCTAGCTTGCTGCATGTATTTTTTCCGAGAGTTTTAAGAAAGACTGGCATTAACTGTTGCCTCAGGCTTGTAAGTTCTAATGCAGCATGCTCTCTATATACATTAATCTAACAGGGTAGGTGACAAATACCTATGCCAGTTGATTGTTGCAATATATTATTTGCCAGATCTGCCACATTTTACCAAATTATAATATATCATTTACTTTAATAGTAAAGTAAGTTCTTGTTAGGTATTAGTTTTCTCTTTTACTATTTGTCTTCCTCCCTTTGTTTATAAAACATAAGGAAAACGCTCTTAGGACTGTTTGTACAGTAAAGGTGAAGGCACAAAACCCACGGGGTACAGATGAATGTGAATGAATTCTTAGGATTCTTAGAGACACAGTGTGAACACATAACCATAAGGAAAACCCTGTTCTTGCCGCTCACGTAAGTAATTTCAAATATTTCCACTAGGTCACTCATGAGGAGCGAAGACAGGCGCCCCAGCTCCCTAAAGCAGAACATGAAACCAAACTCCTTGTGACACCTGGGTTCCTTGCAGTGCCCATCCAAGGGAGCATATGGAACCCCTCGTTTTGATATTTCTTAATTTTACCGGGGTTTTAGAAGCCTGCCAGCTCCCATGGGCTCAAAAGACTCTCCCTCCGTGGAATGCAGCAGGGCAATTAACAGCGACGAGAAGTACTTCAGTGGCCGGTGTAACGATTTAAGCAGATGTTTAAGTAAGCCATGCACAGGAAGCCTGCAGCAAAGAGGGACAAGACAGCTACCTGCTCTGACACTTCCAACTCTCCTTCGGCCCAGCTCTGAGGAGCTGTTCCTGTCGCAAGACTTGACACATCGGTGTCAGCGTGGGGGTCTACCCACAGAGCTCATTTCCAGGTGGCAAGCACGACTACGTCCCATGGGAAATGAAAGCACAGAATACAAGACAAGCAGCCAGTATCCTTGCTTCCCTGGAAGCTCATAATCCCAGTGAAACAGGAAATTAAGGCCACCAGTGTATTCACTGAATGCATTTATATCATAAAGCATCCTAAAAATGCATGCAACAAGGGGTCATTCTAAATCCTGCAGTACCTGCAGAAGTGTGGGCCATGGCAGAGTATGCTAAATGCCATTCCACAACCCCGGTAAAAATTCATTACAGCAGGGGCGGCTCTAAAATCACAACGGATGCTCCTTCTTTGGCAAAGGACACTGACAGCAGCCACTACCAGTCAGGTCTCGCTAGTCGTGTTGCTCATGGCACGTGCAATGAACGAGGCACAGGGAACTGCCCAACAGTTTGCAGCTTTCCCATCTGCAGAACACCACACTCATGTCTCTGAGGCACAGCTATTTCTTGAGATCCTCTTCGTTTGTAAGGAGACAAGCAACTGTTTTACTTCAGCACAGCAACGCTGCTGTCTTCATCAGACAGCACTAGCTGAGGCGATACAAACGTGAGTGAAGCTCTCCTACGCAGCCTACTTCAAGAAGAAAGTTAACGAACTTAGCAGGAGATGACACTGAAGAACTGGCCACTTTATTGTGTAGTTCTTATATCTGATGTGGTATTTTAAATGTAGCTGAGTGACTTTAAAAGTTCTATAAAAAATACAGGGAAAAAAGGTAACAGGATGCTCCATCACTTCCATGCTTTTGACAAGAGTACACCTTGTATCAGAATCCGTAACACAGCACCAAACCCAAATCACGAACGATCGTACTGTGAGCAAACTCCAAAATCCTGGAGGTAACTTCTGAACCAAGAGTACAAGATGGAGATACGAAAGGAGCTTCAGAGGCTTTAAAACAGTCTGGCGAAACGAACGGGATAGTTTTACCACCAGTTCACCAAACTGCAGGGTACCTGGATGTTTGCATTCAGCCTTGAAATCTCTTCTAGTAGTTTACATTTTCAGTAACGGAAACAAATTTTAACAGTCTGTGCAGGATTCAGTGTGGCAAGGACAACGACAAGACATCACAGGCAATAAAACTCTACCCTAAATCCACACTGAATGAGCTCCTGCATTGTGAAGGAGAAGCTGGTATTTCCGAATGCGTGTCCCGAGCCACAGGCTGATTCTGCAAAGCGTTTTCCTAAGAGGAAAGTGGAAGTAACGAAAGAAGTTTTCTTACAAATGTTTTCAGTGCTGTACTAAGCTCAGCCCCTGTTACAAAACGCCCTAAGGACACCTCACATCCAAGATACGCTAAAAACTTCCAGTTCTACCCCATGCTGCAGCACATCTGCACAGGAATCTGGGAAGGTTCATCTGAGGGATTTTCAGTGCTGGCCTCAGGTAAGAAATCACCTTCTTATTTGCGTGTTGGAACTTACTTGGGTGGCTAAACCACCCCGTGTAGAACACAAACTAGCACCCCCTCTGGTGTCCTCCAGAAGATGGCATTAGTGAGGAGCTGCTTTTAGTCCTCTGCCTCGCCCAAAGCAAAATACTGTTTATGCAAGTCAGAAAGCTAATCGACTGAAAGAAATTAAACCTTAGGTTTAGAAATTTCACCTTCCTTGTCATAACTCCTTTTCTGGCTCACCTCGGCAGATGCTGAGCAGGGAGGATTTGTTTATGAACTTCGGTGCAAGATGAGCCAGGAAAGCCCCGCAGGCTGTTAAAACACCATGTTTACTACCAAGCTGCAGATAGCATCATTCCAAGAAAAACAAGACAACAAAGGTCTAAATATTTCCTAGAATTTTTAGCACACGTAATGAAGCTTTCTTCTTTGATACTGCAGTCTGATCTCCCCCAGTAATGGCATTTAAACCCACTACTTTACAGAAGTAAATAAATTATCAGATGAGGAACACATGGAATAATAAACGATCCAGCAAGAAGGGAAGTGCAGAGCTACGCCACTGAGCATCAAGCATTTTCTTAATGATTCTAGCCCAGAGAAAGAAGTCATGAATATTTTAATGAGATTGTGAACGAAAACCTCCCAACCAAGAAAAAATCACACTTAGAAAACAGCCTTTCAAACGCAGTGGCAGGTCCAGCCTCTCTGACCTCCAAATTGTGATAAAGAGACTGCAGAATCCAGGCTTTGCGCCAACATAAACTGGACATAGTGTGTCAGCAGGATACCAAGATACTGTGGAAGGCCCTGCCATAAGAATCTTACTTTATCAGGCTGGATGGAAAGCATGCATCGCTCCTCTCAGAGATTAAGGTTTCAGAGAAAGAGACAAGAAAAAATGTTTGAGAAGAACATTATTTTCAAACACTGAATCTTTCCAATTCCTATGTTTATCTCACCCCCTGGGACTGATGGAAAACTCAACTACGCATTCACAGGGCAAGGTGTTTCACTCATGTCGCTGTGTGTGTAACAACCGTAACTGGAAACACGACCCTCTGTGAGCACGTCTAGCTATGTTCCGAGGAGACAAAGCACTACAACTCTTCCTGTTAATATGAAAGAAAATAAAAAATTAAGAGGAAAGCAAAGCACCTCAAGGTGAGCAGCAGGACCTCCTCTGCTGAGCACTACTCATCTCGGAAGCGTTCAATGATTTGGGTCCGTTGCGGCATCTTCTAGAGCACCCTACGCTCCTCCCGAGGCACCGTAGAGCTGACATTTCTTCAGGTAAGCACCTACGCACTGCTGAGGGGGTGTGATCGCTGAAAATCAGAGCAGGATCGTTAACCTCAGACTGACAACTCAAGACAACGGGGACGCATCCGGCGGACCCAGCTGCCCATGGTACCCGAACCCGAGGTTCACCTCCTGTTCAGCTGTCACTGTGACCGCGAGGACACCACACCGGCTCTCCTCACCACTGCAATTTCAGCTTTCCAAGTGCATCGAGGAGCGGTGGTAGCTGCAACAACAGCCCACGATTCTCTGTAGTTCGCGACACCGTTAGTGTGCCAGGGAAACCACCACAGTTTGCTTGTCTGCCGTTATTTCCCTGACCCTACATGGTGATGCAAGATCTCATTTCTGATGAGATGAGAGGGGACGGCTGGAGGGTCAGCACCTAAGGGCAGGGGGAGAGGTAGTTATTAGCATTTACTCCTCTCTCTGCTTTTCCTCCCAAAGCTGCTGACGGTACTGACAGTGCTTTTCATAATAGCGATGTCACGCTACCCACCAGGCTTTAAACTAGGCCTTTCAATTCCTATTTAATTTTGTATAGGTTATTCATGAAAATGCACCAGAAAATAACAGTGTGACTGCCCATATCGTCAGGACTAATCAGTACGGCTTTCAACCTAAAAGACCCTTGAACCACCTAGACTCACAAGACTGATTTTCACTCAATCATGCCATAAACACTTACATTACCTGCTATTACAGAAACAGGGCTTTTAATACATTCAGCGACCCAAGCTGTTACAGTCTCTCATTTCTTCCCTTGTGTTAAACGACCATCAAGAGTTTTCAGATGTCAAATCTAATCTCTGGAGAATTGTTGATTCCTTTTTAAAGTGTTTTTTATACCTTGTTCACTCATGTCCTCTGATTCACGTCACAAATTCTCAGACTAACAGCCCATTTATGGCAGATGCTGGGAGTCCAGCATGTTTCTGGGATGTATTATGTATGTACCTAAAGATTCTGCTTCCTTTCACACCTCACACAAAATGCAGTAAGATCCTGCATATGATCTCCAGGCACGAAGGAGGGAACTGCCATTCCTCCAAGGAAGCTCAATGCCCAGTGTGGTCTCAGGTGAACGTCACCCCGTTGACAAAGACGGACCCAAGTACTTGTGCTCTGCAAACGCCAGAAAGGAGACAACCAACAGTCACTCTGGGAATGGACTGGTTATTTCTCACTGCTGGATGTTTGCTACTCTTTTTCCTGAAGGTATTAAGACAAATAATCCAGCCAAGACAACCAAAAAGCCTCCATGTAGGATCACATGCTCACCAGTCATTTTAAAACCTGTTTTGACCACCATGGAAACAGTAACTGATTTAACATCTATCGGTGAAACTGGAATTTTTAACTATTTGACTACTACATTTTGCTTAGAAGAAAGTGTAATTTTGATCACAGCTTTTTTCAGTCTGCAGGCAGGAGGATTGCTCTTTTCTATACCAACAGGCACTTATTTGATATCAATGAAAATGTAGGATCGTTTCATAAGCTCCAAGAAGTCACATTCTTGCAGCTGTGTAGCCTGCGGCTTTGTAGCAGTCAGCCTACTCCATAAGAAGTCAAATTTTTGAGATGAGAGAAATCAAGGTGTGTATTGTTTTCTACTTGTTTGCAAATATACGGCCCTGTATCATATCATCATAGATTCAGCAAAGCATTATCGTAACACTCCAATGCGAATACCAAGATTTTTTTCCAAGAGTTATTTTACATAAACCGTATTTGTGAAATCATTCACCAAAAGCCTGTGAACTAGATCAGTACAAATATTTAGAAACAGCAATAATAGGGGGAAAACCAGTCTATTTGTTCAAACCCACAGTCAATTCCATGCAAACATTCAGTCAGAGTGCATTAAATTTAGGTTACCCTAATTAACTTTTTTTAGTAAGAAAACACGCAAGATAAAGTCATAATATTGACTGTCAGACAGTACCAACCTGGGAAACCTCTCCCACAAATACCGGGAATTTACAAGGGATCTATCCATCTAAAAAGTCCCTTGGGCCAAGCAGTTTCCCACAGACTGATTTTCAGTCAGCTAGGTCTAAATGTTGAGGTTTAGTTGATATCTGATAAACACCCCAGTCTGAGGGGCAGTGGTATGTAAGAAATGGCTTAGAGGCTTCTCATACATTGACAGCGGTTTGTTTTTCTCATATGCATTTTATAGTTCATTTTGGTTTGCTGAAACAATTCTGAAGGAATAGTTAAACATTCCTCCAATTCAGTTGAGGAAAACCAATGACTCACCGCGTCTCTTCAGTAAGCACACAACAGCGTTTCCCACACTGAACCAGAAACAAAAGACACTGCAATTAACGTAAGAACTGACTCAAGGTCAGGCTCATTATCTGGTCCTTAATTAAGTTTTAAAGTGAATGATCAGTAAAACATTTCAGATGTTTTACTTAAAGCCGCGGTGTACGACATATCACACAGGGATCACAGCCTGGTTGAGGCCGGCAGGGACCTCTCTGGTCCAAGCCCCCTGTTCAAGCAGGTCACCCAGAGCTGGATGCCCAGGACCGTGTCTAGATGGCTTCTGAGGATCTCCGCGATGGAGACTCTAGCACTTCCCTGGGCATCCTGTGCCAGTGGTCAGTCACCATCACAGTGAAAAAGTGTTCCCTGATGTTCCTGTGTTTTGCCTCTGGTCCTGTCACTGGGCACCTCCGGAAAAAGCCGGGCTCTGACCACTTTGCGCTCTCCCTGCAGGCGTTTATACACACTGGTAAGAACCCCCCGGGCCTTCTCTGCTCCAGGCTGACCAGTCCCAGACCCTTTCAGCAGACCTGTGCTGGACTCTCTCCAGCATGCCCATGTCTCTGCTGTACCGCCTGGACAGGATCCTGGACAGGATCCTCGACCTGCTGTGACACTCCTCATGCAGCCCAGGAAACATGCAATGGTCAGAAAGCAAAGATGCCCTGTTTTGAGATGGTTTTTGTTCTCTCAAGCCCAGAGCAGAGCAGTCTTACAGTCTCCCCAGTTCTTTCCCTAAGTCAGATAGCTGGTTCCCTACTTTCACATAATTCTTGTGGTGTAGAAGGCACCAGAGCAGATCTCGCTGCTGAAGTATCATCTGTAAGGTCGCACAGGTAGCCACGGGGATCAGCAAGAGCTTAAAGCAAGCACTGCATTTCCCAGGGAAACAGTCCAGGCAGTATCAATTCCTCTTACACGTATTCTCAGTTAAAACATGTACTGGTTTAAGTCAAAGTTGGCAACATAAAGAGTAAAATACGAACCAACGTTTTTTCCCAGTGAAAAGACTGAGGATTCTGCTTCTTTGTGACTTCACGGACAGACAAGGCTAGCTTCTTCTATTGCTGTTGTGGCTATGAACAGTCTTCGAACCGGACTAAAAAAGGTTTAAAAATCTGCTCTTTTCCCAGCTCAACTGTGCACCAAGAAAGCTGCTGTCAGCGATCTGCCTTGATCAAACACGGCTCTGAGTGTTCTTAGAAGACAGTAGATAAGGAGGGTTGAGAAAAAAGAAACAAAGACATCATACCAGAGTAAGAGGAACCTTCAGAAGATCGGGATGATAACAGGAAAGGAAACAGGAAGAAGAAAGAGTCCTATTCTCAGCCTTATATACCAACAGACCTTTTCCCTTCCACGTTCTTACTTTCATCTTGTTACAGTGTTTTTCTCACAGATTTTCCGTTACTCACTTCTGAATGACTTTTGGTCTCTTCCACTTCATTTTCCTATACATCTACTTCGCTGCTTCTGTTCCTTGTTTCCTGTTACTTTTTTACCTTTTCACCTTTTCTGTTCTTTCTCTGCCTCTCCATGTTCTGTTCACCTTTTCTTCCCTGTCCCTGTTTTCCACACTCCAGTTCCTCACAACCCACATTTCACAGCACTGAATGACCTCATGGCAATCTGAACTCACTCAGCTGCGCAGAGACCCTGCAGTTACCTTTGCTCAGAAACTGGGAACATTCCTCTGCGATTAGACCAGCTTACCACAAAATGTTACAATCCAACATCCCAAGGGCCTGTAGTGACAGGACAAGGGGTGACGGGGTTAAACGGAAAGAGGGAGATGGAGATGGGACATCGGGAAGGAATTCTTCCCAGACAGGGTGGGGAGCACTGGGACAGGTGCCCAGGGAAGCTGTGGGTGCCCCATCCCTGGGAGTGCCCAAGGCCAGGCTGGATGAGGCTGGGAGCACCCTGGGCTATGGAAGGTGTCCCTGCCCGTGGCAGGGGTGGGACAGAGGGGATTTAAGGTCCCTTCCAACCCAAACAGTTCTGCAATTCTATGAACATCACACACTACACACATTCTAGAAAGACAAACAGAGTAAAATGATTTTATCGCCTCATGCTGTAACCTGGATGCAGGGACCCTGCTGCCATCCCTACTCAATTCTTGGGTTTAAAATACACGAGGTTACCAATTTCAGTACAGACTGCAGGGTGAGACTCTTTCACATATGTGCAAGGAGGAATACAGTTCTCTCCTACTGATGAAATTAAACCACCCCAAAAATTAACCATCCCAGAAAAAGGAAACAAGTTCTTCCTAATTCTCATACTTGTTTAGAGAAACCGTAAGAAAAGGTACAAGTTTTGTATTAGTAAACATGATTTTCTAATGTCGATAAACAAGAAAAATACTCAACACAGTCAGGTTTCATAAAGGCAAGACTGAGTGAAGAGGATAGAACCAGAAAAATTCAAGCTTGCTGCAGAGCCTTATGACGGTGGATTTGAAACTTATTCAGACATTTCTCTGATTTAGAGCGTTACCGTGATGCCAAACTGGCAAAAGGACATGAAAACCTCATTAAACTCAAGAAACTTTTTGCAGTCTTATCTAATTGCTGTGCCTTAATGGGGAAGTTGAATCGAACCCACAGGAGCTGTCTTCAAACGCCCAGGGATAACTGCAGTCCTGCTGCGTAACGCAGTGCCACCCACCACCCAAGTGTCTTTGCTAAAGGCACCTTTCTGCGGGGCAAAGGCTGGAGCCATACCCACTTCCCAGCCTCAGGCAGCCGCCCTGTGCTTCGCACGAGGAGGTCGGTGACCGGTACCGAGCTCTGAAATACTACAGTCCTCTCACTGACATCGGCTGGTGAAGCCTTTGAGAGGAAGGTAAATTAATGAGGGGGGAATCCTCCTGAATTGCCATCCACAAAACATCACCCAAAAGCAAACCAGCAGAAGTGTTAGCTGGAGTTTAGAGCCTTCCATTTCTTACCAAACCAAAACCATTCTTTGAACCATCACATGTCCAAAGAAGAGAGAAATCTGTTGGCAGCGTGGGTGACACCGGGAGAATGCTTTCAAGGAAACCCATTTGAGGGCAGACGACAGAAACACAACTGCAGCCACCCGTTCACTGAAGCAAGAACCGAGGCTCTTCAGAACAAGCAGAGGCAAATGAAAGAACCCGCAGTGAATATCTAGTTCCTGAGATGAGTATGGCATATTCCAGGTCCCTGGCATGTTGCTCTGCAAGCCGGTACTCTTCACTGGTGCGTCACGCCCTATGTCTGAAACTTCTTCCTTCATGCAGCAATGGGGTGATGTCTCAGCCTGTTTTAAAAGATCGTGCCTTATAGATGGATTTTCCCAAATTCCCCTAGTCTGTCTGAAAATAAATACTTCACTTGCAGCTCAAAAGAACAGAGCATTCAGTTACAGTGTTTTGCAAAGCCTAGAAGGATTGAAGCCAAATTTGCTGCTGGGAATTTAATTTGCAGGAAAAAGCATCAAAGAATAAATCATGAGTCTTTCTTGTGGGATTGCTGCAGTACAAAACCTATTACATTATGTCCTGGCGGTAAACAAGTTCCAGTTAAAATTTTCTACCCTTTAATGTAAAGACAGTCACTTGTTTTATATTCAAGCCCTCTGGAAGTGCCAATAATCACAAAACAATAATGAATATAACCTCCTTTGTGCCACATGGATACATCTGTGAATATGAAAGTCTTGGGATAGCTAGTGAAGGATGAAGACAGGACACTTTGCATGTCATTTACCTTAGCACAATTACCCTGGGAGGTTAGCCTGTAATGGTAACAGAGTGTGGCACACGCTGGCATCCCCCTCACAGTGGAAATCCCATCTGTTAAAACACAAATGCAGCGGCAGGTGTCTTGAACTTGGGCTGTGCGTGTGTAGAGAAAACATCCATCACTTATAATTATCTTGGACATCAGACTGAACACAGAGCAAGCTTTTCCAAAGCAGCTGATACTTAAGTGAATATTAAAGCAAGAGCTTTGCTCCAGTGGCCACTGTGATCCTTGGGGATGCACGGAGCTCCTGACTACGCCGGTGCAAAAACACAGGGGTTGGCTCTGAGAGTTTGCAAGTGAATATGACCAGGTGGCTGTTCAACAATTCGCTGGTTTAATCTGAGTAGCAAATGTTATGAAGAAAACATCCATTTGCTGTTGATGTGTTGGCCTGAGGGTATGACATTGAAGAGTAAAAAACTCACTTTCCTCCTGTGTCTGTACCTCTCCCTGCCCCAGTATCGCACTGTGCAGCTCCGGATGGTTATGACGCTGATCAGCGACTACAGCGGTGCCTCAGCTCATAGTCCCCGCCGATGTGTGGGTGCTGACATTCACGCTCACAGCGTGTGAGACTATAAATTCACCCCAGCACAGCATTATTTTCTGTGTAACTTTTGGCAACAAATAATGACAGCAACCCCACGCATCTGTGTAAAACTGTACGTCGTGGCTCAGTGCCCCCTACACTTCAGGTAGGGGTCACGACTGATGGAAGGCAATCAGGCCAAGAAACCTTTATATTCCCAAATGACAATGAACTCCATGAATAAACCCCAAGCCAAGCTCCGCGCAGCCTCTCAGCACACCAGGGTGTCTCAGCCCAGCTGTGGGACACCGGCTTAAGCAAACTCCAGCCCAAAGGCAGCAGTGACTGACGCTCTGGTGGCACCGGACGGGTGCTCCCGTCCACGGGCTAAGCGTGGAGCCAAGCTGCCCCTCCATGTTACGCTGCTCTCCACACCACAACCGTTAACGAAAGCAGCCTACACGCTAAACATTTACAACCATACCTTTAAATCTGGGCAGGAATACACACGAGGACAGTGAGTTGTCAGCATAATTAGCTCTGCAAAGTCCCAGAGCTCCTTCGTTAGTCACACACGCAGGATGGTAATGTGGTCTGAACGCCTGTCAGAGTACACAAAGGCTCATCTCTGGAAAAACAGCCCCAATCCTTGTTTTCCCTTCTCAACATGAAACGCTTTCCATTCACTGTGGAGGGTGCTGCTTCCACAACCCCAGAGCAAAGAGGCACATTACCAACCGTACCACGCGGTATTTACAAACACTGCTCCTGCAGAACCTCATTCCTGGTTTCAGTAATCATGCTTAACTGACACAAGCAGTGCGCTGGCATGCCAGTGGAGCAGCCGACAGGTACGCGGGAGGAGGAGAGGGAAAACATTACTGGCAGCTGTGAGACTCGTCTGCTCCAGGATGCCATTACGTATTCCACCCTCAGTACACAGTGCAGTCCCATGGATAAGGTTATGTATGAAGATCAGGGTGGTGTATAAACTAAATTTCCATTGGCAATCTATTATTCATTTCCAGTCAATGCACTTCACCAGCAGGGAATCTGTCCGTTATGAATTTATCACATCCACTGCTTTCTCATACATTTGCTGAGGAAACTATTTCTTGTATTCACGCTCCTCACAAAATACTCTTTCTACAGAAATAGTGGGTCCAGAAGTCTTTTGGGACCCATATGCAGATCTTCACTATGAAACAGAAGTGGTAATGGATTCATTTCCATTACCACCACCCTGCATTTCTGTGCCAGGGAAGTGAAATAAATATTCTGACATAAAATCAAACACACTGAATCTCACGTAAACATGCACAGACCAATAAAACAGCTGTAAGAACATGCTGCCAAATAGCGGTTTTTAAACCAAACTGTAATGTTGATTTCTGTATCTTCTGAGTTCCTTAACAACGTGGCATTAAAGAAAAAAAAGCACTATAAGCTAGACCTAGAGCTGATGATACCGGAGCAGCTGTGACACACCACTGCTGAGCTTCGCAAGCAATACTGCACTGTCAGTATCCAGCAGGAGGCAACATAATCTGAAACACAAAACTGCAATAGTCGTTACACTGGTTTTAGCAAGGATTCAGTCAATGCGGAACGTTAACTGCATTTCAGAGAAGTTTTGTTTTGTAAAGCTTCGGCTAAACAGCGATGGGCCTCAACAAGACCCCAGAGCGTCTCGGAAGGAAGGAAATGGCACGAGTGCCATGGCATTAGCAGTATGGGCCAATGACATGGGACAGACCTGCAGAGGAAACTGAAATGCTTTCTGTACCTCTTCCATCCTTAATCTTAAAAACTGCCATTTTCACAGGAGCTGCTGAAAGAGTTTACCTCCTCTAACAGGAAAACAAGGTTTGGCTGAACAAGTCCACCAGAGGCACCAGTGAGCAGTAGGTAATTAGTGCTCAGTATTGGTAAGTCTACAATTCTGCTGAACGATCATACGATCTGCGCTGCTACAGCCAGAGCAAATCATGCGAGGCTTGGAATGCTACGTCATTCTTAAAGCTGACGGCACAAGTTCTGGTCAAATCCCCTACAACTAGATGTACAACAGCTCACAGCCTACTGCCCGAACCACAGTGTGCTCTCCAGCACTGTAGTACTACCCGCCATTCCTTTCCTACCACTGTTCTGCCCCAACATTCAACACCACTGAGAGCATTCAGTTACTTATCTTCAGCATCTGCTGGGACAAGGCCTTCCTTCTTCCGTTACGCACTTTTCATTTACACAACCCTGGAGTCTCACAGCAGGTCTTCTCATTTCCTTTGCCTGATCCAACTCAGTTTGGCTTTTGCCATTATCTCTTATCCCTAAACTTCCTGAACTCCAAGATCTAGTACTTTCTTGGAATTAGTCACTTTTTCCATTCCTTGCAAACTCTTTGTTTACTCCTAACAACCTTTCATCTTGAAACTGCTTTGCCTCACAAAGTCACCGTCCATGAGCGATTAGTAGCCTGTCCTGGGATGAAGAACATGAGGTGATGCAGTACAAGCGCTGTAAAGAAACATCAAATCCATCTTTATGCTCAAAGTATCAGCATTCACACTGGGGAAAAGCACTTAGAAGAATTTGCCTTTAAGCACAAAAAGATAATGGATGATAATAGCCTTTCATTCCCTTGGATCAAGTACTGTGCTGTCCAGAATTTCTGCCAAAAGTAAATGCATTTACTCTGTAATTTTACGTACTTCCATTTTTAAGGATCTAATTATTTTTCTTGGAGTGTGTGGCCTGTACCTGAATATGAAACATACAGCAAGTTCAAAACACAGTGGCTGCTGTATCAGGCACAGAATTACCATGTCTCATTTTTAGCTTAAAAAGGAAGCTAATTATATTGCAACCAGGATGAGACCTGGGTTCCAAAGATAAAAAAGATATAGAATCATAGAAGTGTTTGGGTTGGAGGGGACCTTCTCAGTTTTAGAAAAACAGCTATGACAAACCAACTGCACTGGCCAGATGACCGACAGGGGAAAGAGAATTAAAAACATTTCATTTATTGGGATTCCACGATATACAACTATCAGGTGGATCTTACTTCATTTATTCATTTTTAGTCCAGTTCAATGTACTATAAAGTCAAGAAACAATTACCGTAGCTACTTCACAGGAACCAGCACCTGCCTCTATCTTGCTCAAAATTATCACAGATTGAAAAATCAAAATAAAACCCTCGCTGTGTTCATCAGCAAAAAACAATACTAAGTTGAATATATGCAGAAATCCCACAAAGAAATTTGAAAGCTTTGGCACTGTCAAATGGCAAACTCCTATGGAAGTATGTCTGCAAACTGGGTTTCGGCAGCAGCTGTGCTGTTCGTCCAGCTGCCACGCAAACACTGACCATATGCTCTGGGCATCAGTCAGTACTTTCAGGCTCTTTTCCTTTTCCAGATGTGCACTTTGTAAAGTAAAAAAGAAGGAAGACAGGTTATTCCAACATACTGTTAGTGCATCTGAAACTGCAGAGTGAACCTAGGAACTCTAGGAGCTGCAGAAGGGCAATAGATAATTCCATGAAGTCAAAAGCTTTTGCATCTTATCCCTAACACAATACTGTAGCGCTCCTGAGAGAGACATGTTGCTTTCCACTGGGAGGGCACCACTCCAGCAGACACTGCAGGCCAACATGAGCAAAGCAGGGAAGCACTGCAGTGGGCAGAATCCTCTTCCAGCCCAACATCACAGCTTGAGGAAGAGGACAGAATTATACAGGCTAAGCAAGAAACCAGCACGTTCGATTCCTTTTATTCTTTCCTTGAAAAAGCAAATGAAAAGACATGGATGAAAGGGGGAAGGGAAGTGTCAGAAGTTCCCTTTCTAAGCCTTTTTTTATACAAGGGAGAGCTCTTAGGAAAAGAGAATTGTGAGCACTGCCCAGGAGAGCCCCCGCATAGTTGAGTTTTAAGAGCTTTCTCTTTTTAAAACGTTCAAACTTTGGGCAAGACAGATGGAGTTACCAACTACGGATTTTTTATGGCATGCATTTTCTGCAAGTAAATCTCTAAGCAAATCATTCTGAACAAATAAAGTCTATCTTCGTAAAAACAGAAAGGGAGACACATTAAAAGGAGATTTCCAGTAATCTAAGCCAGCTCTGAGACAACTGTTTCGATCCCACCTCACTAGCCAATTCCACCAGTAGTTGCATGTGCTGAATTTCTAAACACTCGTTAATTTTCAAAAAACCTGAAGATTTTGGGAAAAGCCTCCTGCCCATTCATTAATTTGAACATCAAAGTGAACGCGAGCCGGGATTGCTTTTGTTTCTGTCGCACTGGAGAACAGTCTAAGCCTACTGATCTGAATGAAATGTTGCTCCATAAGTAACTAATAAAGCTCCAGCACATCATTCAAGCTTCGTTAGGATTTCATGGAGTGGAGACGGAGTACCTGTACTAACGACAGAGCTTTCTTAGAGCTCTGCTATCCAAAGCAATATATCAGACTACATTTTTATGCATTTTGGTTTCACTTTATGAATTTTTAATCTTTCCAAACCACTTGAAAATGTAGAAAGAAAATACTCAAATCCAACATTTAGCAATTAGTCTTCCTTGCAAATTGCTGCTTTGAAATATTTTAGATCATTCACATCTAATTATTTTTATAGGAAATAAAATACCCACAAAACAACCACTCTGAAATCTGTAAACAAGAAACATATCTATTAGGAATCTTTCTTGCTGTGTAACAAGCAATTTCCTTATCTTCAGGGAAAGCGATATTGAGTGCAGTCCCTCACCTCTATCCCTTGGAAGGTGACAGATAAAACCTTAAACCACGAAAATCCTCAAATAAAGGACTAAAATGAATCCTGTGTAACTTCAGAGGTCGGAATGCACTACTCCAACAAACTTGTTTTCTATGCTGTCCCTGTCCCTCTTTCCACTCAACATACAAGGAGATCCCAAGTCTCAATTTAGGCCTTTAATTCGGTACCTAGAGTGAAGCTGGCTAAATCCAGCCCTTATGGATGAGATCTGGAACAAGAACTTTTGGGTTCTAGGAAAAAAGCCTGGGTATTGCACAGGGGGTAAAATACACACAAACGCAAATTTCTGCTGTTCTTTCCACATAAAAGAGCTCTTCAGAGAGCCAATCCAGCTGGCAAAGTGCCACATGAAGTACTGCACCAGGCAAGAGCAGGCAAGGAATGCAGCCAGCTTCCTCCGTATCGCAGATGCAGAGCAGAGTTTGCACAGCTGCCTCCAAGTCACTCTTTAGAGAACGATGTAAAACCACTAAAGATTCAAGAGGATGAGGAAGTAAAGCCAACTACCCTACACCATCCACTAACACCAGCCAAAACCAAAGCACAACATCCACAGGAAAATCCACAGCCTCGTCTTGTTCTACAGGTCACGGTATTGGTGCTGCTGGGAGCTTTTCAAACTGGACAAGCTCCAGCTACAGCAACAATCCAGTTCACATTGGTAACTTCAGAGTCACAGAATGGTTTGGGTTGGAGGGAACTTACAGCCGCCCCAGTGCCACCCCCTGCCACGGGCAGGGACACCTTCCATAGCCCAGGGTGCTCCCAGCCTCATCCAGCCTGGCCTTGGGCACTCCCAGGGATGGGGCACCCACAGCTTCTCTGGGCACCCTGTGTGAGATGACCCACGTTAGATGCTGCCACTGAGCAAGATCACATCAGCAAACACAACTCAGCGGTGCTAAAGCACGACATGTGCACGGTTAAAAACATCAGCCATGATCTCTACAATTAGACAATCGTTGGGATATTGGTCTCTTGGGAACAAAACAGCAGCAAGAACTATTTAACTCTTCAATTTGGGGGGGGGGGGGGGGGGGGAGGTCAGCAAAAGCACACCCTGAAGCCCTGCAATCATGCAAGCACTTATCTCTTACTTGCAGACGCCAGTAACCAAACACGAGCTGGGAACAGAGCCTGTAACTGAACACAGATGTTCATCAAAAGCTGGAATTCCGCCCCATCCTGCTCCCCGGCTCAGCACACGGAAACCTCATATCCATCAACCTACAGCCAGTAATTCCCCAAAGCGTTCCCAGTACAATGTAAGCGAACTTTTATCCATCAACATTCGATTTGGAAACCAGAAGCAAGCAGAATGATACAAAAGTGTCATCCCTTGCCAATGAGGTGACTTACCAGGAAGAAGCAGTCGATGCTCTGCCTACGCCCAAAATCATCAGCTGATTACGTGACAACTGAACACAAGCTTCCTTTGTAAGTGGGAATTAGGAAGCCTGCTTTTACAGCATTTATGGGAAGCAATTGAATTGCATTCGCTTTAGGATTCTGGGGCTTTTGAGTTGCGGCATTATCGTACTACTACTGGGTTCTTCAGAAGGGATGGGCCTTCACCTGTATTTAGAAAGGGTTTTCTGTCCTTTGCACGGGTATTCGAGGGTCTCACAAATGACCAAAATTGTTCAGGAAATATCACTCTCTCAATATTTTGGGAACTGTAGAGAAGCTATTTAAAAATTGTTGTAACTTTATTGCTAATTTGATACTAAAACCAAACAAACAATAGTTTATGACTAGAACGAGCAGACGGCTATCCTTCCAGCCAGGCTGACCGAGGTACAAGAATAGGGTTATTACTGGCAAAAGCAGCTGCTAACTCCGTAATTCTTGCACTGTGGCGCTGTATATTCACATTAGCATGCCCTATTTGTCAGCATATTTGAATCTCATTAGGAAGAGAGCCTAATTAATGCTTCATAAATAAAACATATTCTGTCAGATGAGCAGAGATCATCTTGAGACAAACACTCCCAGGACACAAGGGCCTGTCCCAGCTGCCACTCACTGAGATGACAAAATGCATTTGGGCTCCACTATTTCAGAGACTTCCATGATGACTTTTCGTGGGGTACTGCAGTTCAGCCCATCCTTCAGACACCCATGGAGACACCCCACACGAGAAATTTAGCAACTCGTCGTTCTAAAGACGCGATTCTGAACAAATGTCACTTTGATACTACTGAGAATTCCAACCAAATAACAAACCTCCGATTTAGTTCTGCGAATGGGCAAAAAAGAGGACTGAATTCTTCCGTCAGAGAATGTAAATGCATATCCAGGTCCTCGGTATCCACAGAGCATCGGCAATGTCAAGGGAAATGCAAAGAACTGTACAAATGAAAACCAGATTTGTGGTGAGTTCTGAAAGGAGTACTGCAGGGGTAATGGAAAGAGGATGAACTCCAGTGGTAACACAGCAAAGGCCCAGAGGGATGTGAATCTTCAGAAGAGACCAGGAGAGGTGAGAGGGCTACCCTCTGTGTTAACAATGTGATGTACTGCCAAGAGGTGGCAAATGATTACCAGAGTCAGGTTAAATCAAAGTAACTTAGAGGATTTGCTGCAGTATGGCAACCATCTGTAGAGCTCTGATCGCCCACACTCAAGACCAACCAACTCCCACGGGACCCAGGTGGAAGGGCTCGTGGGATGGAAAGCCTGCTTCATGAGTGACGAGGAGGAGCTCCGTTTGCTAAGCCTACCAAGAGTAAGGCTGAAAGGAGGTACGATTGCTACAACACACACTGGGAGAACACGGTGCTGAATACTTCTGTATGAGACAAGCAGATGGAAGCACACAGAGCGAGTGCGTTAAACTGCGTATGAATCTGTGTCAGCAGCTCGGTTTGTAACGACAACAGCAGTCCGACGGCCTCCGGTTCTTGGAAGCTCAACAACAGTCTGCCATTCACCACGAGAGAACACAGGAACCAAGGACGCTTTGTGGATTTTGAGACAGGGGTGGGTATGTTTGTCAAAGGTACACTGAGGTGCCTGTGAGAGCAGAGTACTGACCCGCCTCCGAGCTCCCGTGTGGCACGCCTAACCCGTGGAAGCTCCATGGATTCGGCTCATTACAAACCCATGAACTGCACGGACTAGACGATGCTGCTCCCAATTCCACCAGAACCCTACGAGAAAGGTGTCAAGAAAACATCCTGCTCTGCACGTGAGCAGACAGCAGACAAGCGGGAATGTGCTTTGTATGCTAAAGCCACCAATTGGCCTGATCTTGTACCTTTTATTCATCAAAGGGCCTTCCAGGCAGTTCCACTCCTCTTCCTGGCAGAATATCAAGTCCTCAGTTCGCTTCCCAATGTCCTAAAAACAGTCAGTGATGGAAAAATCCTGATTTAATTCAGGGAAAGTGACTTTTCTTCTGTCTGATCACAAATCAGGTTACTTTGAAAGCCTACTAATTAACTACTGCATTTAGTGTTCACTTCCCCACTATTTTCATGGCAGAAGAACCAGGTGGCTACTTCTCATCTTGTTTTTATTCATGTTTCACTAGTAAATGTGGTGATTTCTTTTATATAAACAGGAATTGTATCACAACAAACAACAAATCACACAACATCTTACTTCCTCTCCTGCATTATGGAACAGAACAGCTTAGAGCGAATACGCATCTGCCTGGAAGTTCAGCAGGCAGCAGGTAAGGCAAATACGCTTGTAGGAACAGCGCGTCCAGTCGGGCAATGGCAGACATAATTTACTAAGTTTATTAAAAATATAATCCTCTTTAAAGGGAAATTCTGGTTAATTATATTTATCCATTACCAACTCATGTTCAATGTGTTCTGGAGTTGTGTGTATTTGCATCCGTAGCGCAGTGAAGATTCAGCTGTAATGGATGCCCTTGTGAACGGAACAGGGACCACACCAGAGCTGTTCTGATTTCCAAATGCCAGTCGCGTTTGTTTTAATAAGCAAACACGCATTAGGAACTTCTCACTGTACCAACAGTGTGCAAACAGGAGAATATTTACTACAGCCAACGCAGTCCTCGAGGACGACGAACAACCCTTCTTGACAGATCCCTGTCACAGTAACGTCTGCTTCCTCCCCCAGAGACACCCCCTTAATGTGCGACGTTGTGGGAAATGGATCAACACAAGGAAGTCCACAGCACCTGAAGCCTTCAAAGAAGTATTCGAGCAGAATCAGAAACATATCATTCACGGAAGACTGGAAGAACTAACACGGGACTTGCAATTCTGATGTACACGGGGCAGAAAAAACTGTGTGGGGTTTTTTTGGGGGTGAAAGCAAGGGAAATATTGACAGCTTAAACTGGTTTATGTTCATTCTACAAGCAAACTGTAAAAATAACCTGGTTATAATGATAGGCTTGGCCCTCTTTTTCTCCAGAGAATGCTGTTCTAGAAACTCATTGTTTCATGAAAAAGGTATGCAATTTGGAAATTATTGTTGAGTCAAACAGCATAATTTCAGAAAAGCACTGACCCAGATTCAGCGCCAGCATGAAAAGAAGTCTTACAAATCAATTTCCGACCAGACAGCACTGTTGAAGTTATTTACCCGTGTACTGAAACCAGCTTGCTCCTGACCTTTCTCATACAGCCCAGCCTGGATGGGACCTAACTGTGAAAAACAACGCCATGAACCTCTAACTTAAAGATTAAAACAGCTGAGGCAAAAAACAGCAAAGCTTCATCATTTGGGGACATAAATCATGATTAAATAAAAATGAGAATGTAAGTCCAATCCTGACACATTCCTGGCTTAGTTCAGCATTTCTGTTTCTCCATCAATAACTTGAAGGACAGAAAGGATGGGCACTATCTGGGAATTACTATGTGCTCAGCATTTTGAAAGTCCAGTCACACATGCAGTCTCACCGGGCCCCCAAGGCACAACGATGCCTGGAAAATGGAGTCACGTAGAAGTAGCGGTAGTGGGGTCAAAAAAATGAATGGTGAGAGAAGTTGAGCCCCAAGTCTCACAGCTCAGAGTAAAATAAGGGAAGAGAGGGTAGTGCTTTGAACTGATTTGTTCACTGACATCAGCAAGAGGACTACGTGTGTCCAGTAAGAAAATGCCAGTCAATTATGGTGGCATTTTCAGTGAAAACAGCTCGGCCGGGAACGACAGAAGGTGGCCCCCCACGCATCCTCAGACCAGGCCAGAAACCCGCAGATCTGTGTCACACTAAGGCTGCAGATGCCAAGATCAGCTCAGTAAATCACCCCTCATCACCAATTTTGGGGTGAACTCGTTCAAAGATGGCCAATATTGGTAACTTCTACAGGCAAAGCCAAGTATTTTGCCCAGACCCACCACTCCAGATCCACGCTGTTGTGGTAACTGCACTGAATATTCCTCTGGCTGTGACTTTCAACCTCAATTTCCTGGCTTCTCTCAAATGCAGACTCTCCTACATTGTAAGTTCATCTTACACATGGAAGAGCAGGAGATGTACAGCAGGAAATGTCAGTAACAGAAATTCCAAGATAAAGCAAGCCACCCCTTTTCCTAACAGCTTTTCCTTACACTCACCTCGCTCCGATGCATGAAAATGGTAATCAACTTCCTCTTACAAGAAAAGCCAGTTGAAACCTTACAACATAAATCTTTTTAAAGCTAACACAAACCTTTTCCATCACAGTAGACTACAGAAACACGCTTTCTGAACAGCTATAATCCATCTTTTATGAACATCTTCCCTATTTTTCCAGCCAACTCAAAAACCGCTGAGGATCTTTTTAAGAGAACTTCGGGAGGAGCTCCAACGCAGAACCGTGCAGCAGTATAGCAAAGGCATGCCGAGTGGCAGATTTGTACAGAAAGCGTGCTAGGTTTATTTAAGCCAAAGGAGGAAACTGGCTGAGCAATCTGCGAAGCTCCACAGGAGTCGGCAGAACCGCGGTGATTAGAATCAGCAAAGGATCTATCCCGGTGTGTATGGCGGGTGCAGGCGTTCGAATGTTCGCTTACGTGCCTGCCAAAAAGATTCTGTGCTCCTCACTGCACACCAAGCTGTGTTCTAGCAAGGAAGTTTTCTGTGTGAAAGAGGAAGAGATGGAAACATAAAATTGTTTTTAGGGTGTACCAGTATTATTTTCACATCTACGAGCTAAGAAAGCTGCAGGAGACTAGAATGTAACACGCACAATACTCACAGGTATCTGCTTCGTTTCATCCACTACCCTTTTTCTACCCCAAACCAACTCTTTAATAAAAGAACACCGAGAGAGCACAGTTCATGCACAGTGTTGCAGCTCTGCAAGTTGGGACTAATTCTGGGGCTTTAGTCAGACTGAAGACCTCAAAAGAACTCAGGATGAAATTAAATTTTCAGCAATAGCTCAATAACTTCTACAGCCTTCTGGGAACAGCCTCCGGAAGCCTTCTCAGAATCCAGCAGAAACACAGGGTGAGATTTTACCTGAAGCACATACCCATAATAACTACAGAGGACCTGTTGGAGTTGTTTCAGAATTACACCACGGAAAATGCAACTCCACTCTGGCCCACATGCAGTGCAAGCGTGAGTATAAACTCAGCATTCAGCCATCCACGGAAGATGCTTGGTTCCCTCCTTGGCAGAACAACCTAGTGAGGTACAAAATTAACGGAGGACAGTAGCTCAAGTCCTCTCACTGCAGTTCATGCTGCCCACAGATTACTCAACCTAATTACATCTCTAAGAATCACGGTTTATTTTCTGATGTAAAAATTCATGGTGAACGTAGTTATAAAAGAGTGCAGCAGCCCTGCATAGATGCTGATAGCATCTGATGGGGCGATGAAGGGCCTTTCCCAACCCAAATCAATTGGCATTCTTATCTGTTACTTCCTTTTGAGCTCAGTGCTGGGCAGCTGTGCGCTATTCAGGGCTGCGCAAGGAACAGCTTAGTGCCCATCACTTGTTATTTTCTCACTCAAGTCTCCCTGAAATTATTCCAAGTCATCAAACACATTCCTGGTACCAAAACCACACATGTTTTAACAGGTACCCCACTTTTATTATTTAATACTTGTATTTAGGTAGCAATTCAAGGGCCAACACATGAAAAGCAAGTCGTGGTACGTCCTGTACTAACACAGCCAGTCAGCGACAGCGCTGGGCTGCAGTTTGGGCTTCAACATTCATTGACAGAAAATACTTTCTCTCTAGCTATTAGTGACTGTCGCAATATCCCCGGGGAATTAGCTATTTGCATACCATCCTTACCAAACAACAGACCACACCGTATCTGAAGTGTGATCTACCAGCAATAGAGAAGTAGTAAGAATTCCTGTGGAGAGTACTCTCCAGATATTCTGCCCTCTGCCTCTCCCTGAACCCTCAGCACTTTGCAGACACTCCTCAGTACCTTCTGGATCTAACACAATGCCAAGCATTACTTGGCAGTAAGATCTAACAGCTTTATGTACTTAAGAGCTGCTGAAACACTTCCACATTCCTTTCAGTGAAGATGGTGAAGAAACAACGAAGATGGGCTGTGGCGCTGCGTGCGAGCTGGGGGATTCTCCCGCTGCAATAAAACCTTCAAGAACACAGGCCATTCACACAGTATCAGCACAAGTGATGTGATGCCTAAATATACAGAAAGAGTATATAGAAGCAGGTCAAAGATACCAGGGTAAGATGGTGTATCTCTTAGGACAGGAGAAGCAAGAGATAATTAGGGCTTGTTCTGTGCCACCATACAAAGCAGTCTGCCAATAATGCAATGTTTTTGATAGGAGTGTACTGTGCCGCAGAGTATCTGCTGGGAAAAGGCCGTCAGAGGAGGTACTGTTCCAGTTAATTTGTTGTTTTCATGTACACAAAGTAAACCTTAAAAAATCACAGGCACATTCGAAACTCTTGTGTAATTTCCAGAGTCATTCTCCTCTTACTTTAACAGCTCTGAATACACTGAACACCCCGAAGTTCACACCAAGTGTTTATATGCACACCCAGCCCTGGAGAGCTGTCCCTCCCTGGCCACAGCACCTGTGAAGGTCATTGTTACTGCCTCTGCTGTCCCGTGTTCTGGAAAGGACAGCCATGACATCAGAGAGCTGTCTCACGGGGAAAGGTGAGGTCCAGGTGACGCGCAGCCAACCCCATGGTAACTGTATCATTCTTAATGGCCTTGCAGGGTTCGAACACAATTACGACACAGTTTTAAGCAGGTCAAAGAGGCTTTTCTTCCAATGCCATCCTTGAAAAGATCTGAGTCAGTAATTATCCTTCCAGAAGAGAGTAATAATAGGGAAGGTTATTATTTTCATTTGTATGGAATAAGTGCTGAACAGACAGAGAAAGACAGCCCGAAATAAGAGTAAGATGTACCAGGCAGTCAGAATGAATGTGGTGCCAGGAAAGAGCAGGCAGCTCCAGGGATACGTTTTCACGCAACCTACACGTACAGAGACTGTCCAGACACACGAGGAAACATGCAACGACGTGCGCCATCAGGAACGCGTGCAAAAGCCTCCAATTCTTGGCTCTACGCAGATGTATCAAAAACTGTTGATTCAATGGAATTTTCATTATTTCAAAGACAGCAAATTAACTCTAAAATCGGAAACTTTCCCCGAGAGTAATTATTTATCACTGTTTTGCAAAGAAAACAGGAAAGAGGATGAATATCAGAAGCGTGTTGGGATGTGAACCTGTATGTTGTCCGATTACTGCAAGTATTCCTCAGCCAGGAGTTCTGGGGGGATTATCCCATGCCCTCCTTTTCTCCCTGCCTACAACGGGAAGAAATAGAGTTTTCAGAGCAGCCGAAACAGATTTACTTATTGTAATTTCAGAAGCTTTATGAATTAGAAATAAGCATTAATTTTATTGACAATAAGCTTGTACCACGCTAAAACAAGACTGTCAATAAGAGAACAGGGCAGGTTTAACTGCAGTATTGGTGAAACAGCTAAACTGCAGGAGCAGAGCAGCAGCTTACTGTGGTGTGTGCCAGCGATTTAACGCAAGCGCAGCGACAAGCAGACAGCAATTACTGGTCTATATAAACGCTAGTTAAGAGAAACAAGACATTCAAGTACCAAAGAAGAAACAACTAAGACAAATTCCAGAACCAATTATATCATGAACTGAAATTAGATCGGAATCTGTCTTTTCAAAGCTAGAGAAAATGGCAGATGTTTTCCCAAAGCAACTACTGGCTATTTGTGTATCGTGGACACCAATGCCACTGTAGTAAAAGGTTGGTAGAGGCAAGAACGGTTTAAGGGAGCTGAGAGGAAAAGAAGAGCTAAACCTACACATAAAAGATCTGACATTTTGGACACAACGGGTTCCAATGCATCTGGTTAGTATTTTAAATCCAATTAACACACCACAACATAGTCAAGGCTATCACAAGACTGAGTCCTTTCCTCTCCTTTGGATTTCACCGCTGCTCTGCACTTGTAGAACCTGATGGTCTTTTGAAAGCAACAGGACTGCTGCTTCCAGCTGCACAGTCTGGTTTGGAAGGAATGACTGAAAGGGCAAGGTCCCTGCTCTGTCGTGCAGAAAGCTCTCTGCCTTTGCACTAGGGACAAGTTGTATGGTGCGGTTGGTTACCTGCATACACACAGCTGACAAACACAGTTTACTCCCACATCCCTGTGTCTGGCCTAGGTATAGAGCTGCCAAATTCAGTTATTCCAAGTGTTTCCTACAGGAAACGAAGTGCTAGCTTCTCCTCAGCATCACTGCAACATTATTTAATCCTATCTCTGACCCACAATTTTATTAATAAGAATAAACTAAACTCATACTGCACAGAATTCTGTTTCCTTGGAATCCAACTGTAGAAGCTGTGGACTACCTGAAGGAATAAACCATGACTGCAGGTCCTTGAGATGAAGAGAAACAATGTGCCTTGTGTGTTCAATAGCACAGCTAGAGAGGCAAGCAAGCAGTGTCCCCCAGTGTTCAGGAACGCAAACACACGGTGAGGAACAGTCCAGCTCAGGCAGCAGTTTCAGACTGAGGATATGCCATTCCTACTGTCTCCTAACAGACAGCATTGGCTTCAGAGGAAAAACACAGCTTGGGATGGCAGGGACAGCGAATGGCACGTTCTGCTGTCACTCAGAATGAAGACACCAAATAGCAGAGCAGTCGTGCACATGTAGGCACTGCTGCCACGGAAAACATGGACACACACAATGTGGGCAGCGGGAGACTGTAAAGGTTTCTGTGAAGAATCCCTGACAAAAGGCAACTACAACGCAAAGGAAACATTTGAGGCTCAGTTCACTGACAGGAGCATTAAACACCTTCTCTCACCTCTGACAAGTCACGCTGAATTCAGGAGAGACCTCACAGCACCTGAACAAGCGTGAAGCTTTTCCCCTACTAACGACAAGGCCACAGCGGATGAAGAGCATCTGTGGTCTTCTCCAGTAACACAACTCATCTAGAAAGCCTCAGAGCAGACTAAAGCTCAGAACGAGCCACTGCTCTACAACCGGACAACACCAATGAATTTTCATTACTCATTCTCAAATCTGTGCAACATCTGTACTTTGCTGGGATTTCAAACGTGACTGTTCAGAATTTACTGTGTGCGAGAGGAGGAGCTGGTACGATTAAAGGAAGAAAATCAAAGCTTTACAGTGTCTCTCACGACACCATTTAAGAACTGCAACCTACATTTTGCTCATACACACCTTATTTGTTGCTTTTTGTAACTGGTTGAGGGATGCACAGTTCATCGTGCTCTTCTCATTTTCACTTGTGTAAAATCTCAGTGACCTCAGCCAGCAAGGATGATTTCATATTCCAAACAGAAAGCCCGGGATATTCTAAGGAAAGGTTAAAACAGAGGAATTACAGAAATATCAGTCTTCATCGTAGTTACCTCTCTGCCAAAAAGCTGGAGATCATGTGAGGGTTAGTAAGATACACACACATTTTACTTCTGCTTTGTTCAGTCACGAACAAATATATTGAGTTTAATTTTTCTTGACAATACTGAGCAGTTTTGTTCTATTTTTATCTTCTCAAACATAGGATGATGTCCTAAAAGCAGAGTGAAAACAGGTTCAAAACAAGTTTTGTAGCCAAAGTTCAGGCACTGGAATCAAGGAACCCAATTTCTGCAAAAAGCTCCTTGGTACATGCAGTAACGCCAGAAAAGGCTTTCAGAGTTGCCATCCTGCAACGCTAATGCACGAAGCAATCCAGTAGAGCCCTGTATCCTGTCCAGAGATATGATGCTGCTAAAAGATTTCAGGGAAGTGGAGCCAAGATGCCTGAAGCCAAAGAAAGGTCCACTCTCAGGGAACAGTTTGAGAGAGTCCTGGACCAATTATAACAGAATTTGGAGGAGGCAATGAGATTTTTCAAAACAGGGCAATCTGTACTCCTGAATGAACTGAACTTACTTAGGAAATACAAAAACAAGAGCCAGAAATTAAGGATGGAGGTAAGCATTTGGCAAGCTGTCATTGGGAATACTGAGGGATTTTCCTTCATGAAGTGTAACCTTGAGCAACTCCGATTTGCTACAAAGCTATTACTTGTCTGCAGGTTTTGGCACTACAGAGCTCTCTCTTTTCCAGCACAGGGAGAAGGGGGACAGGTGAATGGCGTACACCCGGGACAGCGGCTGAGGTATGAGATGAGCAACAGGCCATTTTTCAACGTGTTTCAATTTCTCTCCTAGTCTGGCAGCTGGTGAGCATCAGGTTATCCCAATCATTTCTTTGCACGCTGCCGAGACTACTGGCACAGAATGTAGGCTCATTTTCCAGCTTGCTTTTCTGTTTTTTCATCTCTCTTAACCACCTGTAAATGTATGCTGCTGATTTAACTTCTCCACTCTGAAAGTCCGAGCTCTGACCTAGCTGCTTTCAGCAGAAAGCCTGGCACCAGCAGTGTGTTAGATAACTGCATGTACAGAGCAAAATAAATAGATATGACTCACAACAGATCTTGCTCACATGCCCTGTGCTAAAAAAGCCAGGTTCTGCTCTTAGACACCCCTTGACCCGGTGAGAGAGAAACCCCAGCTAAGGTCTTGCACCACCACTGCACACAATGGAGTTCCCATTCATTTCCATGATTAAGTGGTAAAACCGGGCTGAGCAGTTCTGGCTGAGTAAGGGAAGAGTGAGAGGCTGGTGCATTTCTTCACCAAAGACAGCTTTTTCTCCAGTCAGGACTGAGGTCTGGAGCTGGTAACCGCCTTGGAAAACAAACACTGCTAATAGTCAGGTTAACAAAACATTCCTAATTGAGACACATTAATTTTCCAAGCACAGTTGACCATGGTCATCTGACATCCTGAATGCAGTGTGATCTCTAGAGTTAAAAAATCCTGTCACGAGATACAGCCCAGGCAAACGGAACAACCGACTGTGAAGTCATGCGAGTGCCACGAAGCCTACAGGTATGTTCAGTAACCAGTTTTACTTCAAAGGGGTGGAGAGTAGGAACAACTTCAAAAAATGGTAAGTATCAGTCAAGCTAAGAATGCTGCTCAGACCAACTGGTTGGCCTAAACACATTGCTATTTCCACACCAATAAAGGGATATGGACAAAACCGACTGCCACATTGCACTGTGGAAGTTGTTGATGGGGAAATACAGAACCCCCCTCTCCCAGCAGCAGTGTAAAAACTATCCCGTGACGGATTAGTAAAAGTTGGCTGGAGAAATGGTGAAATGCTGTCAGCAGAGCCGCAGGTATGCCCTCTCTCCAGCTTAGTTCATTAACCGATTAACTAAGCAATACATTCATTAGACTGACACAGCAACTGGACTTTTCCTCTTATTGCTAACAAACCACATTACAGTAATGAACCAGGTAGACTCATTTTCAGACTAAACTACAATCAGTGTTAATTTCGATCCCATTAAAGTCAACAGAATTACTTAAGTGCTTCCTTTGGATGAAGTACTGGGTACCAGCATGGCTAATGTCAAGTGGTTTGAGTGATTTTACCACATGCTTCTTATGTTTGGCTTTATATAATGACATGAAAATGAGATTTTGATGCAGTATGAGGCAAAATCCTTCTCTCAGTGTCTGCTCAACTCATTTCCTCTGTGTATTTCCCAGAGCGGGTGTTTGCTCATGTTTTTCCTGCCGATTTTCCTGCTGCTGAACAGTGAATAATCAACTGGCATGCCACAAAAGTAGAGCAGCAATCACAGCAAAGACTAATGATGCTTTAAAGGATTGCTAATAACTACACACTGTATGAAAAACTGGCTTTGAACTGGGAGAAACTAGGCTAAGTATCAGCTCCCGTGGGTTTCCGAAAGCCATTTTTGTCAGAAATAATGCCACCAGTATTCATGAGAGCACACAGAGAAAAGGCCTGACAGCAGAATATTTTTCCTCATGTACCACCAGCAGCTGTAATTCTTGTTATGCTAGAGATAAAAACAAGACAAAAAATATCATCTTCATCACAGAGTATGCAAGTATTTCTCACAAAAACATCACATCATTCAAACCTATGCATGTGAAAGAGAAGAAATTTCAAATGTAATGAAGAGCGAATATAATTTCTATAAAAAAACCAGGTTCATGCTATGACTTTGAGCAGAAGAGCACAAGCAAATGGAAAAAAAAGCTACAATAAAACCAAAAAGTTTCATGCATAAACTTACATATTCCTTACATGTGGTATTCACTTGAGCTTACAAGGGTGAAACTTACCATGCAAATTATTTTTGAAGCCTCAGAGAGGTTCGGAACAATGGCCCTAAATGTCAACAACAAGGGGCATCTTAACAGTAACTAGGATTTTCTGCATAAGTGGAAAAAGATCCTGGAAAAAAGATCCTCCCTCTGTCCATGATTGATGATTAACCACATCCAGCTTCTTTATGTGCTTGAAGTCAAGCACATGACGCCGATGAAGCAGCACCCCGCTGCTGTGCTGGACCCAAGCAGAACGCCCAGCACCTTTCAGCATGAACCCCTCACCGGTGTCACGGCTCTCCTACGAGTACACATTAGGCTCTGTGCTCCCTGGAAAAGGAGGAACGGTAATTACAGGCAATTTTAACCTCAGCAACACACGCTGAGAGAGCGAATGAGCAAAACTTTGCTGGTTACTCCCGCAGCATGAGGGAGTGAGACTAGGAAAGTGAGTTGATGGAAACAGAAGAAAACAGAAAGTACAAAAAGCATTAAAGATTTTCGTCCGAATGTTAACCCAATTAAAATTCCATTTAACGTTACTTTTAAAATTCTCTAAGCCCTGTAGCACTGTACTCATTCACGATGAAGCGTGTGAACTCTTGGGTTCCAGTCTGCCAAGTCCTGCTCGCAAAAGCTGCCTACCTAAGCCAACGTACCTTTGCGTGAGCTACGGGTACAGTGTGGAACCAACGTCACAACTGCCATCCAACTGCATTTGCACTGGATAGATGGAAATGATGAATGTTTCTTATCACTAGAGGGAGCCACTTTCCCATCTTAATGCACTAATAGCCAAATGCACACACTCGATGTGAAAAATCGGATCATCTTTGCACAAATTGCAAACCACCCTCCGCTTCCCATGGCCCACCAAAGCTGGGGTTAACTCGCAGGTCCCAGGGCGAAGGTTATGGTCACTGACTTTGAAAAGAGGCTTTAGGGAGGTAAAAGCTGTAGGGTTTTTTTAAAGTCACGTCTTAGCCTAGTTTAGCAGCGAGCAACAGACCATGGCGGTCTGTCCTTACGCGGTACAGATTATCCTTATGTGTGCTGTGCCCAGACACCACAGGCGACAGCACAGAATGACCAAACATGAAGAAGTCAACCAGTTATTTATTAACATATAAAACTACATCTTCCTAATTATCCTCAGTTTCTGTAGCTCACATTTTTGGGTCAGGTTTCTCCCTTCCCCCCTGTACACAAACCCCACGCTTCCATCTCCGTTGCAGGAAGAAGCCAAAGCAGCTAAGGGTGACTCGTTCTTCTACCAGCGATAATGGAATGCAGCGGTGGTTTTCTACACAGGACACGAAGCAAAAGAAATACACAAGTTAAATCCAGCGAGACCGTCAGCTGCTGCTTTGTTAGACTTTAACAGGGCGCAGTTTCTTTGCCCAGTAAGAGAATTACGTGTTGGGAGGTCACAGAAGCAAGTTGAGTGGCAAAAGAGCCACTTATTTCTCAACCCGTAGCCTAAGGGCTGGCTCCAGCTGTTCTGGTGTGCTTTCCCCCAAGGTCAGAGTCGGATTGTCATCACCATACGGGGTTTACTCCACACTCTGCACACACAGTATTTTCACTGACACGCTGATGACATTCAGACAAACACCAAACTTCACCCCCAGCTCTCACTCCTGTACCTCAATTTTCAAAGCCACAAGAATCAAGCTTAGAGAAGGTTGGTATAGGGCAAACAACTGATCTGATTCCTCAGAGCTTCGTTATACAAAGTTAGGTAGCAGGGAAAATCACTGGATGTGGAATGGGAAGATTAGGGACCACACATAATGCTTTTTTTGGATGCCAAGGAGTCTAACCCTTGCCATTTCTTCATCTCGTTATAGCGCGGATGAGTAACTGGAAGATGCAACGCCTATACCCTCCCTTTCAGTTACTTTATCAGAAAAAATGTGACACTCAAGATGTTTTCTGCAGCCACAGATAAGCCGATCATTTATTCAGGTTCCAGCTCACCCATGGAAATCAAGAGGAAAGACTGAGATCCCTCCTATCCCCTACATCTTAGAGGTGCTATTAGGATACGCTCACTGTGACATACTGACTCAGACTGCAGGTTACCGTGAGTAACGGACCTCACGATGTTCTGTTATCTGATTTACAAACAGAGCAGCAGATAAGCTCTGCCGCGGCTGCGTGACATGGTGGTAAAGTGCTGGGGAGCCTAACAACGCCGGTTTTGCTTCCACCACAACACCTAACTTCTCCAGGTCCGGCAAGACTCGGGGCGGTGCTTGGCTCCTCTGTGCTCAGGCCAGCGAACCAACCTGTCCCCCTGATCCTGCCAACAATACGTACATCTGCCAACGTGCTTCAGGGATCTGTGGAGTTAAAACACGTTTTCTCGGTTCTGCTGCGGCTTCTGCGTTGGCTTGAGTGGGTTTGCAGGGCTGTGAGAGGAGAATTTGGCTGAAGGCATGTTTGCTTTTGTTCCATTGTGGCATTCATCCTGCTCACCCCACAGCAAGAGCAAAACAAAACCGATTTGTGAAGTCAATTCTTAAAAAATCATCTCTGCCAAATGGAGATGCCTGTATTGTGCACGTTCTGAAGGCAGTTGGGGGAGTTCAGCAATATAAACAAGTATTTGTTTCAAATGCACTCCCCTTTGTTTCAAGGGAACAATGTCAATAAGGATCTCTCTTCCCTTCCCATCCCCAAAGGCTCTGACCAGGGAAAGCAGCTTCTCATCGCCTCTGCAGCTCAGCAGGAGATCAGAGACGCCCGGGGATGTATTTCTCAAATCAAGGTGTCCCAGAGATGCCCCCAAGACCTCTTATGCCTTTCAGTTCCTAAAGCGAAGTACAACTGCCAGAACTTCTAAACAGACTGCCTCCTCCTGGGAATCCAGAACAGAGGGCGTCTGTGGCAAAATCAAGTATAAACAAGAACTGAAGTAAACCTGGATAGTACGAGAAATTGGTCTAAACCCCACACTTTCTGTGTATTATGCTTGTTTCTCTAGGTGTGTTTTCATTCTTCTGGATAAGCAGAAAGGTAATTTTCTGGGCCTTTTTTCAGCAACACACTGATCTCTGATGGAGTCTCTTCCACCTTTTGGCATGATAGCCACTATTCACTCCTATGGGTTTTCCTCATCTTTTTAGAGAAGCTTCACATGCTACAGGCATGAACCGTAAGCCTGAGCCGAACCTCCTGTGAGAATGGGAAGAAGTAGATTTGCATACTGCCTGGCCTCACAGAGCTGACTCCAGTTGCCTTTGTGCTCCTGAGTCCCAAGGAGAAGTAAACACGATTCCAGACATCCCTGCTCCCACCTCCTGCCATGGTGCTATACAGAAACCCCTCTGTGTGGTGGGATAAACACATGGGATACATAGAAGGATTGGATGCAGGTTGGATCTGGGGCACAATTCCTGTTTTTAGAAGCTTACCTTTTTTTTAGGTCAGTGGTGGCAGGAAACACTAAGTGTTAAGCACTGAATCACAGCGTAAGGTTTTTGGCTTGGTCGCCCTCAAGCTGTCATTCAGAGACTGAGTCTTGTCTGCCAGGCTGAACCCACTGACATGACCTCTATCAAAATACTTGTTAAAGCAGTTGTTTGCCTCATGCCACCTTCTCCTCCTCAAAAGAAGACACGCTGTCACACTAACATTCTTCTTAACTAAACCATCAACTGCAACTGCAGAAATTAGGAAGACACAACTGCAGCATCAAAGTTAAAGGCAGATCAAATACCTTGCCTCCCACCACCACCTTGAACAGAGCAGTTTCTCCTGTCCCTTTCATAATTACATGGGTAATTAATGATAATCCTGCTTGTGTCTTTATGGATGTTACTGAACAACAGCTGCAGTTAATGCCACACATCACACGTAAGTCTGCTGAAGGGGCTGGTGTCTTTGTATCTCAGCAGAAACTCCATGCGACCACCAACACTCAGAGTATTTTTTCACATGTGTAAATAGGAATTAAATACTTATGGGAAGAAACGTGGAGAGTCTAGCCGTGCAGGTAAAGACTGCTAACCTCTACGAGGCCTTCCATTCCATAACGTAGTCGTTTCCTGCATGGAAGGCACGGAATGCTGTCAGGAAGGACTCGGCATAAGCAGCAACACAGAGACACTGGTGTTAATAAGGAGGAAAAAACACTCTTCTTATTAAAATATCCCCTCCTCTGGAGAGATGAAGTACTTGCACTGTGATGCAGTCAGCATTTTTCTTGTCTAATCTCAACTTTATGAGCTTGCATTGGGTTTCTCAATGATTCAGGGTTTATTATTTTTAACAAGGAATCTGATGGTCTCTCATCTACTTTTAGGCCAACGTGCTACTTTTTTTACACTTTGCTATGGAAACTAGTAATTGTTTCTAATAAAACCTTGGAAATTCCTGCATGTGCTTTAATCTAGCCATAAAAGAATGCTAAAGCACTAACAAGGACTTGAGACTGAAAGGGATGATAAAAGACTCAAAGACTCTGCATATTTGATCACAAGTGACATCCTAAGCCACGTCAGTAAATTAAGTCTAACATAAATGCCAAATACATCAAATGCTTTAATCGGATCAAGGTTAATATCTATGAAAAACCTCTCCTACAAGTATTTTTTTTAAACTGTGTGTTCTATCAGAAATAAAGAAAATTCACCCAGACTCTAACTTAGTAATTCTTCCTCATCTGCTGCCAGGAGAGTTAGCTAAACACTTTGCAGGCCAGCAGTGGTCCAGAGGCACTTCCCAGTGGTCTGTGTTGTTCTTGTCATGTATTCTGTCAGTGTTTGCCGTAAAAAAAGGCAAGCTGAGAGCTTTCGGGAGGTTTTTGGAACACTTAAGGTCTCCCTGCATGTCTGCTCCAATTCTTTCTCTCTTGTGCACTTCTCACCTGGGAATTTAATTACAAGAACATTTGCTGCTGCAGAAGTAGCTTTGCACAGAGCAGTGTCCCTGTGTGCAGATGGGAGCAGCTGGAGCTGAGAGCAGCAACAGGAGGACTCTGCGAATAAGCGTAAATCCTGAAAGAAGAAATAAATAGCACAGACAGAATGTGTGGGAGAGAATGCTGCGTGCCCATAATTTCAGGCAGGAGCCAGTTTATTTTACTCCTTCTCTTTAAGGTCACAACCCATTGTGACTTAATACTATATTGCCACCAGAAAGAGTGGAAAGATCACGAGCAGGGAAGTGCCACTTAAGGAGAGAAATATGTATCCAAACCCTTTCCCATCCTTGTCAGAGTCAGAGAGACTGTAGTATAAAGGCTGCAGATAGCTTGTGGTCAGCATGACCACAGCATTTGTATGGAATTTTCCCTAGTGGGACAGTCTCGCAAAACAGGAATCACAGGCGAATTTCCCTGTGGAAAACACTTCAGACATACGATGTCCAGGAGAGTGGCTGCTCCCCACTGCCCTCTTCACCTCAGAGTGTTCAATAAATACACCCCTGCTCTTTCCTCTGTGTGCACTTGGGGGCTCCTCAGGCATACACACACTCACCTCTGCCAAACACAGCAGAAAGCACAAGTGTGAGCAGTTCTCAAAGCTGCTAAACTGAGTTACGCTATCGTGAATTTAAACACAAAGCAAGCCCGGGAATGACGACTTTTATCTATAACGCTGCTTCCAACAGCGACACTCCTTATACATTTTCCAGCACTTCATCCACACAGAGATCCACACTGCTGCCAAGCGCCTCAAAAAAGAAGAAAAATACCCCTTGGCCTGTCAGAGGGGTAAGGACAAACCTCCTGTTATTCTCTCCAACAGCCCCAGTTACTCCTGGGCTGCACAAACACATCCTATGAGTTGTCCACCACCTTCTAAAGGTGCAAGGAGATAAAACTGGCAGAGAGAAAAGCAAACAGGGTTCCACGCTACTGAAAGTGGGTTTACATCCACATTTATACGGAAATCTATAACGGCACGTAACGGCAGAACGTGACTGGAAAGGAGAAGGGAGGAAGAAGCACCAACATGTGGGAGTCAGCAAGCGGGACAGAGATGAGTGCCCCTGCTGGAGAGACCATCATGGGAAACAGAGGAGAAGAAAACCAGACAGCAGAAAGATGGCAAGAGAAGAGGAGAGATGTGGCTGCAACAAGTAACTAGTGAAGGGACAGAAGTAACGTCCCATGGCCAAATGTCCTGGCTGTGATCTGCGGTGCCCTCCAGCCCTGCTGCTGTTGAGCGAGGAGGGGGCAAGCAGAGACAGCTGCTGCTCTGTGCTTCTCTGCCGGTGGATAGTAACACATCCACCAGCGGGGCTCTTTGATGCGCCAGCTGGACAGGTCCATTCACTTCCTTGCATTAATTCCCACAGCTGCATTGGTACCTGTGGGAGGCCCTAATGACTAGGTGTTGTAATTATAATCCCTCTCTTCCACAGACATTTGCTGTACCAGCCAGAAAGTACGATTTCGCTCTGGTTTTGACCTCTCCAAAGCCAGATTCTACCTGTCCTTCATCTGAGTTTCAAGCCCTAATGCGTGAGGAATAAAAGTCATGTAAACTGAGAGGTCAGTATTCCCTGAAACACCTTCACACTGTTTCACAGCATCTCAAGGGTTCCATGGACCTGTGCAGCTTGGTTTAACCAGAACACACCCTGAACTGTGGTGCAGGCACACATTGTATCCCGAATAATTTTTATGACAGATTATCAGATGTTTTTTCTCACTAAATTCTGTGGGAGTCTGACTGAATCAGGCATGAATAAGGACTGAATCAAAACCTCAGGACCTGGTTCACTGGAGACTTAAAATACAGAAGTAGTATCCCCGAGTTCACTTCTGGAGTACAAAAAATCTAAAATTAAACATCAGTGTTTTCAGTGGCAGTTGATGACTCACTCGAGTCAGTCTTCTCATCTTCCAGTATCCAAACAAGAAAAACTGTGGTGACTGCAGCCTACAGAGACTCTTCCTGACTCTGAACAGCACTATGAGCCCTGCAAGTACAGCGTCTTCAAATTCAGTGTGAATTGCAACACCACCTGAGTCCCCAGCCCGCCCAGTTCACTGCCAGTATCTCTACTAGCCACACCAAGGCCTGCACTGTACCCATGTATGTTTGAATTAGTTGGAATCACGGGAATATTGTCAATTACATTAGCTCTGGAAAATCTGCTTGAAAACAGCAGCCTCTGGATTTTGACAACTACGTCTTCCAAGACTGTATCTAACACCAGCTCATCCACAAAAACGTCCTCAGGTTCTAGTCATCTTCCATAGAAGAGAATTTCCTCTGATTGCCACTTCCTTGTAACCCACAGGCACACCAACCAGCACGTCACAAGTTCAAATACATAACTTCCATTTGCAGCAACATTAATTAAAACCTATGTTCCTGTATCTGTCCCACCACTGGATACCGAAGCTTGCCGACATGAGTTCACTGCTGTCTGTAAGGAGGAGAAAGTTTCCTAATCCTCACCACTAGGCAGGGAAACTGCTTCTCGGGGTGATGATGAGGCCAGTGCAGCAGAGTGCAAACAGCATCCGCAAGCTTGCAAGCAAGGCCTGGATGCAGGACTTCCACAGTGCTGCAGCTATTCGTTAGTAATGCCCCACTGCCACCACCACCCAGAATTTCTGAGGGCAGTAATGCCATTTGGGACAGCGGGATGCGCATTTCTACACAGGTGATAGGGAAGACAAGAAAGAATTCTTAGAAACCTCTTTTACCCTCACACACCCCTGAACATTTTGGCTACGGAAGGTTATTTTCCAGTAGGGAATAAGAGCACTGCCACTCAACATCGCTGCGTTTTGAGTCATCAATTTACACAGATAGGAAAAATGCTGATGACAATTGTGTTATTTTCTGTCCTCTCATATCCTGATCAGCTTCAACTGGGGCAGACATGAGCGCAGCTGACCTTAGCTGCAGCCCAGACAACGCTGCAGAGAGATCATATCTCCCAGCTATATTTTGGTGGGATTCCAGCTAAGTACACCAAGACCTACCGCACCTACAAATACATGCGAACGTACACCCCACCATGCCCTTCTGATTCCCTTTCTGTGCAGTGACTTAAAAGGAAACCCTCTGGCTCACTGCTACTCAGACAAGGTCAGAGTTACACCATGTACTCCTTTCTGCACCTGGCAGCTTTGCAGGAATGAGAGCCAAGGACCTAGTGCAGACAGCTCCGGCAGCAGCTATCCGTGCCGCAAATGCCTCTGCGCAAGGCTCGGAGAAGGCACCTCAAGCTGCAACTTGACCCATTTATGTGTGGCCTGAGTGAGTACTGTCTTTGATTAAATATTCCACGCTGCTGCAAACTATTTCTACTTCAAACAGAGATTTCTTGAAGAATGTGTACATATGTGGGAGTTGGAGTGTAGGAGAATGTGCGCGGATTTGAAAACAGGATGACTTGACTTTACTTTTAATTCCAGCTCATCACAACTTGCCAGAAATCGCTGCCCCTTCACAGCTGTTCAGAGCCCCGACAAAAAAGCGCTGGCAATTTCAAGGCAGCCAATGTTGACAATGCTAACGGCCAATGTTACGGGCATGACCCCCGCTGGCAGCTGCAGTGGATGCTCAAGGATCTTGTGTGTGGAAGTAGAGGCTACTGAATTTTGCACTCAAATATTAAACAAAAGAATTTCAGCTGATTTTGATCTTAGTCTGTTTGAGGAAGTTTGGAGTAAAAACTGAATAAGGACTTAGGGGCTGCGAACAGACTCCACACAGACTCTCAATTCAAACAGAGGCACATTGACTGAATTGGGAGAGAAACACTCACCAGAGCTGCTCACTGTGTAACACGATTCTGGTCTCCAGAGTGGTGAAATCAGCCTTCAGTAGCATCAAATTCTCTCAACTGTTTTCTAGAATGGGGGAGAAAAAGTAAAAGTTTGGGAATCATAAATCTGCAGCCAGCTCTGCTACTGCAAGTGCTTCTCCATCAACCCTTCCTTTACATGCATCTAATAACGGGATACATATCCTCACATCTCTTAAGTTACAAAGGTAATTTGCACCCACTTAGAGCTCCATTTGGAAGGGTATAAAAATAGCCTGGGAACAGGAATCCGGCTCAATCCTTATAATGATTATTAGAAATATAACTACAGTAACTATTTTAGTTTCACTAATAACATGAAAATCAGACAGAAATATGCCTTTGAACATTCTGTGACAATCTCTTTTGCTATTAGAGATATGAACATGGTTCCTGCAAAAGTTCTGCTCACTCTTTCATACTCCTCCTGTCCTCTGCAGCTGACCCTTTCAAAGGAATGGAATGATTTTGGAAGAAAGCAATGCCTCCCAAGATTGTTCCAAGACATCTCAAGACTCAGTTCATTGAACTCAGTTCATTGCCACGACGTGCCTGATGATAGAATCTGCATCTCTGCTATTCACGATTTCACATCCTACATGCTCTCTTTTACAGTTGATCTTGCTGCACCCTGGCCCACAAACAGAATATGACGGATGCAGTAATACAGCATTCAAAAGGGAACTGAAAAAGAGTCTTCAGCACCAAAAGGTCATTTGTACATGTCGATCCTAACCGGGATACTGGATCAGAGAAATAGTCCTGGTGCCTTTCACTGCTGGATTGCTTCCAAATAACCTCCCAGAATTCTGATTTCTGGAATCATCTAGTTTAGATGTAGGGAAAACATACTTTACCTATAGTATAGTTATTTTGTCAGGTTTCTGCTAGCCATGTTTATTTTCCTTATAGACCGGTGGGTATTTCAGGTACCGTTGTACACATGTGAAACTTGGTGATACACACTGCATTTGAAACAGGAGCAACAGTCTGTTCTGGATTGGTAGTATCTTCTGGAGGAAACAGTTATGACTTTCAGCATTTCAGCTCTTAGTAAACCTTCAGCTAAACATTGTTTCATACAATGTTCAACTCCAATCTCAGCCCGTTACATCTTCCATATTTAATAATAACATTTTTTTCCCCTGTTTAATACTTTTTGTGAGATTATTCGCAAGGAATTCTTTTCTAAACATTTAATGACGGAATTAGAAAGCGCTGTAAATCTCTGCTGTGCTACACGGCAGCTTTTCGGTATTTGCATCTATTTACCTAGAGACTTTCTTGGAGAAAGCTAGAAAGAATTTGTATTATGTTAAAACCCCAATCAAGCATTAGGTTTTAATTTTTCTCTTTTTCCCAAAGATTTTGCAGACTGCTATGCCAACAGACAAGTATCTTTGCAAAATTAAACCAGCAGTGTCTGCTCACGGCTGCCAATGACAGCATTGTGACGTTATGCGTGAAAATCCTTGCTTTATTCATGATACAAATGCTGCAAAAATACACACCTTCATTAAAACATCATAAATGGCCAAGTTCAAACTTCTCACAAAGGAATGCCAAGGGGACAACAGATCTCTTCTCCAGGGATTGTTCCGCATCCCTTTTGCAATACTCTGGGATAACACTAGAACACTCTGGCAGTGGGGATGTTGCTCCCTCTGTAAAATTCTGTCCAAAATGTCTGTGGCAGCTAACTGTGGAAGGTAAGCAGAGATGTTGACCTTAGAGTGTCTGAATAGATTCAAGGGAGCAGGAAAATGAAAGGGTTTAAAGCCAAGCCATTTGGATCATCCCTCTCTGCTCTTACAGCCATCACAGCAAACACAGCAGCTACAACTCAAACTTCTTTCAGCTTGGTTTGATCCTTGTGTGACAATCTATTGAATTCAACAGTATCATAATTGTATCATTATTTCCCCTAAAATTCACAGAAATCACACTGTCTCAAGTTCTTTTGAAAGAAACGGCATGAAATTGAAACTTTCCACAATCTTTACGATTTTCAGGAAGAATGCAACACCTCCCTAAGCAAATGTGCGTAGTGGGGAAATTACAGTCACACAAGCTGAGTTACAGCCCCAAGGTTTGACCCACATCTTCTCTGATGTCCGTCTGACAGAAGTCCTCTCCACAGGGTCCACCTGTACAACAGTTAACAAGCGATTGTGAAAACAGTAAGTGTGATTACTGTACTTCCGTCACAGATAATTTGCTTCTCTCTGACAAATCCTCTGTACTTCAAGAGTGCCAGCAGCATGTCCCACAAGAATAGGAAGCCAGCAAAGAAAACCCATCAGGACAAAGTCAGAACGAAGTGCTGGCATGTAGGCTGCCGTTTGTCTGGAAAGCAGAAACGCAGACTGTCCTCTGCATAAAGTGGTGCCTGAAAACACGATAACGCAAGTGCAAGGCCTCACAGGAATCCAACACTAAATAAGTTAACACCTCAAATGAAAGATTTAAGCAACATCTGTGCTGCAGAAGAATGCAGATGGTGGTTAATCACAATCCTGGGCTAACTGGCATGGCAGCTGTGTCACAGCGAAGACCCAAGAGCCCACTGCGCTGTTTGCTGGACCTGCTGTACTTGACAGGGCCGATAACGCCCTGAGTAAGGAGCAGTCACAAGGGTTACTTTTAACTGTGAGACTATTGCTGGTGGGCACTCGCAAAGAACACGGCTCACCTTCACAGTTTTGTGAACACATCTCTGATTTAAAATGTGCTGTCGTGTAGAGGACTGGTTTACTGGTTCTCTCATGATCTCACTTCAGAAAAGTGGGTACGTGTTCACAGAGGGGCCACACAGCTTCCAACCAATCCTGCTGCCACCAGTACCCAGGCTAGCTCAGTTACGCCCACATCTCATGAAGTCACAGTACAGGTGCCTCCGGATCATGCACAGGACACGGAAAACCAAGAAAACTTCTCCCTTGGCACCCCTTGTCAAGAGCTTCTGCCTGAAGATCCATGGATTTAGTCTGGGGCAGTTTACATATCCTGTGAGAAAACTGAACTTCCTCCTGGGAGAGCTCCTAGCTCAGCTGGTTCCTTGTAGGAAGCAACTGAACCTCCCCACGCTTAACTATTCAAGGCATCCTAAGTAATTTCCTCTGTTTACAATAAACAGACCTTCATCACTTCTAAGCAGAGGGCGGCTGGTGTTCAGCCAAAGGTTGTCCTTGCAGAAAACTTCAGCCCTGGACCTCTCCAAGAGCAGGGCACCTCCCAGCAGAGGCTCCTGCTCCTCAGCCAGCCACCCATCACGTCACCTGAGGCCACATTCCTGGGAGAAGGCACAGCTTTCTCCTTAATCTTATGCAGATTTTTGTAAATAAATCATTCCTGTGTACGTTCTTCACTTTCAGGCTGTCAGTCACGACACAACAGCAGCGCTTCAAATTAATCACAACCTTCCTTATCCACGGCTTCTTCTGGGGCTCCCACAGTCACCATCCCTTCGCCTTCACTTGTTTACATCTGACCTTACACTCTGAAATTTCAGCCAGTTAATCAAGGATCAAGCCTTCGTGGGAAAAAAATAAAATAAAACTTTGCTTCCGCTCCAAAAGCACCCAATAATCAGAGGATGTGGCTACCTCTCTCCCTGACCTAAAACTAGAAGCAAATCCACTCGTTACAGACCCTGCTAAGTGGAAAATAAAGGTTGTAAGGGAATTAAACAATTGCAGCCCAATTAAAACAACTGTGAATTAAGAATTTCAATTACTGAAAACCGTATGGGACAGTGTTGCATTACAGGACCACTGCTACAATGCTTCATTCATAAAAAGGAAAAATTATTTAATCAAACCCATTCTTCCTAATAACAAATGAGATAACTAAGGCACATCAGACCAATTTATTCTCTTAAAATATCCCACTGCAGTGATCTAAACTAGTGGAAATACAGTCTTTTAGTGCAGGATACAACAAATATCCTTAAATTATTTCTATTTTTCCTTTATTCAGGGGTACATCAAATGCATCAGCTTCATCAGCCACAATTCAACAAAATGGAAGGTGGAAGCATGATGGAAATGAAGATTCATTTCCTTGGCACTGGCAGAGGCACAAGTGTCCTGTCTGGACTTCTGAAGTATGTGACAATCATTTATACACCATTTCTGGTCATCCAACTGCCATGAGATCACAGGCCAGAAGCCAGGTCTGTGTGGCACGCTGTGCATCGTTCTAACACACAAAAACCATCCGGTGTAATAAATGCGCTTCTGTAGTAGGTGGTAGAGAAAGATCTCTTTTCTGACATGGAGGGGGAACCTCCCCAAGCAGACTGCCAGGGAACCACTTAATCTGAAAGAATTCCATCCTATCAATCAGGACCAGCAATCCAACCAGAAATCCTGCCCAGATGTAACTTTCCATGCTGCTTACGTGGGTATGGATATAAAACCTGGGGGTGGCTTTTGAGAAATACCTAAACTGCTCTCCAAGTAAACAATCCCAGTTCTTGTTGTCATGCAACATCTATTAGGGTTTGATGGAGACGGCATCTTTTCAACATGAATGATTCTCATCAGCAAATCTAAAACCCCAGTATTCTTAAACCAAGTGCCTCTGACTGGATTGCTGTATTACAGGAGCAGGATGTTGTCATTAGACTGGAATATGCTTCGGAGGCTGTTCTTGGTGGAGGAATGCAAAGATGCGCCTCACCTCCTTCACTCTGAGCTTTAGATCCAAATTCAGCTAAAAGCTTACAGCTGCATTCAGTCAATTAATCTAAAAATCACATAACTTCTGCAAAAAACCTCAGTTGGGTTCCACAGTAACGCTGATCTACAAAATCCTTCATCGGAGCCCACCTGCGGCTGAGCTCAAGAACGGAAAACATTTATGAAGCTTCACAAAACTTTCATCAAGTGTGCGCAAAACACTGAGTTTTTGATAAAGTCTGAAAATAAGTCAGTGAACTATGGCTTCAAGTCCTACTGCGTGCGCTCTGGGAAGTCTGAGCTATTATTCCCCAGGATTTGCAAAGTTGGGCACTAATCAGATCTCCAGGATTAAAAGCACTAACAGAATTTTCTGAGAAAGCTTTTACAGAGTTCTTTATATGGCAATTAGCTATTTCCATTAGCCTTCCATTTCTTTAGGAGCCAAGTACATCCAGTTAAAAGCAAAACAACAGAGTGAAAGTAAAAACCATTACTACATTATTCTCATTTTTGGTAACGGTGTAATAAGAATCCTTCAATATTCAATTCTTACTGGATTTGTGGAGAAAATGTAACACCAAGCAAGGCCCAGATTTGGGCCCTGAACTCCCGACGCAAGTGAAGTTGGGATGTGAATGAACAACACGAATGCGCAGAGTAATTAAGGACATTTTATGTTAGTTTCTCTGTAAGAGCAAATTTCCCTTCCAGGCATGTAACCCGTCTTGGTGCTCTACACAGGGAACTCTCTCACCTGCTGGAGACCTAAAAGACTAACCTTCATGCAAAATAAATATTTATGATGCAGTTTTTATCTGGAAGAACAGAAAGCTGGGTTTATACCTACAGATAGAAGATGTGAAGAAAACACGACGGAAGTGAGGGACGGGAGAGAGAATACCCCTCCACAACTGCTGACCCTAACCTCAGGCGCAGTGGTGAAGCTAGCAGCGCTGTGCCGAAGGACCAAACAGAAAACAGGTACTTAAGCAGTCGAACGGAGTAAAATATCAAGAATGACTGAAAGTGTCTTCTCAGGTCACTGTGAGACTCAAAAATGTTTTGCAGGACAATCGAGGTTGGACCGTCACACAGTCTGACTTCTATGGCAAGTTTACTTGGGGACCTTTTTTGCTCAAGAAAATTCAGAATCTGACCTCTCACCTTTGCCAGGGACAAAACTCCTACTGACTTCAGAAGAGGAGGGCTAGTGACAGCCCAGCACTCAAATTTTAATAAAGGAGGAAAAAGGAAAGAAGCAAGCATTGGATTCACTTTACGAAGAACGACACTAATTCCTGCTGAGCAATGTCCTTCAGCTTTTGGAAACAGGTCTGCAGTAGGTACTGACGTCCAGGAGGACAAACATCGCTTGTGACAGACGTGTGGCAGAGGAAAGCTGCAAACCTGTTATTTAATGGCAGTGAAGGGGAGTATTTCACGCATAAGGACTCGAGCTCTCTATTTATAGTTCAAATAAAGTAGAAGCAAGCATAATGTGATGCCTCCTGAACCGCCTGCCAACCACATCAACAATCGCCCAGAACGGCCGGGCAGAGCGTCAGGCAGCCCACATTTCAATTTTTCTCCTTCACACCCCAGACTAAAGCAGAAGGGCAACAAACCGCTGGTCAGAACAAACCAGCCCACAGCACCCTCCCGAAGTCAGCTCTCTGAAGCGGGTCTGGTGTACTAGCTGGCCAAAACGGCAAATGCACAGTCTATTCCCCAGAAAATCTCCCATTCTCTCCTGAGCCGACACCTTGACCTTTAGCCTCTGCCGTGTACAGCCATGTACAGAAAAACTCCCAAATGAAAACACTAGGGAAAATAACATTCCAAGTCACTTGTGCTCACCTCTACGATGGCTTTTAAGTGTAGTATGATGTAGCTAACCACTTCTGCCCTTTGAAAATGGCCAAGAAATTTAAGCTGTGAAAATTGCCTCACAGATTTTTCTCCTTCTTTTCTAGGTGTTTAGTAAAATTATCCTTAAAACTCAACAGTGAAACATTGCTATTTGTCAAATTTCAAATACGTATGAAGAAAATTCTTCACTGTCCAGTTCATGCAAGTGCATATATTCCCGCTGAGTCTGTGGGTTTAAAAATAATTTTGCTTTACCAGTATATGAAACATTTATTTAAGCATTTTAAAATAGACTCTGGTGGTAACAAAATTATGGTCCTTGCCTTGTTTTATTTTCAGGAGTTCGTAAGAGCTTCCCGTCTGCAACACAAAGGAGCTGAAGTCCAGCTCCTCTGTAAGCTGAGAAGTCTGTAATACCTCTAAGGACCAGAGGATTAGGAGCAAAATCCGACACTTCATCCACACTGCCCTTATCAAAGGGCTGATTCAAAGTTGCCTGAAACCCTGTTTGCAGTCTTTAATGGGGTTCAGATCAGATGCCCAAATAACCCCACAAACCAACAGGAGGAGAGTAAGACCTGCACAGATGCCATAAATACTTTCTGAACTGAGCGGTGCCTGTACAGGTAGCAGCACTCACGGGACGCGATCCAGACCCGCACGCCCAGGCCGAAAGCGACGCGAGCGCACAAACCGCTCTCCGTTTCAAATGTCAGCGTGCTATTGAAAGATGTCTTTGGAGACAACCCGTGTGGCACACAGTGCATTATGCAACAGCAAAATTAAACATTCAAAGCTTCCTTTCCTAGACTGGCTGTGTCTCTTAATTCATTTAGCAGCAATGATCTCCCAGGATCCTCTTGGAAAAGTAAATGGGTTAAACTGATGAAGTATTTTTAATGTGTGTTGACAAAGGTCCAGAATGAATGTACAGTTACATTAGCTAAATTGGGGACTACTCTGCTCATCCCCAGTAGAAATGTCTTCCTCTTTTATTATTTACAGCTTCTATTTTTTTAACATTTTATTTTGTAGAAAGAAGTAGTACATCAAATGCTAATTCCCTGGGAGAACATTTCGGCATTTTCTGCAAAATCACATTGGAGAAGACATGGGAAATGTATCTGGTTTATTTTCATGCTTCCTTTACATTTCATTTGTACACAATCTTTTTCCTTTTCCTTCCCCACTTTCATTATAGACTGTGAGGAAGGAGAATGACCTTTTGTCCTCCTCATTACTGGAAGCGTTAGAGGAGAACCCTGACCGAGGAGCCAGCCTAAGATGTCTATGTCACTACGTGTTTATGCCTTGATAAACTTGAACCAGACAACATCTCACAGGTAACCGTGTGCTGCAGAGATGAGCACCGCGAGGAACCCGGCACTCTGCCCTGGTTTTCCCGATGCCCTGACAGGTCTGCCTCGTTAGTCACTAACACAAGATTTCTGAACTCGTGTTGCATACATGGCCCTCAAAGACGAGGTTATCCTGCCCATACCCACTGGCACCAAACGAAGAGCTTCTCATGGTTCATGGGAGTGACTGGGAACCAGTTTCCTCCCTCTTTTTCTCTGAGCTACAGACAGAAAGCAACGTTGGGTTTGCTGCCTCCTGCTAATAAAAATGACAGCACTCCTCCACCTCTTTATCTGCATCTCCCTTGGGTCAGCACTGATGCTATTCTGGTGCTTCTTGCCAGGCTGTGCCCTCTCCATCTCACCAAGGGCAGTGCAACTCCAGACCGAGGGGCGCTCTGCCGATGGCAACACAAGTTGCTCCAAGGCAAGCTGGGCTGTCTTTGTCCTAGTTTGTGTTAAACTTTTTAGTTTATGCTAAACTAAATTGGACTCATTTAGCTGTGCTGCAGTAACCTTTCAGTTAAATCTGTCAGCCAGGTCTGAGTTTATTTTTAACTACAGATCACAGAGACGGTAAATTATGAATCCTACCCAGAGTGTCAGAACACAGGTAAGGCTATTCCCAGGGCCATTCACTGCAGTGTGTAACTGTCAGGATATACCAGCCGATACTGTCAGAGGTGGCTTTGCTCTTGAAATACACTTTCTAGCAGCTGAAGTGATGGAAGTGCAGATAACAGTCTCACCAGCAAAGCAGCAAGGTTTTGTTAAAGAAATCAATACCATCCTGAAAAGCAGCTTGGGCAGAGTATTCGTTTATGTCAATGATAAGAATCAGTGGCACCACTTTCAATCACTGTGTTTTCAGCCTCCACAGTGACAAGCAGCGAAGTACAACCTAGAAGAAAAAGTCAAATTGTGATCCTCCTCGGTGATAAATTGCCTATCTCCACCTAAGAGTCCAAGGTCACATGGATTTTGTGTCTGGTACGGGAAGATAACAAAGTAGTGGTTTACCACCAGTCTCACTGAGGAACTCGAGCGGGTTTTTTAAGGTCAAAAGATGTTAAAAGGATCGCGTAATGTTTTCAGACATCTAATGAACACCACTCCTTTTCAAAAACTTCTTGCGGTGACATTGCTGTGATGTAGTGCTTTCACTATGCTACTCTTCCACTACACAGCTGCCTATTTTCCTCCAGTGCAAACTGCAACTGTATTTTGAATGAACTGGGAGGGAACCGTGTTGAGCTAGCCTGCCAACAGCGTGAAAGCTGTGGTGCAAAGGGATTTCGAGTGTGACCACAGAACCTGGGCATAAGGAGGGATTTCTTTTCAGTGACCTCAGCGGTTTGAAACTCTGACACCAAACACTGCCCAAAATCTCTGTCGGGAATACGCAGATACAGTGTGATGATTATGGAAAAAGAAACGCAGGAAAAAAGCCGCATGTTCTAGAAGCACTGCCAAAATATGATGGAGCCCAACGTAACTTCCAGTAGACTTCTTGAGAAGTGGGAAGAGGCAGAGAAAGAGAACCCTGACACCCTCCCTTCACACACCAAAGAGACTGAATTTGTTTATCACCGACAGTACCAATTACAGCAACACCTGCTCGCCACGGCTGCCAAGAAAAGAAAACTTTGCCGTCTCTGAATCTGAAGAGCTGTAACGTGGGAGCTTACCTGGCGGTGCCCACAATGTTCTCACGTAAACAGGAGCCAAATTTTGTTTCCAGTTGCTGTTATTCCATTAATTTAGTAGCTGGACACTTCTATTACCATCTTACACATGCTGAGAAGTGAGAAAAATTGTTACAGCGCCCTCTTTTTTTTCTTTTGGGTTTTTTTTTTTTGCATAAAAGATTATCTTTCTACATCCATTTCTGCATGCCACAGCTGGTCATGACTTAGAGTGGCCATATCTGCACAGGCTGCTGAGACTTCAGAGTTGTGGAGCCTGAAAGGTCTCTTCTTGAGAACAGGTCTCTTACGGTACCTAAATTACTCTGGATGTCAAGAGGACACTTCACTAGCCAAGAGAAGCCTACAAAAGCCCAAACTGCCCTTTACGCCAAATCTGCCTGTACTGTCCACTCCTCAACACTCTCTACAGGGAATTTGCTTCAGCTAATTGAGGGCAGAATTCAGCGCTGATTGGTTTTGATCAGAAGGGGACTGCGACACCAGGCTTTTGTACCAAGCTTGTGAGCAACCTGTGCACAGGTACGCAGGATCCAGAAACACTCGGGTCTGCTCGGTCTGCTAGCTGAACTGCACGTGACCTCCCCCGTTCAGTCAATTCTAAAATAATCAGGTACAATTTCTGGTGAAGAAATTATTCAGCAGTTTGGGGGCTTTATAGGGAGACACAAATCCTTACAGCAACTGGGCTCAAACTTACTTACTGGAAACTGGCCTGGTGCCCTGGCCTCTGAAGTTAACTTCCCGAGATTTTCCTGGGGTTGTCAGCAACCAAAGGATTTTGGGATGTTTCCAGTGTTTTTAAGCACACAGGCAAATGGCCTAAGAAACAAACTGGCACCCGCAAGTTGACTAGGTAGATAGCTGGTCCTGAAGGAATTTTTTCTGCTTTTCATCATATATTTGTATTGTTTTCTTGTTCTCCACCACCAGTGATGATAATTAAGACTTGACTGTGCCAAGAAATGAGGGTTTATTGCCTTTGATTCTTTTTAGAAGCAGAAATAGCGAGTTAGAAAATAACGGCACCTAGGAAAGCAGAAAACCCCACTGTGTGAGCTTTGTGCTCTAGATCAGAGCACAGCCCTCATTCGCAACGCAGGAACGTGAACAGTGGAACGGTTACAGTTGTGTAAGCTGGGGTGTCCAGCAACACTCCTCTTCCTGGGGAATCAGCAGAAACTGCTGAACCAGCTGGGAAGAAGATTCAAACAGTGAAAAGGTTTGTTGACACTTACCTTGTGTCAAGCATCATTCACGTCACCGATTCTTCTCCATTTAAACAAGAAATGGAAAAGTAGAAGAGATTTCTCTTTTTCCAAAGTTACAAACCCAATAACAGACCTTTATGATCTTTTAGAAAACCTTTCCCCTTTCATGGTAGCATAAACCCCACCATCACTACTACTGGGCTAGGCAGTGAGGTCTCAGACAAGACTACAGAGTCTTTCCCCTAAGGCTGAAGACCGACCTTGCCTCAAATTCTGGGACGACGTTAACAACTGTCACAAAGATGCAATGAAGACACTTCTTTATTACAAGAAACATACTGCACGCTTGCAATGACTGACGGCAGGCAGAAGCATTGGATGGCTGCTGAAGTTGTTAAAACACATGAGGAGGTGGAATAGTTTTACTTTATTTATCACCAATCCTATTCAGAATTTATTGTTTCTGTTCACTTCAAGCTGATGTTATATTTTCTGGCTCCTCAGTATGTTCTCTGCTTGTTTCAGTACAGACCTACAGGGCTTGTGAAGCCAGAAGTATTTCCTTTTAAGAGCACCCATTTCCACTGCCTGCACTGTGGAACTGGTGCTCAGGCTAGTATGTATTTTTATGGTACAAGACCCCACTCCTAGGTATCAAGCTGGACTGTGACTGCTGCTGAAAGCACCTGGAAGTTCTAGGTTCCTACTAAACACAGTAAGTTGGGAGTTAATTCTGTATCACTTTTCCTTGTTTTCACACCACTTTGCTGCTCTTCCCAGATGAAACCTGGCAGAGAGAGGGAAGCAGCAGTGTCACAGGGCTAAGCTTCTTTTACTACAAAATATGGCCCATCTACGTGGTTTAAAACACAAAGCTACCGATCCAATTCTGATCAGAATGTCAATTCTTCTCGGTAGAAATTTCCTGGTGAAAGAATGCATCAGTCTTGGATCACAAACAGCCCGAACATAAAGAGGTTTTACTGTTACTGCTTTAGATAAAATCCTTCTCCCCTTCCAAGGGTTTGTATCATTTCACACTTAGAGGAAAAAAATCCCTGAAGTTTTTTAAATGGGATTCAGCCACAGCTGCTCTACCATAAATCTAGAAAATTAAAATGTGCAGTGAGACAGTTTGGCTAAACATCAGCTTCATTTCCTTCACACAAACCAGCTTGTATAAACATTAACAATAGCAGGGTTGGGGAGCTTTTTCAGAATATGGAAATGGATAGACAGAGACAGTGAAGGCAGGAGGAAATGTAGCGCTAGAAGAGAAAGGCTGCAGGAACGCACACGGGAGCTCATCATGAGAACTAACAGACAGACAAGTTCTCTGGAGCCGGAAAGCACGGGAGGGAGGAAAGGAGGGAGTACATTCCCCTCAGATGGATAAAGTAAGATCACTGGTTGACAATAACGAGAAAACCCACTGGAGCCACTGCAGACAACCATGGGAGTTGGAAGAGAGAGGTGCATCATCTGTGTAACTGAGAGAGGAATTTAAATTTCCCAGTCCAAGAAAAAACTGATAGAGATTACTGTGCACTCTTCCCAAATCAATTACTACACTATTTAAACAATTCCCTCTCAAAGGGCCATTCCTGAATCCTGACAGAATTCTTCCACTTCTGACTACACACTGTCTCTGTGACGTACACGCAGGCATCACGCCAGCCAACCGTGGATGCGAGGGCTAAGTGACTTGTCCAGGTACTGCAAATTTAGCAGGCACACCAACGAACCTTCTACAAACAGCACTCAGGATTAATACTAAATGCAGCATATACGCACATGGCATGCACGCTGTTTCTTACTCTTGTACAACTAGTTGAACTGGCAACTGGCCATTCCTAACAAAAACATCTAATACCAAAAAAGAGAACCAAGAATCCTACAGCTCCTACCTCTCACTTGATTAATCAGTGGCACATAATAAAGATACTGGAAAAAGAAATGTTATTCTTGATGGAAAACATGTTTTCTCCTGATACCAGCAAGCACATGGAAAGTAAAAGATGAACTGTCGAAGGAAGCGGGCAAGAGTTTTCCTTCCTATAGCTAATGTGGATACTAGGTTTGAATTGGGAATAATATCCAGTAATCAAGGTAACCAGATTCAAGCAAGGAATAAACAGAAAAATGAAGTAATCCCAACACTTAGGAAACTATCATGATGCACTTCCCCATCTGCCTGTGACACAGAGTCCCAGTGCAGAAGGTGTATGTACTATTCAAGTAATACCAGTGCAGTACGTGCCCCTCTCTCCACCCATGTGAGATGCACACGCTCCAGGGACGGAAGCCCTTCAGCCTTATGCCTAAGCCTGATTTCCAGTGCTGTCAGTCACACACAACTACACCTAACTGATGAGTGCACCTTGAAAAGTCGGATCCAAATTCCATATTAAGAAGCATAGAATCGAATTGTTTTGGTGGGAAAAGACCTTTAAGACCACTGAGTCCAACCATCGACGCAGCACTGCCAAGTCTACCCTAAACCATGTCCCACAGCACTACATCAATTCGTCTCTTAAATCCCTCCACGGGTGGGAACTCCACCACTTCCATGGGCAACCTGTTCAACAGAGTTGCTCAGTGATCCGTACCATCTGAATCCTTTCTCTCTGCAGTTCTGTCACCAGAAGTCCTGTTGGTTATCCAACAGTATCACCCTGACACACGCTCCCTGCACCTTTCCGCACCAGGTGCCACAGCGTAACCACAGGTAGGCCACTCTCAGGTTGCCGAGTGGTAACGCTGCCCCACAAAGCACAGCCCTACGGAGCTGGAGGGAGCAGCACTACTCTCTGCAGGACCTTATTTATGACAGCAACGGTTCTCTTTGTTGCCTCCTGACCAAATAGCAAGGTCGACGCTATTTCGGTTACCCACGCTGGAAGGCTCTGGGACTCTGAGCTCTCCAGCTGCAATCTGAAGGAACAGCTTCTTGGAGCTTTGGAGGAGTCAGTTTTATTTCAGCAATCTGCATGGAATTCTTTCCTGTCAGATCAAATACACTGATTATATCAGCTTGTGCAGGCAGAATGTCAGGGTTGTTCCTGTCCTTGATTTTAGATCTGGCACTTACATTCAAGTACTGCCGTGATTGGTGCATGTAGCTGGAAGCACAGAAGACAGTTGTGTGTGTTTTCCTTCTCCACAATGTCCCAAAGGTTTGGGAACTGAATGTCTCTCTCCAAAAGTGTCTGCTGAAATGCAACCCACATGTTGGCATCATTTTAGAGGCCTCTACCTACCTCTAGTTATTCCATAAAATTGCCTGCCAAGTTCAACTCTCAGGATATAACGAGGAACGCAACACACACTTGGATGATATGCTCTGCTTTCCGTGCCGCAGTACTCGGACCACTCGCCCGCTGGCAAGGCTGTTCGTATGAAATTATGAATTCCCTGGCCCACCCATGACCCACCTTTGTCTGCCAACACTGCAAAACTGCTCCGCCGTGACCAACAAGGGCAATTTAAGGTTGACAAACTCTACAGTCTGGTTGGCCACGTCATTACTTCTCAGAGGCCTATGTTATCAGGAAAAATAGGATATGTAGGTTTACACTAAGCACTTCCTTCTCAAAGCTCCTATTCAGCAGCCAAGTCCCACCAGAGTCGTTTCCATGCTGGCCAAGAGCTGTGATTCACCTGACGGGTGCGCAGAAAGAAGTCTAACCATGCTGAATTCTGTTACCAAGAATGCTGCAGTTTAGCTTGGGCAAGTGCACTAGATAACTATAATAGTAATAACAACAATAAACAAAGTTGACAGCAAAGAGAAATGGCCTAGTTTCAATCACGTAATTACAGCGTAGAACACTCCTGGAGATAACATGACCCCCAATCCAGCTAGACCTGTGTCTCTGTGGCTTTCCTGTTCTCCCAGGTCTCACGGAGACACGTCTGCTGTTCATGTTCTCCTTTTTCTTACACAGCTCTTTCAGATTCCTCTTACATGCCTGATGTACAACCACTCAATTCACAATACCAACTAAAAGATACCAGGATCTCTCCTTCCACTCATGGCTATATTCTGTGCTGAACGCAGTCCAAACCAGCACATCAATTCTTATGCTCCCATTTCTACATTTGCAAAATTAACTACCTCGACCTTGAACACTTCATCTATTGTATTAGCCTTTCTGGCCATCCTTGGAGGTAGGAGTTAGGACAGACTACGCTAGTATTTTAAGAAAAGCCAAGACACCACACACACCTATGCTAGTTTGCAGAGTGACTGTCTCTAAACACTGAAGTGAAAAGCCCTGGGACCACTCAGTGCTTTGGAAATGTTTGGGTACGTTCTCAGACACGTGCTTGGTTCAGGAGCAGCATCATGGCTTCACTGCCTCCCATCTGCCCCTGCTGCAGCTTTCTCTCCCTGTTGTGATTTAGGAGGAGTCCAAGATGATCCAGCAGGATTTGCTGACAGCTTGAGTTCAGTCTGGTTGTAAAGGCGCCACGGACTTATGGAACCACATCTCTATTGCACCTTTGGGCTTTGTTACTATCCCACAGCATAAGGACAGTCTAATTTCTGACTCTCCCACTGTCTCTACTACCCCACAGCAAACAAGAGCTGCAGAGTCAAACTGCTCTTTCCTAAGAAAGGCTGTTTTAACATAAACCAAAATAAAACACTGCCTCCTTTTAAAACAGAAGCACAAGGCCTCAAGCAAAAACATGCACACAATTAATTTGATTTGTGCATGGAAATGTGGTGAGCACATGAAAAATCCAGCGTATTTCTGTGCAGCCTTGGGCTTCTGACTGTATGGAAATCCACCCCAACATCTTAAAACCCTTCTTTTTATTTGAAAAACAAAAAACCACCATCAACTAAATTGCACAAATTGAATAAATATGACTGTGCCATACTAGGTGAAAACATGGATTACCTCTATTTTAAAAAAACTAGCGCTGTGGTGTTCATACCCACTTCACTAATATAACCGTCTTTTCATCAGAAAAAGACAATGGCAGAATCCTTACACTGAGGTACAAATTAACCACCGAGTCACCAAGCAAAAGTTAATAATCCAGGCAGGGTTCTACCTTTCAGACTAAAAAGAGTACGAATAGTGATCCATATTCAATAAGAAAATACCATTCCTGGGCTGAGTTCAACCCCAAACGCCTCTCAGTAGTTTGGTTTTTTAAACAAACAAAATAAACTCTCTGATGTAACAAGATTTCTGATAATGAGAATCCAGGGAGGTCTTTTTCTGTAGGGGTCAGCCACTGTAACTTCCCCCAGTTGTGCCCCAGGGCCTCTCTTTGTGGGAATATTGGTCCTGTCAAACACACAATCGTTCTTTTAAAAAGGAGTGATAAAACTTTCTGAACTGAAGGGGTGGGAGGACTAAGCCAGATAAAACCCTGCCCCCAGCAGGATTTTTGAAGTGCCCAGGTCACGGTTCATTCTGCTACGTCCCCTGATTCCAAAGGAGTTTTATCACCAGCTTTGGTGGGAGGCAGGTTATGCCAATACCGAATGAGCTGCAGAACTATAAACCCCGAGGAGGCTCACTCACACAACCCATCAGTCCACTCTTTATTTTATTTATGCAGCTTTAATCAAAACAACCACTTCTGTAAGACTGTTTCATCTAGGCAACTGCTGCTGATACTATTTTAGACCACATCCACCAGTTTTCGTTTCAATTTTCATATACAATGAGGTTTAAGAAAGTATCTGGCTTATGAATTCAGAGTGGCACTACAGAGTGCAGCCTGCACCACGTATTTGCTGAAATGCCTGTAACACAGGTGCATATCATGGGCAAGCATGCTGCAGGGGTCAAACCTCCGTTGCTTCTATGAGGGTCTCCACTGAGACCAAAGCACAAAGAGCAGATGAATTTGAAGGTCAGAATTAGTTCCTGAGAAACGATGACAGTGAGATTCAAATCAAACACTAATGTTAAAGACAAATATATAAATTGGAGCAGGATGAACTAGTAACACTGTGTTAGCAGCAAGATTCTCAGGGTTATTTAATATATTCAGTGAAATAAAGAAATTGTGGTATAATATTGTTTCACTGAAATGTAATCCTGTCAGCTGCACACCACAAAAAGTTGTCGATGCTTTGTCAGAAGGGTATAAAACTTGTCTTTGGTGATAGTTCAGGGCAGGGAAATGTTTACTTACATCTGTTACGGTTGTGAACACACTCATTGATGACAAAACCTTGCTAAAACCATCCACGCCACGTTCATTAGAACAGCCGTAAGGTGGTACAGCCTCCTCAGCCCAGTCAGCCACTGGTTTCATCCCACTGAACCATGTCCTCATCCCCTCAGGTCATGACAGGACATGGACTGTGGCATGGCCCACACAGGGACATCAGTGACATCCCTGTGTGTTCAAGGCCAGGTGGTAAGAGCAAACCCAGCCATGTGAGAGGGGCACCAGGTATCCTGAAGGAACTTTGCCCTCCCCAGAACCAAGGCTGGACACCACTGCTTAGACCATAACCTAGCGCTGCTGAAGCACTTCGGTATTGACACATGAACCAAGAGGGCATGCTACAACTTCAGTGTTTCAACAGAAGACCTAATGAAGACTTAGGTTTCAAATACTCAAAGCACAAAAATACCATCGTGAACCTGTATTTCTATGTAAACTTCCTTAAAATGCTGGGAGGGGGAAACGCTGCAAGAAACCTTTCAGAAGGTTAATACTCTGGGTGTCTGAAGCACTGTTCTGGCTACTGATCAGAGCAAACAAATGTAAAGTATATGCCGTGCATCCAGCCCTCTTGCTGCTCTGAGCTCTGCACTAAGCATGCACTCACAGAGCAGAGCTGCCCGCTCATGCCTACACACATTCTGAAACACCTAGATTAAGGGCAAAGCTTTGGCTCCCCTTTCCCAAACGACTGCCCTGGTTAGCAACACTCTGACACCAGATGCAGCTGTTCTATCTGGTGCAAATGGAAGGACTAAGATTTAATTTGTTGCTCAATATAAGATGTTCTGTTGTGACTGTGTTTGGGATCTGTGCTACTCCTGCTGCCAAACACCTGCACTTATTCAGACACATGTGCGAAAGAACCGTAGTTTGTGATTCATAGTTATGTTGTCAGATACCAGCCACGACGAGGTAACTCGTGAAAATTTACTGGGAACTCTGCTTCGACGCTGCATATAGCGCTCTTCACACACTGTATAGCAGCTCTGAATAACAGTAACAAAAAGCACTCCATGGAGCGCAGTGACTGGGCAATTCTGCACCAGCAAACGCGTTGCAGAATGCATTGCGGGGGAATTCAGACACTTACTCCAGTTTTGCTTTTTCTTTCATATTTTTCATGTCAGTTCTGACTTTCTTCCTTCTATGTGACTAGTGGGATTTGCCCCTTGGTTCTACTTGAAGCAGTATATTTTATGATCTTAGATAACATTATCTATGTAATGGCAAAAAGTAGGACAGAACACAACATCTGACTTGTTGTGTTTAGATCGAAGCAATCTTATCAGCTGAAAAAGTAAAAGCCGAGTTCCCAAGAGCACTGTGGTGCCCTGCACCTGGAAAAGCAGCCAGGTGTAATTACCAGTTTACTTACAGTGCCAGAGATCTAAAGAAAAAGATATCAGCGTTGCTTTCTCAAGGCATTACATACTCAAACATTTTCTTCAGTTACAGCAATAGCGATTAAGCACAGAAGCAAACCTCTCTCTTGAGCTATTCCTTCCTGTAAAACTGTCGGAATACCAGTTCTGCTGTCGGTCATTACATCCTTCAGCTTTTGAAATTCCAGTGGAGCTCCTCCATGCCAGTGACACCAAACATGCCTTGCCTAAAAGATGCATAGCTTGGGTCAAAGAGCTGATGCAATGAACAATCCTTACAGCGCATCCTCGTGCAACCTTGGAGCGGTTGTGGCACGGTGGCTGCAGCAGCGCATCAGTACTAGCCAGCTGCGTTAACACAGCGCGGCCAAGGTTTCCTTCACAGGAAGGAGCCACTGCCAGACTAGTACCACTGAGATTTGTTCAGAGCTACTCCAGCTCCATGGGAAACTAGAAAATAACTCGAACAGTTCACCTGGCTGAAAACAAAACACATTTGAAGAGCCGTGGCAATTTCTGGACCAGGCTCACACTTAATTAAACTCAGTTGATGTTCAAAGAGAGTGAAGTCATATTGCATCATTCCTGACATTTACACATTTCCTCTTGTTTTGCTCCTTGTGTATGATAAATTACTTCCACATGTATTTTGAATTTAATGAATGCAGAGACTCTTTGTTATCCACAATAATTACTCTGAAGTTTATAAAAAATATATAATTCCTATGTTCTTTCTTTAAAAGAGTAGGAAGAAGTTTACTCTGGGTATGGGCTCCTGACGTGGTTGGTCACTTGTTTTATTCAGGTGTTCTGGGAGAAGAACATAAGAATTAGTGCTCTGGCTCTGATTTGTGGTAAAGCTCCTACGCCTTCTTTAGAAATGCCTGCTGTGCTGGGCAAACTTTGGAGAAAAACACTAAAGAACAAGTATAGATGAAGTCTGTAAGGCAGAATTTCGTTGACTCCTCACAATTACGGTCAGTTTACAACAAAATATCCTGAAAACTCCTATCTTTTATGTTGGTCTTTCTAAAGTGCTTGTAATGTTTCCCATTACTTTTAATAAACACTGGCCTTCATTTCAAAGTCTTTATGCTTTAATAACGTCTGTTGGCAATGAACACAACGGATGCACTAGGGTGGAAAAAAAAAAATAAAAACCTTGAGACCAGAAAGCTTTTGAGTTTTTGTTAATATCTGCCTCAATTATTTTGGAAAGCGTTGCCTTTAGAGTCCTGTTCAAGCGTCAGAAATTTACATCAGCCTACATGCAAAGGGAAGGAATGCGGAAAGTCGGAGGTGGTCTCTGAACTCAGAATAATGTAAGAGATGAGGCCAGGAAACAGGCCTGAAGATAAAGAGGAAAGGAATGACGGATTCCATTGCTAGAGCACTGTTAGAAACCAAAACCAGGTTTCACCTAGTACTTCCAACGTTTACTTCATTGTTGGGGGTAACGCTGCCAGATAAAAATGCTTTCCAACTATTTTATTAATAGCCCAGTACTTTAGTTACCAAGTAATCTTCCATAAAACTTTAAGGACCAGGTATTTCCTTTCCATCCTATATTTCCTAGGAATAGGGCTATGACCACTTACATTTCAGTGCAGAGGTTATTTTTTAAACAGCTGCTGAGGTTCTAAAGGCCAAGAGCACTCTGTTTCCACTTCTCTTGCACAGTCACATGCTATTGATGCTCACACTTATTTTATACATCCCCACTCATGCCTTATGTACACAAGAACTACCACACTGATGTGCCTATTTTCCCTTTGAGGGTCACAAAGCTGTCAGTTTTCCAGACAAAACAGCCCAGTAACAACTCCCAGCAAGAAAAAAACCCTACAACTCTTGGAGTATCTCAGAGCATCTTCTTTGAAACTGAATCTAGTGTTGGCCAGTTGAAGCACCACACAGAGAATGTACACTGTCTGATAGGGAGTGCTCAATTATTAATCACACCAGTCATTTTATATCTATATTTGATTAGGCAGCTTAAAAGAAACACAAGCAATATGTTATTTTGGCAAAAGATTCGGTGTACTATCAGTATTTATGGCGTCTTTCCACTCTCAAACTTATTGATTTATACTAAAAAAGACCTTTGAGTTCACTGGTGTCATTTAAATAAGATTTTCACAGCAGTGCTGCGGGTTCCAGAAGCTCAGCTGAAGCTTACCAAGCAGTTTCTACAGCACTCCTGTGGGAAAGGCTGTCAAAACAATGTCTCAGGTAGCGTATGAAAGCTTTCCCCTCACCCTCCTGAGGGCCATGCTCCATTCCTTCTAAGAATCACATGGAGATATACTGGAGACACAGAACACATGGCTTCACATACACTGGTTCTCTTTGCACTTACCCTTTCCAAATTCCCACAGAGCAGCCCTAAACCTTCAGCTGAATCAGGTATGAGAAGATGCAAGAAGAAATACTTACTTCAACTTCCCAATTAAAAGGAGTAAAATTTCCATAGGATTTTAGCATCCAAGGGATACCCACTACACAAGGAAGTTTCATGTGTGAAGTGCAAATACTCAACCCAGGAAAGGCAGCTACTTAAGGTAAGAAAACTAACGGAAATTTTGTATTTACTTAGCCCGTCCTCTCTCCACTGGGCATGCCACAAGACTGCCATGTCCGGGGTTAGGTTTTGACAAGTGATACCCAACCACAAGGAATTTAACTAGTTTAGGTTGGCCTTAAAAGAATCTTCTTACAAAGGCATCGGTAGAGCCATTTCATCTCTGCTATAAACCTTATGTGTACAAGCTACCTCAGGGCTCTTCATCTAGATTTATGACTTACTGTTACCAATCCCATACATCTACAATCATTTGAGTGTCTGGATTAAAGTCAGTTGTGTGGGAAGGAATGCAAGTCTGCCAGCTTCAGTGGATGCGTGTCCACCTTGTGCTAATCCTGAATTTGACTCTAAATAAATAATTAGAACTTGAGCCAGGATACCTAGCATATGGTACAGTTTCAGCTGTATTTTGGAACACTGAATGCCTCAGTTATATTCCTTTCTAATTGCTTTTAGTTCCTGAAAGTTTCCCTGGTTTTCCTCGCAGGAGCTGAGTTTACACATCCTTTCCACACAACACACAGGCTGATAGCCATCTTGACTTTATACTGTCATTTCATTTAGGAGGCACAGTCCACTACCCCCCCAGCAAGCTTGCTCTTAACAAGCCAGACACGTGGCATCTGCTGCCCAAGTTGTATCACAGACCTTTTCACCTGGTACAGCTCCCTCTGCGCTCTTGCCACAGCGGTTCACGCAGAGATTTGTCTTCTCAAAACAGTTTTATTCTCCACAAAAATCTAAATCCCTGGACCAAAAGCAAATGAAATTAGCATACCATAGAACATGGTGGGGGTTTTAAGCTGTGGACACACAAGCCAGAACACTCCTTGCAAAGAGCAGCAATCAATAGGATGCTATTTAGCCACTGTCACCTTCAGTGCCCTAAGGAGCTGAGGTGACAGCTGTGGGAACTTAGCCTGCCAAACCACGGGACCGTGTCCACGACCAGAGGCAACTAGTGGGGAAGTTTCTCAGCTGCAGAATTTTTCACAGTGTACCCTTTACCCTTGCATCAGGCATATATAAGTCCCCCTCTTCCAGCGAGCCAATCTGCTAACATTCCCAGTATGCTGAGCAGCCCAGGCACTCACAGGAAGGGACAGATGGGAGACTAAAGGATAGAGCAGTGTCCCCTTTGACACTACCTGGCTGGTGTGAGGATTGAAGGGTGTTCTGTACTAAGGTTTATTACACTTAACACTGACCATGACAACTACATGAGACCTGTATCTTGTAAAAGTGAGTTCTGTGAACCATTGGAATCATTTTATATTTGAATTTTTAGAGTTCTAATGATCACTGAGACACATAAAAATAAATTGAAGACCTTAAAAGAACATCATTAGAAGTACCATGTTTCCTGACTCCAAGATCAGACGATGTGACGGGAACACACAAGTGGTCCAGCATTTAATACTGCCTTTAGAAACTTCAAATAAATACACAGTGTGGAGAGAAAATCCATATATCGGGAACAAAGGCACATAACATCTTCCAAAAATATTACCAGCTGCCTGAATGGTTTATTATTAATTTTGCATGCACACTGATCAAAGGGCATGCCATTTAATTCATTACCTCAGATGGCCTGCCACAAAACTACTGCTACCTATTACGTATACTTAGAAATTAATAAATACTATTAATGGTGTGTGACTGTAAGCCAAAGTTTATTCACGGGGGGTTTTGTGCACGTGCAGATGTTTTCCTTGTGTAAGCATTAATGAAATGCCTAATCCATTAATGAAATACAGTAAATGGGGCAAGTGGGCCATTTACGAAGACCCAAGCAAGAAAACCAAGATTTGCTGGATAAAAAAAATGACAAAGGTGTGTGAAGAATAGCTCTTTTGGCAAGACTGTTGAGGTGAGATAACAACCCATCACCAAGAAAAGGTAAGAAGGGAAGAACTTTATTTCTGAAGATGACAACGGTATCCAGTGCCACCAGACAAAAGCACACAAATGAAACCAGCTCAAAGCCAGCCCTTTCTAAACGCTACACTGAACTGGCAACCAGACAGAACTGCTGACTGACTGGCTTTGCGGGTTTTTCTTTTAAAAATCCCACTTTAAATAACTGTGTACATGCTAACGGGGCTTCAGCTTTCCTAACAGACCGCGCAGCTGAACGGCCTCGTTGAATCTAGGTGTCAATTCACATCCCAAGGCCATTGTCTCGCAGGCAGTGCGTAACTACAACCAGTCCTATTTCACCTACCTATGAGACACTATCTGAACAGACTATGGCTTCCAAGACCGGCACAGCACTCGCGCATGCCAAGACTCTAAACAGAGTCTGGTCACTAAGCCACACGCGCCTGACACATGGTAGTTTAGTACTGGCTAGAGAAAGAGCTCTCACCCCAAACTGTGGAAATGAGGTCAGCAATTGTCTGGCTCAGACTTTATAATCTCCACAAGATAAACCCCTGGTTAGTAAGAGTCATACATTCACGCGGTTGGAATTCTGGTCCATGCTACTGTGTCGCCCTTACATTGCATGTCCAGCACTGACAAATTCAAACCATTCTGAACAAAACCCAGAGGTGGATGTTAAAGTCTGCAAACATTTCTGTTTCAGATTTCAAAGCCTTAGGAGCTTCCACTGATTGTTTATGGGAGAGCTGGAATAGAAAATGATAGCTCTAAGCAAAGGCTTTATGGGACAAATGCACTAGTTTCCGTCCAGAAACCAGTAGGGGTCCCTTCACTTTGCCAATAAACTCCCAATTCCTCATTTCCTGAGCAAGGCAGGGCGATCACACAGAATGCCGTACTGTGGTGCAGGTGAGGTGTCACACTGAGTGTGACAGGAAGGACAAGACTCATCTCTGATGTGCATCTGAAAGTCCTATCAGGCCATCAGATACAAAATCTTTTGTGAACCTCCCAACTATGAAGATTTTACAGCTGTCTAAGTTGTCAGTAGCTACTGACTTAAAATCAACTGTCCTTCAAAGCACTCAACATCCAATCTGCCCACAGGAGCTGGTAATTTGTACCAACAATAATTGCAACCAAACCCTGTTCTCTGTGGTAGGGAGAACATAGGTGTATGACAGCCAAAAATTGCAGCCTGGGTCTTTCTCCCAGGAACCACAAAATGCCACAGGAATATCCACCTCAGAAATTAAGTTGTAATATGCAGGACAATTACAAACAAGCCGCTGTGGTATCTTCAGCATAAATGCCAAACATACAAATAATAAACACCACAAAAACGCAGCAGCTTGGAGGGGAAGAGTTAGTCTGCAATGCCCAAAAAAGCATGAGCACTGAGGGGGCAATGAGGTCACGTTCCTTACGCTAGGATGTGCACTGGGAGGGGGGAGAAGTCAGAAAAGCAGCTCATTAAATCTCAGAAAGCCTGAACGAATTAGAAATGCTCTTGTGTGGCTGAATGAACACTTAGACAAAGGCTGTCCCCGTAGAGATGCTCCACAGAGACTTGGGCACTGGGTCCTCTCAGCCTTGTGACGTTACATTACACAGCCACAAGAATCATCTGAGAACTTCAGTGCTGCCTCACACTGTATTTTGGTTTTTTAAAGTTATTCCTTCCACTAAGAACAGTTTCAAATTGCTTGGTACCTCATCCCCCCCCAGTTTGACAGAACTCAAGTAGCTGCAAAACAACTTTCTGCAATCCTAGATCCAACGTCATGGGCTTTATTAGTGTTATTTGTCAGATGGAAACAGAATACTGCAGGAGAATAACACAGCTACGTATCAAAACGAATGAAGCTCCTGAAGGAGTTCTCTGAAGGAGAGTAATTCTGTATTTGTCCTGTCTGGAGCCATAATGACTTGTACTTGTCATCTCAGGGGTAAACTGTCTGCCGCACTGCACTGGGAGGTAATCTGAAAAATGATGGAAGGGCATCAGAACTCATTTTGACTTTCTATAACAGCTCCAAGTGTATCTCATTTGGTTCAAAACTTCAAACCGCTTTTGAGGCCTGACACTGATTTTCTGAAATCCTTCCATTCCACACTAGTAGCTGACAGTGTCTGCACAACCGTGGGTTTTACTCTGTGGTGCTCAAAAGCTCATTAATATTTTCACACACTTGCCCTGTAAGCCATTATGGCAATGAAAAGGATCAATGCTCTGATCTTTCATTAAGAATGACATGAAAAAGTTCCAAAGCCATTTTGAGGAGCTGGTAAAAATCACTTTAGCTTAATAACGGCCAGAAGATCTCATTATGTGGGGCTTACTTGTTATTATTTACTCCCCTGTCAAGACAGATTACATTTAATCCTTGGAGACAATTTGCAACTCTTACATTTGCAAACACACCCGCCCCCCGACATGACTTCGGATTGCTGGTCTGTGTGCCTACAGACCCTGGAGCCAACACACATGCTGCAATAAAGGTGACTGAGAATGTACCACGGGAAGACAGAAGCATTTTGTTTTCTCCAGGAGATGTTTGTCCAAGTGCCGTGGATGCCTGACAGCTTTTTATTTTCCATGCAGCTTGAAGCCTGCTAATCAGCGCAAACACAGTGCTGCTCATTTATAAAGGGGGTCTGGAATTCTTTGATGGGTGCCAATACTGGCTGTCATGCTTTGGAGTGGTTTTCTGTGTGCACTGTAATGCACTCCTACTTCGCTTAACTTCTGCATAATTCAGTCTTTCTTTCTTTCCCTCATCATGTCCTAAAATAACACATTTTATTCCCAATCTTTAACAGTCATTCTGGAGAAAAATGTGTAGGGAAAATTATGTTGGAGAGATATATTTAAATGGTTGCCAAAAGTGCACAATTTAAAATAGTAAAAGCAAAGTGGCTTTTGGCGAGAAGAAATTTTCACTTCAGAAGTCTCATTTCATATACACAATAATTTCCCCAAAGAAATAATGCTGTTCTTGCTTGTGGGATGCTATGGATCTCTTCTGAACACTGGCACAAAAATTAACTGACAGGAAGCATAATTTAGCTCAAGTTCTCTTGATGAGGCACCTATTGGCAGCTTCTCCTGAACTATGAGGAATAACAATTAACTCGAGACAGAAATATGAAATCTAAATTACAGTTGCTAAACCTAAGAAGAGCAAAGAGAAGATTCTATTATACTAAGATACATTCAAATTACATACACAGCAGCCTTCACTCAGGAGAGTGGGCTCATTAGGAATGGCAGAGATGTGGATAGATTATGAAGTATTTCTTTATATTCCTCAAATTCATCATGAGCAACACAAGACTGTACCTTGTTTTCTCTCAAACTTCATAGACACACAGCCTTAAACAGCTTCTCAACTTGTTCACACATCTCTCCTACAGATACAACTTACCTCACTCTCCACTGGGCTTTTTTCCATCCCATATCTTCCCAAAATTGCTCACTCATCTCCTGGAGAGGAGACCAGGAACTGTGCTTGAAAATTCAACTGAGTAACACCTGACAATAGGAGTAGCTCAGCCAAGGGGGCCTATAGCTGTGGGGAAATGACTGGCTGTTTTCCCCCTGGACGGAACGACTCACAGAGTATGGATTAGTGAGACAGATGCCAATACATCAACGCACTGACACAAAATACTTGAGACAAAGCAGTCAGTCTGTTAAGTGAAACTACTGTCAAAGCATCTTTTCATTAGGAAACTCTTATTCATTCTTATCCTGAGTGTAATTACTACCTGACACACTCTTTCCCTAAAGTTCAGTTTACTTTTCCTCCCACCTGCCCTAACACGGTCAAGCTAGAATTGAAGGTGCTAAAAAATCCCCACTGAAACACAGCCTTGCTAGATTTTCCTCTCTTAAAGGTCTCACTCAACAGACCAAACCTAAAGGGATAGTTTCCTAGACATATTCCCTCCACGTAGTCTGTGTAAACTCCCCAAAAACTCAGATCAAAGCAAGCCACATTTAACTGGAGAGATGTTATCTGCCAGCACACCCTGACCTAGCTCATCAAACCACCCAGCTCTCCCCCTCCTGTCTCTCTGTTATAAATACTGACGTTTAACTACGCTCAGATGTACCTGTTTCATCTCAGGAGGCACAGCTGACATCCTCAACCCTCCCAAACCCCCTGCTGCTGTGCTGCCCAGCAGGATTACTTTACAGTCATCACTAGGACAGCACAGCTGAGAAAACTTCCCTCACTATCACCAACTGGCCTATCCCCCCCCACACATTTCTTCTCTGTGGGAGACTAAGCAGTGAATTACCTTGAAAAGTTATTAGTGCAGCACCACCAGGACATCACTCCACACTCGATGCCTGATCTACATGGCCCAGCTGCAGCCTGCATTTCTACAAAAGCAGTTCCAAAAGTATGCTGGTTTCTTTGCTAATACATCAAAAGTCCAAATGGTTAGGTGGGTACTGCAGAGAGTGAGATTTGAAGTTATTTAACTGGTACACGTTACGCACATAGCAAAAAGTGAAGAAAAAGTTGTTATTTATCACCTATGGGAGATAGTACTGAAACACTGGATGGTATTCAAACACCTTAGAAGGAGAAAGAATGGAAATACTCCAAGTTAGACTTCCAAATCAGTCACTCTTTTGTTTTCTTTAGTTTCACCTCTATGATGAGCATCTTTATTTAGTTACAACAAAGGGGTTTGAAAAGTATTCTCTTCACCTGCTGGAAGCTGCAACACAGAAATCACAGAGTAACAGTTCCCAGCATTCCCTCAATCCCATTTAGTTCTGCCAAACTAAAGTCATGCTTTCTCACCCTTTTTCCTCATGAAAAGCCTGGGTTTTTTGTTTTTTAAACAACAGCACAGACTGTTTCCTGAACAAAATGAAATGCGTGCAGGAAAACGTGCACAAATGAACATCAGGTCAGAAGCGATTAAGAAGATCCAAAGCCCAGACTGGAGAGAGGTGGGAGTCACCCTGTGCACGTAGGATCTCTGAGGAATGGCCAAGCAGGACGGGGACAGAGAAAGCCACTCTGGCTTTTAGCAGTGGAAGGACCCTGCGTTCTCTCCAGCTCAGTGAGAGCCGCAGACACCAGCATCTCTAATGCTGAGCAGAACAACCGCGCAGAGCGCTGGGGAGAAGGAAAATGCTTATGTTTGTGTGCTGGTCCTGCTCTGTGAGGGCTCTCAGAGGGCCTGCTTTTTGCAGGTAACCGAACAAACCTGCTTCACCATCGCAGAGCAAGGAAAGCCTTGAGACAGTAAGTATGTCAACAGTCGTGTCTAGAGCATGCAGAAAAATCACTAAAACTCCATTTCATTAACTCATCAATAGACTTCACATAAATAAGAGCTAATTCCTCAGTTTGTATTAACTGACTTAAGACTCGGCTTTTAAGCCTTGGACTTCCCTCAGCTGGGGAGGTGCATGACACACCTCCTGTCCCAAACCACTCTTCCTGCTGAAAAATTTATTAGAATTTTATTCTGAGATCAGGTTCTCACATTTTGAATCCAACTATGCCAGACATGCTTTGAAGACTGGCTTTTAACGGGCTTTATCCCAGACATGCTTCGACGATATGTCCTTAGTCAGCTTGGGGCAGCTTCCCAGTCTTCATTCTTCTAATTGTAAGTGACTTACAATTTTACCACATGAAGGATGTCCTATAATAGGCTGCCATATACCTGTGGCAGTGCCCCACGATTCTGAGCATCCATTTAAACACAGGCATTGCTCGTGGACAATTTCAAATACCTTCCATTCGTATTCTGACAATGACATTTCACTATTCTCTTACATATGGTCAACTCACATTCAGTTACATCAGGTCACGTGGGAAATGGAGTAAACTAAATAAAAAACCCTACTAAGAATGAGAGCTGAGAGAACCAGCACGTTCACAGGGCCCTAATTAGACCCATTTTCTGGTGCATTAAGGGGGAGGGAAGATTTTGTCAGGGAGACTGCATTTTTTCCAAAAGCATGTAAATAATTTATGAATCCAAGTTCTAATGGAGAGCAGGTGGGACTTGTGCTATAAACGGCTCCAGAAAGCAGAAACAGTCACTGCACACACCCTGTCAGGTAACCACAGAAAACTCGTCTGCAGAAAATACAAAATCCAGGAATGTTGATTTTTTTTGGCAGAGGGTAATTCTAGCGTGTTCAACTGCGTCATCTTAAACAGCACCCAGAAACAAAAGGTAGAAGTGTACGCTACGGGATTTCAAACATTCTTGCACTGCTGCTTTTTGCTGTAGAAAAGCAAACGGCTCAAGTGAGAATAACTTGGAAGAACACAGCAGTACGGCAGAACTTCTCACATGCAGAGACAGAATCAAAGAGAAGTTCTCAGATGTATGTCCTGCTGAATATGAAGGAAATACACTGAAACCCACTGTGACCAAGATTTTCAAACTCAGAAATTTCATTTTCAGTACTCCTTGGCACTCAGCTTCTACCTACTTCCAGGATACCTCTGCCCACCTACCACTTACTTAGATCTTTGGCATCAGCTTGCCTTTTGACAGCTGTATTTATGATACAGTGCCCTTGCAGGATTTCACATGAGCTAGAATGGAGCAAGGCTTCCTCTGGAAAGAGTAAAATACTAGCATTTCAAAACAAAGGATAACACTGACTATCTCCAAAAATGTACAAGTTTCCATTTGCTTCCATCTTGCATCTTATTTTAGCCATCCTTTTGGAAGACTAGGAGTATATAAAAGGGAAATGTGCCAGGAGCTCCTTTTAACACAGTGTTTTAAAGTTATTCCTGAGAGATAATCTGATTAGCCCAAGGGAGGTCATGATTTCACAGCAGGGTATAAATGCCGTTTTCCATTAAAGCAGATACACACAAACAAGGCAGGTCACAGCTTAACAAAGTGAATAGTGCAATTACATTTGTAACTAAAGCAGATATTATGAGAGACATTTTCTGTGTGAATTTTGCAATAAACATATTCACTAATTTTCTTTTAGCAAAACTTGTTAATGGAAAGCCAGTGGTGTCATCCCCTCAGCTGTTTATTTAAACAAGCTGTTTTTCTTACACCAGCAACTGAATTCTTTAAATTCAGCAAACGGTCCAGCAAGGCAACCTTTTACACCTTCACACCTTCTAAATGGTTTAAGTCTCTGCTGCGACTGTGCGTGGGACAAACACAGCTCAAAGAAGAGGAATAACACCTCCCAACTACACCTGTTCCTTAGCCTTATCAACACTGGGGAAATACTACATATCCACATACCCATATTCCCCTCTTCACCGCTTTCTAAGCATCAGCCTTTCCTTCTATCTCCTCTTCCCCATCCCACCTGGGGAGGGAGCGGCCGCGTGGGGCTCAGCTGCCAGCTGGGCCTAAACCATGACAAAGAGATACAGTAAGTACATTTTCATTTATCTCCCCAGCACTATCAACTAGCTTTAACAGTCAGCTTCTTAAGAAACCAACATCCACATCAGACAACATCTGAAAAACCACCAACCCCACCTCTAAGATAAAAGGTAAAATACCTTTTCTTCATCACTAACATCCCACATCAACTAAGACGATTATCTAACGTTAAGCTATCCAAGATACAGCAGGGCGTTACAGCAGTGTTTTAGAGAATAGGATAGATAAAACCTGGGAAAAGATGGGAATAAATATTTAGAAACATTCTCGTTAATTTTGTTTTGGCTAAGCCATCCTTATCAGAGCAGAATACATGCACAGTACAAGAACATTCCTATTGCAAACAACAACTGATAGTCAGGGCAATAAAGTATGCTGAGGACAAATAATTTTTGTCTCAGGTGGAAACAAAAGTAACTTATAAACACGAGAGCATCAAGGCAGTGAAAAAATGTGAATAATGTCACTCGGCACATAGCATAGTTTGAACTGATCCTCCCAAACATGAAGTAACAGCTGTAAACGATGCGTAAGCGAATACAATATTTACCTAAAACTGTCAAGAAAAGCCTGAATAAAATATAAGGTAAAAGAAAGTTCTCTATGAAGAAATTATACACCGTAAATGGAAACAGCTGAAATTTCACAGTGTAAAAGGAAGTTTATTTATGCTACATTCGAAATTTAAAAAGGCACGGGGCAAGGCCAACTCCGTGTAAATACGCACCAGCCAAACACAGGTGACAAGGTTCTTCAGATGGTCAGGATCAGATGGACACAGAGATGCTGCAAATGCATTTCTGTGCTCTCGCTAAGCTAAACGCACCTTAGGACAATACACAGCCTGGCAGGTTGAGACAGAAACCCCGGAGTCACAACTCGGAGGTACTGTTCTGTGAAACAAGAAGTCTGAACTGTCTTGTTCAAGTGAAAGATGCATTTTACCCTACTGGGTACCAGAAGAACCAACACGCATCCAACAAGTGCACTGTCCATGTTGAGAGACTGACACGGCTCCCACCCACCGCGGTCTTGCCCCTGGGTTTATAACCACCAGCAATGCTTTACATTCCACTGGGAACAAACTCACAAGCCAGTGATCCTTTCTTTGCTGTCCGGGAGAGGTTGTATAGGGCCTTCCCAAAGTCCAGAAGCGGACTCCTACCAGGAGAGCCTTTCAGCGTTTGCGCTGGGCTGGCAGTGCCCCCAGAAAGAACAGACTGTTGGAGAGATACGCCACCCCTGTGCCGAACAAAAGGGGGGGAAACTATTCTCGAAAGTGCAGAAGGATTCAGAATGTCGTAAAAGCACAGACACAGCATAAAGAGAAACGGGGCGAAACAAGCCAGCTATGCACCTGGTGAGGACTTGCGTTGCTTTGTAACCCTGACCTCGTACCACTCGCTCAGGTACATCAGTAACAGCTTTGACAGAAATACCTCCTTCAAGTACGCAAATAAGGAACAGAAATACACTAGTTCTGAGCATTTCTGGTGCGTTTCGGAGGAAGCCTTGCTGCAGTGAAGGTCAAACAGTAATTGTAACAATACTGTAAGCCAAAAAATCCATAAAGGCCTACAAAAACATGTGGAAACTACATCAACATATTTCTGTATTTCAAAAGAATTTTCACCAAGTAAATACTACAATTTGCAGTCCTCAGAAGTGAAGAAAGGGTGTCACAGTTTTCACCTAAAGAAACGTATACAAGTGTATTTCCTAGCTCTTCACACACGGTAAGAAGGAAGCAGGAATTGCCACGCACCCAGAGTAGGTAAGTACTATCATCCCCTAGAAAAATAACTGTTAGAATTTGCTCTTACTAACATCCAGCTTTCTCTGTCTTCAGGGCTTCTGCATGGCAAATGCAGGTACAGTGTCTACCACCATCACCACCACCAGCGAAGAACCAGAGACCTACAGCAGTTGAGCCATTCCTCCATGTCTGTACCCTAAGCCAGTGGCAGCCCTCAAAATAACGCTAAAGCACCAGCACAACTTCTTGTGCGTGTGTGTGCGCTTCTACCAGCCTGGAGTGACTCCAGGCACCAACCTCACACTGCAAAGCGGGTGCTGTGCAGACTGGGCTGCAGACTTCCCCTGAACTCTCTGATCCAGTTACAAGCCTCACTGGAGTTACGAGGGCCTTGCTAGGGCGCCGAGAGCCACTTCCATCACCAACCCACCCGTTTGCCTCGCTCACACCATACCCGGCATCCTTCACCTTCAGACACAGCACTTCATATTTGCTGCTGTTTGGTTTTGGAGAGGAAGGGAATATATTTAACTGGTCAACAAAACAGTCTTTTTTAATTTTAGCATGGCATTCCCTGGGGTTATCTCACTGAATGAGAGAGAATAACAACACACTTCTGGAACGGGCTTGGTACTTCAGCCAGACTCCCTCTTCTCGCTTCCGCCTGAGTCACTCTCCAATCCCCCAGGCTCCTCCACAGCTGGGTGTCAGATTATTTTGGCTGGGAGTTGTACTTGCACAGTTGGTACCACCTGCTGTAAATTCTTCAGCCCTTGTTATCTCTGCAGCAGCTCTTGACCTTTCAAAAGATAATTCAGCGAAGAAAGAGGAAGGGACAGTTTGTGCTTGATGTTTAAACTGCAAATTTGTTTTCCAGAAACTCTTCAGATTGATAGTTTTGATTATATTTTAAGAACTCACAGTGTGACACACTCAACTAGCAACTCCTGCTGCTGTTATCATTTAAAGGAGGCCAAATTCCATGCTGTTAAGTTGGATGATGAGCGGTACAAATCCAATGTCATGCCAAAGGCCGCAACGGAATGACTTTACCTGCGGGTGACAGGGCTACTCCGGGGTTGTCTAAATAGGAGAGTAAGAGTTCCCTGTACCTCTTCATATAGACAAAACCCAAGCTATTAGGCACAAGGCAGACTCTAGTGTTTTTCTATTTATCCCGCTACTCACAGCAGTCAGCATTTTTAGAAACACGTGGTTTAACAGTGAGGATGTCATCAGTGAAGTAACGGGGAAGGTAGCAGCCGCAATGGTTACAGACACAGCTGAATTTATATTCCTGTATTTAAACAAGACTTCGTAAACTCACTGTAGCTGCAAGACCTGAACATTCCCTCGGAACAAACCGATTTAACATCACCAAGCGCATTCAGACTGCTGCAGCCAGGATACAGGTACGGCCCTAAACTAGTCTGAGAGATGCTGCTACGCATTGCAGTTAAAAGACCGTCTGCATTTGAGTCAAGCACCAAATTTCACAAGTCAAACCCACTGCTAATCCAAAAATAGATGTGAACAGGTCAAACTAACAGGAAGTTCTACACTCACTCTGCTGTACAGGTAAGCTGACTCATTTATATGGATGTGTGGTCTTTTCACAGGGTAGTCATTGAACAAAGAGAAGAAAGCTAATTAATGTTTTGCGGATCTTCAACCTGGAAGAAAAAACAGCAGTTGTGCTACTAGGAGAAACCATTTATTTTCTGCCTTTCCTTTCCCTTACCCTCTGCCCTGTCCAAGGCAAAAGCTTAATCCAAAGCACTGAGACATGGAGTAGGGGGAGGAAAGTATTTTTAGGCTGTATATATTTTGCCCTTCCTCTCTGGAAAGTAAACAACAACAGAAGTTCATATTTATTGTCAGTTATGAGTAAGAATAAACTAGGACTCCATAATAAAATAGCCTGGCATTTAACAGACACTATCTGCTCTCCCAAAGACACAGGATGATTTAATGCCGCAGAACCTTATAAATGGCAAACAGGTAGGATGGAGGAAAACAAATACTTCCTGATTTTTTTAAACACAATTAGGTATTCAAAGATTGGAAAGTAGCAGGAGCCATATCTACCTACAGCATGTGCACACACAGTGCCTGCCTAAGGTGTACTTTAATACTCATGTCTTATCCAATATGCAGATATGAATTCTCAAAGAAAACACACATCACGTGGTTTAAGCCACCCATGTGCACCAAGACAATTTTGAAAATCTATTTCTGCACTTTAAATTATAAAATCTTTTAAACTTTTCCTTATTCTATGTAAAATAAGCGTTTTCCTACTTCTCATCTCTCAGTTTTATGTGTATTTAGAGACACCCTACTTCAAAATCTTTCCCTGCCTGAATAGGTGGGGTCTTTAAAACTTCTTAAGGAATTTAATAGGTCTGGAAATTCTTAGTAGGCTACTAAATCCCACTATAAATCCTGGCAAAGTCCCAGACTGCCCATCCTCACAGGGATACACAGCCTAATTACAAATCCATTAAACACTGTGGGTCCAAGGGGCTGCTTTAACCCTGAAATTACCTGACCCGCCTTATGCTAATGGCTTCAGCCAAACACAGAAGAGTAAAAAAGGACAAAGGCAATACAAAAATAAAGTAAAAACAGGGTCAGGGAGCAGGCAAAGTAAAAACAGCAGAAAAGTAAACGGCAAGCGAAGCAGACTAAGCAGAAAGAACACTGAGATAAAGGGGAAAAAGGAGTACTGCTTGCAGTGCATAAGCTCTTAGCCAAGGGTAACGAGCTGTTAGGATGTGGACGCCATGCCAGCTCCCTAGGTAACGAATAGGTAACGAAGGTGCAGGCCAGCTCGGTCTCTGCTGCTCAGGGAGCGAGGGGGTGCCACTGGGGAACTCCCCCGGCAGAGGTGGGATCCTGCCCTGCAAACTGCACGCAGAGCAGGTATTTGCTTTTATTACACGTACTGCAGACATCCGCAACCGTGCTTTACGCAGCGAAATACCGCACACAAGCACCTAACCAAACGGCCCCATTTCTCTGCACGGAAAGGTGTCCTCGGTCTTGATCTCACTGCTGAAGCTATTAGCAGCTCTGCCACAGGCTCAAGCGAAGGGAGGGCAAGTCCTCACCGAGACAATCAGCAGAGAGTTAGTCTCCCATTTTCAGATTCACTCATACAACTTCGCCCTTTCATACTTTAAGGTAGAAAAACTAATATAAACCATTAGGAAAAATTACTATTTTTCTCTCCCAGATCTACTATTCCATGTGAATAGGGTGCTGTGGAACAGGGCAACTCAGCCTCTGTTCTGACAGTCCAGAGCCAGGGGTTTTTCTCCCCATTTTCTATACAGTACTCATGCTATGCAAGCCTTGTACTTCGCCATTCGGGATTAAGAAAAGACCAAAGAGAGACATTTAAGTCATGGAGTTTGTTCAAATTATCTCATTGTGCAGGGACGTGGAGCCAGCTAATCTGTGACATTGAAACAGAACTTATTTTTCTTGCAGGCTATTTGCTTATGTCATTTGGATGGTGAAAAGAAACTCCAATCTAGGGTGCAAGCAGCAAGAAAACCAAAAAATGTGACAACTGATTTGCCACTCTACCAGGCGAGATGGGATTACTTACTGTTTTGTTCAGCTGTCGCTGATTGCTTCCAGTGACCTAGACATTACTTGTATTTTTAATCTGTCATCCTCAATTCAGATGTTTCTTTCCTCTCATTCTGAATACCTTCCGGCCTTAATAATCCTTTTGATTGTAACTGTACTCAACACCCACAGCCAGCACGGCCTTCAGTGTTTAGCATGTTTGTTAGGCTTGCAGTACATCAATGGCTCGTTGTTTTAACAGAATGTGACAATGAAAGGAATCACACCCTTCAGCACGGTATAACCTGATCAGTGCCTGTACCAGTCCTGACATTTCTCCAACCTACTGAGAAAAGACATACTTGAGGATCTGTTTTCTTCAAAGAGTTTCTCTCTCCCAATACAGCCTTCCTCGTCCATCAACAATCTCAGGCGGTTCACTCACAATGCAGACAGGCAGCGCTTCAGCAGAATGCTCTCCCATGCGTGACTCCCAGGCAGCACGGCTATGCCCTACTATTCCTATTTAGTAAAGAATTAGTCCTTCACAGCCATGTCTTTGCCATAAAGATGTCATGGCATGAAATCGATGAAAAACAGCAGGTAGAATACTACAAAACATCCTCCATTTGTTAATCTCCTTTGAATGTGATTTATTTATTTTGTGCTTCGAGATGCTGCTTAGACCCTGAAAAGGCAGCGTGCAAGTAAACACTGGAGGGCTGCTCCTCCGGATTTCCTCTGCTGGAGTATTTTCCACTAAATGAAAAGGTTTCTTCTTTCATTACTTCTAGGAAAGTTCTTACAGATTAATACGCGTTTTGTCAACCCTAAACAACAACCACTCACACCACACACCCCCCAACCTACCCACCGAAAAGCCTCGGAACAATTCTCTCAGCAACTGCAGAAATAAATTACTTTTACTCATCAAGCATTGGTTTTGGTCTGTAGCTCCAAATATCGCTACTCTTGTGGAAAAGATCCTCTAGGATGCTTTCACCATCCTCAGTTATGCATGTACTTTAGACACTCCACTGAACCATTCAACGCACCTTCACAGCAAACAACAAAAAGACTGACTGCTCTGACACTTGATGAGGAAAGGAAAGGAAAAGAAAGGTTATGCTGTTGTTGAGAAAATGGGGGATGTTAATCTCATCATCTTTTAAAGTAAAGACAAAACAGAGCTAAGGCTGCAGTTCTGTTATCCTCAGGGCTGAGACAGCCAGGAGTAGCTTCGGAACGTTCTTTATTCTGTAATGCTCTACCTGCCTTTCGGGCAGACAACCAACCGCCTCCCGCCCAGCTGCCATGTTCCAAGTGACGCATTATGCCATATTCTCTGCTTTCCTCACAGTACCAACACTCAAAGCATGCCCCAAGCATTCTCGCTGCAGAACTCCAGGGTACTCTGATACTCCCAGAACACGCTGTGACCCTAACACCTAGAAGAGGGCCAGGCTTTTGATTTACTGCTGCCAGTCCGCTCCACATTCAGGGTATTTTTGGTTTTATTTATAGCACTATTACATTCTTCCTGGCATCAATTAAACCACCAATTAACATCCTTCCTAGACGCCGTGTTTGTAAACCGTATTGTGCACTTCACCAAACAACAGAATGCAATGAAGAACTTTGAGTGTTTCAAATAAAATGTCCAACGAGGTTGCACGCTGTGAATCTGAAGTAGCCAGAGCCTGCTGCTACCATGACCTCCAGATAACAACTGCCTCCTAAAATCTCTGAATTATTAATATGGAGAATTGAAATTTGCAATGACTGGTTACTGCGTTACCGCACGACACCTACTCTAGCCTTGCTCACGTGAGGGAGAAGTCAGAAACACCAAATGAAAGAGGCAGGACAACCACTCTGATGGTCACAGTTTTACTCCTCGAATTAATGTTTATACCAACACCGCTGTCTCTGGGGACTACGCAACACACCCAGTTTGAACCCTGGAAGAATCCGAAAGAACCCTCTCTTTTCTGTTTCAGCAGAAGTCATTATTTCCACACAGCTGCTCAAATTCATGTACCTTCTGTCAACAACCAGACAGGCCCTTTCATGAGCTCACTCCATGGCTTCCAGTCTCAAGTCCTCTGCAGAGCTGAGGAAAGATGGTCAAGTAATTCCTGGGCAGCCAAGTCATCTGTGAACTATCAAATGGATACAAAAACCTGTGCTTCTTTATTTCCTGTTAACTAGCTTGTACAGACCCACCAGGCATTACATTCCGCTTCAAACAGCGCCACAGCCCAACGTATTCATGCCGTTATTTAGTAGAATTTACCTGCTACCACTCAGCCAGGAGACATCTGGAGCAAGCACACGCTTTCCAAGGTCCCAGCTGAAAATACTCTGCACAGCTGTGGTCCCCACGTACCTCCCTGCCCACGGCTCACTCTGGTCAGTAACTGCTCCCCACTCTCTGGCATCTCCTGTGCAAAAGCAACCCCAAAACACATCCCCCATCACCATCTGCCCCACACCGCGGCTCTCGGGCACCGTCAAGCTCTGCAACGAGGGCAAAGAGGAAGCGGCCGCCCCGCGGCCTGCACCTAACACAGGTGGTGGCAGCGCTAACGCAACCGAGCAGAGGGCGGGCTTCCGAGGAGATACAAGCTGCCACCTTCCCCCGAAGGGAAATAAGGCACATTTCAACGTCAACTACCTCGCCAGGAAAACGCAGGGCTGGGGAAGCGCAGCTGCTGGCCCTGCTACCGGCAGCAACCCTGCACTGACCACTGAGGCGCCGCCGGACACGGCCCCACAGCTCCCACGGCGGCTGCTCTGAGGCAGCGCAGGGCCCACCCCGGGCCGGGCCCGCCGTTCGGCTCAGGGTTGAGCCGCGGCCCCCATCCACTCACCGGAGCGCTGTCACACCCAAGCACGACCGCTCCTCCACGCGGGGATCATTCGCGACCGGCACCGGATCCGCTGCGGGCGGCCGGTAGCGCAGACCCCGCCTCAGCCACCGCCCCGCGCCCCGCCCGACGGGCGCCCCCTGGCGGGCCCCGCGCCCCTCCCCTTCCAGAAAGTTCTGGGCGCGGCGGGCGCTGCTGGGAGCTCGGCGCGCTGCTCGGGGCTCGGCCCGCTGCTGGCTTCTGAAGGAGCGGGCGGACCCGGCTGGGCTGCGGCAGGACACGGCTCCCCACCGCCCAGGCTGAGCCAGCGTGAGACCCGCTCCTGCTGACACAGGCGGGCGCCGTGGGCCAAGGCGATGCCGGGGGGAGCGCAGCCCCCGCGCGGGGCAGGGCGGGCGCGGCAGGAGCTTCCCCCGCGGGGCAGCCAGCCGCCTGGGAACGCGGTGTTGGCTCCTCAGGCTTTGCGTGTCGCCGATGGTGTCCCCTCCAGTTGTTGCTGGAGTGAAGGCCTCCCCGTGCTCGTGCTCAGTTTTTTTGCAGCGCTGCGGTTCCAGAGTTGCCTGGAGAAGCGTGACTAAGCTCTGCGTAGTGGGATTTGCTCTGTGCAGGAAACCCTGTCGTTAATTCATGCAAATTCGGTCTCTTCCCCCTGTGCGTACATTACGATCAGCTTTCACGCTCTCTGTGTGCCACGTGCAGTTTCACCTCGCTTCCATTTTTACCTGTTTCTCCTACCAAACGCACCCACGGTTCTCCCGGTGGGGCTTACAGCTCTGCCTGCCAGCATGGCTGCAGGGAAACGCAGAGCCCCAAAAAGCCTGTTGGCCCGTGCTGACTGAGGCGCTGTGTGTGCCTGCCAGGCAAGCTCAAAGCCAGCAAAACACACACCCCAAAACAGCAGCTTTTCAGCCAAGCATTTCTCAGGCTCGCAAACACCTGCAAATCAGTTCCACTACGGAGCCTGTCAGCTAACAAAGACAAAGCTTTGTAATACAATACAGTTAGACCTGAATAATGCAGGCGCTGAAGCAAGTATTTGGAGACCTAGGCTGTTTACTTCCTCGGATTGGATTCATTATAAACCTACTGAGGAAACAAACCCCAAACAAACGAGTAAACACTCGGTGCGTTTGACATCTAAACTCTCTCACCACCCAACTGCGCTGAACACGCGCAGGGCCAGGGAGGGAAGGCGGGAGATTTGCCGTTCTTCTGCTTATGACACGGGACTTGTCAGGGAGAGGAGACCAGCAGGGTTAAGCTGGACGGTCAAATCACATAGGCAGCGTTTATGTTGGCAGCTGGTTGGTTTTGACTTTGCTGCTTTGGAAGAGTGAGCTTTCCCGAAAGGAAATAGGATGAGTATCATCAGTGTTGTTTCATAGTAATGTCAATGAGTCCTAATTTCCTAACTGTCATCCAGGGGTCATACTGAGAATAAGGTCTTAGTGTTGTCAGTTTGGACTAACTGGAGAAAACAATACTGACTGGGTTATTGGCTTTTTTCACTTGACGAAGAATTCCAGTTGAGCTGTTGGGACCCGGTTTGTTTTTCTGGAGACTGGACAGTGCATCCATTTTTGGAAGTTGTTCTGCGCTACCTGAGCGCATCGGTTTTGGAGAAGCATACGTCTCCAGCCACTCATTTTCAACAGAGTACTGCTATCTCCGCTCAAATTAGTATTGAGCAGAAGCCTGTGTTTTTCGAGGGCACGGATTTAATGACAGGGTGCTCTTTCATTAACTTTTTTCCCATTATCTGACTCCCTAAATCGTACGCTGAGGTTTATTTGGTTCTGTAGATTTACCATGAATTTGTTTTAAACTGGTGGTTGTCCATCAGAAGTCCGGAGAATTGTGGGCAGTAGTGCCAGATCCCAGTAACCACACCCTTGAAGAATGAACCTGCAAACTCTTGATCCTGCTGGTTTTCTCACAGAAAGCAGTAAGATTACTTAGGCGTAAGGCAACTCAGGAAGGTTATAAGGACAAGTTATTTATTCTGATCCCTAAATGTAAGGGTGTCATTATTTTTTTCAATTCTGGGGTGAACTTTCTATTGTTGGTTTACTTTTCATTTCTTATCTCAGCTTTGTGAAATTACAGGCCCTGAAAGATGGAGTAAGAGGAAAGCAAATACTCAGCGTTTGACAGGAATCAATAGAGGCTTTAATTTGCTTTTTGATGCATCTTGGCAGTAGGTGTACAACCTGGCAGTGTGTAGGGCATTTTCATTAATGGGATGAAGCTGTAGCTCTCTTATTACCCCTAAAATTACAGGGCATAAAAACGCACTCCTGAGCTGGGGTAGGAATTTGCAGAAGTTGTTCATATTGCTTCTCCGATTGTCCATGGGAGCACCGATCACAGGTCTTTGTTTCTTAGGCAGGATGTCACACTGTTGGCTTGATGGAAGTTTTCCCTTAGTGAGGCACAAACAGGAACATCAGCACTTGACTCACAGATCACACCTTCTACCCTGCGATCAGATTTACACATGTCTAATCCCTCTTTCCAAGCACAAGGTTCTGCAAGAGTGGAAACTCTCCCACTGCCTGTCAGGCCTGGTAGTCCTCTCTCGACTGTTCACAGGTTTCCAGTCAAGTTTCTCCCTTTTCTCTCTCTTTGTGGTGAATTACACCTTTTTGGTTCATCTAAAGTTTGTGAAATGAGGCCTTTTTTGCCATTTTAGTGCAGTCTGTCCACACACATCACCCTGTTTTTCAAGGTTTGTTGTAGCCAAGGCTGTACAACAGGCATCCAGTTACAAAATCACATGTATTTTTAACGACTCCTCTGTTCTTAGGTTGCTTGGTGAGATTTTCTGTTGGCCGTGCTGGGCTGCCTTTGAGGCACCAGGTAGTGTCAGGACTGACCTGCAGGAGCAGACGCCTTGTTCTGGTGACCGGAACGGAGCTCTGCCAGAATTAATGCAGGGAAGGTGGAAAGTGAGGTATTTCTATTAATTTGAATACTGATTCTGGAAAGGATATAATCCTGCCTGTAAGAAAAAGCATTAATTTTGCTCTCTAGACTTTTTGAAATGTTTTTCCTGCCGAGTTTTGTTACACCTATTGCCTTTTGGGTGAATCAAACCGTATTTGTTCTTATTCCTTCTTCAGATGTTCATTTGCAAAAGTGCTTCAGTTTTACAGCTAACGCCGAGTTAAAACCCCACCAGCCTCCCCTCTTCAGGGCATCAGCGGATCGCTTGCTGTGCAGATCCATAAAGAAGCCAGTATTCAGTTTCCACCTTTCTTGGGGAGGGAGGTTGCCCCTCGCAAGCAGCAGACATTTTCGAGTGCGTAGCTGGTAATACAAGATTTCAGAAATTTCTGCTGCCACTTCTGCCTCAGCGGTAATAAAGCTGCTTTCGGGAAGGCAACAACAGCACGCGTGATACTTGGTTTGAGCGAGGGGAGCGACAGCAACTCGTACTGCTGCTTCCGACCTCTGCTGATTTATTAGTAAAAGGGAACTTAATAAAAATGAAACTTAATGAAACAAGTATCGTTTGAAATTTGGTTGGCTGGGACATCTTATGACAGAGCTCGGGGCTGCCCCCCGTGCGAGAAGTCACAGCTGGCTCCCTCCTGAGAAGAAATCACTCGGTGAACGGGGATGCGAGATCTCGCAGAGGGTATGTGACTGCATTAACTTGACAATGAGTCTGCATGGAAACGGGCACCCAGCACTGCAGACACGCAGCCGCTACCCTTCCCTGCGCATCGCCTCTTCCCTTGAACTGACGGGCGAGAAATGAAAAGCCGGAGAAGGAAGGAAGGTGCCGGCTGCTCTCGCACTCCAGCCCCGCTGCCGCCTGGCGTACGCGCTCGGTGCCTGCCACCCCCCTCCGCGGCAGCGCGGCGGGCAGAGGTGGCCTCCGCAGCCCGCGGTCCCGAGTCGGGAGCGGGGCAGCCCCGTCGGACGTAAGGCTGGGCTGCACCGCCCGTCCGCAGGCGGCAGCGCCTTCTCCCTCCTCCACCTCCGGGCTCGGTGCAGCTCGGCGAGGTGAAGAGCGCGGTTCGTGGCTGGCGGGGCGGGGGGGCTTGTTTGTTTGTTTCCTGCCCCATCACATTTTTATGATCGCGAAGAGGAAGAAGCCTTCAGGTCACCCGGAGAACTGCTTGTCCGGCAGCCCGCAGACAAGGGCTCCTTTGACCGCCAGCGGCTTTGCTCGGCGGCGGCGCGCAGCGGGCGCGGAGAGCAGCGAGCGCCCCGGGCTTTGATGTCCCGGCGATGCCGGCGCCCCGCGCCCCTGCCCGCGGGCGGGCCGGCCGCTGAGCCCCGCCGGCGGCCGCCCGGCGCCCCGCCAGCCTAGCCCGAGCCCCGCCAGCCTAGCCCGCGTCCCGCCTTCCCCCGGGACCGGCGGGCGCTGCCCCGCCGGCTCGGGGCGCCCCGCGCCGCCTCCGCCCCGGCCGGGGATGCGTGTGGCCGTCCCGAGGCCGGACCGCTCCGAGCGCCAGCCGGTGAGTAGGGGGACAGGGGCTAGCGGGAGCGGGGCGGGCACGGCGGGCGGACGGACGGACGGACGGCTCCCTTGTCCCGACCGTCCCTAAGTTGGGAGCCTCCCCAGCGTGCGCGCTCCGAGCACCGGGAAGCCGGGTCTCGGGACGGCGTGCCGTCGGGGCGAGCGCAATGCCGGGCCGGGCTCGGCCGCGGGTCGCGCCTCTTCCAGCAGCACCCCGGGCCCGCGGGACGCCTCGGCACCCCCACGCCGGGTCCGAGCCGCTTGGCGCTCCGCAGCCGCGGCGGGAGCCGAGCGCCCTCCCCGCCCGCTCGGCGGCTGCAGCCTGCGGCGGCTCCGGCCCGCCGGCCCCTCCCCGCCCGGGGCGACCCCGCCCGCCGTTCCGCGGCGCCACCCAGCGGCGCGCTCGGGGCTCCCGGAGCGCCGGAGCCGGGCCGCGCTGCGCGGCCGGGGCGGCGGTGGCGGGGCGGCAGCCCGCGGCGGAGCGGCCGGCGCGGTGCCCCGGGGCAGTTCCTGCCGTCCTTACCGGCCGTGTCTCGCGTTTACCGTGCCGGGGGCAGCTCGTCTGCACGGCACGTGCCGCACAGGTGACGGGGTATTCCCGTGCCGTGTTCGGTGCGGAGGCGGCACTGAGGAGCCCGTAAGCCACAAGTCGAGTTTTAACATACCCGTCCCGAAATGCGTTCACTCCCTGTGCCACCTCGAGCAGCATCGCTCGGAGTAATTTCAGGTGCCCCTCGTACCCAGGCTTTAGCGGGCAGCGGATCCCAGCACTAAGGGGAAGGGAAGAACACCGTGACACCTGGGCTCTTTTGCCGGGCTTGCAATTAGCACATAAAGCCGCCCTCACCTGGTGTTCGCTAATGCAGATGGGGTAAGTTCCCTAAATAACTAGAAGTAAAAATTAGTCAGTGGGATGCTTTTAAACATGAGGAACACTGCTGCAGGAACAGAAAGATTAGCTCACTTGGAAAAACTTAGCTGACTGTAAGGAACATATTTGCACATGAAAGGTACGGTGTTTCTTGCAGCTCTAATGAACTGTGTTGTCAGAGTCAGAAGATAAGCATCATTTCTGAAATTAGGCTCCAAATATTAAGAGGATGCTGGGGACTGGTCAGTATCTAGTCAATACAAATAACACTTTTTGCTGCTTAATATGACTGAAAGTTGTATCTTTTACACGATTCTGTGGGATTTCAGTCCTCTGTCTCAGAAACCACCTGCTGATTTGACAAAAAAACTACTCTTCAGAGAAAAACAGCAGCTCATGAGGAAAATGAAAGCAGTTGTAGTGGTCCCTATGGGTTTGGAAAGGCAGAGGCTGGGCAGAGCTTGCAGGGTTCCGGCCTCCTGAGCCACAGAAGACTTGCAGTCCTGGCACTGGGAGTCTCTTCGTGCATCTTGATGTCCAGGGAGTATGACAAAGGGGTGATGAGGGGACATTTTAACGTCTCATTCATTTAGAGACGCAGCGTTAGTGTGGTGGTGTCCGAGGATCCAGCGAGACAGATGCTGTGTAAACACGGGGAACGCAGAACCTCTGGTTAGGTCCGTAATACCAAGTTATGTGCCATCTTTATTTCGTCAACACACACTTCAGTGATGTTTTTGCAGTGGAGGAGCTAGCGGTCCAGCTGAGGTGGACATCCAAGAGAGGAAGAGATTACTGGAAACTAAGGAACACGAATCAGGCAGAAGCAGAAGGTCCAGCAGCAAGGACTGGGTGTCTGAAGATTGTGGCAGCTGGAGGAGACAAGTTAAACAGTTTAAAATAATAAAGGTCAAGTCTTAGGCCTGAGTGGATGCAGAGGCTGAGAAGGGATCCCTTAGTGCTGTTACACCGACTGACAGGAGTGGGGAAAAAGGGTGTGATGAATAGGAGTGGAATGCCCTGACCTGCAGCCCTGGTTGACCTTCTTGTGCGGGATCTGGTGAATGTAGGTGTTTCCATTGGTTATCCCAGTGGAATTCTTCCCCGTTGAATGGGAAGGGTGCGTGCCGTATATGTGAATGTAAAGATCCCCAGGAAATACTGTGAATAGAAGCTGGAGTTTTCATTGTGAAATGCTGAGAAATACGTTGCCGTACATACAGAAATTTGACTCTCTGTCGGCAGAGGAAAGCCTGGCCCTAAGTAAGCGCCAGAGGAAAGCCTGGCCCTAAGTAAGCAGAGGCAGATGAAGAGAGACAGAGCTGTACACCAGCAGTACTGCAAAAGGTGGCCAAGATATCCCTGAAGAGCGACAGAAATACAATCTAAAAATCTACTGTTGCGTACACATTCCAGGAGTGAGCGGAGGCCAGTCACACTGCCCCCAGCTTTGCATGTACGTGTTGACGTACAGGGTTCTAACCTCGACAGGGGCTTGGTCGCGCTTCTTTAAAATGACTGTGAAGACTCACTACCTTCAGTGCCAGTTTGACAGGCTCCCAGCAGAGCCTGATTTTTGGTTTCTATTTTTAGAGACAGCTGTAAGGCTGCAGTCAAGAATTGCTTACATAATATTTTAAGAAATGACAGCGAAGCACAATGGCATATTTTGACCTTTGGCGTTAGATAAGTAATTGGCAGATCAAGTTAATTTTTATTCAGGCATTCGTTGCTCCTGGTTTGCTGGCGAACTCCTGTACCATCATACAAGATTAAACCACACGGCTGCATTTATAAAGGGGTTTGGGTTTGGTGGCCTGCCTTTTCTGTTTGGTGGCCTCTTCACCTGAAGGAAGACGACACCTCTGTTCTCCATAAATGACAAGTAGTGCATGGTACGTACTTGTGTGTGCGTGAGGAGGACAGAGTTTTGAATGTCATGGCTGACGTTCTGGTATGTTACAAATAATTTGAAACCTCACCTAGAAAACATCTTTGTTACTGTGCTGTTGAGGAGCCGCTTTCGAGACCTGTGACTCAGTGTAAGTCCTCCAGTGAGTTTTCTCTTTTCCTTTTCAGACGCTGGGTTATGGGCAAGTCGGAAAGCCAGATGGATATAACTGAAATGAATACTCCAAAACCAAAGAAAAAGCTGCGATGGAGTGGCCTGGAAATAGGGCTAGCTGTTGTAGCGATTCTGCTAGCCATTGTGGCCATCACAATGATAGTGCTGTATGCAACATATGACGGTGAGTGCACGCAGACTGTCTCAATGTACAAACATACAAATATATAGGTATTTTAAGAGATGAAAGTATTTAAGAGATGAAAAAGTATTTTAATAAATAGAATCCAGTTGTGTACAGTAAAAAAAAAAGGTGCACTAGATTAAAATGTTGTATCAGAAAAGACGGTGTTGCATGGTACACATATATACTTCATTAAGACAATAAAATGATGAGGTCGGCTCAGAATTATTTCCCTCGTAAGAGAAAATTGTACGTTAGCAAGTGCATAAAATTAGATGATGAATAGCTGCAACATCATTGCCATATTTCACATGTATGTCTCTGGACAGTGTGACGCAATCATGTGAAATGCAAAGCTGCACCCACACTTCTGTTGCTGGGCACTGGCACGAAACTGCTTTTTCCCACCAGGGACTCTATAAATTCATGTGTTCACGCAAGGTTGTGGTAAACACAAAACATCTGTTTACTCTGACTTAGCAATACTTCTGTTTGTCATTAATGCTTCAGTAAGCAAACAGCTCTGCAAAACACACCACCAAAGAAGAAAACCAAACGTCAGTTCTTCCTCCTTATTCCTGCATACGTGCGAAAATCATCCTTTTTCCTTTTACAGGCTGTGGCAGCAAGGACTCTGAGAGAGTCTAGTCATACTAAGAGGTTTTGTGATTCAGCAGCCATACCAAAATATTTTAAAATAATCCCGTTCAGGGGTAAATACCCTGACAATTTTTGGAAAAGATAATACAGAGAAGCTAAAATTTCCATTTGGGGTCAAAATAGGATGTTTCCTTATACTGGAAATCAAATGCTTTGTTTCATTTAAAGTACTTAATAATTGTGTCTAAGCTTTTTATTACAGTCCAGTTCAATTATGGAATGGAAAAATACCATTCTGAAAAGAAAAACAAAAAAGGTTTTATTTCTAAAGTCTCAAGAGGAAATATTTTCATGTTCCTGAACCCTGTACTTTGTTTAGAAGCCTTCAGAGGGAACGTCTCAGAATTTTCACGTCACTCTGAGGGATTGCTGAATTCAAACTGTCTTTGCCAGCCCGTGCACTGTCTTTCTCTACAATCCCTTTTTGTTACTCAAATAATATTTTGCCCATCTCCGATTGACTGATAGGACATTTTCCTCTGATGACTACAAAAACTCCACATGATGAGTGACTCGCTCTGAATGACCCTAAAGGGATGAAGATGATGGTATTTTTAGAGCCTGATCCTATAAATACTCATTCACTGAGTGTAAGGTGTCCGTTCATCTTTATCTTAGCGTAGACTGCAATTAAATGCAGTTCTGAAGTGACTGTCAATGACAATAATATTTACAGTAGGTTTTATTGTATTGACATTCAGTAAAGAATTAAGAATATGATTGTGTTCTCTTTCAGATGGGGTTTGCAAGACATCAGACTGCATAAAATCAGGTAAGAATGAAAATACACCGTTTAAGTTAATATTTTTAAACCATGTAACGTGTCCATCCAGCCGCGGGCGAGTATGGCACGTTGAGGCAGGGGATCTGCTAGCTCCAAGAATTTTGTTACCATAATTCTTCTACAAACGTAAAATCTTGTGATGTGATATTGTCAGATCTTACAAAGTCATCAGGTTCGGCGAGTTTAAGACTTAGACTTTCCAAAAAGTGCCTCCAGTATCAGAAAATGGCTTTGAGTGAATCCAAGATTCCCACACCCACCTCCAAGTCAGAATTCAAGCAGAGGCTACGCCTCCTGAAGAAGGTACATTAAAATAAAGTCTGGATCGGTAAAGATGCCATACTGCTGTTGGAGGAGATGCAATATTAATCTCCACGATCCCCCAAAATCACAGATTTTATAGTCTGACAAGCTACCTTCATCCTTCAGTAACAACTGCATAACAAAGTCTTGGTTCATATCCTGGTCTGAACTCCACTAGAAAGGTACTAAAATGCATCAGAGAAATGCTGAGTTCCGTACGATACCTCCTTGCAGTAGGTAAGGTGGCAGTTATCCACGCTCTCCTGTTCTCCTCGCCTGTCGTTCTCTTATCCTTCCTGTTTTTTCCAGCAGATCAATTAATGCTGGTTTCCCTGGCTTTTGCCTAATTTACTTCTTCCCCATTCTCTTTAAAACACTTCCTCCACCTCATTGATGCAGACTGATGCTACGCTCAGAAGCAGCTTCTCTCTCCCACTCCTCAAAAAAAGGAGCATTTAGCTGGCTGTGCCAACATCTGTTTCAGCGGGGCTCTGTGCCAGCTCTGCTTTCTCCTTCCGTGCCATTTCCTGTGGTTAAACCGTTGGCAGTTCTTCCTGCCCTTGCAGCAGCCTTCTCCAAGTCAGGAGGAGAGCCCTACGCTGCCACTCTACAATCGCCTCTTACATCTGTACACCCCCGCAACACGTCTCTCTTGTTTTTCTGGGAAGCTTCCAGAGATGGGACCCCTGAAATCGCTCTCGTGGTGCGACTTTCTGGCAGGCAACAACTTGAATCTTGTTCAGCCTTGGCAACCTCCCATTGAAAAGCATCATAAACCTTCTGAAGGCTGTGTATTATCTTCATGTCAGGTGGAAGTCATACATTTCACATAGGTCCTGTACGTCATGCGGGCCCCTCTGGAAGTTACAAGACAGCCCTAGGAGAAGGCTGAGCGCCAGTATGTCAATAGGAGACGCAGGAAAGGTGGTGAGGAGTTGTAAACCACAACAGACAGCCAACATGCAAGAAAAACGTAGGTGCTTGCAAGCAAAAGTGTATGTCATTTAACTGCAGTTGTTAAGGAGCCTGAGGTGCACAGAACGCCATGGGAGGCTTCCAAAAGGTTTTGATTTGTAGGCCTCATTTAGAGGTGCAGACGTGTCAGAAACAGGGTAGAAAGGTCATTATATTGTCTTCCTTACTTCTTTGGGACTACTCATTTAGGTCTCGTTGCAGACAGTAGCCAAAGCTGCCCGGGTAGTTGTCCCCACACCCCAGTCCCGCTGGAGTCCTGCACTGGTGAAGCCCCAGTGCAGCCCGCTGTCTCGGTAGCTGCGTATTGCCATCAGCACAGCATGTCTTACAGGGTTCACTTCAGGTGGTCATCGCTGCCTCTTAGTTACACTTCCAAGGTGTTTTCTGCCACCATGAAAGCTCACGCTGGGGTGTGAAAAATGATCTGGTCAGTTGTCTACTTTATTTTCCTCGATCTCTGAAGATGCTCATTTTCAGCTAAATGTTTCTGCATACCTGGTAAAACGAAGTTCCGATAGACAGCGCGATGATGAATGAGCTCCGAACGGAAAAGCAGGGGAAGGTTTGGCGAAATAAGGTGCGATATAAACTGCAGATCTAGCAAGAAGTGGCTCAGTGAAGTAAGCGGAACAGGTTTCCTCTTGTACGCTTCCGTTACAAGATCAACAGCGCACAAATGTTTAAGGGAATACACAAACATTCCTACTGAACCTTAGATTCTCGTACAGAAGTGAAACTGCGAAAGGATTGCAGTGAGGACATTGATGGGGACAATGTCGGGCTTGCAAAATTACCTGACGGGGTGAAGAAGGAGCATTTTTACAAACATTGCAAATCCGCATTTTGCTGTCCCTGTAGAGAACACCAAACCCGATCCACTGCAGACAGGGGGACTACTCTTGTGAGTAACTACTACTGCACGTGCAAGAACTGCACACTCCAGCCTGGAACACATAAACGTTACAGCCGGGCAGCGGGCGGCGTTTGTGTTTTACCAGGTGTTAATGCTTGGTATTTACATGCCAGGCTGGAAGCATTTTCTGACTAAACTGACTCTGCTAACGTACCGAGCTCAGACAGCACAGCCTGCCGGGAATAGGGAATTCTGATCTCTCACAGCAGTTTCACCTAGGTAAGCATATTGTGTTTCTCCTGTATCCTTCCCAGGTCACTGGCTGTTGTATCAGCCTCTATTACTTTATTTGTAAGCTATTAAAGCAAGAACTGGCAATCAGGAGTACTACAATAAAATTAATCATTAAAGGTAATCAAGATAAGGCTCTGCGTTCTTCAGTGACAGGAAACAGAATAAACAAGTGAGAATAGGAACAAACCTGAACACTGGTTCGTCAAAGCACTACTGAGGAGTAATGAAAAATATACCATGTAATGTCTGTATTTGCATATGTATGAAATCACCTTCATGAAGTTAAAATAACAAGATATTCATCAGTCGCACACTCGTTATTTACAGAGCAAAAATGTCTCAGTGTGTGCAGCCCCGAACAAAGCCATAAAGCTTCCTTGGGCACAAGCATCAGCTTATAAATAACGCGGAGCATGGTTAGGAATCTGTCCAGCCTAATTGGGCCCAGTGACTTTGAAGGGGCAATTCATGTGTCATTATGCTTCTGGGCTTGGTTGATAAAAGGTTGATAAAAGAAATCACATTTTGTTGATTTTATTACACCCGTGGTATCAGCCAAATGGTGAGTGGTTACCGTGGGGTTCAGATGTGCAAATTACACTCTTGAGGAGAGTACCTGATGCACGTATTTTGCATGAAGCCCTAAGTGAAAGACTACCGTTCCCACGACTGAGCTCTTTCTGTTATGTTTGCGGTATTTAAACTGGTTTTGGTAAAAGTTGATTAGCTAACGCTGGCTAGCCTGGACTGTACAGCAGAAACGCTACAACAGATGGTTATTTCTGTGTGACAGTAGTAGACAAGGAAGATTAAACAGTTGCTGACTACAAATAGAGCAACCTGATTCCACAGCTAAAGCAAGGTTTGGTATTACATAGACTGTTAATAATTTCCAGATCCATGCAAGATGTGGGTTTCTCCTGCATTTTGGGTTGTTTTTTTGTTATTTTTTTTATTGCTAAAGTGACAAGACAGTGGACAAGACCCATCTTTTCTTGCTGTCAGAAGGTTTCGCTATCCTACCATTACTTTTTGGCAGGGCTCGCACGCTGCTCTGAAGGAGCCAGCTGTGCTCTCCAGTCCTGGCGACTAAAGTCTTTGTTGCTGGACTAACACATGGCAAGATAATCCAGCCCTTCAGATGCTGCTCCAGCCTGGCAGAGAGATTCGTAAGGATACCCTTAAAACAAGAGATCTTAGTAGTAATTTGCAATCTTCTTTTACAGCAAATAAGTGGAGCTAGGACAGGAACCAAGTGCACCATTCTCCTTCCACTACATGGAATAGGACAGACTAGACAGAAACAAGTCCCAGCTTACACAGTCGCAGAACAGGTGGGGTTGGAAGTGACCTCTGGAGACCACAGAGTCCAACGGCCCTGCTTGAAGCAGGGTCGCCTGGAGGAAGTTGCTCAGGATCTTGTCCAGTCAGGTTTTATTATTTCCCCGATGGAGGCTTCGCAACTTCCCCGGCAACCCATTCCAGTGCTTGCCCACCCGTACAGTAAGAAGTTTTTTCCTAAGTTCAAAAGGATGTTTGTCTTTCCTTGTATCTGCATGTGCCCACTGCCTCCTGTCCAGGTTTACAGGCAGAGGGGAAATCCCTTGCTCTAATAGGCTGGACAGTAGGGCTGGATTCTTGACTTTCTCAAGAATGGGTAAAAAGCAAGTGTCAGACTTAGCGAAAACCTGACTGATTTCCCAATCTCTGGCTGCTGGCATGATCCTGTGTGCTTTCAAACTGAAGTCAGCCTGCCATTGACTTCAGAAGGAAAAGGATCAGGTGCTAGGCATTGTATCTATTTCTGCTGCGGTTTTTATGCTATCAAAGCAGTCTAAAATTGAAAATGCGTGTTTTCATGGCTTTTTCCGTCTTCTAAGCACTGGAACATTGTAAAACCTTCAGATGTTGGCCTCAAATATAACACTCTTAAGCCAACTGAAGGTCCCAAGAAAAACGAGGGGGTTGGAGGAGGCAAGTCAAAATAATAACTACAGCCTGTCTATCCTCCTCTCATTTCCACCAGCGTAACAGACATGGAAAATACTGAAAGCACTGGAGGATTAACTATAAATATTTGACTCGCCCGCATGGGAGAATGAACACTTGCAATCACAAACCTCACCGTTTACTAAAAATAAGGGCTGAAAAATGGGAAGGCTATTCGGTATCCTGGGAAATTCAGAGGTATCACCAGCTCTTGCTTGACTCCTAACAGCTCTCCTTTCTGGGAGAGACTTTGTGCTCGCATGCTAGAGGTGAAAGCAGTCTAGGTGGAAGAGGAATATGAGGAAGAAAAAGCACGAAAGGTTTATGAACGGCAGCTGGGAAGCTGTCATCAAGGAGTGCGACTTCACTAGAGAATCCCATGTCACGGTCGGTGACCGGTTAGTCTTTGACAAGCCACTTCAGGAGGGGCAGTGGGGATAGCAAGAGGCAGTATCAGTTCTAGAATAAAACATGGAATAGGTCTAAAAAATCAGTGTAGATTCAGGAAAGCATTAATAGGAAAACTTTCTTGACAAGAACTTGAGCGGTACAACGAAGTGATCATTTTATTGAAAAAGCTTGGATTCAGCTGAGCCTACATTGTACTGAATGACTTAAATGACAGTGGATACTGAACATCTGATGTGCTTTTAATTTCTGTTTCCCCACATTTCAACACAAAGAAGTGCAAGTCTGTAAATGAAACACCTTACATTTTCTGTAAAGCTGAGCAACCCCTCCCAGGGAGCAGCGACATTAGTCCGTTTACCCACCGGTAAACACCGGCAACAGTACCTCAGCTATGGGCAGGAAGGGAATAGTGATTCGTTATTCACCGATTAGCACTTTCTTCGGTGCAGGACATTCAAGTAGGCTTGAGCCTATTCTAAACTAAAGGAAATATATTTATGACATCCCTCCTCAGAGCAAAAAACCACGTTCATTCTTTATGCCTGGATTTGTTTTGTATTACAGCAGCCCGAATCCTTGAGAACATGGACACCACTGCGGAGCCCTGTAACGATTTTTACCAATATGCCTGTGGAGGATGGCTTAAGAGGAACGTCATTCCAGAAACCAGCTCCCGTTATAGTAACTTTGACATTTTAAGAGATGAACTGGAAGTTGTTTTAAAAGGTCAGTGGGGTGTATGTTTGTGGACTATATAAAGTTTCTTCTTTGGCTTATGTGCTATCCCAGTACGATGTGGTTGTCTAGCAAAGCTTAAAATACTCGCAGATATTTCATCTTCTTTGTGCCCGGTTCAGGACAAATCCACCACAAGCTGTTTGCATGGAGAGTGCTGGGGAAGTTGTGCTCTTGTGTCTGACGCTGGAGCAGGGTTGACCAGGCCTGACCCATCTGGTATCTGGTCTCTGTGTGCTCATCTGCATATTAAAACAACTGATATCCCTATTGTTACCCTCATGCACTAACGGTAGCAGCCAAGCAAGGCAGAGAAAGAGGTCTGCCTGTGTCCAAGTCAGCTGAAACGCTGGGAGCTGCTCTCTGGCAGCCCTGTGTCCTGCCTATCTGTGTTCCATCAGCTAAATCCCACAGAGCAGACAAGCCACTTTCTAACTGGTCACATCATAAACTCCACAAAATATAATAGTGTCAAATTGTCCACGTTCCCCCTTTTCAGATGAAAATAACAGGGTCAAGAAGTCAGTACATACTCCTGAAACATTATCCAACCCACTCTCTCCAGACTGAGTATCTGGTTTTTACTTTGCGTATCTTCTGGTGTTGCCAAGTTAGCAGGGTAAGGAAGCCATGGTGTTTCTTTGGCTTCAGTTTCTGCAGAGTAAAGCAATTGGAGAGTAGTAATTGGAGTAGTTGTAAAGTGGTGGCAAGAGTGGGCTGCCCCATAAGGGAAGGTGAGCCAGGAGCTGACTGTGACTCGAGGCAGGCAGGGACAGAGGCCTTGCAGCCAAGGGGCTCAGTCCCCCAGGACCCAAACCAGAAGAGCAGAACAGTCCAGTGTCAGTGACCGGGGTCAGCCAACAGCCCCACAGTCACCAGACAAGTCCCTGGTCATGCAGCAGCTCTCGGGTAACTCAGCCAGGCAAGGTCAGGCTCAGCAAGGTGCAAGGCCATCTCCAAAGCGTGGGCAAGGACCACGGGCGAGAGGCTGGCCTGGCCTGCTGCTCCTGAGCCATCAGCCGTATAGGGTGCACAAGCGGACACACCAGACGAGACTTCTTACGGCTCTTCCTTACAATCCAGCTGTTTCCACAGAGGGATGAGCCATGGTCGCGCAGCTGCCTCATGCCAAAGCAGACCTTGAACACAAGCAGACCTTGAACACAAACAGCTAAACCCTGGCTGCAGGGAAGAGATGGCAGGGCAGAGTTGCAGGAAAAGATGGTTACAGGCTGGGCAGTGCAGGTCGAGCTCCTGGTACACAAGGCCCTGACAGCAATTCTTTCCACACAATAGCTTGGTCACCTAAAAACGGTCCCTGGAAAGGACAGCATTGGTATTTTGCCAAGAGTGATCCACAGAGCATCTACCCCACTCCTTTACGCTCAACATATTAGCACAGACTGATGTAATTGTAAGCTGTATAACTCCCAGAGCTTTTTCCCCTCAGCTTTTGAAAGGCAAAGCTGTCCTGGAATTTGAGGTGGACCAGCCACTTTCTGGTACTCAGGATGGTATCCACTCCAGTTCCTTCAGCATCTTTCCAATAAAGATCAGACATTAAGACATATTTGCTCTCTGTGTGTTGCAGATGTCCTCGACACACCAAGCAGTAACGATATAACAGCAGTGCAGAAGGCAAAAACTCTGTACAGATCGTGCATAAATGAAAGTAAGTGTCTCCTGAATTTGCTGCACATAGGATACATAAATATCATCCAAAGAATCCCGTCTTCACAGTCAGCTGTACCTATATCCTCCTAGTCTGTGTGCATCATTTTTCTGACATTCGTTGTGAAAACTAAAATGAATCCGCTCTAGACAGGCAAGTAACAATGTCAGTAGTAAAACTGGTGTTGTATCTCCTCTTTTACAGGCTTTGATATTTTAGCTGAGATTACATTACTCTTCAGTTACCACTTTGCTGCTGTTATTTAAACTCAAATCCTTTAAGTTAAATGTGAATTAACTTCTTTTGTAGAAATTATCAGGGATGAGGTGAAAAACCCTGGCATTCCAGGCTTCTAGAAAGATGGGGAGAGAATTCATTTCAAGAATTTGCACTAGACGCTGCCACTAGAATGAGGAGCAGTAAAACTAAGCAGTGCTTCCTAAATCACGTGTTTTTAGAGTTTCTATAAGGTTATTAATATGTCTCAAAACTACTATCCTAAGCTACCTGCAGAGTGAAAATACTATTGGTCCTCAAGGTCGTGGTCACAAGGGTTTGCATGGTGGTGCCATGACTGAAACATTTGTTAAAGTAGATGTTAAAGCACAGTCATACATCAGCGCATGCTCCTGTTGTGGTGATGGAACATAGTTCTCAGCTTCATTATTCCAAACTCATCTAATAGTGTAACATTCGTGTGTTTTAAAATGTTGTGGTAACTAATCTTATTTTTTCCAAAAGCTGCCATTGATAACAGAGGTGGAAGGCCTTTAATCAGTTTATTGCCAGATGTGTCTGACTGGCCTGTAGCAACAGATAACTGGGATTCTTCCTATGGTAAGATAATCTGTGTTTATTTCGTTCTCGGTGAAAATATTTAGGTTATTGTACTTTTCACTGCTTACCAAGAATAGAGACTGAGTATACCTTTCATTTGCTTAGGTACTGCTTGGACAGCTGAGACAGCTATCGCACAGCTGAACTCCAGATATGGAAAAAAGGTCCTTATTAACTTCTTTGTTGGCACGGACGATAAAAATTCCACAGCACATATCATTCACGTAAGTCTCCCTGACTGGCATTGCCTTGTTGGATCCGACAAGTGCAGCAAAATGACTAGAAGCATAGACATAAATGTTAACCAGGAGGAATGTCAGTGATCTGAATTTTACCAAAGTTGTAGATGAATTTGTGAATCTATGTAGTTTTCAAACTTAAATTATCAGTTTGAGAGTGTACTGTCCATTCTCACAGTTAACGTCTTTATTCTGTGCACTCATGCGCTTCTCAGCGAGATAACAGACGTACACAGACACAATTTATGCGCATGCTGGACAGAAGACAAGCACGATCTCCTTACGTACGCGTGCAGACAAGTACGTAAACATGACTTCCTGCAGTAGAAACTCCTGAGGAAGACAGTGTTACGTATGGTGAACCTTCACCAGCTACTCCTGAGACACGACAGTTCCAAGGGCAAAGGCCTAATTTTGTTGTCAGTGGGTAGACAGATCCATGACTATGATCCATGTATGAATTTCAGAGATGCAGGAACTGCCTCGCCTGTCTGTGGACTGTTTCGTCTGTACATCCACTCTTTTCACACTGGTTACGGGTAGCGTGCGCTGTTCAGCAACAGGAAAAAAAGACTGAAAAGAAAGACAAAAAGTACAAGGAGAGTGAAAAGAATTAAAGGCAGGCAGCAGCGTGAGAGAGCAGCTCCCCTCTGGCCAGAGATGATTCGGCAGGAGCGAGGCACCAGCGCCCTGTAACTGGCAGAAGCGCAGCACAGTGCTGTTGGATCCCTAAGCGCTTTCTAATTTGTATTTGCATTTAACAGATCGATCAGCCTGGGCTTGGCCTGCCGTCCCGTGACTACTACGAATGCACAGGAGCATACAAGGAGGTAAGATGAAGCTGACAGGTCACAGGTGCTTTAAGTCCTTGCGAGCTGAGGTATATGTGTTTGCTGAAGTCACGTAGCTGAAACTGCTACCAAGTAACCTTTCATTAACAACTTTTCTTCTGCGTAATTACAAGCAGAAGCAGAGAGAAAGCGTACAAAACCTTCTGGGTCTGTAGGTATTTTGCTGGCGTGCTAACAGTTAACGCTCTAATGCTGATCACATTTCATTACAGATCATATGCGAGTGAAGACAATCATTACCCTATTAACTGTTCAGCTGCATCATTATCTCATGGGTTGTGGCCTCTGGGAGCTTTGCTCCCTTCCCTGTATTGCATCTGCTGCAGCACTAAGAGACAATTCCCCTTCTAATCTCTGACCTACCTGAAAGTATCATGCTACCTGCCACTGATGGAAAGTAGAGGAGGAAGTATTTTTAAAAAACCAGACATTTATCGCTGGAAGGCAAACGCGTAACACTCGCTCTTACTAGCCTGAGTACTTCCAAGTCCCTGCCCCCCCATAGCAGCCGTTCCTTGGTTCTGCTTCCTGCTGTGTCATTCTACTCTTTGAGCTCCGCACAGCAAACAAGGTGTCTGCCTCCTGCACTTCAACCTCTGCCTTTGTCAGGGCTTCCCACCACGAAGCCGCAAGTGGAATCTGTGCACAAGAGGTTTTAAAAATCCTCTTCTCTTGTAAGATGTACGACTCCTCTGCTCATGCAGGAGCTATGCTGACGTCCAAGTTCCCACTAAGATACCTGAGAGTTTTCATACGGTCCATCTGAAGTCAGCTGGTGTAGTGCTTTGCTACCCGGCCATGCAGTCATCTGCACTGTAGGCCGCAAGCCCAGTGCAGATCTCAGCTGACTTACCAGTCCGGGGTAATGTGTGTGTGGAGTTTTGTAATTGGATTTGGGGGGTTCAGCCTGGAGCAGAGGAGGCTCAGGGAGACCTTATCGCTCCTACAACTGTCTGAGAGGAGGGTGCAGAGAGGGGGGGTCGGTCTCTTCTCCCAAGGGACAAGTGATGGGACAAGAGGAAATGGCCTCAAGTTGTGCCAGAGGAGGTTTAGATGGATATCAGGGCAATTCCTTCCCGGAAAGGGCTGTCAGGGGCTGCCCAGGGAGGGGGGGAGTCCCCATCCCGGGAGGGGTTTCAGGGACATGGGTCAGTGCTGGGCTGGGCAGTGCTGGGGTAATGGTTGGACTCAGTGGGCTGAAAGGGCTTTTCCATGCTAAATGATTCCATGATTTGACGGGCACTTTAAGACGGTATTTAGAAGTTTGGTATGCACGCTCTTTTGTGACTGGTAGCTCTAAGTGGTTTTGTGGGTTTTTCTCTTTCTGGCAAAATAATCTATCTTCATTAAAAATAACACTGACAGTTCAGCCCTTCAAGATGCTGTGAGCTGCGGGTCTTTTTGAAGTCTGCTGTCAGTACTTTCGTGAGCTACTCAGGGTTTTCCACCGCGCCCAGCCCGTCACAGCACAGCACTGTTGGTAGGTAGGGGATGCTGCCAGGAGGTGGATGGCAAGGAAGGTACTCATCAGGAGGGCTGTATAAATGTAACGTTCGTTAAAGTCCTACAGCCTTTGGAGCTGAACATACCAAAAGATTTCTGTTAATAAAGCTGATGACACGCACACCTTACCAGTCCTAGGTTTTATCACTGTTTCTTTAGATGACGCTATTTTGCATAAAGTACATTCTTTATTAGATAACTAATCTAAGATTATATATTTGTATTTGCATTGAAAAGCATATTGAAAACAGCATTTCTGTTGGTAGAAAAATGAGCGTAGCTTATCAAAGAGGAGTTAAGATCATACTTAGTTCCATAAAATACAATGAGACCTGTAGATACTAGACAGTGTAATACTTAAGAGAGTATACTTCCACATTCTTATCCTTGGCGAATTCCTTTCTGTTCAATTTAATACAGAGCATATCTAGCTACACTACATTTATGTACAGCAACACCATGTCGAATGTTCCAAGAAGCAGTAGAGGAGGTTGCACTGCTGCTGGGATTCATTTTCCCACAATGCTAATTCAACACAGTCCATCAGCATTTCTCTTGGTTCTATGTTTCTGGGAACATTGCTCTTTGGAAGCAGTATTTTTGGAAGTTGTAATTAAAGTGAGCTAGAAAAAACACGGGTGATGGTTTAGATACGGACATACAAGTGTCTCATTTAAAAGAATGAAAACACAGCGCAGTAGTTGAGGGTGTTTAGCTTTGAACAGTGCTACAAATTACGCAGCAATTTTCCATGAGGGAATCTGGAAAGTTCATTTCTATTTGTGACCTAACAGTATTTCAGGGTAAATTACTATTAAACTGTTTAAGAAGGGGGTGAAGAAGTGTAGTGCATGAAAATGAAGTGTTAAAGATGATCAAGGCCTGCTACCCTTTGAGGAGCTTTGTGCTTGAAATGTTTGTCTTTTCTCCTGCAGGCATGCTCTGCCTACGTGGATTTCATGATTTCTGTAGCCAAACTAATCCTACAAGAAAGAAACATTTCTTTCACGGAGAGCGAGATTTCTGGACAAATGCAGAAAGTTATGGAACTGGAGAAAGAGATTGCCAACGTAAGAAATACCTTTTGAAGTAGCCTTTTTATAACGGGCTTTTTTCTCAACACCCAAGAAAGCTATCTGTGAACTGAGCTGTGAGGTCACTCGCTCATGTTGGTTTGAGGGACCAAAAGCCAACCAAAAGCGCGTGGGGCCTGGGACACCTCAGAGGAACACACAGTGAGACGGACATCCTTCTGACGAGCGGGGGACATGTTTGTTAGCTGTTTTTCAAACAGCAAACTGGTTTAATCTGTTCACAGAAGCCCTTCAGAGGAGGAAAGAGCGCGAGAGAGACAGGGTTGCATTCTGTTCAGTCTGTTTAGAAAGCGAGATTTGGGAGATGCTTTCGGGCCTCTGCTGCCTTTGTCCCGTTTTCCCCGTGGGCAGTTTGGTTATCGAAGCGGTGGATTCCCAACCCTCGGCCTGCCCTGCAACACAAAGTAATGTTTGTCCTGCACACGCTGCCCCACAATGCTGATTGTTCCGAGTGCATTTTTAATCAAATGCTGCTCTCCATCAACGTGTGGCTCGGAGAAATAGCTGGAATTTGAACTTGGAGAAAAACAAATGGAATTTCAAGCATTCTTGAGCAAAAACATGGTTTATGATTATTAAAGGAGGACCTGAAGCTGAGGATGCCCGCAAAACAAGCTAAATACACATTTTCTAGCTTCAGCTATTTTTCAAGTTATGCCAATAGTAAGGGCATGTGTTTGGCAGAGGAAGACCTTCCCCCCACTGTATAAATTAAAACCATCTGATTTTGATTTTCTTTGCATTTTCCTGAGAAACACGCCTCTGGGCTTAGATCAGAGATGGAAAAATATTCCAAGAAAAGTAATTCACTGGGGAAAAATTTAAAAGGGGGGTACGAAAGGAAACCACAACTGAAATGTCTCTGCAGCAGTTGCTGCTGGTGGAGTACGGTTGGTGGTGGGTAAGCTGCTATTGCCTCCGTTTTTAATCTCTTTCACTGAAAACTCAGCACCAGCCTGGCTGTCAGTGGAAGAGAGCTGGCATTGTGCTCTTGGGCCTTGATAAAGCAAACACAGAAAAAAATATTGAATGCACTGTAGATTGGAAAAGAGGAAGCAGAAGAGAAATGTATTTTTTAAAAGGGTAGAGGTAAAATCAGACTTGGCATGACTGGTTTTTCAAAACACTTTAAATGGGTGAAATCTACTATTCTCACTCTGAGTGAGTCATGTAAGAGTACTCGAGGCAGTAGCGATGTAGGTTCTCCCGTGAATTACTCTCAGGGATCACAAGATCTCTCTTTTCCCAGAGCTGTTTGTGTACCTACATTTTCTCTCTCTGCCATCAAAAAAAGCGGAAGGTAAAAGGGGGAGTATGAGGGGAGCAAGTGCTGACGCTGTCACAAGGTACTTGAAAGCAGGTGCATGGATGCACTTCAGAAACCTGCAGAAGCATCCTAGCAAGGGACACGCTGGTGTTCGAGGAAGAGAACAGAGACAGCCAAGAATATTCAGAACCAAGGGAGTCATTAGCTTTAGGTGCTGCCTTTGTCTGCTCTCAGCCTACATCGTCCGCACCCTAATTCCAGAGACCTCCCTGCTGACATTTGCTGTCCAGAGACAACAGCGACTAACTTGCCTCATAAGGCACCGCCACAGGCACTGCAGACACAGTTCTCGGGCAGCTGGGCAGTTGGTGGTCCACATACAGTGGTCCCAGAGCGTATCAGACAGCACAAGCATCCCAGTCAGAATGCTCACACTGCATTCCTACCGCAGCACACTGCCTGCCCCCTAACCAATAAATACATCCCCTTCTTTCCCTTCTCCCAGGATTTTGCACCTTGCATCATCCCGTGGATATCATGAGCGCATTTCTTGTGTCGAGGGTGTCCGTTGGTAGGTGACAGTGTCTACTCAGTGCTTTGAGGAGTCTGTTCCTGCACAGCATGAGCTGTCGATGTTCTAAATCAAATCCAAAAACTAAAGCCTCATTTACAGTTCTTTACAGCTAATGCAGACTCACAGTGATGTATTAAGGCAGAAATACTCATTTTCTTTCTTTTCACTTCCACTTAGAAAAATTCCTGTGAACTGACTCAATGTACTTGGTAATTTTCTCATCATTAACTTTGATAGGCAACAACAAAATCTGAAGACAGAAATGATCCGCTGTTGCTGTACAACAAAATGACTTTGGCACAACTCCAAAACAACTTCTCGTTGGAAATCGATCATAAGGTGAGTGATTAGTAACCTGATAGTTTAACCTCTGGCCTATGACTGATGAGATTAAACAATGAAGCCTGGCAGTGTTTTCTTTTAAAGACACTTCTTTCTTGAGCTTAGGCATGCTTGAACTTGAAAGGATACCAGGCGTGCAACTGACTACCTGAACAGCGGATGACATTGACCTGTATGGAGATTATGGGTTTGACTTAACATCCTGCAAAATGTGCACATGCGTAACCCTTGCTGGAAGTCCTTTGCAGAGTACAAACAGATTCCCTTCCTGCAATTACCCCAGCAGCTCCAGAGGCGCCAGGACAAAAGTTAATGCTGTAGCCAGCTGATTCAGATACGTTGTAGTGTGACTATCCAGGCCTTTCCTGCTTCTCCAGAGCTGCAGGTTCAGAACGAGAAGTCCTGTTTTTCCAACATTCCCTGTGTAAGATGGGCTCCCAAAGCAAGCAGAAAGGAGCCCAGGAGGTCGTGAACCAGGAAAATTCTCCCCATTCCTCCCACTGTAGCTCCCTAAGGATGTTTCAGCTCTGCCTCTTCTCTTATCCATGTGCTGTTTGTGCAGTGTAATCTTTAATTCATGGCACCACCAAGTCCAGCGTAAGAACAGCCAAAGCCTTGATTACGCAGGTGTGCCTCCTCAGTGACATCATCCTGCTAGACGTGGGTAGTTTTTATCTTAAATGACTTCTCCTTCGGCACCTTGCACAACAGGCGAGCAGGTTAACTCCTGCCACAGGGAAAGCACCGTGGGCTGCCTGGCAGGAGGGCATTACTGACTCTCTCCAGGCAGTAAGGTACTGTGAAATACTATTCATCCTACCACAATTTCATAATCGCTGCTATTTTTATTGACTTTAAATTCTCCAACTTTAAATTCTATGACAGTTCACCTAGCTTAATTTGTTTCATAATTTACCTGCTCCCACAGGCCTTGGTTGAACGGTTACCGTTACAGTCATCATGTCAGAAACTAGCTTCTCTTGTCACGGAGTGGTAGTGCCCTGGTTATTTTTAGCTCCTGGGGAGTGCTGCACATCAGCAATAATCATCTGCTCTACATTTATCCAAAAGTGCTCCAAAGGCACATGATGGGAGTTGGGAGCGTTGTTGTAATGGTCTAAGGATAGAACAGCAATTATTCCTAAGATTAGCTTGAAGTTTGCTGTGGCTTTGTCAAACCTGAAGTGATTCTGTTCCTGAAAGTTACCTGCTTTCCTCAGCTGCAGGAGTTTGTCTGCTGACAGACCTCACCTCTTCCGGTAAAACGATCCCCTCTAAAGATGCCTCCTGTGAAAAGTCACTGGTACTTCTCAAAGTGAAAGGCATAACAGAACTTCTTAAAATTAACAAGAAAAATATATGAAAAAAAGAAAGTACAAAGATTACTTGCTTTTCTTCAATTAACACCTTCTTTTTCATTACTAAAATGAGTACGTGCCCAGTGTGGTAAAAGCACCGAGTAGTTTGAGCGTTGTGAAGATGATTTTCAGCTTCTGCTCCGAATCATTTTCTCAGCCAAACAGCGGTCTGCCGAGGCCGTGGATTAGGAAACCTTGGGCCCATATGGAGAGTTCGGGGCCACGTGTACGGAGATCGCTGTAACGTCAGTGTCGCTTACTAGAAAAGTGAACAGAGGAATGGGAGGAGCAGCAGCGTGGCTGCAGCAGGGCTGTGTGGCTCAGATCCCAGCCTGTGCGGCCCAGCAGTGACCAGTCTGCGTTCTCTTAGGAAGCAAGAGAATGACCCTGTGTTCTCCCGTCAGTCCTTTGGCCCCTCTACTGCTGGAGGCACACCATACTATTAACCAAAGACTTACCAAAGGGGAAGTATTTTTCTTATCAGCAAACTGGTGAGAGTTTCCAGCTGGGAGTGCCCCCGCACTAAACTAATGCTGGGTTCGGACTAGATGGACACTTGAATGGAAAATTATTGTCATAGGTACGGGGTCCTGAACGTTAGGTGGGTCTAGCACAAAGGGGAATGCCAGCAGAAGGAAAATGGTTTGGGACCAGAGGGGCAGAAAGCGAACAAGAGCTCTAACCTTGGAGACTGGTCCGCCACAGCGTGAGCAGCCTGACCTGCTGTGCACCCCTTGCTTCTCCCGTATCTAGTACTGCGGCATGCAGAGGAAAACCCATTACAGACAGTGGATTTAGTGTGTCTGTTTTAAAGCCTAGGAAAATAAATCCCTGCATGGACTTCAGCGTGCCTCAGAACAAGTCCTTACGGTGTGAGTCAGAATGGGTTGTCAAGTATTCCACAGATCTTACTGCCCCACGGGCACAGGGACACACCGTACTGAAAATCAGGCTTTTAGTCAGGCTCGGATTTCAAAGTTCTTAGCCAAACACAGCAAAAAGGCAATGGAAAATTTTACTTAATATGCCATTTCTGCTTTTCCAGCCTCAGAGGAAGGGGGCATAACATTTTAATAGCATTTGTCTGAAATCAAAGCAATGTCTCGACCCTTTCCGCTAAGTACCACCCTATTTTAATAGGATTTTAGAGCACAGAGGATATAAATTATCTCAGGTATGACTCCATTTACAAATAGTGCAGCTATTAGGAAAACCAAAGGCAGAGCATCTGTGTTATTCACACCTATTTAAACTGGGAAAAAACTGCTAAATGCTGTTTCTTTAACCATAATAATGTATATTGATTTTCCAGGTATTCAACTGGTCCAAATTCATAAATGATATAATGTCTACTGTACAAATTAACGTTGAGAACACTGAACATGTCATTGTTTATGATCCAGAATACCTTAACAAGCTGAAGTCTATTCTTAATAAATACACCCCCAGGTAGGTATCTTAGGTATTTTTGTAATCTGCATTTTATTTCCAATAAACTTAAAAAGCCAAAAAAACATTACCAGCTTCTTATTGCTGTTTTGTCAAACAGAGACCTCCAAAATTACATGGTCTGGCGATTTGTGATGGATCTTGTCAACAGCCTAAGCCGTAACTACAAGGACACAAGGAACGCTTTTCGTAAGGTGCAGAAATTAATCTCTTTCTAAGTTGTAAAGATGACTTTTGTGAACCATAAAAGATTTGTTTATGTACTCGTAGTACATAAAAATGTAAGTGTTCTGAATTTTGCACACAAAAGCTAGATGTGTTGCTGAAGCTTCTGCTGGAGTGTACACGTAAGTTAGATGATACACGCTTGGTAGCTGGGGGGGGATTTGAAAAGCACCGTTCTGGTCCTTGGTCTCCATGTTTTGCTGAATCCAAATTAATCCCCATTTTGATAACAGAACAGCCCCATTTATTTGCAAATGATTACACTTCTGATTGTTTTGTTGCAAACTCTTCAGCAACACATTCAAAGCCAAATATTATGGGCCCAATCCCAGTTGTCAATCATCTCATCCTGCAGATATTTTAGTGCTTTTAAGGAAACGCTGAGCAGTTTCACAAAGACTGGAGACAAATGAAGCCATTTGTATTTCCGCAGCGGAACTTTCTAAGTTTGCTCAGCTCCATTAAAAAAGGTTAAGGCCACTTTGTTATACCTGTTAGCGACATAAGAAATACTTTAACACACGTTTGCAGCTTTTTAAAGAGATTGTGTGTGTTACCAAAAAAGATAATAATGACTGGAGGCAGCCAGTTTGGTCACTTTTATAATCTGAACGGGCAGTCAGACTCACTGGTGACGTGGCTTTCCCCCCACTCTTTAAATATGAATGTATTTTCACATAAAGCTTCAGATGGAACGTAAACTTCATTCTAGCATGTGGTTTGAGAGAGTTGCCCTCTGATGACACTGTCGGCTCTATTCCGTGTGTTCAGGTGTCCCACTGGGATTACCCACAGCTTTATCACGTATTTATACATTATCGTGACATAATCCTTGCATACCTTGTAGCAACATCACACAGAGCTGCTACTGTGCGAGCTCCCGAAGGTGGGAGGCTCTGACAGAAGCTGCTGGTTGAGTGGAAAACACAATCTTACCACCACAGCAATTAATTTGCTGCATAAAGGCAGTGGCCCTGTCGGAGCTGGAACTGCAATACAGGTCCCTGTAATGGCAAAACCTTTGCGTCAGGGTGTTCCTCCTTACCCTTCCATTCTCAGCTTTTAGTTTTCCTCTCTGTACCCTTCATGTTTTGAAAGGATAAAGAACGTTGCTGGTGATTCTCATACTCCCTCAGCCTGCGACAGATGATCCCATTACAGAGCGAGCCTGCCTGACTGCCATAAGCACACCCGGGAATTAAATGTGCGGTTGGCTAGGCTCCTCTGAAGCGCGGCGGCCAGGCCGTCACCGTCCGCCTTCCCTTCCGCGGGCCCACGTCACTGTTCTCCCTCACGCTTCTCTTCCACAGGCACTTTACGGCACAACATCAGAAACGGCTGTTTGGCGGCGTTGCGCAAACTATGTCAACGGCAACATGGAGAACGCGGTGGGACGGTTATATGTGGAGGAAGCGTTTGCTGGAGACAGTAAACATGTGGTAAGGCTTTCGGCAAACAGCCTGCGTGCCATCTAAACGTCACGTAGTCGTCACTCACCGTGCAGTTCTTTACGCAGCTTTGATTACACTTTTACGAACCTGTTCTGTACAGCAGGTCACTTTCTGAAAACCCTAACCTTCAGACCTGCTGCTCGGTGCACCACTGAGGAGTAACAAGAACGTATGTGCTAGGAGAGCCCTTCCTTTGCACCCCAGGCCTTCTGCATTACCTGTCCTGGGCTGGCCCGCTTTCCAAGCAAACCACCAGTGTGAAATGACGTGTGTGTGGAGAGAGGCGTCTGCCTGCTCCACTTGATCCATGAGCCAGCCTTGAGCCTAAAGCACCGCTGGCACATCAGCGATGGACCGTGCGCACGTCAGTACCCTCGCCCGAGGAACACACTGCAATGAACAGTCGCTGCTTGTTCAGTTCGCACCCTGCCAGTGTGGGGCACGGGGACAGTCAGTTATTTCTGTCTTCAGTCACACAGAAAATTGCTGGAAAGTAACCTGGAGTTAAGCCTTAGTTTCCTCCTATTACTCCTGCTGTAATCCAGGCTTACGATACCCCATTTTTGTGGCTGACATAGACACCATGATGGGATTAGATGCACGGCATCCAGCAGATGGGCATCTGACAGAGTTTTTGTAACCTAAGGTGCATTGCCTTGTGAGCTTGTGCCCATCCCCTTTGCTCCCACAGGACAGGATAAAAGTACTACTTAACGAGCTCCAGATTTTGAGTGGATCCCATAAGCAGCATAGACTCGAGCAACTAGTGCAGGAAAAACAAGTCTGTAATGAACTGTGACTGTGGAAAAATAATTGGATCATTTTGTAACACACTGATGTTTTTTCCAAGGTTGAGGAAATGATTGCAGATATACGTGATGTTTTTATCAAAACCTTAGATGAACTTACCTGGATGGATGCAGAAACCAAAAAGAAAGCAGAACAAAAAGTAAGTTAAACCTTAAATACTGTTAATGCTGTGTATTGCTATAAAAATCAGTATTTTTCCTGACAAAAATAAGCAGTAACATCTATCGCTATTTTATATATACAGACCCACTTACATTCACATTTAGACAGGCACAGCAGCTTGCAGACTCTACCTCAGATCCAGAGGGCAGGGGAAGGGGCCTCTGTGGAGAGAAGCACACAGAAGGGGAGGAATCTATATATAAGATTAAGACTGTCCAGGCAAATGGGTGATTAAGGGCCTAGATAGTGAATATCTAACAGAAAGCAATCCTGAAAGCGAGAAGGAATGATTTCTGGTGACTTGACCAGCTATTAGGAGCAACAGGACAAAAGCAAGAAGTCAAACCAGAGGCTGGACATCATCAGTGAATTCTCTTTTAAGGGAAGATGTAGCTTCAGACAGTTTTTGTAAGTCAGGAGTAAATAACAGAAATCAGTTGTAGAGAGCCCTGAACTGGCTGAAGCAATTGAAAGAACTATTTAGTGCATCTCTATTTCTTTATACTGTAGAGATGATAAAAAAATCTTCAAAGATGTGGGAGCTAGGTAAGAGGTAAGGATACAGACCCAAATTGAGCCAAACTGTACACATTTCTGGAAATTGTAAATTTGTGTTTTCCTATACGTACTGAAGTTAAAGAACATCCAGTTATTAATTCTGTTTCTATTTTAGATGCTGCAAATATGTAAAATATTTCAGGATTTCTGCTATTTGTTTAAACCAGCCTTTCAACTCAAAAGCGTAGTTGCATGTTCGGCTGTCCTGTGCACACTGTTGTAGGTTTGATTACAAGGGAGGGAACAGAACATGCTGTCTAGAATTTGCCATTGTTCTAATTAACCACAAACTTCACAGTGCTTCCAGTGACTAAGACAAACGTAAACAAAACCTAAACATCTGGCTTTTCTGCCGTTGCTTCCATACTGCATTTATTATATGATTTATGGTTGATTAAAAATATGGCTGGATTTGCTGCGGATATCAAATTATCTTGTCCCCAGGCAACAGCAATCAGAGAGAGGATTGGTTATCCGGATGAGATTGTGACTGATGACAACAAGCTGAACAGTGAATACCAAGAGGTGGGTATCTGCCACAGGCGGTGTGGTTAGAAAGGGGTCTGAAGAGGAAAAAACGGTGGGTTTGCCTTCATAGCCAAGCTGGACCATATGCATGTGCGCAGACTACCTCAGTCTCGTGCTCGGCTGTACAGGTGTAAGGGTGTGTTAAAAGCCAGGGTAGTACGGCTGACCCAGTGCAGATGGTAAGTATTTGATGGTATTTCAAGGGAATGTATACATTCTCGAAGAATCATGCTAGAATAAAACATGGAGCCAACGGTGTTCAGTCCAATATTTCTAAATCTGTCACGGATTGGCGTTAACACCAGTTAAGTGGATGCCAGTGCACATAACTTTGTGACTGTGACTACTTATCCGTGTATTGGAATTAGTCCCTGAAGTATGATACTGGATGACACGTCTAATTTAAACTGCATCCGAGCTTTTTCACTGCAAAATGCCACCTCAGTATTCTTTCACCCTGTAGGCTCATTTGTAAGAGTAACTCAAGTAACGTATGTAGTATACGTGGATGTTCAGGCGGAATATGTCTTAGAAGGCAAAGTTTTATACAGCACCATTTCAGCCTTATTCCTGTGTTCTTTCTAAGGTGGAATTGCAGCTTACCAAGCTGGTAGCTACTGGTTTCAAGGAGGCCACTCCCAGAAGTTAGGGTCAAAACCAACAAATGCTGAACTCCACTCAAAATACATACATAAAGAGGGAATAAAGATCTCTGGAAAAAAATTACATAGCTGCTAACATATATCCAGCAACAATATCAACTCTGCGATGTAGCAGAGCACGGCAAGTTCTAAGTGTAGGTCAAAAAATACTCTTCAAAACACGTTGCTTAGCTCATCATGCTTAGGACTGGATTTTCCAGATCCGTGTCTTATCGCAAACCAGTAACACCACCACTAAGTACTTTTCCCTCTTTCTTTTCAGTTGAACTACAAAGAAGAAGAATACTTTGAAAACATTATTCAAAATTTAGTATTTACCCAGAAGAAAAGGTTGAAAAAGCTTAGAGAAAAGGTGGACAAAGAGGAGTAAGTATTTAAAAATCACTGTGTAGTGGTATGGTCTTTCATCCAGTTTCCTCAGGAGTAGCTGGAGGGTAATCAGTGGTGATTTAATGAACTTCCTTCTGCACTTTTCCTCAGTGCACAGTGATGGGACAAGTGGGAAGAGACACAAGTTGGAATGTGCAAAATTCTGACTAGAGGTTTGGAAAAAACTTTTCACCACGTGGGTGGTCAAGCAAGACCCAGAGAGGTTGTGAGATCTCTGTATCTCCATCCTTGGAGAGGCTCAAATCTTGAATGGACAAGCCTCTAAGTAGCCTGATCTAGTTAGCTTCACATGGGGCCGTATGACTTCTGAAGGTCCTTTTTACCTAAATTATTCTACGATTCTGTGTTTCTATTTTTAATTACATTACCATTTCCATCGTGCTGTTCCAGACTTCTTTTTAAAGGAAAAATATTAAAAAACTGCAACTATTTGGACTCTTTCTAGTCAGTCACCTTGCATCTTCAAACTCTCACCTTTGCAGAAGACGAAGTGTATACTTCACACCTCTGGAAGGACCACCATGAACTTTCCAAATACTATGTCATAGCTTTTCAGAATTAGTGTCATTACTGTGGATGAGCAGTTCCAACTGCCGCTTCTGCTGTTCTGCATTTACATATCATTAACTGAAAATTTATGTTCCACCTCACTTGTGCTCTGTGTTAACTTCACGCTGTGTTTGGGCTTGGCTTGTTCAGTTGCTTCAGCTCGGTTTAACACAACCCCTGTTTTGTTCTCATGAGTGTGTATCAGTTAGGAGTACCCACAGTAAGCTTAAATGCTTTCAGAGATTACCTAAAGTGAGCCTGGACGTATCAACCACAATTGATTCTCCTCTGATGGCTAGACGTTATTCTGCAGATTAATTTTCAGAATACTCTGTGTTGCTTATGATTAGCGTATGCAATACAGTTATCAAATCCATCATTTATCGTAGAAATGAGTTTCACTCAGAGAACACGGAGCCAGGAAATACAACTTCGGTTGCGTAAGGTCCAGCTATTGTGTTTTGTAGAACTGTTATCTCATTTTCTCCGAAATATTATTAAATGCATACAATAGTGGCCCACCAGCCTTGCTTGTGATTCTAGGAATGTCATTAGGTGACCCCTGGTGAAATCCAGTATGATCCTAAGCTAGGCAAAAAGAGTTAAAACTCATTATTTCCCGTGTGTCAAGATGAACCCAAAAGTAATGCTGAGAGCCTCCATCAAGGAAAGTAGGTGTTATTTCAATTGAACCGTAGGACTGTGAATCAAGGCTCTGCCACAAGAGCTCGTGATGATATTTGCATGTACCTTCATTCCTCAAGAAATTGTGTTAAGGAAAAAATCATAATCTCAAATCTGGAACTCATCATGCACTGGCATTTGAGACAGCTGGGTATGTGGCCATGAGAGTGACACAGAAGTCCTTGTGAGTAAGCAGTCTTTCAAAAAGTCCCATTATCCCCAGATGTTCAGACACCACCGTAACCTCCGGGTCTGTGTTTCGGTTTCCGTATATGGGAAATTTTGCCTGTGCGGTGCTGCAGTATGAGCTGAAACAGAAACAAACCTGAACTGCCGCTGTCAATCAGTCTGGATAAGGGAGGGAAGGAGCTACTAAAAAGATTCAGGGATGGGAGCGTCTAACACATGACGGGAGGCTGAGTGCGCTTGGACTGGACAATCTCTAGAAATACCTTCCAACCTATTATTCTGTTACTCACTTTCTAGGTTTGTTCCAGCAATCATTAACTCTGCCACGAAGAACTGAAATTCTAACGTTTCTTACTCTGTTCTTACTAGGTGGATAAGTGGAGCTGCTGTTGTCAATGCTTTTTATTCAGCAAGTAGAAATCAGATAGGTAAGGTTTACCAACTTATTAACTGGGAGCAGATTTAATGGACAAACTGGTTTGATCTATACGCATGTATTTTTAACACCAAGAGATGAAACAGTATCGGGGGGGGGGGGGCTGCAGGGGTGCCGCTGTGCAGCAAAATCAGAGGTTTCATTCATGGTGTTTTCACCTCCTTGTGTTTTGAACTGCCTTTGTGCAGAACAAGGCCAGAGCCTTGGGAGTCAGCCACGAACACAGCAGCAGTGTGCAGTGGCTACAAGTTCAATGACCCAATAAATTTGGTGGCCCCAGCCTTTCTTTTTTAAGGGGTGAACAGGGAGTACAGTACCACTTTTACCTGAAGGAAACACTGACTAAAAGAGAGCCGCAAAATTACGGAGCCAGTGCTCCAGCCATCAGCTTCACATAGGCTGTGCTAAGCAAACTCGTCCTGTGCTGCATGGGGCAAGGAACTCCAGGGGTCACTGCTTCTGCAGCGCACGCTCGCTGTCCCAGATCTGCTGCGAGACCCAGGCAGACAGCAGTCCTGCAGATTTGGCTCTGACACCACCTTCTTTATGTAAAAATAATCGCAACTACTGGAACAAAACATCTGAGGCTCAACGGAACCAGCATTTCCCAAGACAAAGTTTACTCAGGAACTCTCACGAGCTGTCTATAGCGGAGTCTATAGCACTCCACGATCTCATTACGAACCGCAGCACGTAAGAGCTCCATACCAATATTACTTGAAGTAGTCCCATTTAAATTGCAAGTCTTAACCGTTAGCTGTCTTAAACGCACAGTCCTAACGAACATTCTTTTATGTAGGGCTTAAAAAAGGAATTTTGAGGCATCCTTAATTGCTGTTCTTAAGATTTAAAGTCTGTCAGATAACTTCAAGTTCACTGTCTGATGTGTCACTTAATTCTGCTTCTTTTGTGTGGGAAAAATGTAACTGGAAACCTGGTAGATTAAACCATGGAAAAAATAAAATTTAAAAAGAGACAAGTTCAGTACAATGAAATAGTTTTCATAATGCTTTTGAGTATAAATGTTTCTAATGTCAGCCTACCCAAAGCCATCTGTGGCTAAAATTAAAACAGAAGAGAAAGCTTTACAGAAATATTCACAAAGCTGGGCAGTACAACCTCCTCTTTAGATCCCAGAGGAGTTGAGATTCTTTAAATCTCTACTTGAAACGCATCCCGCTGTGGGAGCAACGCCTGTCCATGTCAGACCTGTGTTACGTAACGGAAGTCACAGACCAAGTTGCTTTCAGAAGGGTGGAGTTCAAGAACATCTATGTATTCGGACGTTTTACCCTAAAAATGGCTGAGGTGACAGAATGTTAAACTGAACTGAAAGTCCGGGGGCTGTCTGCCTCCAGGGAGGGAGGATGGTCCTATGGTTGCCAGCCAAAACAGGCAGAGCTCCAAGGGAGTTGTAATACTGCAGCCCACCACGACGGATGCGAACGGTCCTGCATAAACACCCCGCTAGCAGTCATCTCCAGAAAGGAGAGTGTTCTACACTGCACACCCCAGATACCGCGCTGTCTTGCCAGTCGTCAGAATAGGCCATCACGCAGCATGGCGTTGACACTCTTGTCTGTACTGTCAGTACTTTCCGGTAACAACAGCAAACCATCCGGATGTTTAGTTCCGCGGCAAACTAACTGTAAGCGAATTTCTGTGACAGTAAGTACTGTGCAGCAGTTTGCACAGGACAGCAGAAATACGGGGTGTTCTAACCCCCTTGTTATTTTCTAATTTTGCCATGGCTCTTTCTCCTCTTGAAAGAAACTGCTGGAACCGCTCTGGATTTATGCTGAAATGCGAGAAGTACCTGCTTGCTTTCTTTGGTTGTGTGAAACCTGCCATCCAATTCCTCTTTGCTCAAGTTTTGTAGTTACATAGATCTCGGAGGCAGTGAGAACTCAGACTTGATGTTGCTGCTGCAGGCTGAAGTATAGGGAAGAGGCCTGCATGAGGTACAAAGTGTAACTGGGTGGTTTATAGAACTTCTGTAATTCTTCATTTGTAAAAAGATCACAGTGGCAGTGTGATTTCTTTTTGACTAATTTGTTTCTTAAAAGCCTGGAAATATGAGCCCAGAAACAGGTGAAAAGAACCACTTTATTCCAGTTCTTTCCTTGCCAGCTTGGCCTAATTTTATTGATTCTAGTGGGAGCTACTGGTATTTTCAGTGGAGGTATAGATCGCTCTGAGACTGGTTTGTGGCGAGGGCAATGACCAAATCGTTTATCCTTCTAGAGGAACACCCTCCCACTTCTCATGATGAGGTTTATTTAATGATACACAGTCCGAGAATGCCAGGTTTGTACACTGGACAGTTGCTGTTTTGCGAAGTCAGTTAGAGACAAAGTAGAAGCCGATTATGATTTTGCAAGTGTCTGAAGAGGGGGGTGGTCACGCTGATCTGTTCCTGCTACCCTACAGCGTTACCGTGTCTCAGTTACCGACCGTTGCTGGTAAATCCGAGGGAACAGCATGACTTTGCTTGCAGCCCATAAGAATGGTCTGTTCACAGCACACACGCAGGATAACGAGGCAGGGCCTTAATTGTGTCGTGGTTTTTTCTTTTTGCAGTCTTCCCTGCTGGCATTTTGCAGCCCCCTTTCTTCAGTGCATCCCAGCCCAAATCTCTGAATTATGGTGGCATAGGCATGGTCATCGGTCATGAAATCACACATGGTTTTGATGACAATGGTAAGGCGACAAGTTTCTAGTTACGAAACTTACGATGCAGAGAATGTTTTACATGCTTTGGGGCTTAATCATTCCAGATAGCAGATAAAATGAAGATGAATTTTCCACATGTAAGACCAAATCGGGATTTCTGAGGCTTTACAGTATTGTTCCTCATGATGGTTCCCAAAAGCATCCCACAGACACTCCCGTAGCTGCTAGGCTGCGGCAACAGCCCAGGATGTGGGCTTGCGGCACGCAAGGGCTTTTAATACAGCTGCTGGCGCTTGCTTTTCCCAAAGGCTACATCAAAAACCATCATAAACTACACATAGTTGTGAGCAGGGTGTGTCACTGGGTGTGAACTCAAGGCTCCAGCTATCAGACCTGCTGCCCAGCCACACTGCTCATTGCTAGACCTGCACTATGATAATCCAGATCAGAACCATACTGGGCTTCCCGAGAACCTTAATCCCATCGGCTGATTCAGTCTGAATTAATTTGGCTTTCTCCTCTGCTGAAATACAGCCCTCTTAGCAAGAAAAGGGAAAAAAAAAGCCTCAGACCAAGAAAAGAGCATCATCTGTATGGCCACCTCATTACCGCGATTTGTTCGCCTGAGTAACCCTACTTCCTTGCTCCCCTTCTTACTGCATCAGAAACCTCTTTCCCTGTGTACATAATTCTGTTAATGTTATTATTACAGGCAGAAATTTTAATGAGAATGGAGACCTTGTAGACTGGTGGACTGAAGAATCAGCACGCAATTTTAAGGAGCTATCCCAGTGCATAGTGTACCAGTACGGAAACTTTTCATGGGACCTAGCAGGTGGACAGCATGTATGTCACGCTTATTTGTAACTACCAATGTTATTTTTAATGAGGAAGCATAAAATCTTACATCCTAAACATCAAACCCTTATTTACATGAATGCTGGCTTGGCTTATGGCCAACACTGTCATCTCTACACCCCCACCCCCCAAGAAAAAGCAGCAGCCAGAGAGAGGCAGATTTATGTTCTGAACGAGTGGCAGTCCTGGCAGACATTGCCTAGAAGTATTTTTGGGCCTTAAAGATTCTTTTTTAATTCCATGAAGGAACAGAAAAAAACAACATGGAAGTTTGAACCACATTTCTGCAACGCTTAATGTGCAAATAACATCAAAACAAACCTGCCTGCTGCTTTCCTTCACTCAGAAGTTGCTTGCTCTTTCCTCCAGCAGAACACCTGGACCAGGGGGCTAAAAGGTGTGGGAAGAATCAGGGTACAGTAGGAAAGGAAAAGATGGCATGCAGATTCAGGAGAGGCAGGCAACCTAAAGTGGCCGCATTTGTAGCATTCTGCAGAGTTAACATCATCAGGTATTCAGTGTAGCATCCCGAGAACAGTTAGCAGCATCAGGTCTGTTCCGTGTCCCAACAGGATCATATTCCGTTCACTCACAGAAACAAGTGACAGTGGTATTATAATTACTCATCCTCAGCAGGAGGCTAGTCCTGTATCCACATGGATTTTGAGACAGGGGAGGCAAAGACTTTTCAGAGATGTTGACATGATCTTCTGCTACAACTTGAGGTTTTAAGGGAATTCTTGCCTTTGAGAAGTGAGGAACGCACAAGGTTTGGTATTACAGGCCCTGGATAAGCTCTTCTTTTCAGAAAACGATACTCTTGCTTTCTGTTTTACAGCTGAGTGGAATCAACACACTGGGAGAGAACATTGCTGATAATGGGGGTGTTAGACAAGCGTATAAGGTAAGAAGTATCTGATTTTCTGTTTTAGCTGAAACCATCACAGCTTCAAGAAAATTAATTTCAGAGCCTTTGAAGAAGAACATTATTGTGTTAGGGACAGGACCATACCAACAGGGTCGTCGAGGCATGGTTTGAACTAGTGATCAGCTGTTGTACTTCTTCCACCCTGTGAATTATTCCAGGATACATATTACCTGTTCCTAGTGCGCTCTTTTTAAGATGACTTCTTTTTCTCTATTTCCTTTTCCTTTTGTGAATAAAGAACGTGTAGAATGAAAACATTTAATGAATCACACTTGGACCATCACCTAACTAAACTGATGACACTGAGCAGCTGTCTGCCTCTGGCTGGCTGTCTTCACCAGCTTTTTGTATGCTGGGAAGGAGGGACAGAATGGCTTTCTTCTAACCCATAAAGAGTCTCTGCCTGCATGAAACACCATTCACTGTTCAAAAAACGCATCTCAGCTCAAATATCATCTTGTTCAAAGATGTCAGGGACATCCGGACTCCTTGTGCTAAGTTTCCATGGGACCTTGTGTGCTGTTGGGCTTTTCTTCCATTCTCTTCCCGAAATAGGTACTTAACTCCTTAGACTGGCCAGCTTTGAGACTGGAAGGAAAAGGAGCAGAGGTCTTCTCTTTGTGACCGCGGGCTGGGAGTTGAGAAGCAAGTTCTCACCTTGAACTTCCCTCGTTAGTTGCAAATCTGATGGTTGCAGGCCTTACTTACATCCTCCCGCTCCATGCCCAAACAACTTGTTCTATAGCAAAATACTTGACATTTGAGAACAGGAGTGCTGTCATTCCTCAACAAAGTGCCCGCTGGGATGCGTGGGCCACCTCACACATCTCAAAGTTGCCATCACGGCTTCTGCAAGGAAAGCCGTCAGCAACTTACTTCACTAGAAGTGTGCGTGTTTGAGGGTGAACACAATTATCAAATGAGAGTTCAAAGAATGATTGGGAAGCCTAGAAGAGGTGCCAGTGTGGGACATCAGATTAGTCTGATCTTCGATTACTGGGACATTTGTGCATTTAAAAAAGCCAGTACAGACCCACAAAAGGAGATACTCTTTCTGGAAGGAATGGGAGTAGTCAGAGAAAACTTAGAAGGTGGGAAGTATTAAAAAAATGCACGAGATATTCATAATTATTATGACATCATATAAATAGCAAAACAAGGTCCAAAAGGAATCTTGAGAGGTCATCTAGTCCCCCCTGCCTCCTGGCAGGTAGGAGAAGTCTGCTACCTCCTTACTGCAGTTTGAGTGCCATCATGTCTCTGCTCCTTTCTTTTCACAGTATCACAGATTGGTTTGGGTTGGAAAGCCCTAAAGCCCATCCAGTGCCACCCGCTGCCGTAAGCGGGGACACCCTCCACTAGATCAGGTTGCTCAAAGCCCCATCCAACCTGGCCTTGCTGCGACCTTTTACATATTTGAAGACTGTTACAGACTTCAAGGTCCAGACTTCTCTTCTTTAGACTAAACAAACCCAATTCTTTCAATCTTCCCTCATAGGTCATGTTTGCGAGACCTCTGCTCATTTTTGCTGCTTTCTTCTGGACTCCCTCCAGCTGGTCCACATCTTTCTTCAAGTGCAGTGCCCAAAACTGGACAGAGTGCTCCAGCTGAGACCTGGCCAGTGCCAAGTAGAGTAGAAGGATTACTTCATGTATCCTTATATAAGACACTCCTGTTTACACATCCCAGGGTGACGCTTGCCTTTTCTGCAGTACTGTGGCACCATTGGCTCTCCTTCAGCTTGTTATTCACTAAAACATCCGGAGCCTTTTCAGCAGACCTGTTAAACGCCCGTTCCTCAACGTGCACTTGATTGGCTCTACTCGGGCGGTAGCTTGGCACTGACTCAGACATTTCTCCAATGTGCCAGCATCTCTCTATCCGTAATGACATACCAACAACACACTGTTTGACCACGTTCTTCATAAGAAACATGAGAGCAGCTCTTCTTACTAAGGAAAGGTTTGAAAGGCTTCTGCAATTTGCTTAAAAAACCCCCAAACTAACAAAATCACGGTGAAAAAACTCTACTTTTCACAATGCAACATCAGATGATTGATCAAAGTGATGCCTTCTCCCTGCAGATTCAGTTTTGTGCAGTAAAGCTGGTCCCTGGAACTCTGCATTGTATACAGGAAAGCACATCTTGCCATAAGGGTGGTAATTAGACTCTAACCCAACAGTTGACAAAAAATACGCAATACATGTACGTGATAAACACTTGCAAGAAAAACAAGCTGCAAACAGGACAGCAAATACACATGTCTGCAGAATCAGAGAAGAATGGTCTTTTTTGCCACTGCCGAGGCTTTTTACCCCCACATCTCTCACATCTAATGGAAAGAGGAAGGGGAAGGCAGAGAGATGAACAAATGGGGGAGGAATTAATCCTCTGATCACATCTTGACTGTCTTGGAGATCATTTGTGCCTCCTCGAGCAGAAGCAGGCCGGGTGGCCCAGCCCAGTCACTTAGCCAGGGATACAGGCACAGGCAGTCCCCAAATCACGCGGCCCTCAGGTACGCCAGTTTTGGGACTGTGCCTTAGACAGCAGCACAGCAGCACAGCAGCACGCTGTTCCGTGCGGGCCTTTACTGTGCAAGGTACGTATTGAGGGTAACCAGCCCGCAGAACCTGCGGGAGACAGAGCTGCTGGGGGTGCTATAGCTCGATACAGCTCTGAACCCTGGCAGTCTGGAGGCTGGTTTAGCTCGGAGCTTGCTGATGCCTCGCTGCACCTACCCCTCAGGTGATGTCAGAGAATCGCAGTGTCATTTCCATTACAGAACATACTCTGCTGTTTGAACACAGAACCCCCTTGCTTTATGCAGTCAGCAGTGAACCCTGTGAAAGGCTTTGCCAGGTGAACATGTAACAGTCCCATGGAATTTAACATGTTAATCGTAAAGCTTGCTGAAGATAGCACTGACTTTCTGCAGCTACTTTACTTCACAGCTGTCCTCCTTTGCATTCTTAATTTCTTCCACTGTAAAAAGACACAGAGTTATGCAGAAGTCTCGTTATCTGGGTGCACCCATCTTCCCAAAATTATTCCAGTAGCCTTGACTTCTTTTGGCTACGACACATTGCCTTCTTTAAGCCCGTTTCTCTTATCATTTATTCTAACATAATTTGGGCAGCTTCACTAATCCTGGTGTAGAACAGTACTGCAAGGCCCATTCAATGAGGAAACGGTCTTGATTCAGTCAGGCCACTGGTATCAGAGTCCTGAGCAACGGCCCTGTCGGCTTCTGCTCAACGGTGGCACGTGGTAAGATGGATGGGCAAGGTACTCCATGATTAATTATGTCAAAGAATCCATGTTCCTCCTCGTCATCATTTTGTTTTGACTCTCTGGGCTGGAAGTTGTAACATTTCTACTTCATTCGTTCTACAGGCCTATGAAAACTTTGTGAAAAAGCATGGGAAAGAGAAACTTCTGCCTGGGCTCAAAATGAACCATAAACAGCTGTTTTTTCTGAACTTCGCACAGGTATTTTTTATACTTACTGACTGAAGGCTTTGAAACTCACTTGGAGATACAGTTGAACAGTAAGTCAGAGCAAGTAGGCTGGCTTCCACAGTTCTGTGAAGAGCTGATGGAGTTGCTAAGCTGAGCAGTGATCACAACAAAGTAGTGAGAATAAAGTCTTGTTGGGTAATTTTTATCTTCCCTAAATAAACGAATTCAGCCATGACAAAGCCTGGTAGACAGTTTCTTGTGCCCAAGTGCCTTTGTCTGAGGACAACAGTATGCTTTTTTTTTTTAAATATGCATTTTTTTTCCTCTGTGTTGGAAAGTGGAATTTGTTCTCACGACATTAAGTATTTCATAGAGAAACACCAGCAGGTCTCTTCCTGGACAATCTTACAGCTAACAAATGTTTTCCTCTGTTCCGTGTGTAGGTATGGTGTGGAACATACAGACCAGAATATGCCGTGAACTCCATCAAAACTGACGTGCACAGCCCAGGCAAATTCAGGTCAGCATGTCTAATAACCTTCAGTGCAACTCCTAGGGGCAACGCAGCTTTTGACTACAGGGTGTAAAGAACTCTACGCGAAAGCCTGGGCTGCACTTAGCGGGGGAGATTCAGGCATGTACCTGTACGTAGGCAAGCACAGTGGAGGTGGTTAAGACAAAGAGTGGCTGTCCCTCTAGACCTCCCAGCCCTAGCATAGCTCTGTGCTGGCAGGAACAGGCACAGTCCTTCCCAGGAAGCTCCACAGGTACAATAAGGCTGAGGGGGAGTTGTCCTTACCCTTGAGACGACACAACTTAATTCCGTCCGCACTGTTGAGAAGCTCTGAACAGTCATCACAGGGCAGAAACACCATTCTCTGGCTGTTACCGAGTGTGCATGGTTGTTCCAGCAGAGTCCCAGTCACCGTGTCTGAAATCCTGTGTCCTTTGGGAAGTCCCCTGGCTCCCGCAACACCTCCTGATAGGGTTCTCAAAGACCAAAGGCTATGGATGGACTTCTGTCCTCCACGGAACTCACAGGTAAAAGCTCTCCAGTTAACCTGTGGAGTGCAAGGTTTTCACTCTCCAAGCATGGAGAAGAGTTCGTCTTCCTTCAACAGTAACACTGACACGAGAGAAGTGACCGTCTGTTGATAGCCTTTGCTGTCATTAGAACGAGGAATGCCTTTGCCACCAAAAGCTAGAAGGAAGTTCTTCCGTTCCAGCAGTGGGTCAGCCCATCTTCGCTGTTAACAGCCTTACTCAGTGCCTGCTGCCCAGCACTGGGGCTCTGCTGCGCCCCGGGTGTTACCCAGGTCACTCTTCTCTCTTACAGGAGTAAGAGGCGAGTTTCGGGTGGGGGATCGGTGCTCCCCAGTCAGTAACAGACCTGTACGCTGGGGCGCAATAAGCAAACCTGTGCTTGCTGCCCTGTGTCAGCCTCCCAAGAACAGACAGGCTTGAGTTCCGTGGAGTCACGCAGGAAACGGCTGTTCAGAGCGGGAGTGATTGGGCCAGACCAGGATCTTTTCTTTGTAACTTAAGTCAGAGCAACCTGTTCACCAGTAGCACAACGATGTTCTAACAAATCTGTTTGGTCGGATGCCATGAAATCAAGCAGGAATTAGAGAGGCACCATCTCTGTTCGCTCTGAAGGCTGTGTCATCTCCAGGATTCACGTACGCAATAGCCAATTTCTCTCCTGACACAATTCAGCACATGAATCCCAATCTTTCAACAGCTTTTCACCAAAGAATCACTTTGTTTATCCCACGTACTCAAATACTTAGTGAAAGCTGTGACTGTGCCTTCAGCGGCTCCTGGACTGGCATTTCACCGTGGGTGGTTTTTGTACTCTCTGCGGTTCTCTCCTGGAGGCAGTTTGTGCATTGGGCCCTACGATCAGCCGGATTTGGCCCCTCACTAAGGAGGCTCTGCCGCAGTGCTCCACAACGCTGCCTCCTCTTTATCCCCAGTTTGTGTGAGTCACGAGGCCTTTGAAGTTGACTAGTTCAGCTCTTTGTGTAATTGTTTTTGTGTACATCTTGGATATGTTACATCACGTATTGCACTGGTTTTACACCAGTATGAAAGGCTATAAACTTTGGATGGAATTGCACAAGTTTTAATGAGAAACCATACTAACATTTTAAGAATGTGAAGTAATTTTCAGGATGAGGCCCCCCTAAGAGCTCTCATTCAGTGCAGGAGACCTACCCACCAAATTACTGCCTAATGACATACTATTCAGCTGTCACAATGGCTCCCAACGTGCCTTTCTTTGTATTATCTGGGGGTTGGTGGTGGTGGTGGTTGCTGTTTGTTTACCACCTGCTACACTGACTGCAGGCTATTTCTCCTTACAGGTAGGACAGGCAGCTCTTCATAAAAACTGCTAATTGCACAGCACACTTTTAGTTTATGGGATAACAGCTCTAAGTGCTGGACAGGTAGAATGTTTTGTCCACTAGAAAAATGAGAAGTTAACTGAAAGATGCCTTAGATCAGGTAATTTTCAAAGGCAAGTGAAAGAGTATCTGCACCTGAGTAACAGGTAACTGTAAAACAGCAACTACAGTAATCAATACAGGCCAAGCCCTGCTTAGGTACCAACTCCCGGCAGTTCTAGGGATATTAGTAAAGGAAGCAGGATTCTTATCCCACTGCTGTTGTATCTGTTTGTTAATAACAAGCGTAAGTAGAGTTTTATTACACTCAAAATACTTTTTGCTCTGTTTCTGGCCAAATCCCATTTTAGTAGTTCTAGTCCTTAAGAGCAATGAAGTGCTGGGAGAGCACTGAAACGCGTGACTTTCGTTGTCATCACGCCTCTGCCATCTCCTGTGGGGCTGCCGGCTCCTGAGGCCAGTCAGCAAACAGTCTCGTAGAGACAGTCAAACTGTGGCAGATCCCAGCTGCTGAACTTCACCCCCATGTCTGTGCACACTTACTTGTTCTGTCCAATCTACTGACTAGGATTATTCGCAGAATAATTGCAAATTACTCAATGAAACAATTCTTACAATGATTCCTGGTCTGCAGTCAGTGTGCATCAGTGTCCGTATTTGACATGTGAAGATGAAGTTGTTCTCCTGCATAGGTACGTCCATGCTCTATTTCCTTTCCTGAAGGAATGAGCAACGCCTAACAGGCATATTCACAGTTAGGCATATAAAAACTGCATTAGCTGGAATGTCCTCACGGTCACTTGAAAGCTGTTCTTTGTACGAGTCCTTTTTCCAGGACACTCTTTCACTGCAACGTTTGTGAAGAATGCCCAGAGAAGCAGCATGATCTCAGTTAAAGCTTCATTGGTGTAAAAAAGTCAATGAATCATACAATCACAGACGGTTTGGGCTGAAGGGACCTTAAAGCCCCGCCAGCGCCACCCCCTGCCACGGGCAGGGACACCTTCCATAGCCCAGGGTGCTCCCAGCCTCATCCCGCCTGGCCTTGGGCACTCCCAGGAAACTTGTCAGGAAAGCACAGCTGAAACAACTCTCAGTGAAAACTGAGGACAAGCAAAATACCTGTTCCTAGAGAATAAATGGAAGTTTGCGAGAGGCAGTAAGGGAGAAGGGGCGGGTGCCGCATTTCAAGGGGTGCAACAGGCACCATACGAACTGGAAAGAGAAAACACAGCCACTACGCGAGGTGAAATGGAAGCAACAGTCAGAGCTGAGAAACGCGGGTGTTTCCCACAGTACTTTGAGGTGACGTGAAGAAAAGATGTTACAAAATGTGGGTCGTTTTGTTTGTTTTAACCAAACTATGACAAGATGCTGTTGTTTCGTTTTAAAGGGTCATAGGATCACTGCAAAACTCTCCCGAGTTTTCTGAAGCCTTTTCGTGCTCCCAGACAAACTACATGGATCCTGCTAAGAAGTGCAGGGTTTGGTGACCGAACTGAAACCCCTGTGTCTCGAGATGCTTTCCAGGAAAAGAGAGATGTTGAACGGATTTTGAGAAGGGAAAGGAGGGAAGAAAACTGAGGGGAATATGCTAGAGTAGGCACTGTACTTCTTAGTACAACAGGCCAATCCACCACCACAAATAGCAGAAATCAAAACATGATGTGAAGGACTGACGCCGATGCGATGCTCCTGTCCCTGAACCCCACAGAACCTCAATCGCTTGGCGGTGTACAGTCACATGTCACTGGAGGTAACTCTGTTCCCCACTGGCCGGTGGCTTTTTGGGTTTATTTTCAAATGTCACAGGACAACACTGTCTCCCACTGGTCGGTGAACACATATTTCCCATCACGCGGTGGAAGGAAACGTTAACACACAGTTTTTGATGACATAACACAATAACGAGACAACAGTCTCTATCCTGAGTGTCAGACTGTGTTCCCTCTGCTGTTATGATAAATCTGTTCTACCAAATGTTTCCATTTTTACTTGAAACTGTTTATACAAGAGGCATCCAAAGACCTGCTGTAATTAAGTAACCTCTCACTAATTATTCCAATGTGTATTATCCAGAGTCACTATTTACAACAGTTTATTTACTGCTTTCCAGCCAAACTGAAATTGTAGGTAATTTATTAATTTTTGAACATCTAATCTGTAAGATTGTGATCAACGACCCTTTCGCAGTTTTCTAAGCTTTTTCTTGCTTTCTCTAACGTTGGTCTTTTTTAAAGTTTCTAGTAATGTATAAATCATAGTTTTTATATTTAAATCTGAGCTACACTTTTGACTTGAAGTATTGTAATATATTTTATCAGTGGCTGCACAGAACTGGGAAATTTGAGTAAAGCATGGTATCAGGCAATAAGACAAAATCTGCAAAACTAAGCTCTCCGATGGAGCGTACCCATATTCAAGTTTTCAGGATGATTTTCTCAGTGTTCAGGGTCTCATCCTGCACACAATTTGTACACGCTGTGATCGATGCCAGTCCTCACACCCGTAAAGCTGCGCAGCTGATTGCGAGAGTGGAGCTTTGGGAAGGAAGGTAAAAGGCTTTAAATCTGCAGGGATATGTATTCAACATCCTCACGCAGATTGCAAAGGAACTTACTGCTTTGTATGTCAAAGCAAACAGATTTCCGAACCCAAGTACCAGATACCTCAGATGACGGCTACAATAGGTATATTTAAAAACCTATGTTCCTTTTAGCTTTCCGAGTTTGTCATCTGATACAAACATTTTGATAATAAACTGAAATTATGAGCCAGATGCAACGTGTGTTCTTTACAGGAAACATTGCAAATACATTTCTGGACTTGCCCCTCAGCCCCTCAACACCTAGAACTGACAAAAGGAGAATTGACATGGTTTTGCTCTAGTCTAAAAGCAGGTGTCAGTGGGTTACTGATCATCCAAGGAAATCACACCAAAATTGCATGCAGAAATTCCTCTTCCACCACAAATATCCTCCTTTCATCACATGAAATGACGAAATCAAGGGAATGGGCATCCAGAAAACAACATGCAAACACTCCATGATCTGATCTGAGCAAGAAAGGTTTAAAGAAAAAGGACTTGGTCCTTGTAGGAACCTAAACAGTCAAATTGTTTGTGAAAGTCATGTTTACATATGCCTGTGCATCTATATCGCTTCCAAACACAGCCCCCGAGACCCCTCCTCCCTCCCTCCGCGCAGCTATACTGCTACACTAACCACAGGCTCAGGCCCGTAGGTGCAATGAGGATGCTCATTTCCCTGTTGCCCCTTTAGAGTAGGTGGGAAAATAAAGGAAGGGTTGGCTTTACTCCTGGCCAAAGCAGGTGAGTCAGGACAGTGCGGGCAGGACTAAGGCCCGAGGGAAAACGACTACGCTGCAGAACGCAGAGAAAGCAAAGAAATCATCTGCAGAAGAGATTGGAACCTCAGTGTCTCCTGGTACCGAGCTGGGCGCATCGTACACCACCTCCCATTGGTTTTGTGTTCCCCAAGAGTCACTTGGCACATCAGCTAAGGGCAGGAAAGCCTCGTATAGAAAATGAAAACACGTCTTAGAAACCAAACTTTAACCAGCAGCAATTACGACTTCCTCACTCGTGCAAAAGTGAAAGTGGGGTCTTCATGAACGAAACACAGCGCCAATCACTCAGATACCTGACATCAAACGAGCAGTGGCGGCCAGAATGCACCTTTCATCACAGCTTGCAAACTCATTAGCGCCAGCGAGGATTTTCCTCTCAGAGTGTTCATGTGTCAGGGAAGTATTTATAGACGTGCCGTGGAAAGCAGTTACCAAAGGCCTCCAAAACAACAAACGACCGAAGGACGTCACCCAGCGCAGCATTGAGGTTTTACTGCTGCTTCAGTGCCGCATTTAACCACCCTACGATTTCACAGCAGGAGTTCAAGTTGTGCGCAAAAGCGCTGGTCCTTCCCAGCATGCCCACGAGCTTGGCGTCAGGCACCCGTAAATGCAATAAATTACCAAGAGTACTGCCAAAGTAATAAAAGCAGTAAACATGCCATCGCTGAAACAAACACCGTGTCGCTGTTTGCTTTTTCTGTAAATTTTACCTGCCGTGGCTACATTGCCTAAGAAAAGGTGTTTCTGCTTTACTGAAAAGACGCTTCGCATCAAGTTGGCATGAACACCAGGGGGATGGAGAATTTGTGACAATACGTGGAGAGATAATTAACTAGCACCCTATGAAGCATGCATCAGTGTGTGTTTGTTAATGCCCAAAACCAGAACAAGTAAAATAAAGAAAAAAAGAGAAAATTAAACCAGTGTTAACTCAGTGGAAGGCAAGAAATTTCTGGAAGAGGAGAGTATTCCATACCTCAAAGAATGAAAAGTGTGTTCATACCTGATGAGAATTTGAACTGATCTTGATTTGTGAGTGAACATGGGCTGTCTTCTTGTTGGATGCCTCTAATTCCCTCACCCTTGGTAGTTTTATTCTTTGTTTTTGTTTTCCAGCTACTTAGGTCACCTTCCTTCTGTATTCTCCTACAGAAACCAAGTCCTTGCAAATAACCATGCAATCACATAGTCCATCTGCAGTGGTTTTCTTCTTTTCCTGCTCTTTTAAGCTCCAACTCCTCCCTCTGCTGTATTTTCCTTTAAATACATTCATTTCCTCATTTTCACCTATCCATGCTAGATAGTGAATGACGGGCCTGGAGCTCAAAATATAAAACACCTGAGTTTTCTCAATGTTTGGTAACACCCAGTGGAAAAGTCACAACACTGCAAGAGACAGATAAGCTACAGCACGTACTGTGTCCAGAGGAGCCAGAACGGATTCGCTCATCTGCTATAACGTTGTTAGGAGAGCTTTTCACCCCCAGGGCTGAGGAGTAGTAGTTGCCCAAGAAAGGATTTTCCCCAACATTGTGCATAATCACAAAGCAAAACGTCAGCAGACCGACAAGGAGAACTGAAGGGATTCCACCCCACATCCTCCCGGCGGTGCTGGACCTGAGGTCGGAGATAGGCTGGCGCTCCGTCCTGTCCCTTGATGGCTCGGAGCAGGCTGTGGACAGCACATCGCTCCCTGCCCGCGCCCCAGGGTTTCCTTCCGATGCGGAACAAGGCAGGAAGGCAGCAGCATGCGGCTGGAGCCCATCCCTGGAGCCTCAGCTCCTTTCCTCAAAGAGCGCTATGGTTGACCGTGGTCAGGAGAGGATTTTGTTCCTCCCGGACTCTAGCACTACCACATCCTAAACTAGTTCACGGTTGAAGTGAGGACACGTTCTGATTCAGAGGCTCCCATGCCCTCGTTTCAATTCTCCCAGGGATGGAGCGTATTGATGTTAGTCCTTTACCTTAAAAGTCACCAGTCACTCGTGGCGAATTCGAATGGAGAAGATAAACCCCGCAGGAGATCGGATGAAAGGTTTATCAGACACAGCTGTCCAGAAATTAAACTAAGGAAGGCTCACGGAACCGAGAGTAACTCTTTTCCTGGCTGCACAGCTCAGCCACTGACCCAGAGGATGCTTCAGCCCTCCCAGCACAACCTCAGCCTTCGCACAGCCCGACTGCCCTCCCAGGAACAGCCTGGCACTGGGGAGCTCTTCCTCTGGGACTTGTTCAGTCCAAATTTTTGTCGTTACCATGATATATCAGGATATCTGTTAATTTTCCTTTGGATATGCCCCAAATATCGTACTTGACCAGCTGCTGACAGACTGCCACAGCATTCATTTTCTAAACTAAACCACTTAGGAATGCTTAAACCACACCGAGGCAAAAACCTTTCCAGCTGTTTTGGGATGTGTTCTCTCCAAGGGAAGCCCCTCCACACACGGATCATTATTACTGTACATCCACACGGAAATGGGCAACCATATTTCAGACAGACGCATGCGAGCTCAGTGCGTGTGGCCCACTGCTCTGTCACACTCAGAGGTTTGCAGACTTCGTAAGACAGGCAGTGAGGCAGCCTGCTGCAGGAACACAGCCCACCTACAGTGTCTACAGTTCTAAAGTACAGAAAAATAATTTTAAAATACTTTTAAATGAGTTCTGAAGCTGTAATACTCATAGAAGGAGATGAAGTATCTCAAAAGTTACCTGAGAATTAAATCCTCCCACTCACCTAGAAAAAAAAGAGTCTGAAAAACTATTTTATCAGGAGGCACTGGAATAATTTCTCCTCCAGAAGGATCAAAGATGCACATGCTGCTCGCGGCGATGGGCAGAGGCTGGACCTGTGCCCCCGGAGCCCTGCTCACCTCCTCTGTGTCACCTGGGACTCTGCTGTGTAAGGGCAAACGTGGAGCACGCTTCGCACCAAGCAGGATTGCCCCAGGAAAGGGAACAGTTGCCCGTGTCCAGGAAAGGAGCATGTGCACTGCCTTCCAAACAATGCAACCCCGCTAGAGCCTCTACAGGTGCCACCAGAAGTGTTACAGACGTAGCAGAATCTGTCAAGCACGCAGCTGGGACATAGCTTCACCTGCTGTCACTATTTAGACTATTTAGCTTCTGTTCCACACTGATCTCCTGGCAACAACAGCCCCATCCAGAGTGCCCTCCACTGACCGCGCAGACCCTCACGCAGCAACTGGATATCACACTAATGGGAACAACAGAAAACAAGAAAAGAGTTTGGAATAATCCTTTGTGGGATTACACATCTAAAGCTACTAGGTAGACAATTTTATTGTCCTAAGGCTTTCTTCCTTATATGGGGATTTTTTGGATGAAGTTTTAAAATAGACTCTATCTCCAGTTGATTGCTACCAAGTGTCCCATCTCTGTTCCAAATCTTGTAGCTCAACCACGATGTGCTAGCAGACTATGAACTGTAGTTCTCCTCAGCACGATAGCAGACACGCAACACAGCACCCCTTTTCGCTCCGTTACATACAGGCATTATACACAGAGTCATGTCAGAGAAGACACGGTCAAGGATGCTGGCATGGTGCACACAGAACATGGCATGATACGGTTTCTGCTGGACCTTAGAAGTCAGAATTCAACCAGGTCTTGAGAAAGACCCTCCTCCTGCACAGGTCACCTCCTGGTAGTTAAACAGTGCTTCAAAAACAGGTTTGTCGATCACAGTCATCACCCAGAGTTGTTTGATATCCCGGTACTGTTTCAGTTAGAGCCTTGAACATAAGGACTGACACCAGCAACTTGATTTAGTACTTTATGAGAAGCTAATTGACCTGCTGGTGTTGAGCCCTCCCACACTAGGCTGGACTTTCTTGTGGACAGGGCTTCATGCCCACATTAATTACATGCCTGTAGTCCAGTTACTAGGTGATGAAGTGAGGCAAAGTCGTTAATCACCATGACGAGGCACGGTAACCTCAACAACCTAGACAAAACTGATGGCGGAAACTCACAACTGCTGTTACTGAAGAGCTTGTGTCAGCAATAACTCCCAGGCTCTTCCCTAAACAAACCAGTGGTCTGGTGCATCTTCAAGCAGATGCAACTACAGCAGGCTGCAGGCTCACCAAAACGTTTTCCCCTGTTTCCAAGGAACACTTCCTACCTTTGCTGAGGACAGCTTTCAGGGCCAGACTCAGCAAACCCAGCTGCTTTTGTCAGCCCCACAGTCCTAGTTCTGGTTAACTAGGAGGGGATAGTTATCTAGTTATCCAAGAGGGGATCTTGCCCAAGCACTGAGCTTCTCTGGCGACCTTCTCCCTTTGTTACCACCCAGAATAAGACACTTACACAGAGCACTAGCTACCGTTCGATGATTAAATCAATAGGCTATTAGATCAGTTTTAAATAATTCAACCTGAGGCACATAATGTTGGTGGAGTGCCTCTTCATCCTGTTAACACTATCTCCAGTGACCACAGCTATGTCAACATACAAGGGCTTACAGACATTAAATCTCTCATTATCATTAAATCATGCAACTTTGTAAGTAACAACAGAAAAGCTACAGCAGGTGTGAACCCTATTTGCCCTCTAGCCTGTCCTTACACCTCGACTCGTAAGTCACTGACAGGGTTGCAGAGCAGGCTCCGGAGGCTGAGATCTGGAGGACCTGGTAGCACTGCCGCTGCCAACACGTTAAATACTGATGTATCAACATGCTGTGACTGCCAACGGGTACAAGCTGCCCTCTCTGCAAATGACTGAGGAGCTGCAACCCTCCTTATAGACAGAGGGAAGAGAGAAAGCCCTCCGAAGAGACAGCTGGAGAGGAAGGCTCCCAGCCCTCAGGGGGATCCTGCATCCCGCTCTGGTGCGGGACTTACCCAGCTCCCGCACGAACATCAAGAGCGAGAGACCCCTGTTGAGTCTGACCCGTGGACGGCACCCGGTTTGGGATGTGCCCACACAGCTACACCCAGAGATCAGCCCGGGGATAGATTCCTCTCCAGCTCCTACAGCTGGTGAAGCAAAGCAATTAACCTAAACAGGCCAGCAATCCCCAGAGTCGGTTTCTCATCCATCAGTCAACAAAATCTGCAACAGACACCGTGCAGTTTTGCTACGTAACTTGTAGTATTTGAACAGACACAAGCCCCTCGGGAAAAGGGACTACAGGACCTCTATTTTCACGCAGGAGCCAATGTTCTCTGCAGCTGTATACAAAAGAAGTATTTTCAAAAGCAGATGTAATTAATATGTGCTACTCACCTCAGTGAGGGAACGTGGCAAAGCCTCCGTCGCACTCTCAGAAGGGAGCCGGGAACAGGTCTGCTGGCTCAGGCAGGGTCTGAGTTAGGCCAGGATGTCTACCCGCAGGAGCAAATGCCATTTTGGGTTCATGCCCCGCGGGCCTGAGGCCCTGCCGTTACAAAGCAGGGTTGAGGAGTCGCCAGCTGCGCCCAGCATTCGCACAGGCCCAGCGCTGCGGCGGCAGGCTGGTGGTGACGGGGGCTTCGGGCCTCCAGGCCCGGGCATGGGCCCAGGGGTGACCCCCCAAGCTGCCCCGTGCTGAAACACAACCTGTGGGCGGTGTGAAGGCAAGCCTGGCTGGGGTCCTGCCCTGAGGAGAGCTGCTGCAGCAGGACCCTGGGCTAATCCCCGCCACAGAGCCCTTCGCAGCCAGCCCTGCTTGCACCTGGGCCACAGGAGCACCGGGCCAGGCCCCACCCCTCTGTGCCCCCTCAGGGCCCCTCCACAGCTCCGCCCCCTTCCAGCAGGTTCTCTGGCCCTCAGTGCCCCTCCACAGCTTCACCCCCTTCCAGAAGGTTCCCAGGTGCCACAGTGCAACCCAAACCGTCCACAGCTCCTCTCGTGTCCTGGGAGAGGGTCTTGTGGGGCGGGAGGGCCTGCCTGCCCATCCCAGCAGCAGGACCACCATGCTGGGATCAGCAGGTGGCCACTTTCCCCCAGGCAGCCCAGGGGGCGGCTGGTGCCAGTGGGAGTGCAGAGGGCTGCGCGGACCCGCCGGGATGGCGGGTCACAGCCCGGGGAGGCCCTGGACCTTTTATCAGAGAGGAGCGGGCAGGACTGACTGTGTGTTTTGCACTTTCCCCTTCAACCAAGAGAGGGCAAAGAGCAAGGAAGCATCCCCCATCCCCAGAGCTGGGGAGGGGGGCCTGTCCTCACTAACGGCGTTAGGCCTGGGCCCACGGTGACCGAGTGAAAGGCACAGCTGAGCTGAGCTGGAGCCAGCAGCGTAAGAGTGAGGAGCTGGCGGGGAGCAGGTTAAACTGGTCTCCGTGCTGGTGTTCAATGTGGGGGCAGAAGAGACACAAGAGGCGGTCACCGTGCCCTGGAGTCACTGCCTTGAGTGGAGGTCTGGAGCGGGAAGGGCTCCTTAAAGACAAACTCCGGTCTACAGGAGCCTCTCTCACACGGCTCCGCTCTGTACGCAGTGAGAGGAACAGTTACACGCTTGTGTATGCTAACACCCTTAAATTGGATTACAAGCACTAAATGAATATAAACAAGAGAGCTGGACCAGGAAGCCACGCGCAGCATCCCGGGACAGAGGCTCATCCCTAATCAACTTATTCAAATGGCTGCTCAGCGGGTAACGGGGAAAGCCGAGCAGAGACCGTGGTGCGAAGTGTTGGCAACCATTCCCTGGAGCCACAGGAACCCGAACATTCCCACTTAGCTTTTGTAAATAAAAGTATTAGCAATAAGCTAACCAGTAAAAATTGTCTTAGAGCACAGAAAGCTTCATCCTATCTGGAAGGAAATGATAGAAACGAAAAGGGGGCCTGGAAAAGGTGCCCACCCTCAAGGGGTGCAGGCCACCCTTGCGCATCGAGAACTGGATCTCGGGTGATGCGATACAGCTTGAGACCTCGACGGCGTTAGGCTGGTAACGCAGCCAGCGCCCTCTCCAGCATCACAGCGCCAGAGCTGTTCTGTGTGCTGGCACGGGGACGGGAAAGCTGAAGCTAGCCCCACGCTTTAATAGCAATGCAGCTGAAGTTTGGAGGAAGTCTGAGTGTCTACGTTTTCTCCTCCTAAATCATCAGCATCTCTCCGCTGGGGAGAAAAAACTTAGCACCCAAACACTCGTCTTATTTTTCGAGACTGAAAAATACCCCAACCCTTTTGTTACCCAGTACACCCCTGCACGTGAGGGAAGCTTCGGCAGTGCGTTGTAGAGTTTCTTTATGGAAAGATGCCTGAGAGGGTTGTCTTGAAGGTGGTTGCAGAAGGCCACTTTGCAGAGCGGTCTGCAGACTTCAAACTGCGCGTGGGATGCATATTTTCTTGGAATAATCCTCTTTTTGCTACTCTACAAAACTGGCAGGGACTTCTTTTCCTCTGTATATAGGAAGTGAGCTTGGCAATACTGAAGCCAGCCTAGAAAGATGTTTCATTTTGCTTGGCCAAATCGGGTCTTTCTGCCCTCCAAAGTCAGGGCAAGCTGCAACATACTGTAATGTTTCTATTTTAGCTGGGGAACGCTTCAGTTTGAAACATTCATTTCAAACGTTGTTAGACACCTGAAAAAGCCACCTGGGTCAACTGGATCTTTCAGAACTGTTTTCATCAGTGCTTGGTAAATACACTGAAATGTGGAAATACGTACGAGGTCCCCAGGAAGTCACTCGGTGCCCCCTTGCCCTGGCAGTGGCCGCGGCGAGGGAGACGGGGCTGGCTCGGTACCGCACTGCCGGCGTGATGCAAACCGCACTCAGCGGACAGGCTGTGCGGGGTAAGAAACACCCCGTCTGCTCGGCGCGGTCTCTAAAGGACTTTGCAATCACTTAATTTCTCAGCCCAGGGTTTTCTGAGTGGTTTTAAAAACCACCAGAGAACTGAACTACATGTGCACCTACCTCTGCCTTCAAGGAGGCGCCCTGGTGTCTGGAGTTTAGTTGGAGCTGCCCGAAAGGGATCAGTCTGAATGGTCTCAGTCTTAGAAATGGAGGCATTGGTCCTTGAAAAGGGATAATGAGGTATCTGCTTCAAGTATACACTTAAATTAGCCTCTTAGCTTACACGGTGTACGTGTACAGGTGAGTTAGAACGGATGTTCTCATCTGGAAGGGACCAGAAGACGGTTGGTGATGCTGGAGGTTCTCACGTGGAAGCAGCAGCTGCTGCAGAGCTTGGGAAGCTCCAGCTCTCCAGGACACAGCACGGTTTATCCCCTCTCTTTCAGGACATTTGATGGAACAGGGTTGCCCCTCCGCCCTCCGCTCAGGGACAGGCAAAGTAACTTGGTGTTAAGACAGTTCCCAAACCCAAATGTCACGCTTCAGCGCTTCTGCCAGTGGCTGATGGAGTTGCAAAGGGATTTTCACGGCTGCGCTAAGGTCACATGGATTTCTTTGTTTCCATTGCTAGAGAATAACAAACACTGACCGCAGGTGGAGACAGGGTGTCTGACTGATGTGCCAGGACACCTGATGGATGTGCCCTCCTCACTTTCTCAAGATCATACACATTGCATGAGCAGGAGTCAAAAAAATAATTGGGTTTTTTCTCTATCTAATCCCATCAAGGGCCGAGATTTTTTTCCCCATTCCCTAAAACATACATCTCGCCAGAATCTTCAAGGCATGCCTCCCACAATCGGTTCTCCAGTTTAACTGGGGACTGAATTATTAACGATTTAGTCTGAGAACTGAAACTTTTTAGTCTAAAACTCTTGGAGCTCAACAGCTCAAAGCTGCCTGGGAAAATGCAGTGGCTCAGATAATCTGATGATCATTTCTGAGTTAAATGACCAGGTCACTGGAAGGTCTCAAGGCACATTATCTGGTGGGTGAATATAATTATCTCCAATTATAATTAAAAACGGCAAAATCCCTAGTACAAGATAATCGGGAGGCCACCGTGAGCCTGCGCCACGATTCCAGACACGCTACGCTGTACAACAGACCTCCCAACCTTAAATCCGTCTGGTGTCCTCATTTTGAAGGGCATACATGTTTCTGTTTCACAGCAATAGATTCCAAGAAATTTTCCCCAAAATAAGGCTAAAAAAATTTCCCCAGACCTCACGAGAAATTAACTCGTCTGTTTTTAAGAGGTTTGAAGTTCCTTAGCTGGTAGCAGTTGTTTTAAAAGTCTGATATTCAGCGACGTGTCATGTAGGGCCAAGTTTCTAGAGCAAGGCATAAGAATTCCATACCAAGACTGATTCAGGCAACTACAGTATCTTCAGCTGACTGCAGGGCAAACAGTTTAGTACGCGACGTTTTGATACGCCATGCGATAGCTACCGTCGCTGTGTGGCACAGCCTGTCTCACCGAAGGGCCTGGGATCCTCACAGCTTCTGCCCTTGATCTTGCCCTAGGTGAGTCTGAACTGCCTCGGCAGCTGCTCCGAGCATGAAAACAGGGAAATTCAGAGATTCAGCTCTTCCGCCCCTTGGATCAAATGAAGGAAACAGTTATCTCATGCCTCTTCCTCCTCGTGTGAAAAATCTAGGAGGTTTTAAGAACATATGAAGTTAATGCATGAAAAGTGTGATGGAAGGCTCAGCCCTTTCTGCTACGGAGTCCATCGATGGAGCCGACTGACGTGCGACACGTTCACGTGAACATTAGCCTCCCCGGTCAGTGCCGTGCTCTGGCAGCACGCTGCCTTTCTTCACACGGCGTTACCTACGCACCGCGTGCATGACCTACAGCTCACCTCCTCGTCTGTTACACAGACTTTTCCTAACGCTGCAACCGGTATTGAAACGTTTTCCCTGTACGCCAAAAAGCCTAATGTTGGAAGCAGTACTTTCCTGTGGTTACCATCAGTTGGTTCTGTCTCTTCTCTGCCAACAGTCCCGGGAATACTTACAGTCTTGGAGATTTGTGCATGAGATGTCAAACTGATGCCCTCAGGCACCAAGGCAGATCACCTGTACTCCTGCAGCATGCCTGAGGGACGTTTGTCCATCTGTTTTTAAAAGGCTTCCAGTAATCAATAATAATATTGATTATTTTGCCTAAAAATTTCTTCCAATATTTCTGTGCCTTTACCGTAAAGCCAGCCTGAATCTCCCTTGCTTGTTCTTCATTACTGCCTGCCCTGTGTATCACCAAGAACAGATTATTCCCCTGTCTTTCAAAAAGTCTGATACATTTAAGACTTAGTCTGCTCTTTTCTAGGCTGACCCACTCCACCATGCTCATTTTCTCACTGGTTAAATGTTACCAACCTCAGTTCCCTCTTGCTGCTCTCCCTGAACTCCTTCCCATCGGCCCACAGTGGGTTGCAGAAGCGTGGTGCCCAAGGCAGCTGCAGCAGGCTGGGAGCCGTACCGTCGCTGGTGGAGCAGGGGGTGGTTTCATGCAGCTCTCAGGCCATTTTTTGGGTGTTCGTCCTAAGATGTTTTCTTTTTCACACCAACATTATGACACTGCTGCCCTGAATTCAGGCTGTGACACGTGGCAATTCCCGGGCTCTTCTCCGACAATTGCTACCCAGCCAGCAGCTCCCTGTCCTCTATCTGGGCTTTGTAACCGTTCCTGCGAGGTGCAGAAACGGAATTTTCACCTTTGGCATTTTTTTCCAGACTAGTTATTTAGCTTCATTTTGGATTCTGCCTTTGTTCTCCAATCCCCTTGGATTGCACTGTGCCTGGTGCCAGCAGAGGGGGGCTGCTGGCATGCCAGAAAACAGGGCTGGAATTCTGCACGCTCTCGATCCAGTTCAGTGCTCACCGAGTCCAGCGGCATGTAATCTGACAAGAACTGCATTGCCTGCCAGTGGAAAAATACAAGACTGGCCCCTGAACATCATGCAAACAGAGGAGACGAGCAGTTAACTTGGTATTTATCTACATACTATTAAATAAAACCCAAAAGTTTTAGGATTTAGAAAGTCCAAGGCATACACTTTAGGATGCTTTGCTTCCAAGTAACCTTCCCTGTCTGCCTTTCATTTTCTAAAAATGAAAGGCTTCTTTTGATTTATCTATTAGTATGCTTGCATGAGTGACTGCTTTTTTTATAAGGGAAGTTAATTTGGTTCAGAAAATCTATTTAGACACTAACACTTCAGATCTTGGGGCAGGGAGCATGTACCACCACAATATCTTAAATTTCATAACTTTGTTTTGATATAAAATTTAACTCAACTCACTTAAACCTTTCCCAAATGCTTTGAGATACTTCTCCAGCTTGACACGTCTCACAAATGGGCTTAAGTCACTTTTTTGTCCACCATTGTGTCACTATCTCTGGGAATACTGTTTCCAAAACTGCTTAAATTCCAGCTGGCGACAACAGAGCAGGCTGCAGAACAGGCAGGGCCTGGCCAAAAACCACTCGTGCAATTACAAACCATTTGAAAACTGGGAAATCGGTTATGATGAGTCCTCCTAACGCTCTAATGAGCATTTCAAACCCTTGTGGTAGATAAAACGTGTACACCATGTTTACAGCGCTGATAAAAAATAACTCATTTTATACATATTGGAGTGATTAGAAATTTCAATTTAACTTCCAGGTTCTTCTAATCAGCATGATCGTAAATTCTTCTGTCCTGTAAAACAAAGGAATATTCATTATAGAAGGTGGCAGTGCAAACCAAAGAAAGCACGGATGGTCGGCGGTACTGTAGAGGTCACTTACTCCCATCAGGAGAAGACGATGTAAACCATGAGTGCACACCCCACTATCCAGCCAACGGCAAGGAGTATAGGTACGACGAGACGTGACAGTGGGACTTGGGCTGGAAGAGAAAGGGTGATCTTTTTCAGAAAGGCCACATTCCATCGATGCTGGATTCACTAAATTAAACACATCAAACCCGCGATTATCACAGAGCAAAGAGATACCGGTGAGCACAGGCCACATTATCAATGATTGCTATCTTTAGCACGGAGTCACCTTATCTTGGCAGGCCTTCTAATGAGAATGCATAGCGAAAGCCCAAAGAGATTTCCACGCTATGGTCTCTGCAATCAGATAGGTACGAGGCTTAGCACTTCCAAAAGAAGCCGGGTACAGGGACCGGGGGCACGGTTCTGTCCTTGGTCTCCGTAGGCCACCAGGTGAACATCTGTACCGGCCTTTACTGATAGCAACAGTCCCGGCAGACCCAGGATTCAGTCCCTGACATGTACAGCACCTTCTAGAAGTCTCATTATGCTGCCACCAGTAAATCAAAACTACAGCGACCACTTAGCATTGCATCCATCTAAGATCAAGGTGCCTGGGGCTGCAGTGAGAGGCAGCTCTGTGAGCTCCCACACCCCAAAGGGATGTTTGCGTCAGGGATGCACAGCTCATCTCTGTGCTTTCTGTGCACGGTGCCCGACTGCCCTCTCCTATCCTATCACCGCAGCAATACCGGGTAGTTAAGGTCGATGTAATTATCTGCTGCAAGGGTGTTCCCCGCTTTTAAGTAAGAAAAGCACATAACAGTTTCTGATGTGAATGTGGCACCTGCCTGGCTGCATTGGGCTGGGCACAAACGTGATGTCTGGACTGTATCAGCACCAGTACTAGCATCACAGAATCACAGGATGGTTTGGGCTGGAAGGGACCTTAAAGCCCCCCCAGCCCCACCCCCTGCCACAGGCAGGGACACCTTCCATAGCCCAGGGTGCTCCCAGCCTCATCCAGCCTGGCCTTGGGCACTCCCAGGGATGGGGCACCCACAGCTTCTCTGGGCAACCTGTCCCAGTGCCCCCCATCCTCTGCGGGAAGAATTCCTTCCTGATGGCCCATCTCAATCTCCCTCTTTCCGTTTAAACCCGTCACCCCTTGTCCTGTCACTCCCTGCTCTTGTAAAAAGCCTCCTCCCCGGCCCCCGCCAAGAAAGCCCAGTTTTCTTGCAGGAAAAGCTAAAAAATAAAAAATTGAAGCTAGAACAAGCTAAGAAGTTACATGAGACGTAACGCAGGCCACGGTTCTTGAAGGAGCATGCAGAAGGCAGGGCCAGCACTTGATAGGAACATGTTTCTGTACAGCATTGGAATTGCAGGGACCCTTCTATCAGCTTCCTGCAAGTAGCGGGAGTTTGCTGGCGAGCAGCGTATCAACCTTTCAGATCATATTACTGCCCAACCTACTACAACATTTTAAAGCACGTCTTTCTGCAGTTAAAAGATTTCCCGGTATTTGAAGGGATTAATAAATAATGTAAAGCCACTCACAACCCCTTGCCCAGTTTAGATCAAGCAGACAGACTTTGAAGGGATGCTCAATAATTTAAAGGTTTCCACATTGCTCTTTTAAAGCTCTGCACAAGACAAACACCTCTCACCATGATACTTATGGTGTATCTACCGAGAGGGAACGAGAAGAGAGAGGTAGAAAATCTGCATGTGCTGCTATAAAAATACAAAACAGGTAAGTAACTACGCAGCAAAAAGACAAAATTCTGCTCGGAAACTGGGTGTCCTTTTGCCACCTCGGAGTCCCTCACCTGCTTCATTTAAAGACTGTTATGCCTTTGACACTTTGTAAGGTAAAGCCGCTACTCCTGGGAATCACTTCTCTTTACTTGCCATTTTTCCTAAAGGTCCTATTCACATGAAGGGCTGGATCCTGCTGGGGTACACGGAAGAGCCCTGCTGGGGTGCTGTTGTGTCTACTGAATATGGTGGTTTGTTATATGAGATCCAGTTAGACAAGAGAGGCAGGCAAGTCCTGATGGATCAGCAGGAATGCCCAGCATTTGTCATGAGGCAGCAAGCAGCTGGCTCCGAGGGATAGAGTTTCATGGGAGTCACTGGGAGTACTTATGTTTCATAGTTTAAGAACAGAAATGACCATGAGGTCATTTGCTCTGATCTCCTGTATGTCACAGGACAGATAGCCCAAGACCTGAGTTGGAATGAAAGTGCTTGGAAGACTCTACGCTATGCCATGAGCAGGAGAGACGGAAGTGCGAGATACGGGCAAGGCTTGGGCTTGGCTGGGTGAGACATCCGAGCAGGTAACCCATCCCAAGGCCTCAGAAGAAGGTGACAAACTCCAAGGTCCCAATATTTAGCCCAAGGGAAAACTACCCTGAGTCTAAGTCGTAGAAGCAATTACTCATTTTGGCGAGGTTGCCCAACTGTCTCGAAGCCGGAGCCAGGCTGGAGGCATGTGCGGGCAGGAGGCAGGCGAGACCAGCTGCCTGGGCATTGCGACTCCCGCTGCCAGCACCAGCCTGGTCCGTCTGAGGGATTATGGCCACAGTACTTTTTAAAAACTAAATTTAAATACAAATAATGATACACATCCTACCAATGCCAAATATGCCTAAGCACTAACTCCTGGTGGAATGCCAGTATAATTCCCGTGGATATCAATGAAAACTAAAACGAAGAAACAGCACTCAGTATCCTGTTGTAGCTGAGGTTAGTAGAGTTCCACCCTCCTTACCTACCAGTGGTAATGGTGCAAAAAATGGGAGATGAAAGTCTTTGAAAGCTTTTAATATAGCTATGAAGAAGTACAAAAAGGTTACTTTTACAAGAAGAAGTACCACCTGAATAACTGTGTACACAGCTAACACCGTAGTGAGGCTGAAAGCCGTGTCGCCATCCGAACCTCTTCCCGTGAAGTAAACACAACACGACAATGAATAGAACGGGCATTTGTCCCAAACGCCTTTTCTCGCTGGAGAAAGGGGCAGTGTGCTTATCATGAAAAAGCCATTATTAAAATTTCATTTTGCTTTGCCTCTTGGGCTTTGTGGGGTTAAAATCGAAATTATTACGCGTTCCCCCAGCATTACGCTCTGATTTCAGCTACACAGACACTATATTTAAAACACTGTCAAACATCACTCATTTTACATGGCTCCTTTTCATTATGTTAGTCAAAATCACAGCTACAAAAAACATTGAGGAAAACAAAACCGGTAGGATTCAGATAAATACGGGAGGAACCCAAGCTCCTTTGAACTCATTGCTGTTAACAGAATTAGCTGTTAAACTGAGCGCACCTTCCTACTGAAAAGTAAAACACAGAGTGTGTCACAGCCGAGCATTTTCCTCTGACATTGCTCAGATTTAGGCATTTTAAGAATTCACTGTTACATTCACGATTAACTGTGCATCTTACCTGGCTCTGCCATTCCTTCCTCTGCTGGCTTTATTGGCAAGTTTTAAGGTTTGTCTCTGCAGTTGTTCCTGTGAGCCTGGGATGCTTTAAATAGAGCAATATTTGGAATGTGCTGCAGCTGCCTTGCTCACTGATGCCAGTTTTGGGCTATATGCATTCAATTGTCTAAAAAGGCAGGAGTTCAAGGTTACCTCTGCCTATTCCTGCAGCTGCACATCTGTTTCAGAGAAAACTGAATAAAGAGGGGTCATTTTTGGAAGAGGGAGAGAAAGAAGGGCAAAACCTGCTTTATGGTCTCTTCACAGCCATGAAACACCACGTGATACATTCACATAATATTTATGTGCATCCACATATTTAGCGCATGACAGGGATCCAGCTCTCAGTCTCCGATGTCTTCTCTCGGCCCAGCCCTACCAAAAAGCCAAGCCAAGTTCTAGTCAGTAATACTTGTATACATATTTGTATCGTTATTAGCTACTTGCGGAGCATCACCAGGTATCTCGTACCTCACAAAGCACAGAGGTACAGTTAGGGTCTTCCCTCCAAAAGGTCAGAGTGTACAGTCATCATGAGTCTTACGGGTAGTAAATAACAAAATTCAAGGAGGAACATTCCTAAAATAATCTGGGAATGATTTTGTCCTAAATAGGATAAATCATTACAAAGTGCAGTTTCTAATTCAGAAGAGAAAAACCATGGAGACAAGTGCCAGACCTGAGAAAAGGACAAAGTGCACATCAGCTTGTGTCACATACAAGGAGAGCGCCGTATAAAGACCCATCAGAGTGACCAATAAGCGTAAGGAACCCACCCAGAATCTATCAGGGCAACGAAGTCCTGGAAAGAGCCAGGGACACACTGCCACACCACACGTTGGCCAAAAGCCACCAACCAACTGCTTGCAGATCACCCCATCTCAGAGCTGTGCCTAGATACTAAATGAAACAGGGACGCTTCCTGTGTGCTTCCAAAATGGAACAGGACACAAATGGCTGCTCAAAAGCCATCCCATATTGCAGGTACATGGGATGTTTTGAAGTGACCTAATCTGGATGTTTGCGTAGGAATGGGTTGTCTCCCAGAAGGCAAAGCAGTGCTGAGAAACGCATAGTGCAGATCTTCGCAATGAGATGATCCCTGCCGTACGTGCCTGTTGATTAAATACTTTACACTAAAAAATAAATGTCAGTTATCACCTTTCTTCAGCATTGCTTCCTCTCTTCCAGTGGCTGTGGAGATCACGTCCTCCCTGGAGCTATTATATCTGACAGCCTGCAGGAAAAGGATGAAGGCAGTTAGATTCTAGAGCACGGCGTGGAAAAAACACTGCCTTTTCATGCCAACACGATCTCACTTGTTCTAAAGCAGGTCCATAACTCAAGAATTTAGTTTTGAAAGAACCAGAACCGGTTATAATGGAAATGCAATCCCAGTCCCTACCAAGGAAAGGTCTGTTCCTGAACACGGGAGCTGCTTTCCAGGGATCCCTTCTCCGTTCCCTGCCTGCTCCATGGCTCCAGAGGCAGAGCAGAAGAGCACAGACACAAGTCCGATGCTACACCCACAGAACAGTTGGGAGAGGCAGCCTTCAAAACACCCCCAAAAATTGCAATTAATCTGGGTATGTTTACGGAAATCATGGGGTTTTGTCCCAGATCCAAGACTGGAAACTGTGGGCTCCAGGCTATGAACGACTTGTGTCCATCTGCAGAGCACTTTCATCGGGAATGAACGACAAAACAGAATGGCAGTGGAATATTTTAGATACAATTCTGTGTGCTGCTGTGATCAGGATCTTAGCAAGGGTGTTAGCACACACGATGTATCCGAGCGACACCGAGTTCTGGCAAAGCTTTACTCAAGACAGTTGTATTACCTCAGCGAAGAGTTCAGCCCTGTGGATGGGTTTCCCTGCACACTATAAACAGTCCTCTTTTTTGGTCTTTTGAGTTTAGCATGAATTCTACGATGATGACCACAAATACCTGAAGCCAGGACATGTCACCTAAGGAAGTTTTCATCGACTTCTGCAATCAAGACCTTGTTCCTCAGTCAGTTTGTGCCGTCTCTTAGGTTCTTGTGTTTCTGTTTGCACAATGAGATACTTCAGAGCAGGTACCCTGAGGCATTATTTCCAGTCCTGCAGATGCAAGAGAAACATTGAGCTTTATTGTCTGCCCACTAACACCCAGTCCACACCAGTAAGTCTCTGCTGACAGCAGGGACTGATGGCTGAAGGCTCAGACTCCCACTTCCTCTGGTAGGAGCACAGGACTTAAAGGGTGTTTTGGGACCTGAAACACTGTCTACCAACTAACAGCAATCATGTGATAACATCTTTGTCACAAATTTTAACATCATCTTAAACCCAGTAATACTTCTGGGATCCCCTACTTGGCAGAATTTCCCACTGGCGGGTTCCCAGCGGTTGTGACAGTGCTTGCAGCATCTCCAGACCCCCGTGTCCTTCACAATAAAAGCTCCATGAGTCCCCTCAAAGGATCACATTCATCTGCGCACTCGCCACAGGACTTCCACTGGTTTCTAGACACCAGTTTGGTCAAACAGGTCTGCTAACACAATAACTGAAACGGCGTGTTCTCCGAGTACTGAAGCACTCTGGTGCTGGTTATGCCTAGCATGTCTCCACTGCCAGCTTTTGCCAGTCCTCTGCAAGGAGAAATTGAAAATTCTCCTTAGAAAATGCTTGCCTTTCCCCAAGCACCACGTAAAGAGAGTTATTTCGTTCCTGCTTTCCCCAAACGGGTGTTCTCTTAAAATGAAACTCAGGGCTATATAACAGCTTATTCTGCCCTGCACAATGCAGCGTATCACATCATTTTGAGACACAAGAATAAAAGCGAGCTTAACATTCTTTGTCCAGCTTTGCTATAAAGCAGACTTTCTGGGATAAGATCCAATTTGTTGTAAAAAGAAATCTGACTCTGTTCTCTGTGTAACGGGTGTATTGAAAAAACCACCTCTCTGATACAATAACTTCATTGGCTGCATAGCTGTTCCCGTAAGAATCCTATCTGTTTTCCTTCAGCTAATTATATATATGCATCTGATCTAATGGAAATTATTTCTACCAGGAACCATGTATTCCTAACAAGACAGTCTGACCTTCACAGATTGGGATCTTTCCAGGCCTCGTTGCCTTAAGCAAGGACAGTCACCGCTGTTCACAACAGTTTTGCTAACCACAACCCTGATTTAGCTGCAAGCACAGTAAGTGCTGTGCTGCAAGTCGAAAGCAGGAGGCTAAGGAAGTTGTAACTGCAGCAAAGAGTAGCGTAACAATATAGACATTATTTTAAACAACACATCTTTTGTTTGGGACGGAGGAGTGAACTGCAGACGTGAATTCTCCAGTAGATCTCAGTCCAACAGGCAAAAAAAGGCAGGGGGCCAGTTTCAAAATAAATAAAAGACCCAAACAAGGAGGGTACACAGTGCTTGAGGAAAAACTCAATGATGCATGGCAAAAAAGCATCTCCTTTTACTGAAGAACAATGCCCATGAAAAACTACTCCCACGTTTTCATTTGTGTTTCAAATTACACTATAATTTGTGTATATCTTTTCCTCTGTATTTGCTCTGGGATGATGAAATACCCAATGTTCAGGCTTAACTCAGCTAATCGTGGTCAGAAACAAGATCTCTTTAAGTACCTTGGTGAACTGAAGGCTAAACCAGATTTGTCTCACTTAAATCTTCCGAGCAGCCTCGTTGACTTCGGTCTCATTAACTGCTGAAAGCTAGGAACGCACTTTAAATCCTCTAAATGCCTTCAGTACTTTAAGTGAATTAGGGCCAAAATTAGGAGGAGGAACTGAGTAAGCCAGCAGAGCTGGAGGTCTTTCCGGAAGAGAAAGCAATTTCAAGGGGAAAAGTAGTACTGATGTTTTAGAAAATACTAAATTCTCTTCTTCAGATCCATGTGGACTTTGTCCAAAAAAAAAAAAAAACACCAACCAAACCCAAACAGAAAACCTCCTCACAAACTCCCGCTGTTCCCCCGCGAGGCTGCACGTGCCGCCAGCCACGGGGAGCAGCAAGGACCCTTTGCAGGCTGCTTGATTGTTTCTGTGCCAGAGCGTTGGTGAAGGGTTGGAAGGAACAATGTCCCCAGCTGTGTTCACACGTATCCCACCTCCTAACAAAGTGCGTTATTCCACTCACTGCTGGCTTTTGGCTGTTCCTTCAGTCCTACAAAGGAGTCGTATGAGCCGGACATGGTTTGAAAGACCTGAGGCTGCCCTCGTCCAAGCCATTTAACTGCTTCTGCCCCAGTTTCAACAAGGCCAAGTGCCGGGTCCTGCCCTTGGGCCACAACAACCCCTGCAACGCTCCAGGCTGTGGGATGAGGGGCTGGAAAGTTGCCTGGCGGGAAAGGGCCTGGGGGGATTGGTTGACAGCGGCTGAGTATGAGCCAGCGTGTGCCCAGGTGGCCAAGAAGGCCAATGGCATCCTGGCCTGCATCAGGGACCAGTGTGGCCAGGGCAGGGATTGGCCCCCGTACTGGGCACCAGTGAGGCCGCCTCTCAAATCCTGGCATCAGCCTCGTGAGCTCTGGGTTTCCTCTCCCTGCGTTGGTGCTGCTTTCTTGGATCGTATGTTAGGGGAAGGCTGAGCTATACACAATCACGTGTCACCTCACTAAGAGGCAAGCTCTTCCCCTTTTGTGCCAGAGACAGGATTTCTTCACAGCATGGTCCCCTGGAGGAAGGTGGAGGACACAATCGAGGAAGCAAACATCAACTGCCTGGAAACACCACCACGGATGGATTTGCTGTGCTACTTCTGCTGAACTGGAGTGATTTAGTGTCTGATGTTTGGGAAGCAACTCAGAACACCTCACTAAAATACCACCCATCTTGCAAAGAAAACTGGCAGTATTTATTGCTTAAATAGCTAATATGTTTAGAGTACCTTCTGATCTTTGCAATTTCCCCAGTCCCATCAACCATGAGAGCGTCAAACTTACATTTTGGTTAGCCACACTTCTAGATGTTGACTTGTTTCAGGCAACATCTGAAAGTCTACATCCAGCATTCGGCAGACTGGCAAAGAAATGCTTTCAGTTCTCCAAGCTCCATAAGATTTGTGTAAATAACTGTAGGCTACACCACTTTGTCTTAGACTAGAGGGACATAGCAACTCATCTTCACAAAAGGAATGCTCCAAGTCATAAAACCTTTATAGCTTTGTAATATCGGTACTAATTTTTTTAAACCCACATTTCTTCACTTTCTTCAACTGAGCTTTTTCTTTTAAAAAACCCTGATTTACTAACAAATTAAGACCTGTTTAAATGTCTTGAATTTTTCTTACTTTGCTACACTCTCTCATGACATGCAGACTAACACGTGAGAAAGTATCAGATTATTGCATTCACAAAACAGATGTGTGGAAGATTTGCCTAATGAGACGCATTTTTAGTCACACCATTCTTAGCATTCGAAATCTCCCTTAAAAATTGCTAGAGAATACTTCCACTCACAATTCCATCGCCCTATTGTTGATTTATTCGATAACGATGCAACTGAAGACCTGAAAATTTCCATTTATTAAGCTACTAAATATTTCATTCCACACGCTACCTCCTAGGGCTCAGGGTATACATGTCGTTTCTCTTGGCAGAGCACTTCAGCTGCATGCTGGGGTACCTGATAAAAAGACGTAAATATAATGGAGAAACGGCGCTGTCAGTGTAGACATTTACCCGTGCAATCCCCGCCGGGGATTAGTTCCCCACTGGTGTCTAAAAATAACATGGATAACGATGTGGGGTTTGTCTTTGCACAGTTTCATTCCAGTGGCTGCTGAGTGAACGGTAAGTACCTTTCTAGCAGGCACAGGGATAACCGCTGTGAATAAATCTGCCTGACACATAACTTATGAGAAACCGTCTCCGCTGGGTTTCTTAGTCCTGAGCTTCAGACAACTGGAAGGCGAGCTGCGCTACGAAGCGAGGCCAGGCAATGCAGATTTCAGCGCTGCCACTTCAGTGGCCAATGTCTCCCCGTGTAGCGTCAACCAGAGCCTGGCCAGGGTTCCCAGCCGGTTCCGCGCAGCCTGCCGAGACCGCGGACAACGGCCCACCCCACGGGGACGGCAGGACGCGAACAGCCGAGCACGCTTCGCCGCAGGTAACCGGAGACAAAGCATGCTGCGGCCCTGTCGGACCGAGTGCTGCGCACCGTCACCTGCCGCTGAACGGAACGGCGCGCAGGATACTAAACGCTTCCCAGGAACAGCTTGGCAACCAACGCTGCCCAGCGCAGGGTCAGCCATAGCACGATTCAGATATTTCGTATAAAAACCTCACTGAATTTCTTCCTCTGCAGTGATTATTATTCTGGAGGGAAACCCACCCCATCGCACACCATAAATCACCGTGGGATTGATGACTAGGGAAACGTCAGCTATCTGGGGGATGCATTTAGGATTTATACATCAGTGTAACCTGTTGGTGTGGCTTTTGCTGTGACAGCTGAATAAAAGTTGGCATTTTCCTCATAATTTAAAGGCATTGAACCTGCCGCTCGGATTTGCACTGAATCTTAACTTCTTGATCAAGCTGCTCGGCCCAAGTTAAAGCTCCAGCCTTGCCATGCTGCATTTTCCATGTGACTTTTCCACTATCACAAAACACAAAAGTCAATAATTATTCCATTCTGTTTCTTTGAATAAGAAAAGTTAACCTGCAGCGCGCCCTGCATGCAGCAGACGGCCAAAGAGGCTGCGGTGCAGGCGTGGGGAGCGTGTTGGGCAGTGGCCAGGAGCCAGAGTCCTAACCTCTGTCACTGCTCCGTTCTGCTGGCAAACGGCTGAGAGGAGCCGCAAGCCACCCCCAAGACAAGGAGAGACCCCGCACTGTTCTGCAGTTCTTGTGGCCGTGACCCATCTTCAAGCAGCCAACTGTGTCTGAGAACCTACATATTCCAGCCTAAAAAGCTTCCGCTGGCTCCAGATGTGCTGGAGGAAGGTACAAGGCAGCAAGAGAACAAGGCACACAGTGCTGTTTTCACTATGTTTAGAAAATTCTTTCCAACTCAGTCTGTGGCCAGCAGGACCAGTGCAGGGATCACCCCTCTGCGCTGGGCACTGGTGAGGCCGCACCTCGAATCCCTGGGGTCAATTTTGGGCCCCTCGCTGTGAGACAGACACTGAGGGGCTGGAGCGTGTCCGGAGGGACACACACAGGGAGGTGGTGGAGTGACCATCCCGGGAGAGATTGAAGAGAGTGGACAAGGTGCTCAGGGACATGGGTTTGTGGTGGGCTGGGCAGTGCTGGGTCTCAATGGTCTTAAAGGTCTTTTCCAACCCAAACGATCCTGGGATTCTAGGATTCTCATCCTAAAGACTAGCAGGTAATTGATGGTCACAAGCACAGAGCAGAAATGAGGAACTCTGTGTCTGACCTGCCTGGAGAAACCTGAACGCACAGTGTCGTCCCTGCTGGGCCAGTCCCTACTCCAGCCACCTCCCCTCGCCCAAGGGCACACACGAGAGCTTTGGGGGGCCTTTCCCCTTCCCTGGCATTGCCTGTGGCACAAGGGCAGAGGGGGGAAAATGAACAGGATGAACAACACCCTGAGCTGCTCCCAGACGATTTCTTCTCCTTTAGCCCAGTAGATATGCTCCCGCCTTCCCTGGCTTATAAGGGAACTGCTCTTGCAGGTGAGTTGAAAGTTCAGTGCTCAGGATACATTTTTACCATTTCAGACTCAAATGGGCATGAAAAGCTTTCCTCAGAGGCTGGCTGAGGTGGGGAGGCAGCGGTGCAGGAGGCCAGGAGCAGCCTGTGACGCTCCAACGAGGGGATCCTTATTCTCCAGCACTTGGGTTTTACTACAGTGTCCTGGCCATACCCAGAGAACGAGATGGAAACAGCTGCCTATTACATGACACTTTTGGTGATCCTGCTCTGGCAGGGGGGTTGGACCAGATGATCTCTAGAAGTCCCTTCCAACCCCTAACACTTTGTGACTGTTGTTCCCTTGTTCTAACTCCTGAAAACCACTGAACCGCTCAGCTGGGATACGTGTTCCAGTTCTTGTTCAGCCCTCAATTTCCTGGTTGAAAACAACTTAGTAGACTGAAGACACTGCATTCGAAACAAATGCTGGCTTGTGTGACCTGAGCTCATGTGCTGAGCAAAGTCATACACAGCCTGAAAACGTATTGATTTGATCTTACTGTGTCCTCTGACAGAACATGAGATCATGCCAGCAAGCAATACAATGGCAAAACACACACTGGCTAAAGAAAAAAGGATATATTCATTAGCATAAATTGTGAAAGACTTTCTAAAATGCTGTATTTATTTTTAAAGATTTAAATAATTTATTTCTTAATCTCATCATTCCAGTTAACCATAAACACTGGATAAAATGGAGCAGGATGTCCCCTCAGTGTTAGGTTAACGGTTGGAGTTGATGATCTTAAAGCTGTTTTCTAACCTAAAGGTTCTACAACTCAACGATTTCTTCAGAATCTTTTATTCTACATTTTCCAATATATTAAAAAACTACAACGCAACTGAGCATGAGCCAGCCCTGGAATTTGTGCCCTAAAGTCACCCACCCTAAACTGCACCTTTCCCAGCAGAAGGACCTACAGACATCTTACTCCCTCTTCTTAAAAACGGGGAAAAGCCAGTCTGAACTAGGCTGGCAGACAGTGAAAGGGGACAAAATTCAAAACCAGAAGAACACAACTGCTGATGAAGCAAAAACATACTAAGGTCAGCAGAGACACTGGACTGTAGCAGCTGAGACTCAGCTGTAAGGAAACAGCATTTATACGAGCAGCAGAGAGCTCTGCACACTGCAAACTTACCGCTTCCATCTGAATCCACATGATCCCGATGAGAGATTTGACACTGTCCGCCCGGTGGGAGTGGTTCAGCGTTCCACTGTGATCCGAAGATGGCTACTCAGGCCATTTCTCCCTCTTTGTCCAGCATAAGTCTGCCTGGATTCTACACCTCTGTGGAGATGACAATGGCCCTTTGCCTTCCATCTACTGGTGGGACAACAGGAGATGGATCCGTGTTCCTTTCCTTTTCTATTGCTTGTATTTGCCTTTTTAAATGAATCCTCTATGCTGGGGAAAATACACATTTTAAAAATTACCAGAACAAATAGTTTAATTCATAAAAGCTTTGCTAGTCTTGAAAAACCATTAAAAAGTTTCATCCAACCAGAAATAAACTTCTCAAAAACATTCTAAAATTGACACTTTCATGCACAGATGTGCCAAAAAAAAAAAAAATTACTAATTTTATCTGTAAGACCATGGCCAGGTTTACTAACTAGGCGTGTGCTGTGCACACCAAGCCCTTCAAGGGAAGGCAGCTCCCACACTTGTGCTGCAGTACCCTCTTGTGACAGACGGCGCAACTTCAGAGTTACTGGGACCCCAGGGGATGCTCTGTGGCATCACTCGGCTGAGCGCTGGAGCCATACGCACAGGAAAAGGGGTGGGTTGGGTGTTTCTAAGAAACGAAATATGCTGCATTTAAAACCTTTCTCAGGGAAGATATATTTAGTGTTTTGGGGCTTTGGAAAAGCTGTGTGTTTCCTGTGTCCTTGCCCCGGCTCAGATGAATCCTGCTGCAGTTAAGCACCTGAACCTCCCTGTGCCCAGCCTGTGGTACCCGTGTGCACGAGCCAAGAGATGCTAAAAAGTGATCGAGCACTGGCGTTTTGGCTACTGCTCAGATCACTTGAGTGACTGGGAGCAATATCTACAGGCAGAAACACAACTTTGGTGTTTGTTTGACTCTAGTGCTCCCGCCTTTCTCATTTCTGTAGGTTCTTTACTGAGAACGTATTTTGCCCCAGACTGAGCTCCCTGAATCTGCTGGTTTTTGCTTCTTGCACCTCAGAAGCCGGTTGTGTTACTGAATCACAAAACCAGGGGTCAACACTGGCTAATTAGCCTCCTCTTCTCTGGAGCAGCCACAGATTGTATGCACCCGTTAAATGTGGCCACTGCAACGGGTTGAGGCTGTTTCCTAAGCAGGAGCCACACACCCGCCTACACCTTCTCACCTCACCTTGCCCACGGGACACAGAATTCATGACACGCATTTGTTGCTGTGCAGGTTAGACTGAACTGCTGGGATAATCATAAGCCATTTAACTTCTCCAGGACTTCAGGAGTCAGGTCCCACTACCCAAAAGTCTTCTCTCCTGTCCGAGTCACGCTGGGACAGCTGCAGCAGCCTGCGCCCTCCTGCTCCGGCTGGGGTGGGTGGTTGCCAGCAGATGGCAACCCCTTCCTGCAGTCCGGGCAGCCAGGCCAGGCCGTGGCTCAGGCATACAGTGTTTGGAAAAAATAGAGCTGAACGATAAAAAAAAATACACAGCATTACTATAATGAATTATTTACATTGGAGAAATATTTTGTCCTGCATTTTTGGACACAAACCTCTCCTCTTCAGATACAGACCCTCAGAAGGAAAATAAAGACCAGTTCTCCCTTCCTCTCTCACCCACCTGCACACACGGATATACACTCTTAGCAAGGTTTTCTTTCTTAAACACTTAAGGAACCGTTCCTTTTCCAACCTCCCCATGATTTATCATAGTCACGGACATCAGAAAACAATTTAAAATAATCACCCCGTGAGAAAAGATCCCAATTTAATCAACATTCGGAAGGCAGCTCTGCCTGCAGCATCCCCGCGCTGGGAAACGTTTCCACGATCTACATTATGGTTACACTTCTCTTAACCCCTCCCTTGTTTTCTATGGAGCAAAGAATAGATGACAACACTCACCTGTCTCTTCTCAAAGAAGTGGCATGTTCTGTAATGCATCCCAAGTGACAAAGGATGTCACAAGTAAAATTTTGCCAGAATTGGTGTATTTTTTGCTATTTTTACCATTTACTTACGCGTTTCTAGTAGCACATTCAGAATAAATGTTGCACAAGGTCATAGACGTGGGATACACCCAATGATAGCCCTTTGCATGTTTCCATTGCAACGCCAACCTTTTAATGAGCAATTTAACAGGGATAGCTTTGTTAACACAACCAATTAGTCGTCGCCTCAGACAAGGTAGGCGTAAGACACTCACCACGTCAAGCAGAGACAACACGTGTTCTGCTTTCAGAGCTCCGGCCCAGCCTGCAACAGCTTGCACATCCTCTCCGTCAGGCTGACCCGGCAGCCCTTCCGCAGCCTTGGCTCCAGCACCCTTCTCCGCCTTCCAGTTCTACAGCTCAGCCCGGGGGCAGCCAGACCCTGAACTGGGCTCGAATATGCGCCTCCTACCAAAACCAATAGTTACCTTTTTAAATAGGTTATTCTACTTTGTTCTATACATTTACATGCAATCAAGTGAATATTCACGATGTTAATGAAAGTGGAAGCAGTGGCACAGACTACAGAAGCAGAGTAATTTGGCTTTACCTTGTCAGTGAAGGCAGATGGGTCTATAAAATCCTTATCCAAAATATAAAAAGCCAATGGTTGTTTTTGCAAGGCCTCGCACCCAGAAACTCACCACTTGAATTACCCCAGTTGAAGTTAACTGTTGCAAAATGCCGAAATTGTTAGTTCAGTAAAGGGCTTTCCTCAGATAACCTTTATTCTTGTTTCATTTATGCGAAACTGAAATAAGCTGTCTTTAAACCTCATAAAGACCATGTTATCTTCTGGAACGGCTTCAGTGCTTTAAAATCAGCTGCAAGTACAAGGGCACACAGAAAAGTCCAAAGGCTAGGACAAAAAGGAATAGAAGATACTTTTGAAGATTTTTATAGGGGAATAATTTCTACAAATAGCCTCTTAGTAAGTTATCTTGAAGTTTAAATTTAAAGCAAAAATCCATGGAGAGATTGCACATGGGCTGTATTCAGTGTGTGGAAGAGATCAACCCCCCTGGGGGTATCGTAATCTATAGTGGATTCCATTATTGGCAGAAAACAAGAAGTTAATGTTTTCTGAGTGTACCTCAGAATTATTCTTTCATTTTTATCTGAGCGCCAATGCCTTTGCTAGTTTGGCGCATGCTCCAAACTAGGCATCGAGTTTTCTAGGTCACCAAACATAGTGAAATCCAAGTGTTCCATGTGTTACGTGAACAGTTACAAACATCAACTGCCAGCAATAGTTTAGAACATACTAAAAGCCTCCATATAGGGAGGAAATAGAGGAAACAACTTCATTTCAAAATATTTTTAAGTTTTTCAGACATTGCCTAAGTGGACTCGATTTTGTTTTCTCCTGGTAGCTATTTCTGAACAAGCAACGCAAAGTTTAAACACTGTCAAATGCCAAAGGATGTTTTCCTCTAAAGGAATGCTAATTAAATTCATAGCACAGGTAACTGCACTGACTTTACATTCTGTACGTATTCTGTGAGATTCAAACCGGGACAATCAATATTCAGCGTCATGGGTTTTATCTTTCTGTACCGATCTATTAACATGCATTTCTTAATTGTGTAAAGTTATTAAGGATCTCTAACGTACTGATCATCTCCTTGATGACTCTTCCTGCAGCTCCTTTGCCCATGAGCTGTTGGGTGTGAGCCTCGAGGCGCCAGGTCCTCCTGCATCTCCTGAAGACTGGTGGCCACATGTCGTAGCCAACACTGCATTGTACATCACTGGATTGGCAATATGGCTCGATATATTTTTAAAATCAACTGAATTAAATATGATCCCAGAGAATTCCCACGTGTCCTTCACACATGGCTTAATTTAATCTTTGGAGCATTGCTTCTGTGACTCCTCCCAGGAGCAAAGAATGGTCGCAAACCATGCCACCCGCTTGTCCTGGCCAACACAACTCCACAGTGGCGGAGTGGTACTCGCCAAAGTTCTGCCCCAAAAGCCCCTTTGCTGCAGGTCCGATTGTCTCATGGGGAAGGAACGAGGGCAGCACGAACCGTAATGTCCAGATTTTAGCCAAATCACGTTATGACCTGAATGTGGCAATGACAGCATAAAAAAGGTACTTAAACTAGAGTGACAGTCTTAAAAGCCTCTTTGTTGGCCTTTGTCCTGTGCCTGACAAGTGTCTCCATGCCAGCCATAGAGAGGGGCTTTTGTGCCACCAGCTCATCTCAATCCGGCCGCATGCCATCATGTGGAAACAATTTCCAGGCACCCTTTGCCTGGACTGCCTTTGTGGCAGCAACAGGTGAGGAGCGCTATTCCTTCCGCTCATTGTCACGGCCACGGTGCATGAGGCCTCTGGATTGATTGATCTGGGGACTAATGACTGACAACATGGCACGTTGCAGGCTCGTACACGAGACTTGGTGAAGTACAGTGTAATTTTAGTTGCCCTGTTTTTAACTTCTGTACTGCGCTTATTGCTGGAACATCCCTGAACGTCACTCCACCTTGCAGCACTGACACCCTGCACCCCACTCACTTCAGGGAGGCTACTCCAAAAGCATGAAGTTACGTATGTATTATGTATATGCATATATAAGTCACTAAGATCAGTTTTGGTCTCTCTATGCTATGCCCTGGACTCTGAAATTGGAGCGCCGACGTAAGAACACCTTCACAACTGAAGACACCTAAAAACGTTACCCTAGAAAGCATCCCGCTGGCTGTGCTGGCAGCCCAGGAGCTGGAGCGGTTGCAACGCGAGCTGTGATGGCACGACGCGGCACATCCGTGTCCCTGTCCGTGCCGTGACAGCACTGTATGTCACTGCCGCGTGCGAGCGGCTCTGCAGGGCTCCAGCAACGCCCAGTCCCTCTTCCTGAGTGTAAGGTGTGATTTATGTACCTGTACGCTCGTAAGACAGCCCAGCCTCATTCCACAGAGGGCAAAAACACTCTGGGAGGCAGCAGCCAAGGCTTACACTGCACCGAGATCGCAGAAAAAAGTGTGAGATCACCTCTGAGCCGAAGGGCAGCTCTCTGGAAAGCATCCAAGAAAATGAGCCCTGGAACTCTACTGGCAACCTACGTAGTTCCCTCTAGCCTCCCCAGAGTAGTCAATATGCTTTAAAACGTCAATAAATGAACTTTCTCCAGTTAAAATAAAAAAGCTTGGACAATTCTCTCCAGGCTAGTAAATAAAGCTGACAGAAGGAGCTATTTTTGGAGTTCTTGACTGACTTCCATGAGCAGCATAGGAGAGCCTGGGCATTTCTATTCACTCTGGCAAATCATTTATTTGGAAGAGCTCTCCCCTGTTCATCTGGGTATACCCACCAAGCTCAGCACAACAGCATCTGCCCACAGTAATATCGAACCTCAGGATCCCAGTCTATCGGCAGCCCTATTGATTACAGCTCCCAGACACATGAAAGCAAAGGATCCCATCAAATAAACAGCCTCATCTTTAACTACTGCACCTGGAAACGCATTTTAACATTCAGCATGAGATAATGTTAACAAATTCCCAGTATTGCACTTATCCTTATTTAAAAGGCTTAAGGTATTATACCCCCTTCTCCCTGCATAAACCAATTCGAGTTATATAATGTATGTGGATTTGCTTTGACCCGATTCCAGATGGCAATATATTATTAAGCCAAGGCTGTACAATTGCAATTGGGTGGAAAACAGGTCAGGATTTTATTACACGTCGAAACTCCCAAACTGTTCTGAATATTTCAAATTAAAAAGGCAAGTAGAAAATAACCCTTGTGTTGGAACGATCCTATCGCATTACCTTGCTCATGAATTTATATTGGGTGCATATTTTATCAATTCTTTTGCTACACTTCAACAGCTGTATGTGCAGTTTGTTATGACAAATCATGGGACAAACCAGGGCTGGGACTGCAGATACAAGAGAAGGGCAGCAGCAGCCTTGGTAGCTCCTGCTCTCCCCCCAGAGTGGAAGAGCTTCAGCTCAGATCACGCAGAGACAGTTTCAGATGAAGGAGGAGCAGAAAGGCAAAGAAGGGCTGCAGAGCAAGATCTCACACGCCATGGGCCTGAAGGCTTGCTGGTACTGACCTCGTCTCCAGGCAGGACGTTGAAGTCTGACTGTCAGGCGGATGTACGGTTCTCAAAGTTCATTTAAAAGAAAAAGGGAAGAGATCTCTGAAGCAAAACAGGCTTCCTTCCAGCAATCGGAGGAGCATCCTTGCCTTTTCACTCTCTATCAACATCTCCTTTGAACCAAAAAGCCTGCAGAAAGTCAGCCTGCTAATTTCCCCTGTCAACTCTGGGCCAGTCTGCAAGAAAGCCATTAAATCCATTAATTCCCAGCCTTGTCCTTCCCTTAACGCATGACGTCAATGCCGCCCGCGTACACTAACTGTATTAGTGGGCTGCTTGCTAGTTTGGCTTCACTATTACACTGCTCAGCTCCTTCCTGGCCTGTATCAGTCCCCTCTCTATTATGTTTCTAGTGTAATCAGTGCTGTTAACTCATTTACTGTTAGCAGTTGTTTCCGAGTTCACTGAAAGCGACACCAGAACTAGGCTCTTGACTCCCCAGTGCCGACTGTAGTATCTATCAAGGAGTCTCTAATAAGCCAGATAGTCCTTGAAATCAATCAGCATATTGATGCTTCTCTAATTTTTTTCTCTTTGGGGGAAAATATAACGACACAGATCTTAAACTAAAACCAGATCTTAAATTACGGGACTGTCTCACAAACAATATATCCCAAAACGACTGACATTTATGTTCCCATACGCATATCCACTGGTTTCACTGCTTCAGGAGCCACCTAAAAAGGATTAGCGCTGTGAACAGGCAGCTGGAGGGTCGGTTCCCTGGAGCAGTTCTTCGTACCCCGCTGCGTTATGCCGGAGGGCAGATTACTCGCAGCACAAGCCAGCTTTCGCATGCCAGGCTCCTTGAGCAAAACAGCCTCATTGCGCACAGATAAAATCAGGAGGGTCATGTTCACAGATCCAGCGGCAAAGGAAAGAGAAATCCAGCCGGACCACGTACAAACCCAGTCTTTTATATGTCTGATTCATGCTGCCTCACACAAAGAGTATCTGAAATCCAAGTGTGTAACAGGATAAGGAGTTAGACAGAACATAAGCAACTACTGTTTCTGAACTATCCCATTTTCCTTGTGTTGTTACAGTGCTGTGTGTGTTGATTTCATAAACAGTAGCAGCTCCAGGAAACAAACAAACCCAAAACAAGCCCAGATCATTTCTTTTTATTCAATGTCTTTCTCAGCTTCACTACCGAATTATTCTTAATAGCCTATTTCTGAATGACTCCCCTACATGTTTGATTTTGATACATCCTGCACCTCTGACTGCTTCCCCAAAACCCTTATACTGCTTTATAAGGAGAAAAAAAATTCATCCATATTCATCACATTCATTATCTGTGTCTCCCGATACGCAAAAACTCTTTGCACCACAAATGAACGGATTTTCATTGCCACAAAGGCATGGCTCCCAGCACAGCGCTGCAGCATCCCTGCATGCGTCGCCACAGCAATGGCTCCATCCCGTATCCCCCCCAGCCAGGGCTGTTCCGCAAGCAAGGTGTTGTAAACAACCTTGCGCCAGTCCGATTTGCATGTAGAATTCTCGGGTGTTTATGCACCGTCAAATCACCTTCTCAAGGAAAGATACACGTACTGTACACATCAGGTAAAATTTGCTTTGCTACGGAACCCCTGGTTTCCTGGCTGGCACAGCGGGAAGGTGCTGCTGCATTTCCAGGGAAGCGCAGCTGGAGGAGCGAGCCAGTTGCTGGACAAATTAAGCTAAGGACAAGGAGCAGGAATCCTCCTGTGAGCTCTCCTCATGGGACACATTCCACGCTGTTTCAGAGACTATGCTCCGTGTCCAGGAAACATTTTCCCTCTGTCTGCTTTCCCCTCGGCCACCCCAGCAACCCACCTGGCTCCTGCCCCAGCCTTCCTCCACAAAGGGAAGCCCAGGGCTGCCCTGGTGAGCAACCCTGCTGGGATCAGAGCAGCTCAGCTCCCTCAAGGACTTACCTGGAGACTAAAAACCCTGACTGCACAGATCCCCAGCACCTGCCTTGCCCACTTCGCAGAGACAGGATTAAACCTGAGCTTTTGGCTGGGATTAAAAAACCCCAAACATTTTTCTCTGCTGCCATATCCCAAAATGAAACACACTACACCCCCCTGAAGCAAATGCTGAGGAAATAAGTTCTCCTCTCCGATTCAGTAATATTTGAACGCATGTGTGTGGAATCAAGGACTACAACAAAGTTGCTGATCATCTAACAGAACTCAAGCAGGCCCGTACATAGCGCGTTTGGCAAAATTCTTCATTTGAGACAAATGAATCCTTAACAAAGCGAGGCTTCACTGCGCTTATCCAGCAAAGTTCCTGCCCTCAAACGGGGCTCAGCACACTGCGTTCCTATCACAACAGCAGTATTTAATCAAGGGAAGTTCTATGATCTAGACTATTCTATCCCTATCCCACAGTTCCGATTCAAATATATATGACAAACAAGACCTTTTCCACTGTCTTCCACCTCCTCGGTTGCTGTCATTGCCAGGTACAGGTCCTCCTGCCTTTGTCTGAAAAAGCAGTGGGTGCCTGGCTGACAAAAGAGCTGCCATACCTGCCGATTCTGTTGGCACACACTCTTCTCCAGTGCAGCAGCTGTGGCAGGGGGCTCTGGAGAGCCAGCCTTTGTTTTCAGAGGCAGACCCAGTCCTGTTTATTCCACTGAATTTTAATCTAAAGCATAACATTCTCCATACATCACTCTGATCCTTCTTTTTTTTTTCCAGTTTCCAGAGAGTTAAAAGATTTGACAAGGGGCCAAAAGAGACAGAATGTCTGAGCTAGTTCCAACTGCACCTAGAGAGTTCTGCTTTGCTTGAAGAAGCTCCTGGTCTCCATAGTTACCAAAAAAAAGTTGAAAAATAACTATCAAGTGTTACCTTAAATGCTCCCATCCAGCATGAAAAAATAAAAACGCTCAGAAACTCCCAGTCTGACAGCTCGCTGGAGCGTGACTCTGCTTCTTTCCGCTCCTGTGGGCTGACTCCATCTCTGGACTGGGTGATGCTGGGCACTCCCCACCTCGCCCTGGGCAGAGATAGGACTCAACACATCGCTGTTACAGCCCAGGATGCAGATCGAATCCCATGCACATGCTGATTTTATTAGGTTTTAATAGCCATCATTTGCTTCCTTTGGCTGCCTCAAACCCCACAGCTGGCAGCTTCAACCTCACACCTACCCTACCACTGCTGGGTAGCAATAGGCACAGCAGGAGTCCTGCCCAGGGACCGCTGCCATCTCCGCCCTCCCTGCTCCCCTTCCACAAACCATCTGGCCTTGCAGCCACCAGCACCGCCCCAGGCACCCCAAACCCGGGACAGCCCACACACTTGTTCTATGCTTGGCGGGAGTAAGAAGCCCAGACAATTCACACTGCTCTGAGGGACAAAGTGCCATAAGCTACGGGACCAGTTTCACAGCTCCCGGAAATCCCTCTGCCAAAACCAGGACCAGAGGCTGAGATCTGTTCATTAGGCTGATCAAACAGAAGGTAAGATGCATGCATGGAAAGCTGAAGCCACCCTGCAGCTTTCTCCAGTAGAGATGAAATTCTGCTTTCATTTATAAAAGGGCAAAGAACAAAGTCTCTGACTTCCACTAAAGAAAAAGACCAAACATAAACTAAAAAAACACCACCAAAACCACAGAACCACCAAACCACAAAAAATCAAACCCCCAGAACATTTCAGAGGGCCCCCCATCGCTCCCCACAACCGCCTGCTCTCTCAGCTGCCCAGGAGCCGTGCCGAGGCACGGACGGGTACAGAGTCCCACCACGGGACCGTAACTCCCGAGGACACATGCACACCCGGTTTGACGCACGGCTCATCGGCACTACCACAAGTTCAACCCCTCTTTGGCTGTTCCTGCCTGCACCCCGGGCTGTGAAGACAAGCAAGAGCCGTGCTTCTCCCAGGGCAGAAGAGGAACACCTGAAGCCTCCTACCAGAAGCTTCCCATGTGCCACCAAGTAAGGTACACTTGGCCTCTGGCTCTTGACGATGCCAGCCGAATGCTCTGGCAGATCAATTTTGTTTTCCTACTAGCAGCACTCGCTCCTGATGAGCTGGCGTATTAAGTCTTGACAACATAATAAATTCCCCAGCGCAAAGTGACATATGCCAGGGCTGCCACATGGAGAGGCCAGATGGACAGGCCGGCGTGAAAATACCCCCCACAACATTTTGTCTATCAACAACTTCTTGTCTACAGCGTGGAATAGCGAAAAGGAGAGGAACGATGCATGGCAGGGATGATGGAGGAGAAATTCTAAACAAATTCTGACACCAGAGAATATGTGACTTCATTAAATCTTCCAAACCTGACACCCCTAAGTATCTCCAAACAGTTATTAAATACATCAAGGTGTGAACCAGTCCTGTGGAAATGAAAGGACCCTTTTCAGTTCAGAGTACCTAGTCGTACTCAGACTTGTGCTGACAGGCAAGTAAAAATCCCAAACTGCAAATGGCAGCAGGATGACAACAGAGTTGCTGACAGAAGCCTGTTCTGCAAATACGCGACAGTCCCTGCAGCGGCTGCAGCAAAAGACATCTGACAGTTGACATCACTTAAATTTGCTGGGCAGTAGTCACAAAGCTGGATCTACCCTTAATGCCCGAGCAAGCAGCTTGTTACCCTTTAATGAATGTGTTTGGCGGGTATCCAGTTATTCTGCCCAGTTCCATAAAGGTGTTGGCGCTGCTTGAAACCCCAACCAGTTCGTCAACGTCCCACCACGCTTCTGCTGCCGCCGCCTCCCATCCACTGCCGGCCCTTTCAGCACGGCCTTCGAACGCGCGTTGAGCTCACTCATCGTCGAGAAGCAAGCAGACAGGTTTGACAGTGATGGGAGATGGCTTCACCGCTATGGAAGAGAGGGCAATAGGATCCATCCTTTACGGAAATGGTTTTAGAATTACTCCAACTATTATTTATTGATTGACAGTGACTGAAACACGATAACCAGTTTGGATTTCCCAACTGTTTCCCAGAGGTGTCTCCTCTGCAGAAGGAACGGGAACACAACCCCTTACCAGCTCACAAGTTTCACACACCACACCCCCCCCAGAATCCAATGGCGACCTTTTGGGTTTGTTGAAGAGACCATTAAATAAGCTATTCTCTTGCCCAGCAACTTTCCTTCCACCTCCTTTGCCATTCCTTAGATGGAATAGGTAAACAAGATTATTATTAGGGAAATATATTTATCCCTTGAAGTTTCTCCAGCATTTGTTAATTTTTCCATACCACTGCTTCCATAAAGTTATTCCAGCTACACCAACAGTGTTTTTTATGGGAAGTGACCAGGTTAATTGGTCTATTTTTAAAGAAATGTTTAAATAGATACCTTCTTACATACTTTTCCCAGCAACGCTCTCTCTCCTGCCTCCTCTCCACGTCATTTTGCGATGAAGCAGGCTGCAGATGTCTGACCTACGCCGACGACACCACATCGCGTCTGCATTGGGCCAGACAGCCAGGTTTTCACCACTACACACAACACAACCCAGCTCGGCTGCTCTCGGCCAGACAGTCAATGATCCAAATTGACTTCTAATTATTTATTAGCAGCTCTTCTATTCCTCTTTCTTTCCCAGTTCCAGATTTCTCCTAAACCTTTCCCCACGTGTGAGACGAGGTGATTTGTATGCACCGGCTGCGCAATTGAGCAGATGGATCTGACAGCAACGCCATATCCTTCCACCAAAAATGACAGGATAATAAGTGGAGATCTTGTTAAACTTGGCTACCATAAACGAAACTGCTTGTTTACTAATATTTCACAGCAAGTCAGACCTGCTGACTGCTTCACTTGCCAGCCGCTGAACGTGTTGGCAGCTGCTTTTCGTAGGCTTAAATAAAGAAGAAGAAACAGCCGCACTTTCTAGAGGTGGTCTGGTCTGGCGCTTTTGGTTTGTTTGGTTTGAAGTATTTCAACCGTCATTGATCAGTATTTGGAATGAAATACACAGAAAGAGGCAATTCAGAGCAAAACCACAAAACCAAACAATCATTTAAAAGAGAAAAAACAGCTTAATTTTTTTTCTTGGTATGCATTTGTTTTCAGCAGGAGATCAGACTTCTGCTTAGAAATGCCAAGTCCAAAAAGAAAGGGATTTAGAGGGCCTGGGATCTGATAAACCACCACAGTTGAAGGTGTTTCTCCTGCCTTGTTTTTCAGAAGAATCGTGTTGAAGGTAGTCTAAAAAGAGTTAGAAAACATTTTGGAAGATTCGCCCCAGTCTTTTCCTGGAATGGCATTAAGTGAACACAAATCCTTCTGGATTCTTCAGCGGTCCAGCGTCAAGGCTGAACCTAGCTATCCTTTCTCTTATTACCTGTGTAAGGGGTTCCCATCCTCCTGCTGCTACGTTACCTGTGTAGGATCCCAGCCTCTCCCTTCCTCCAGACCCAGCATCACAGAGAGCCACGATGCAGGCGTGAGAACACTCACGTACCTGCATGCAGTAGAGATGAGGCCGCAAACCAGGATTTATGTTGGTCATTTAGTGAGGTACTGGAGCATCAGAAGAATATTGAGACAATATATTGTCACGAGAGAATGATGAAGAGGATGCAACCTGTTCTTTGGCACACTGCACACGAGTGGCAGCATGCAACTCCTGCCTTCAGAGGTCCAATTCCAGCCTCAAAAGTTCAGTTCACATTCAGAGGAAGCCGTAAAGGCTTTAATGGACTTACACACGGAGTAATCCTGCTTGGTTCAGTGTAATGTGATAAAAACACCAAGTGTGCTTTCTGGTAGGATTATTTTTACATCTAAGTACCAGTCTGTTGTGCTACTGTCGTGATAAAAACCTCTTGCTCTAAGCCAATATGCATTTTAGAAAGTATAGGCCAGAAGCAAATTTCCACCTGTCAGCATCCCAAGAGTATAGGAAAATACGGATGAGCTCTCCCAAGCCTTTCCACACTGCACCATCTCTGGAAATTATAAAATACCAAAACATGGGGCCTATGTTTCAGGGACCTCACCGTGAATGAGAGCGAGCCAGGGCCAAGCTGGCATTAGAGGGCAGCGCTGGAAGGATCTGCCTCCCCCATGCCAGGGTCGAGCTCCTGGACAAAGACATTCATGTCTTTAACAGGCTTGCTCTCAGTGTTTGTCAGAATCAAAGAAATCTTCCTCCCCTCCCTCAAATCCCTGGTTTCTTCTCCGTGGCCCACAGAGGCTAACCTGGCTCCCTAGTACCTGCCGAGTCCGACCCTGCACCCAGAGCATTTTCACGCGTGCTCGGGGAACTAATGCCTTTGGGTGTCCAGACCCAAGGTCGCTAGAGACCACCCAGCAAGCAGATGCTTTTCCAAAGATGCTGCTTAATTACAAGTCATTAGAGAGGTAATGAGTCTGTGGCATCTCAGCAACAGTTTTCTTGCCACTATCTCATCCTTCTCCTTTAATTTATAAGGATAATTATCTACAAACTTTCTCTTTGGAAATCTCTCCTTCAGGCACTACCTTCCAGCAGAGCCCGCTTTGATAGGGACCAGCCTGGAGTGTAGCAGCAAGCATCACCTTCCCTCTCCTCCTTTAGCAACACCTGGAGCAGAAATTCATCCCATGCAAAATTCCATGATATTAGTTTGTGTTACCAACATCCTGACCACGTACCACCGCTCTTGTTCTGGTGCCTTGGCTCTGGAAGGCAAAAAGTGGATTTTGTCTGTCTTATTCCTGCTGCATAAGTGATGGGATACATTCCTTTCACGAATGAAAGGATAGTCTCATCTTATTCACCTGACAGAACGAACACCTCCTGGTACCCCTCCTACAGCCATCAGGGAGAAACAGAGATTGTTGGAGACCTTGCCAACACCTCTCCAGAGTACCATGAGGAACCTGGGAGGCTGATGCAGCCTGGGGCTGCCAGGCTGATGCAGAACTGACCCCTTGACAAACGATTGTCCATACACGCAGCTCCTGAACTATTCAGAATTACACAGCCAAGTTTTGTTGGGCAGAAACTATATGTCTCTCTGGAACGTATATCCATTCAGTAACCGCTGGACTGAAAGTTGAGCCTGGCAAGGCTTTGGTGGATCAGAAACCCAGAACTGCCGTGTTTACAGCATTATTTTCCACAAGTCATACTAGCACTTTCTCCACAGCTCTTCCACTTTAAAACAAAGGAAAAGACATTGGATGTGTATGACCAATGACAGAATTTTGGTCTGATTTATACTGTTACATAGCTCATACATAGTTACTGTTACTCCTTGTTTAAACCTTCACATTCAGAAGCAGAAGTCCACTGTTGCTTGTATTTATTCATCCTGCCAAGCATCCAGCATCTCTATTAAGTGAAATAGAAGGTGCTGCCAAAGCTGTCAAAGAGATAAAAACCATTTCATTTGGCACCGGACAGAATCCCTCTGCCTGATTCCCAGCAAAGACCTACAGCAGGGAAGGGCTTGCATCCTACTGGCCTGAAACTGCATGAACTCAAATTACTGGCAAAAGAAACCCACACTTGCACATCTTTTGAGTGAAAAATAGAAGTGCTTTTCAGCAAGGAAATAAAAGGGACAATTTACGGGACATGTGTGCATCAGGCCTTTTCCCTGCACTCCTGCTGTCAAGTCTAGCAATATTCCCGCTGCAAAGCTGGCTCAGTATCGTGCTTGGCACAGGGAGACGAGCATGGAGACCAGAGGCAGAGGAGCCTGCTGAGGATTTATTTTTCAAATTAGAAACTATATTAATGAGTAAATCTTGGTTTATCTCATGTAAGCACATATTGGCTCCAGGGAAATCCAGGAAGATGAATTCCTCTGCAACTTTCTCTCACACTGCTGGATGGGGAAGGATCCCACTGCAACGAGATCTCGTGGTTCCTGTGTTCCCACAACTCAAACATGATAGATCAATGTAGATCGAGGTAGATTTTAACTCTCCATCGCCTGGCTTTGCTTATATGGCCTGGAGACGTTTCCGTCTTTGTTCCCTCTACCCCATGAAGGATGCCAGCAGCCTTACCCCAAACTGCTCTCAGGTTTGGTTTTTTATTCCATCAGCAGATTCCCTGTGCTCACTTCAGCCTTTCTAGCTGAGGACAAGATCTCTGGAGAACAGCAGAGACTTTCTGGTGGCATACATTCCTTCATCTGCTAAGTTAACATGCCAACAGGTTCTCTCAGCTCATGCTTCATAAATCCCCTGAAACACTGTGCCCTGCGTGTGTGCAGGACAAAGAGCCAGCACTGTGAGTCCCAGCTCCGCACTCACACCGGCCTCAGAGAGCTAATGAGAGCCCAGTTAAAACCAGTCCCCTTACACACCCTGTGTGTGCAGCCAGAGACTGAAGCCTCTTCCAGAGGGCAACACGCATTCAAGCGGACTGATCCTTTGCCCACTGACTACACAGATCGAAAGAGAAAATCGGAACGATTATCTTCCAGGATTAGGAATGCAGCAGATTAATGTGAAATCCTCATTTTATGCAAATGCTATATGCATAACTAGGTTTTCACTCAAGCTATAGGAAAAAAGTGGGAGTACAGGTCAATATAGCTACTATTTATTTAAATGAATTCAAAACAGCACGTGAGCCCTCACCCTTAGGAGGACTAGGCGTATATTTTAAATATTTAACATCCAAGTCCCAAGACAAAATAAATGCAAGGCTGTTAATTATCACTGTCCCTACTCAGCATCGCCTCTACTTGAAGATCAGATATGGAAAAGTGCAAGAAACCTCAAACACATTTTAAACCCAACTTCCATCTCCAGTGTTATCCTTTCAAACATCTTTAACTGGACCAACCCTGGGTAAGGAGTGAAGAAACTGAACCCGTCCTAGCACACACCTGGGGAATCTCCCTCCACTTCAGCAGTTACTCCCTGGATCTGCACTGACTTCCAGAACCCACCTTTAGTACTTGATTGCACTCCTTTGTTCCGCTGAGCTCTGCCCTGCCAGAGCAGGCACCTGGACCCAGCGACATTGTCATTTTACCGAAGAAAGTATTAGCAGTGCTGAAAATAAAAAAGGCAAATTTACATGAACTGCAGACACACTGCAACTCTCCACGCTCTGTTTTCTCAGCAGTGTTAATTTTCAGCAGAGCCGCTCCACTGAATTTCAAAGTGTCACTTTAGACTAAAACATCTTTAACTGAAATAAGATTTGGGCTATAAATGCTTCAGACGTGAAGCACTAAATTAAAAGAAAGAATCCACTTTTTAAAGCCTGTAAGTCAAATGAGTGCTTGAAAACTAAGCATGAATTAATCATCTGCTTCAAGACATCTGTTGCCCTTAAAAATGTGCTTCCTTAAGACTATTATTCCTTAAAACGGGATCACATAAATACTGTCTGGCTTTACTGACGAACTGAAGTCTATATCCAGATGTACTTAAATTAACCACCCACCTAATGCCATTACAGAACATTGCCGGAGTCGGGAACAACCGAGCTTCGGGGCAAGAGCTGTCACACAAAGGCGGTGGAGCAGATCTAACTCAGTGCTTCACCTCCAGCGCTGGTCACAACAGGGAAACAACACCAAGGCCAAGCGATGCTGCATGAATGTTCTGTCTGAGCCGAGGGGAACCCTCCTGAAGCCCTCCGCTCTCTTGTACCACTGGACAGTGCAAGTGGGAACTAGCAAAGTGACCCGGCCAACCATGGTACGGCCACTGGGAAGCCTGTCACACCGCTCACGGAGTACAGAGACGTTACAGACTCCTGCACTGACCTAGACCCAAAGTTCTGGGCCGCTAAACACCAGAGTTCCCACTCATGGTGTCATTTGGTACATGGCCATGTGCCCTGCACACCGGATCTTACAGTTTGGAATATGAAGGAACTATTTAAATTTAAAGCAGGGAGATTGAGATGGGCCATCAGGAAGGAATTCTTCCCGCAGAGGGTGGGGGGCACTGGGACAGGTTCCCAGAGAAGCTGTGGGTGCCCCATCCCTGGGAGTGCCCAAGGCCAGGCTGGATGAGGCTGGGAGCACCCTGGGCTATGGAAGGTGTCCCTGCCCGTGGCAGGGGGTGGCACTTGGGGGGCTGTAAGGTCACTTCCAACCCCAACCGTTCTGGGATTCTATGGTATCTCCATATCATTATAAAGCTTGAAACAGAAGTTCTCACTGCTTTTAAACGTACACACTAGGAAAACCAGGATTTATCTGTATTTGTAAATGCTCAGCAAAGCAACTTGTAAAAAATTTAGACAATTCAGAACCTCAAATTCCCTTAGACCATTGTCACCCTTCCTTACCCCCATGTCTCCACTGAACACGCATACAGGAAACCAAGCAGCAGAGGCAGGCATTAAATCAGCGTAACTCCACGTGCAGAAGAGGCTGAGCGCACTCCTCAGGCTGGACCTGGGCCCTGGAAATACTGCTGAGACAACGGCAGCGCTTGAGTCAAGTCATACGCAAAGACACGCCTCTGCTGCTGAGGGTTTACCTATCAAACCACTCTGTTCTTTAAGCAAAGGACTAACGAAGCCACTGCAGTAGCTCCAGCTGCCCTCCCTCCCCTGACCCAGTCTTACACACACAAACTCGTACATCTAACACGGTATTGTCTGTGAACAGAAAGAGGAGGCAAGGGAATTCAGCTCTACGCTGTACCGGGACTGCGCGCTCTCCCATCAGCTCCACCAGATACTGAATCCACGTACTAAAGAGCACGTGCCAACTGCCGAGTTTCTCTATAATAACAAAAACCAGGTCCATGCTCAACTAGGCCAGCACAGGCACCTCCCACTTTCATTTATTTCTGTCTCAATCAACGCAGGACTTGAAAAGATAATCTCTGACAGAAATTCAATTTATTTCTCCTTCGGCATGTCTGAGCAGATCTGTAATCAGTGTAATCACTTCGCCACAGTCTCGTACGTGTGGACTGAGGGTCCTGAACACTGTTTTCCCCATTATACATAGCAACGGCATTCAAGTCTTACCAAACCAAACCCAAAGAGGCAGCGGTCCAGGAAGAAAACTGACCCAACGGGCTTCTGGGGGAAATTCTGGCTGCTCTTTCTATAGCCTTCACTTTTTTTACATGAAATGCTTTATTCTTTTACAACTTGATCTTGTTTATGATGAGAATGGGACGCTAATGAAGAAAGCTCTCTGATCAAAGCATTTTAGGATACAAAATACATTTTAGATTACAAGATATATTTCTTACTAGGAGGATTTATGATCCCATAAGCAGTTAAATGTTCATAGATGCCCGTTGAATGAGATTAGAGAGACTCAAGGGGTGTTCTTGGAAAGGGTGAAGGAGGTACCACAGCTCAGGGGTCTGAGCTGCCACTTGAGCCCCTGGTCTGTCTCAAGACGGGCTCTGCCACGCAGCAGAGCCTGGCATGTAGGATACGTCCTTGGCTGCTGCTGTGCTCCCCACATGCCCCACTGCCCCCCGGCTGCAGCCCACACCGTGGCCCAGAGCCGTGGGGCATGCTCAGGGTGCCCTGTGCACCAGGTCTCAGTAATCACAGCGATGGGCAGAAAGAGGCACAGTAACGACCGGACTGCCTCTTGCAAGGGGAGGGCAACAAAACCGACCTCGTGAGCATCCACATGTCACCTACCCTCACAGGAGGAAACGTCACCGCAGCTGGTACAAGAACTGCAGTGGAGAAGAACGGAGGGTTTGTGGGTTTGTTGTTTGGGGTTTTTTTGAACTACCCTGCACAGCAGTGACCCCGCCTCGAGCACCACGCAGCTTTGCCATCCTCTCAGGCCTGCACAGGCGGACTTTACAAAACCTGATCTCGAAATTCAGAATTGAAATGTTACTCCTGAATGACAAGTGTGATTCACCACCTCATCGGTCACGTCACACCCCCTCAGCCCTGCTGAAACACAGCATGACTGGCCCAAACAGACCAAATGCGTTCAGAAACAGTGGTCCACGTATTTACTTCTGTTCCTCACGCGTTCTGATGCCTAAAGTGAGTGCCTTCCCCATCCCATCACCCACAGAGAAATCACTCCTCTGGCTACCTCATTTCTTGTTTGACGCATCAGTGGTGAAGCTGACTGGGCACTAAACACCTCCTCAGCCCATTAGGATGAACAGAAGATGCAGAAAAACTTCCTAGGAGATTTTTTACCTCTTTGCAGCGCACTGCTATCAGAACACTCTGCCAGGAGTGAAGATGGGAAATTGGATCCCTAACATCAGGGTATTTTGTAGAGCTCAAAAGCAGGGGCAGTGGATCTCCCAGTAAACAATCACATAAAGGTAACTAGAGACCCTCTTTGCTTGTCAATTAAAAAATGTAATTTCTTATAACTAATACTCTGATCTCACTTTTGCTGTTAACTGTTCTCTGCAGATTCCTGAACAGATTGCTCGATGCATTCTTTCATAAACTAGGAAAGAAACGTGGGCCTGCTCACCCAGGATGTGAAGCGCTAGGCTTTATGAGGTGAAAATAATTCCTTATTCCCCTCTCCGATTTCTCCTGCTAGGCAATACATGTATGCATTAGATGAGAAAGGGCTAAGACACCTTCAGCATTCATAACAGATTCTTGCTTTTAAAAATCCTTGGCAAGGCATACTAGAATAGTACAGATTCTGAGTGAAGAAAAGAGATTGTTTCTTCCATCTGCTTCGTACGTACATGCAGTTAGGGTGGAAGACAGCTTGGAAAGGAATTATTACGAGAAAAGAATCCATTGTCAATTGCTACTGAAGCCACAGGAAACAAAATACTGCAGAAATTAGGGATCTGTTGAAAAGGTGGGTTTTTTCTTTCAGGAGGCAGAATTTTAACTGAATAATACCTTTGTTTGGTTTTGTGTTCTGCTACTTCACGACCGAGCTTCTGAAATAAGAGCATGAAATAACCAGAAGAGCTATTTGTAGCATCCTGGCTGCACTGGCTTTTCATTTTCATAAAGGCCATTCACTCTTTTGCAAAAGAGATAAATAACACCCCTTTCAGCAAATGCATCATCCTAACACAGCCGAAGCTGCCAACAGCACTCAGCCACTCCTACAAATATTTATAGCTCCCTCCTTCCCTGTGCGAAAGAAATCTTGGCCCTCGCCACATGACTGATTGTTTAGGAACAGACACACACAAAAGCTTGTCATTACTTGTAAGAAGTTCCCAGCAATCAATTATTCTGTTCAGAATTAGGGGAAATGACAAAAAAAATAGCAAATGAAAGCATATTCAAATCATCAGACACTTGCATCCAAGAATGTAAACATCCCTGGCTGAGGGAGATGCCCCAGTATTTTATTTTTGAATTTTCAACTGTTCAGAAAGTGGCACAGGGCTGAAATAAAACTAATATGTACCAATATTTAAAAGAGTAAATGCAAAGGGAGGTAATTCTTGCCTAAGAGAGCGATATAAAAATTGGGCAAATTAATGAAAGTAATTAAAAAAATATTAAGAAAATATTGATTTAGAGAGAGTTAATGTAATTAATGCCAAGAAAATGGGATTAAAGAAAATAGATCTATTAGACATCTTGTTTTTTATGAATTGTAACAGCTCAGTCCAAATAGGTGAGAGTGATGATCAAGTAAGAGTGATGATGATGTGTGTTTAGTCTTCCATAATGCTTTTAATCAGATGCTTCATGATGTTTTCATCAGAGAAAAATGCAAATGATATTTACAAAAGTAGAGCTCCATCCTCTAAAGAATTAAAATAGTTGGGAGTCATGATAGATACCCACTGAACAGATGCTTCAACTGCAAATATTTCAGCCAAAACGATTAAAAGCCCTCACATTATAAACATAAACACAGTCTGGTACAAATCACGTTATCTCCATGCTTTCCACTGACATAACTGCCCCTGACACGCTGCAACTGGTTCTGGTGCCCTCGTTCACTGAATGTCGCTGGAAACATAATTTTCACAGGAGACCCCAGGAATGAATAAAATGTTTTTAAGAGAGAGACTTTTGGGGGTTGATCCATGCAGGATGTCAAAGAGAAGGCTGTGACTTCACATTTACGAGAGAGAACTTGTGTGGTAAGAGGCCTTTCGACTGAGCGGCCAGATAACACATGACCTCATGCTGGAAAGTGAAGTTAGACAAACATCAACCAGAAATATTTGGGTTTAAGCACTGAGAGTAATCTGCACTGGAATAAGTTGAAGGGTGCAACAGATTCTGCACCAAAAAAGCCTTCACATGGATTTTCAAAAAGCTGCAGCCTTGTTCATACACTCTTTAATTGATTTTGGGGAAGGACTAAAAAATGGATGGCCTTGTCAGTGTCTGAATTGCAGGTTGCTGTCTGTTCTATCCATATATCTGAAAATCCTGGCTCTATACCATGCTTCCTGTAATCTACGTACCAGCACCAGATGCTCACAGAGGTTTAAGGACCAAGACGAGTTCAGAAAGCACTTCGATTCCTTGACAGTGTCCATTTATTATCCAATACACAAGGTGACTGACTTTAATTCTCCAAAAGGGTCCCATTCCCACTGTTACTCAGCACCATGTTTTAGCATCGCTGAGCTAAGCGTATTACCTCCGGGTGAGATTTTCTGAGGCAGCGATCATTTCTGCAGCAGGAATTCACGGTGAGACAAACTGCTGTCTGCAATTTTGAGAGTATCTCCACATCAGACCACGACTATCACATCACACCAGTTCTAGGCTCCTGTTCTTAATACCCATCAGTGATACCACATCATCCTCCAGATATGGGAGGGTCAGGACTGTATTTTCAGATATCCCAGGCCATTTTTATGATGGGAACATCTTCCCTGGAGCGACTGAATTGGCAGCATGCTTCCAGGTTCATGAAAGCCTCCCAAAGAGGTTGCCCGTTTCCTTCTGGAAATGGCCAGCTACGGAATTAGACTGATCACCGGAGTGTGGTGTGGCAGCCAGCGAGCCCAGGCGTGGCATCCGTCTCACACGGCTGCTTTCTGGTGCACACACAGATATTCCCAGCAGCATGCATGGACCAGAAATGCCCTATTTTTAAGTTCAGACCAAGCATCTGAATACCACAGAAAAAGTAAGTGGCATTTAACCAAAACGTGCTGTTTGAACATGCCAAAAAGTGTGTATTTAATAATGAAAATTTATCCCTAGCATAGCTCTCCTGATCAGACCTTTCAGTTATCCCACAGATGGGTTTGGCCCAGTACTTAGAAATGAGACGCTGCCTGCAACAGACAGTTATAGCGAGGTCACTATACTCCTCACACCATAGGATGTAGTTTGTTTACATCCCTTCCATTCCACCAAAGAAACTAAAGCTCACTCAGCTAAACTAAAAACTGAAGATACAATAAAAATCTTGAATAAATACAAACCCCATTGGAACGGAGAATACCTGGTACAGAATGCAGGACATCTCCCTTAAAACAGTGGGTTTACACCAAGTGGCTTCACTGGAGGGTGATGTCTGTCCCTCTCCACTTCGACTTAACCTCCCACTTAGTGCATAAAATGTAGTATTTTATCAGGTAAACAATGTCTCTGACTTTCTGTTCCATCTGTTGTCCGTGCCTTACATTTCTACTATTTCCAAGTTCCAGATTCAGAATCAATACGAACAGTTTTAAGCGAAGGATAAATTGTTTATACAGATTCTCATCTGGAAAAGAAGCAGAAATTTAACTTGAGGTTTCAAGCCTCTGACATCTGCTTACAGAACAGTTCCTAATTCTGTGAAGACCTTAACCATATACGTAAGTACTTTCTGACCTGGTGCCCACAGAAACAGCACTGCGCTTGGGCTGCGCCTGCGCCAGCTGGCGGGAAAACAGAAGGCAGCTCAGTCCTGGCAAGGATTCTTCACCTGCCTATTCTGCAAGGGTAGTATGGACACAGCTCCCCTGGACCTCAACATCTTCATTCCAGAGTCTGAACGCTCTCCATTTCTAGTAAATTAAGAGAGAGATGGTCAAACGGTTATCTTGTAATGACAGCTGGTGCACTTGCTTTAATCCAAAAACCTAAATTTAATCCAAACGTATTAGATGTGCAAAATATCACCACTGACTTTTCAGTACTTTATGTTTACTGCTAATCTTTTTTCTTTTGTAATTATGAACATTAAAAGCCAGAAATAATTGTCTCTGACTTTGGCTTAGACCCCTCTTCAATTCAAACAATTTATACAGAAGTCTGCTTCCAATCTTCAAAACACTTCATCACGCTGCCCTGGGACGCGGTAGCTGGTATGACTGGAATCTTCATGCTCTTACGCTCAACACTTGTGATTTCACAACATGGAAGACATATTTAAGGACCAAATCCATTTCTGAATACAACCTATCGAAGCTGAAGTTCTGCAGACTGAAAATTCCCCTTATAACATCACCTTTTCTAATAGACATAGATAGTCTCTCTAGTTTTCCATGTCCAGGCCCACAAACTGCCTGTCGGGTTCCTCAAGAACAGCTGACACAAGTACTGCCTACCCTCTCCCCGTGCCAGATCACAGCAAGACCTCTGAACAGCCCTAATACTCTGACTCAAGTTCTTCCAGGCTCGGAGCATTCCAGTGCTGAGAGGTTAGAAGGTTTTGGCACACCCCAATGCTACACCACCAAAAAGCAACTTGTGCAAACCAAAACCAAACCACGAAGCCCAGTGACAGGAAAAGCCACTGAGCCAGACCTTCCTTTGGCTTGAGTCTACGCTATAGAAACCCTGCCCTGTTTCACTGGTCAAATTTCATTGTCACACAAAGAACTGTCCCCATCTGAATTAACTTCCAAAATTAAGAGGAAAGTATGAGAGATTAAGTCACACGAGACCACTGTAATAATCTACTCTGACCTCCTGCACACACCACCTGATTTCTTCTAAATTACTTCCAACTAAAGCTAGAAACAAGCTTCAAGCCAAGATTAGTTTTTCATCTGCGATGGAGATCCTATCACATGGTTAATTACAAGGCAGTTATTTCTAAAGAATTAGTTTCTACTACCACCAGCGAACGTATCCGGACACAGCGCGTGAGCACCTGCAGCACACAGCATCCAGCAGAGCCGATCGCAGCCTGTGCGCGTCCACTCTCTGCCTTGGAAACAGTCTCTAAACTACCACAGCAGACAAGCCACAGGCAAATTGAAAGCCAGAAGCATCACAGGAGAGTTTGGACACTGCAAGACACAGAGCTTCTGAACCTCCCTTAAGGCCAAGAAGGTTTCAACCGCACCTTCCAAATTTTATCACAAGTTCTGAGATAGAAATTCAGGTCCAAGGCTGAAGGATTAATCCCGTGTCTGGTTCTCCATGGAGAAACGCTTTTCATTTAGAAAATACACTGTTCTCTCTCAAGCGACTGAAACAACAGCCAGCTCCACCCTTAATGGAACAAAACAGGAATATGCAGGCATTTGCTCAATAAATATGGCTTCCTATCCGGAAAAGAGAAGGAGCTCAGCTGCAGGTTTCCAGCTAAGAACCACCACCATCACGTGAAATCATGGAAATTCTTCCCTTTCTGAAGCCTTATTGCAAGGTCATAACAAGACAGATGTCTGCAATCACAAACTACTGTTAGTCTGAGCATAACAGTATTTGCTATGGTTTCAGTAAACATGTAACCAAGTGCTTAAAAATCTATTTTAATGATGTTTTCAAGAATAATAATACTCTGCATTACAAAAGAAAGAGGTAAAAGGTACGTCTCTTACATATCAGAAAAAAAAAAAATTACAGCAAGGCAAAGAATACCTTAAAAGCAAAATAAAGCTACGTTGTTCCCTACAGGGAAGCTTCGGGAGTTTGAGATGGCTCACTCAATTCACTTTCAGCCTTCATAGAAAAAGAGAAAGATGGACAGTCAAAACAGACACGCTACCACGTCAGCTTTAAACATTCCACTGACTGCCAACAGTTCAGCAGTAAAATTACAAATATACAGAAAACAGGCCTGCTACATTACTGAAGCTACACACACGACCAGTAACAAAACCACATAACCAAATATGCAGAAATTAAGTGTTTTCCACTCATAAATGCAGAATTACTCCCACATTCCACTCTGTCCCAAAACAAGCAGTCAACACGGTGACCAAAAAGGAAGACAACCGTTGCTACACTGCAGAGAGCGGGCAGAAGACAAATCTACACATTACTCACAAATTTGGACGGACCCTAATTCCACAAATTGTTTGCTGTAGAGTTCGAACATGGAAACACGTAAAATTAATCTTAACGATGACGTACAAGTCAGAGTGAAAGCAGTGATGCTCATGAAGGGTCTCATCCCAAGGCTGCTGCTTGTACGTCAGCAGTCCAAGCCCAAGAACGTTACCAGTGACAGCAAGCACTGTGCTTAGAATTTGCACCAAAGGCCAAAAATCATCACTAAAAACATTTCTTCAAACAGTAGGACAGGACATGAGGAAACCAGAATACTGCTGCATTCATTCCAATGTTCGGCTTTTGAGCACACACGTGCTCAACTTAAAAACGACATGCATTACAAAACCAAAACGCTACAAATGCTTACGGCATGCAAATAGTCCCCAGATCGCTTTATAACTTCTAAACCAAAGTAATACATACATAAGGATGGAGCATGGTTTCTATTTACATAAGCTTTGACAGGAGAGGGCACGTTAAATCGTGACTGAATCACTAGCATGAAATTGCATTTCTAAATAATTTAAACCTTCAAAACAGTATTTCTTGCTAAAAATCCTTCATTTCAATGGAATAGTTTGTAAACTTCGAAGAGGTACATTTATACAATCTACAGTCTCAGCAGGAAATAAATTTCAGGCTTATCATCACTACTGGGCTCCAGCTGCAGAACAGAATCGTGCGTGTATAGCTGGTCGCTACAGCCGTAGTGCAAAGCGGCACACGCACCCTCCGGTATTCCTCGGCCCTCCACGTCCTCCCCAGGGAAGCCATTCAGGTACCTGGCTATGTAGGAGCCTGTTGAATGCCTGTTGACAACGTGAGGAGATGCCGAGGGTTTGTTGCGAAGGACGACCCCCGCTACGCTACTGGTGTTGGAAGATTTTTGCTTGCTGGCGGCCTCCTGCCTCTCCTTGGCACGGCTGGCAATATTCCGCACTCTGCTCTGGCTTCTGGATGAGAGTTTTCTGACCAATGCTTTTGGGCAGTCTTCATCAAGCTGCCTGGAGTACAGCGTTTGACAGCTCTCCTCCTGGTCCAGGGACACCAGCTTCCTCAGCTGCTCCGTCAGAGCATCCGTAGAGTGTGGTCTCATATTCTTCATAGCAGCAAGTTTCTTGTCTCTCATGCCTGAGGAGATAAAGCTCCTACTTATGTACTGATACTTACTTTCAAAATTGCAGGAAATATCCTCTGAGGTCAAGTCACCAAGACTCTTGGATTTGCAAGGGCTCGTCTGCTTGACGGCTGAACGAGGCGGGAAAGCCAAAGCGTTGTTGAGCACCGGCGAGTGTACGTTGAGCTGGGATCCCTCAGAGGTACACGTTACATTTTTCTGCTTATCTGAATGATGATACAAAAAGCCAACGTTTTCACACACTGGAAAAGGAAGGTGACTCCCCGCAGTCCTGAAGTCAGCTGAGCAGTCCAGGGCAGCCGCACAGAGCTCAACAGTCGCACTATTCCCAAAGGTCCTCTCAGAACCGCGCCCGAAGTCCTGCTTTTGCCTCAGCTTCAAAGGGGAAGCCAACTGGCTTATGTCTTCCCTCCTGTACTCACAGGCAGTTACCAAGAGATCTTGAGAATCCCCATCCACTTCCACAAGGCTGCTGCTTTCTGAATTTTCACCAGTGAGAGGGTCAACAAGCGTCTCCTCAAAGATGAGGCTATTGGAAGCAAAAGAACTGGCAGACTTGGGGGCCTCCCAGCTTGTTCCAGATTGCATTCCGCATTTTCTTTGGGGATTTGCATTTAGCAAAGAGAGAGATGAAGGGCAAGGAGAGCTAGGCAAGTTATTTCCTACGCTATTTAACGTTTTCTTACAAACTAATTCACTGTGGGTCTTACATTGAGAAGCTGGTGTAAGAGCTGCCTCACGGATAATTGTGTACACAGAATATTCCGCAGTCTCGGGGCTGGAGAACATGGTAGTATCTGGAGTTGAGAATAAAGGGGACCTGATGGATTTTGTGGTAGCCAAGTGGTGCTTACAGGGACTGTTAAGGTCTGCAGTGAGCGTGTGTGGGTGTGTAGCCATCATACTGAACGTCTGACCGCTCGCACCATGGAGGCTTGACACCACGGTAAGATTAGCTTGGTCATCTGTGACATCAAACTGTCCGATGAGGGCTGAGACAGCACTATCCATCTCACTCTCGTTCGCTAGAGAAACTTCATCTATAAGGCAAGAAATGTCGCTGTCTTGCGTGGTTAACGCAGAGTGCAAATCAGGAGCATCAGAGCAAACAGTAGAAGAAACATCTGTTGAAGAAAGAGGTGCTGCAGTGCTTTGCTTGATGATGTCACATTTGTGGCTTTCCATCTCTACTTTCTGACAAAGGGAATTCCCCAAAAGAACAAATTTCTCTTCCTTAGTCCCTTTTGTGTCATCTTTCTTTTTATTACCTGCACAGTTTTTGTCACATGGTTTTTCCGTGGAAAGATCAAAATCAGAGCCCTGCATTAGAGGGACAGTTGCATCAGAAAGATTATTGTCCTGATAGCCCATGAGGTGATTTGTTTCAGCTACACCACCTGGAAAAGCTAAATTTTCAGGTTGCTCCTGTAGAGGTGGTCCTAAAGAGTCAACCGTAGTCTCCTTCTGGTCACTCTCCTTCCTAAATTGAGATGCCAAACTGGAAGTACTTGCTGCTTTCTCAGAACATGGCAAAACAGATTCTTTCGAGTTTGTGTCCTTCTCACTTGTATCGTCATCGCTGTTGGCTAAATTGAATAAGAAACATATTAGTTGCATACAATACCGCATTCAGTTTATGAACAACGCTTTTGTCCTTAGACAGACAAATGGAGAACGCAAAATCAGGTACAGTTGTGACAGAACTTAATTATGGGGTTGTGCAGGTTTAATACAAATTATCTGAGTGATATGAATAAATGGAAAAATACAACTGCAGGCACTTCATTGAAACTTCCTTCGGATGTCTATTACATCAAGCACGCGATGTAATATTTGTTGCAAATAATGTTAATGAGGTACCATGTCATAGCTTGCACGTGGCATTACCTTCAGCTGTGTTCCTAGTCAGATTTGTACTATAAAGAAGCATGGCAATAAAGACAGAACAAAACAGCTCTGTTAAAGAAACATAATACTTTGAAACAAGATGCATGCGTACAAGAGCTGAGTAAAAAGCATCAAGTAGATGGACTCAGACTGCTTCATACATGTAGTTATTGTAAAATGTTACAATTTAAGGATTCATTTTTGATCTCCTACCAGCATACTGCATTCATGAGAGCAAGTTTCTGAATTCCTTGAAAAATATGCATTAGATACTTTCTCCACCAGATCTTCTTACCTGTCTTTATATGCCAAATGCCATGACTGGCTCCTCTGGAGCTCTGAATTAAGCTGGGACTAAAGAAGTAAGCATGGCATAGTATATACAGTTTCTATAATTTGCTAGAAATCAGGTACCCCAGGAAGAAACGAGAGACACCTGATGGTTCATGGACAGTGACTGAACTGTTTTGAACCAACATGGCATTAAAACGCTGATCTCCAAAATCTGAGAGGCTCCCCAAGCTTTCCTGTGCTCCTAGAGAAGGGTGGAAGCAGTGGTACATCTCAGCTTTGTAGATTGTTTTTGTTTCTTTAAAGAACAGAGGAGAAAATGGACAGCACACTGTCCACTTGGCATAATCCCAACTGAGGCAGTAGAGGTATGTTCAGCCATAGCACTTTAGCAAGAAAGCTGTCAGACAGCCAGCCCTTCAGGGCATCCTGCAACAACACCACTCCATCTAACTAGTACGTCCCTGAAGGTGAAGCCGCCTCCAGACCAAAATATTTGGGCTGAACTCACTTTCTGAGAATACCCAAGCTTATCCCCATGTATGCACAAGGCAGCGTTTTAACTTTCCTTACCAGGATTCAAGGTAAGTGCTTCCACAAAAAACAGTGCCTGGGTCGCTTCTCCCTATGTCCACCACTAAGCCATGGATGGCCCTGCAAAGCAGGGAGGGAAAAGGTCCTTCAGGGACAGGAGAGGACTCCCTCTGGAATTCCATCATCTTCAGGTCTCATTTCTTTGTGTCTAGGGCAGCCAGCCCTCCTCCGCAGGGGTTACGGAGCAAGCCTTACAGAGACTCTCACTGACAGGATCCAGTCCTCTCGGAAGGGGCAGGATTCATCCCCTCTGACAGCTTTGTACGTCATCTCACCAGGGCCTATACTTTCTGCACAGGTTATTTTGCAATAAACAAATATCTGTGATCTTCAAAAAGTGTGTAAGGAATTTGTGTCTTTATCTGTAGTATCTTTAGGAAGAAATATCTAGGAAATTATTACATCTGTCATGAAGAATGGCCGGGCTATATCAGCTTCACAGGCTTATCTAGAGGATCTGTCAATTTAAAATAGACCATTTCAGAGTTAACTTCCTTTAGTAGGAACATCCTGTTTCCTGTCTACAGTTTCTTCTCAGGGTGGTAGAAAAAGGATTGGTTTCATTTTTCTTGCTGTTTCTCCTAAGTGACTCCTTTTACAAGGCAATGTCCCCATCACCTGTCCCTTCAAAGCCACTAATGCGAGCAGGTGGAACAAAAGTGGCTCAACACCACGTTCTCATCCGAGCCTGGTCCTATTTTGTTCTATTTTGGGGTAGCTCCTGTGGTTGGTGGAAGCTGCTGCCCCTCAGCTGAGAATATTCAGAGCAGAGCAGCATTTCCATCCACTCCCCAGCCAAGCGAGGCTCTCGGCGTGCTCGCTGCAGCTTACCACAGCAGACAGACGGTGCCCCGCGGGACTAACCTCAGAAACGCTGTCAGGACTGACCAGAAGCCGAGGATCTGAGCCCTGCAGCCTCCTGGGGACAGCCTGTCTGAGTGCACACGCTCTTCCCAACAAAAAGCAGCCCCCAAAACCCTAGGCTAGGGACAGGCTCAGGGTGGAGACAGCAGCTGTAAGTTACAGCCATGGCACTCCGAGCTTCCTAAGCTTAATTTAACATTCCAGTAAGTCAGGTATTAGGCAGGTCAAACACACTAACTTTGCTGTTGTCATGGGAATAACTGGATTTCACAACCAGGGCTATTACTGCTGAATGCACTGAGAATAAAGCTATTTTAAGAATTAAATTCTATTGTGTATCAATAATATAAGACCTAGATTTTATCCTAACACATGCTTTCCATATAAGTTAAATTAAATAACCTAAGAGGAGAATATCAAGACTGATAGACAAATCTGAGCTAGTTTTACCCCTTTCAGATCTACCTGAAAATCTGCATTAATCTTTACACACGCTACTTCCAAAACCGCAGCCCGTTCTTCCTCCTTGAAAATGCAGAGAGAAAGCCCACCATGCTGGCAGCTCCGTTTCAGTAAGTAAACGGATAGTAGCAAACCAGAAATCGATGCGCAACCGAAGGTTGGTTCTTAAATCACAAGCAGAAGTTCAGCAAGTGTCCTTTTAAGGGCACTTCCAGAAATTACTGTAATTCATTTGCCTAGTTTGCAGAGCAGACAGCTTTCCAGGAGGTCACTTATCGATACGTTTAAGGAGCTGTTAAAACACTACAATCTCAAGCACATGTAATTTCGCCCAGTAACTTTGAGTTTGAGTTGAATAAAGCCAGTTTGAGTTGAATAAAGCTATTTGCATACAGACTGCAGAAGTAAGACTTCCAACAGACTATTTCTACTTACTACACCAAAAGTAACTCGGGAAGCATCTTACCAGATGCATTGTCTTTTCCTTTGGCATCTTGGGCAGCTTCATCTGCTGGGCACGGCAATCCTACCAGAAGGTATTTGTCCACAGGCATAGAAGCAGGACGGGCTTGCAAACTCCGGCTTGTACGCCTTACAACTCCGTCTTTGTCCTTCAGGTCTGCTGGTTCAGATGCACTGTCTTTCATTTCAGTAGCTTCCAGAAAACCCATCTTACTTTTCTTTCTACCTTTGGCTGGTGCACTGGCTGTGCGCCGGAGAATTCGATCACCAATAGATCGCTTCCGTACATAGGGCCCGCTAGTTTCAGCAGAATTGTGCTTGGGGTTCTTGTTAAACAACCCTCTGAGTCCTATCAGCTGCTTATTCTGAAAGGATAAGAATAACCAGAGTTTTGATTGAGTTATTATATAACGAGTAGAATGAAGAGGGCTGCTTTCAGAGTATTTATGAATGATGAAGGCAAAGTCAGAAATGCAGCAAAGCAAAAATTCACACCAAGCAATTCACATCTACTCTGACCAAGGAGTGATCAGCATAGGTCTCCATGAATTCATGCATGTCTGCGTTTCTCCTCATTAGGATGGCAGCCCGTCACAATTAGAGCAGTTTGCTCCAAGTCCCCTAATCAGAGATGACAAGGCTGTAAGAAGTGTACTGCAACGACAGGCTACACAGTAACTTGGAGATTTATGCATGGGCTTCATCAAAGCAATATTCAAATGTTGCAGAGTCTGAATGAAGAATGATGTAAGTTTGGTAGTTGCAGATCATGCGATTAGGAACCATTGGAAAAATCTGTGCCCAGCAAGTGCAAAGTGCATGCTAATGAAGTCTACCTTTGTGGCTCCTAGAAAGTGCAATATTGTGTAACTGGGATTGAGGATTAAAGGGCTCCACTGAAAGGCAAAAAAATGCAAATACATTTGGCTAATGTTTTCAGAGTGATACAAGCAAACAAGGTAATAGTACATCATCTGTAAATACCACCACTCTACAGCGAGTTATTTAAACACTGTTAGTCTGAAGTAAGCATCTCAGAAACTTGACCAGATATCCTCGCTTGTAAGGATGCAAGTGTGCATTCAGCCTTCGTTTACACATTAGGAACAGTAATACAGCCCATCATTAAGGCAAGAATTAGATGATGCAGAGATCAAATCTCAGTGGGTCTTTCCCCCCCTCATCATTTTGTCTCCCCTACGAAGCTACCCTTTCCTATTTTTCTGGGGTGTATTTCTTCTTTGGCGAGCACATGAACCCAGAGCTACAGCCAAACTGGCTCCCTACAGACCATCACCGAAACTGTATGTGATTTCACACATGAACTCAGACGCAAGGAAAAAAATTCTTCCTGGAGAGGGTGAGGAGCACTGGGACAGGTTCCGAAAGAAGCTGTGGGTGCCCCATCCCTGGGAGTGCCCAAGGCCAGGCTGGATGAGGCTGGGAGCACCCTGGGCTATGGAAGGTGTCCCTGCCCATGGCAGGGTGTGGCTTTAAGGTCCCTTCCAACCCAAAACACTGATTCTGTGCGTACAGGTACTTGCACAGGTCTGGTATAGTCGGTGCTGTTCCCTCCACCACCTCCCTGGCAGGAGGAACACTTTGGAGGCAAAAGCAGTCAACTACAGTGAAACACAGGTCCCTGCGCTGAGACAGGGATGCCAAGAGTGAGACAAACATCGAAGGGGCTTACAGAGGCATCAGTAGATCGCTCAGTGAGGGCAGAGGCAGTGGGGTTAAGTGAGGATCTGGGCTACACCAAACCTCAGCCCCTAGGCCTTGTCTAAGTTATTTTCCATCTTTGTTCCACTGAGCTTTCCTTGGGTGCTCGCAGAACTGTGGTTTTATATTTGACATGACATTCTCTGCATCTATTCAGAAAGGAGAAAGACTAAGGACTAGCTGTTCTTTTCAACCTATACCCTTCCTAAAGGTGGATGTTTTTTTGTTTGTGGGTTTCGTGTTTTTTTCTTTTTTTAAAATCACTACAAAGGGCTGTTTTATTTTAGCATCCAGTTGAACATGGCCTTAATTTCTTTGTGCTAGCTATTTACAATGACCTTTTGTAAACTGCTCCTGAAGGCAGCTGAAGCAGAAATGCAGAGAAAAAGCACTGTGCTTCTGCTTTCATTTTACAAATGCTTTAAAATCAGTTATCTTGCAGAAAATGCAAAATGTATGCACTAAAAAAAAATATTTAAAGCTTAAATTAACTGCTAAAAATAGCTTGTGAAATACCATGTTCTGGTGCAGTTACAGTTCTCAACGTTTACTTCTACAATAAAATTAGTTTAACAGACTGGAGAAATGTACTTACTGTAGCTAGAGGTGGTAATTATTAGATGCTAACAGGAGGAACATTCATAAGTACATGCATGCTAAGACTAGAGAAAGAGTTTGTTATGCTTTCCTTGCTGATCGCCTGCAAGGAACCCCACACACCATGAGCTACATCCCTCTGCTTCCCGAGCACTCCGACAGAACCATATCTACACGGTTATTGAGGTGTCTCAGCTAGGGAGAGCCGAGGGTTTTACTGGGTGTGCAGTGAACGGGTGCCCTGGCTCAGTGCTCCTCAGAGAAAACACTACGGATAAGGAATTGCATATTGCTTCCCTCAGTGCTGATGCTCAGCAGCGTGTGGATGCCAATAGATACGAGTATAAATGAAGACGGCAAGTTGAGGGCAATAGAGAATCAGACGTTGTGGCTTTTCGTTGCTGGATGAGCTGGATAATTTAAGCTTTATTACTGATCAGTGCCAGAGCGCGCTAGGCACTACGGATCCAATGTACCAAATGCCACGCACCTAAGCTGCACGAATCACTTAGAAACCACATAAATCCTGCGAGGCTTTGCGGTGTATTTAAATCCATTTTTATCAAAAGAATGCAAACCAAAAGAAGTCATAAGAGACAAATTTCCAGATATACTTACCTTCCCATAGATCTCATTAATGGTTATATGAACAAATATAGATGCTTCTATCAGCCCTTCTAAATACACATGACGATAACCTAGTGAAACAAAAATATTGCACAACATAATAATAAACAAAAATAACCAACAGTTTGCATTTTATGCACAACTGGCAATGACTGTCTATAAAAGTGAAATACATACAGTAAACCACCTCATGCCTTTAGTAAAACCTCTTGTGTTCTCACAGGTTTTCCAAGCCTCCCCAGTACAAATTGTCTCCAAGTTTTATTAATGAGACACCAGTAGAAATTTCCAAAACACAGACTCCCAAACTCCTTCGAGTAACGGTGAATATACCGCTCAAGGATACCAGGGGAATTATCCAAGCTCAGATGTGAAGTCTCAGAGCTATAAGCATCTATCTTCTGCTGACAACCTCATCTTAAGTTCAGAGGTGTGCGTTCATCAGCTAGATCTTCACGTCAAGGACAAGTGGGACTAACCAGGCACAAGACTGCTGAAGGCCAGAGTTCTCTGTCCAACAAAATCTCGCCCAATGGGATCGTGGTCCCAAACAAGAAACCGCACCAAAGCTATTTCGGGCATGTGGATGGTAAAAGTGAGCGTTTCCTCCCAAACGGGATTAAACCCTGTGAAACAAACAGAACAGACGTTTTGGGAAACAAGTCCATAGCAAGTGCTAGCCTCAATCTTCATGATGCAAAGCAAAAGGCATAAGAAGCAAGTCGACCAAATATCCAAATAAACACTCATTACTTATTGCTCATGTAGATCTAGGTGCTCTCAATCCCCATTATGTGAGTAATTAAAAGTGAGAGATCTGTCTCTTGGACTGCTTTTACAAACCAAATGCTGGTTGTGTAGCTGGCTGGGATACCAAGGCAAGTTGTTGTTTTGCAGAACTATGGTAGGCTAAAGACAGACCAAACCAAACAGGAACAACTGCCTATGAGAGCTGCAACAGGCTATCCCACTCTTATTCATCATCCTCCCATGAAGGCTGAGGTGGCAGTGAAACTGCCTAGGACATGATTGGTTTTCACTGCATTTGAAGTTCTATGTGTATTTTATACACATTTTAAAAAAGCATTTGGAACTTGTGTATAAAGAGGTTTTAAGAACAATCCAGGAGAAAGATACTGTGGTGAATAGTTTGTGTCCTTCACCTCTGACTTGTCTGCCTCCCCACACCAGAAATTTTGTCTAGAAAGCACAATTAATTTGTTAAAATACAGTAATTTGATTTTGTTAGCTAAAAAGCTTTGCAATTTAGAAAGTAGTAACAAATACTGAACCATTTATAATTACTTCATATTTTACTCTAGGAAGAGGAAATCAGCTAGGTCATCTTACCATTGTCATCAACCACCCTGGTCTGATCTTTACAGCAGTCAACAGGCAGCCCAATAATTTCCACCTCAACAAAGGGATCTATTATCTATTTTTAAGAAAAATAAAGTATTTGAAAAGCAAGCCAAAGATACAAGCGAAGGTCAATTTTTAAGAAAACTCACGCAGAGTTAATTTAAATTCATATGGCGGTTCAAAAACCTTTGATCCATGGGAATTTTCAAGCAGCACAATCACAGCAAATGGCTTTAAGTTGCTGCATGGGTTGCAGTCTCAAGAGCTATGGCTAATTTTCAAAAAAGCGATGTCACCCTCAAAATACAAACCAAATCAGTTCTTAAACTTTAGGTGTAGGATACACACTCTGTGGGAAAACGTAGGATTTAGTAACTGAAAGCCTGACAATTTCTGAAATTTACTGGTGTATTTAAATAAAGAGAAAGTTAGAGTCACGTGCTGCCACGTCCCTCCAGGAGCCCTCATGGGAGCATTTGTTGGTATCAGAGCATCTCACCTCTCCTCTGTCTCCTAACATTGAGTCAGGAGGCTTAGGTAGCTGCTGTCCACTGATGATTTTCAGAATAAGCTGCTTTTTAGGACTGGCAGGAAGTGGATCAGCAGAGTAGGGGTTGAATGTGCCTAAAAGATGGCAAGGAATGAGAAGCGTAAGGAAAACGATACACAGCACAAGTATCGCCCCCCAAGATGCACACGTCGCAAGTAACTTACAGAGTACAGAGCAGCTGTTCATTACTTCTAAAACTCCATTCCACTTCCTTACTAACTGTTCTGAGCGGAGCAGCCCTTGTTTATATCATTACAAGACAGAAGGGACCCCTCTAGCAGTAGGGGTTTACAAGAGTCTTTCGAAAAAGCTTTCTTCTGGAAGCAGAAGCTTCAAAAGCCCAACAGTTATAACCCAGATGAGCACTCTGATCTAGTTCTTGTTAACATCTGGGCAGCTGTGCAAGAAACAAGCAGCTAGGGTTGAGTAAGCTGCTTCCTGCCGCAGCACCTGCTTCAAGTACCCAAATTTCCTCTGCCATCCCTCAAGCACCTTTCAATTGATGCCACTGCTTCTTACTGAGAAAGTTAGAGATACAGGGGCATGATCAGATCGCAAATCCTCAAAATATGGAAAGATTGTCATCACATAACAGCGAAAACCACAGCTCCTCTTCCATGGTTTGAACACTGAGTCAAATCTTTGTAAAGGGAACCAAATAATTCCACTGACTTGCCGGAGAGCTGGACCAAGTCCTGGATACTTGGACCACTGCATATCTTTTTCTACTTTCATTGCAGCTGGCCATCCTAGGACCTCTTCCACCTTTTTTTGAGAACATATTAGTAAGAAGGAACCCTCAAAATATATCTATAATAACAGCAAGAGATTGCATATTATCACTTACACTGAGTTACAAATGTATGGAAGTGTGAAAGATATATATGTTCCTAGTTTCCTTTCTTCTGTCTTCGCAACTTCACCACAAAGACACTTTCTGAAAGGCTTGGCGCTTACAGCCATGAATCTACAGAGCGACATTACCTTTGCACATCTGCTGAGGTTTGAGGACGTAGCCACAGTTGCCGTTTACCCTAAATTTTGCTTCGTTTAACTGCATCACGCGTCCCTCAGACTGGTAGTTCAGTGCCACTGTTGAAAGAGAAAACTCCGGTGTCACCGATAAAGATGATATTTACTCAGCAGAAACACAAGAGCTGGGAAGTAAGTTTTTCATGCAACACCTACCTAACTGACAACCAACATTCCAGTAAGGTAAAGGATTGAAATTGCTGGAATCAATCCGATAGGCTGACGGATAGACCCTCGTAAGCTGTCTCTGGTTGTAAAGCATAAACTGTTCGGCTTTCTGCTGCACTGCTTGGTGGGCTCTTGTCTCGCTGAACGATAGCACGTTCCCTGTTGATCCTGTGCGTATTGTTAAATCAACAAACAAGTTACAAAGCTATCCCAGGAGACCGGGGCCTGAACTCAGGCCTGTTACCCTGGTATTAATCAAGGGGAGCATGAGATTTAGTCCAGAGTTACAACAATAGATTGTCTTGTCATATGCAAATCATGTACATAGCTAACTGAAGGGCACCAGTTTCCCCTTCCAGGAGGGTCTTTTGTTCTACCCTCAAGTTCCCAGACTATAAAAGGAAAGCCAAGCAAGAGCTCAAGCTAATTGCTGGGTCTTTTCTCCTGCAAAACCCCAGGCTTGTCTATGAAGAACCTATGGAGAAATCTACTAATGGTAGCACAATCCCAACGATCTGACTGAAGAGCTTACAGCCCAGGAAAGACATGCCCAGCAGTGCTCTGGTTTTGCTCTTGTCCTTGTAACACATTCATAGCAGCACTCAACCATTTCTCTCTCATGCACAAGTTCCCACAAACTCATCCTTTCTCTAAATCATCCAAACAATATTTTCTACTTCATATGAACGCCCCATCCCTGGGAGTGCCCAAGGCCAGGCTGGATGAGGCTGGGAGCACCCTGGGCTATGGAAGGTGTCCCTGCCCATGGCAGGGTGTGGGGTTGGGCAGGCTTTAAGGTCACTTCCAACCCCAACCCTTCTGTGATCCTATGACGAGAAACCAAGGGAAAGGGTATTTCCTAGGGAAGGAAAAGGTGGTGCTTTACTCTTTCTCCATAGTTAAGTAAGAGGAACAGGTAACTACTCGGCTTTTGAAATAGCTTTGAGAAACAAGGAAAACCTTGAGAACACAGACACGTTTCTTATCCAAACTGAAAAGTGAACAAGGCGTGTGTAAGTTTTGTACCAGCAGCCTTACCATCATCTACTATATCCTGGGCTGCCACAGAGTTCGTGTACACCACTAGGTCAGACAGAGCTCGGCACAGCTTCACCGTTTTTCTTCGACGGCCCAGTCTGCTGAGTTGTATTTAATATAGAAAATGAATCAGGAACTTTTCAAAATTCAAACTATATTTCAATCCCCTTTTCTGTTCTTTTCATCAATAAGGAAATAACAGGGAACAGGGAACCACATGTGGCAAACCTCCTCAGAGAGGGCTCCGACATGCAAGGGCTCCCCTTGCACCTCTGCAGTCACAGCACACAAACTTTCTCATTTAAAACATAATGAAATAGCTGTACCACGGCTCTTACAAAAAACGAGGCAGACAGCTTTGAGCTGTATCTGCCAGCGGAACATTTCAGTGACAACAAACACATTCTCAATGGCACTTTTTTGATTGCCTTTTCTTTACTTTCACTGATGTAATAAAGCTGGCTGGGCTGTGACATACCCTTCTTTAGCCTGAACGGTTTTCTTTGAGCACTATTTACACTATGCAAAATGCAGACTGGCATTTTTCCATTAGAACAGTATTACTATCACACTTCTTTTCAGTTTAAGGGTAATTGTTATTTGCAACCTACGAAAACCTACGCAACCAAGATACTGGGCTTCAGCAGTCACCACAACACACGCCCCAACAGCAGCATCATAAGTGACCTGCTCTTAAGAACAGGCTTCCCTGAGGCAATGACTTATAAATATTGATGGTAGTAAACATGCCTTCAGCTTTAACTGAGCTGTGAAACAATGGTGATTCATAGCTCACCTGTGGAGCTGCCCCATTTCCCTCCCAGAAGAGTTTTGCTGGCTTTCTTCGTCATCAGATGCACTATGGTATTTGGATGCTGTCTTCACAGCCTTCTGTCAGGAAAGAATCAAGCACAACTGTGTCACTTGAGGGGATGGTTCTGTAAATTCGTTCCTGCGTAACATCAGGTAGGTGGGCACGCTGCAGCAGGTTTACAGCACAGGACCCATGTCCTACAAGGATGCAGAATGATCCCCACTGACAGCAGAAACCCCCGGGTTGTACGTCAAGTGTTTCCATACATGTGGAGTAGGAAAGCCAATGCAAAGCATCTGTGCCCTGATCTCCCTCCATCTGACTGCCAGGGTCCAAGTCTGCAGCCACAGAGGTTTAGCTGCTGGCAAGCAGACAATTCCAAGCCTGAAGAAAGTTATTCCTGCAGACTGGCCAGTCTATTGCAGGCCACTGCATGTTCCGCAGCTTCCCTCTGATGTGAGAGGGCAATATTGCTCCACTGTCTCCAGTACACTGGCACTGCTCCTGAGAAATTCCAACGGATCCTCTCATATTTAGCAAACAGCAACACACTAGGATCTAGATGTAGAGTGCATTGCTTCCACCTACCTATGCTTCCCCAGCTCAGAAAAATAAATAAACTCATTCATGAAGCTGAGAACAGTCTGTCCAAAATTTTCAAGCATCTTCTTTCTGCCGCCTTTTGAGCCACACATACGAGCAATTCAAATTATTCTAAATTATTGCAGCATACAGTAAATAGCAATGATAAAAAGATTAAAATCTCAGAAGCACCTTTTTTCATAAGCACCTATTATTTAATAGTTTCCAATTTCAACAACATTGTCTTTTATAACGTAAGCTATAGCTTCAAGTGAGAGTTTCTCTAATTCCCTGCTCATCAAGAGGAAATTAACAATATAACTGAGAGCTCCTTATCCTTTTGCTCATATGGCTACACGCCAATTGAGCACAGACTTCTGTTCTCCTGCTGTGATACTCCAGTAACATACATAATTTAGTTTGCTCTGTTTAGTGTTGAAATAAAGTTGACTGTATTGGAAATCATTTGCATGGTTGAGTTCTGGAATCCAAAGGTCTGGACTGTGGATGTTTCCTGCAGTTAACGTGCAGGAGCTGCCGGCCTTAGTGTCCTTGTCCCTCTACAGGCAGTTTTTAAAGAGTTCATCAAACCTGGATACATCTGGGACAAGAGCTGACTGAAAACATCACAAGTCAATATTCCTGGGTAGATAATTCTGGACCTGCAAAAATATCAATAGCAGCCATCCTTTCAGGGCATCCCTTCAGCTGGAAAGACATAGTGGGGGAGTTACTGGACATCCCTGTGGCCTTGGTCTACAATACAATCATTACTAAAACCAAAAACCAACAAAAAAGCTATATATACTGTCTTATTTTCTCAGCAGAGATGAAACAAATGGGCTTTCCAACCTACTAGCTGAAGTAATTTAATTATTGACATACTTTCCAGCCCTCAGAGTAACTGGCAGGTTTTAGTGGCTGACTTTGCCTGTGCCATCTCATTCCACAGCATTTGTTTTCCCACCAGTGAGCAGAGATTGCAAGGTGAAGTGCCTACTAACGGGCACAACAGGTACTTGCAGATCTCAACACATACTGAGTAAATAACGTGCACTTAGCTAAAGCTGTTGAGAAATATGACTCTTTCAAACTTATGTAAGCTTGTAACAGACAGGTAAATATGAGTCCTGGTACTGTCTGTCTGCCCAAAGAATTTCTGATGGCTCCTAGCTGGGTTCAGGGCAGACGAGCTGGTGGCTGATTAAGTTCTATGAAGTATTTCATAATTGTTGGTTTTCCTAAAATGCTGCTCAGATTACCAATTACAGACCATGCTCCCTGCTCATCTGCAGCTTTCACCATGGATGGAAACAGAATCACAGAGTGGCTTGGGCTGGAAGGGACCTTAAAGCCCCCACTAGTCTCACCCCTGCCACGGGCAGGGACACCTTCCATAGCCCAGGGTGCTCCCAGCCTCATCCAGCCTGGCCTTGGACACTCCCAGGGATGGGGCATCCACAGCTTCTCTGGGCAACCTGTCCCAGTGCCCCCCACCCTCTGCGGGAAGAATTCCTTCCTGATGTCCAATCTCAATCTCCCTCTTTCCATTTAAACCCATGACCCTTTGTCCTGTCACTCCTTGCTCTAGGAAAAAGTCCCCCCAGCTTTCTTGTAGCCCCCCAGGCACTGGAAGGGGCTCTAAGGTCTCCCCAGAGCCTTCCCTGCTCCAGGATGAACCCCCCAACCCCTCCAGCCTGTCCCCAGGGCAGAGGGACTCCAGCCCTCAGAGCATCTCCGTGGCCTCCTGTGGCCTCGCTCCAACAGCTCCGTGTCCTCCTGCTGTTGGGGGCCCCCGAGCTGGATGCAGAAGTGCAGGGAGGAGTCTCACGAGATCGAGCACAGCAGAGGAATGCAGGTGTTGAGCAGACTGGGGGCTGCTGGTAGCACAGTGACTCAGCTGCCGACTTGTCGCACTCTTTCATCACAAGCCTATCTGCAGGTCTACTTACTTATTATCTGCTAATTGACTCTGGGAGGAAGGAAGCTTTCAGCTGAATCAGCTCCTGCTGAGGCTACACATCCAATAAATCCAAAGCTCAAGGGTCTGTGGGAATATGGGAATAGTGGAGGTGGACGACAGGAACACATTTGTCAGGGTACGGGAATGGGAGGAAAGATTGGCACACTGTCCCTTTTGGTGGCTGCCAGCTGTAAAACGAAACCCCACATTCGTTTGGATTATATAAGCTCTTGCTGGTTCAATAGTCACCAGACCCAGCGAAGCAGACAATTGACCTAGCAGCTACACAACCATATAAATACTATACACAAAACCATCAACAGGAAGAAATTCTTTGTGGAGAGGCTGGGGAGGCACTGGGACAGGTTCCCAGAGAAGCTGTGGGTACCCCATCCCTGGGAGTGCCCAAGGCCAGGCTGGATGAGGCTTGGAGCAACCTGGGCTATGGAAGGTGTCCCTGCCCATGGCAGGGTGTGTCACTGGGGGGGCTTTAAGGTCCCTTCCAGCCCAAACCATCCTGTGCGTCTGTGATTCTATGAAAAGCTCAGAAAAGAACACACTTTTAGGACGCAGGAGCCCAGAGCCAGTCCTCTGTCACAGCATGCCTCAAAGCCAGTGCTCTGCATGGTATGAACTGCTCAGGGTACAAACCAGGGTAAAACTAGACCCCAAATGAAACAAACATCGTCAGCCTGTGGACAGAGGTCTGGACAACAAAAATACACCACTGCATTTCTCTACGTCGCTCCCCTGCTGCTGCGAGATCAGCCTTTGCACATCACCACTAAAGATGGTCTTTTTGGTCAGGCAGGATTGGTTTTGAGTTTGTGTCATCATCTTTGAAGGGTTCTCCATACCACTAGCAGTGATATTCTTCTGAACAGCAACAAATACTACAAGTGCAATCACATGGTCTTTCCTCACTGCTCCCACACACCCCATGCTTATCCCCAGCAATAAGCCATACCTGGTGTCTCTAAGGAGCTGTCAGACCCAGAACGGCACACTGAGGCTCTCGCTTTACTTACTTTGTGTTTACCAAAGTTGCTCATTAATGATCGGCCGTGAGACTTTTTTCCACCTTCTTTTGTATCCAGGTTCTGTGCAGAGAGAATGCAATAAAAAGGGTAACTAGATACCTTCAGAAGCATTAAATTACTCATTAGCACTAGCATTGTTAGTAACTCCCTACGTTTCATTTATATAATTAAATAGTTCTTATCTCAACTCCTACGGGCTTTTCCTTGGTTTGTGCCTCCGACCCTTCCTCACCGGGAAGGGGGGGGGGCAGGGGCGGAGTGGTAGAGCGGCTGGTTGTTAAAACCACGACAAAAGGGTAACTAGATACCTTTTAAGGGGTCTACCTCAGTCCCTAAAGGACACAGTTCCAACCTAACGCACATTCTTGTATGACAGCCTGATTCTCTATTCACTAAGGGTATAGTGATTGCACGTGCGAAAGCAAGTGAATTAAAGTCTAAACACAACATACTGATCTGTGAACACACATTGAATTTCCAGGACTTTTCTGATTTCTTTATCTACTTGATGGCTTAGCAATCCTCCAACAGCAAGGAAAGAGATTAACATCAACACTACAGACAACAACCAACCATGTAGAAAAAACCGGCTAGCAAGGGCAGGCAAGCAACAACAAAACACAACAACGTTTGAAAATAGCCTCAAAGGGAAAAGGGGGGGGGAGACAGTATCTCCTAACAGATAAATGTGAACTTTCCATAGGCAGCCTGAAGTCCGAGTTTCACATTTATAGCCATGCCCGTAGACATCAGTTTGATATTTTCTGGCAGCATCTAGCTTTATCTGACAGAAAAAGCACATCCCTTCATCTTCTGAAGTACAAAACAGAGACTTAAAGGTGCCAAAGAATATTCCCCCAGCGTTTCAGCAAGTCTTATGAACTCCAGTTATTCCCTGTGCAGTGCTGAGCTGGAATTCACTTCTGGCTATCAGAACGGTAAGGGCACTAGATGGTTTCTTCAGCCCAAGAAGAAAGTCAATAACCCCTGTCAGTACATTCAGATTTGTTCCTAGCTCAGGCTGCAAGTCTCTGAAGTGTAGAAGGAAACCTTGGCAGATAAAGCACTTGTCTCCCTCAGATAAGAGCGAGAGTTGACAGTTTCAACAGCAAATCCAAACTAGCATCGGGCCTGACTGACAGTACCATACGAATTGCCTTCCTCCCTGCCCACAAAACCCCCCGCTTGATAATTACCGGAGATTAGTACATAAACTTGCATTGTGAATGCAGTTTCCCTCCAGATGCCTTTCTGGTACATCAATTAGGCAGTAACTACCAGAAAAGAGCTTTCCAACCCCCCCAAAGCAAGCTGGCTAACACACTGCAGAATTACCAAACCATCACAACATTGAACCCTTTCGTTTTCTCCCAGCAAGGTAACAGTTGATACAGATTAATCTTCCAGTTATTTTATTATTACCAAAGTTCAGCTCTGCATTACTTTAAGACCCTTGAAAACAACAGCCACATTCATCAGTCTTCACACAGGACTGTTGCAGCAAGGGAAGAGACCTCTAAATGGCCCTTAATAACTTCTTTTAAGTCAGTTAGAAAATTCTATCACTGTATATTATTACTTGGCAGATGTTTGAATATCAGTCGCATTACTGAAGTATTTTCAGTATTCTGGTCATGACAATGACATGTAACGGGTAATCTCGGGCATCACATCCAACGCAAACACCTTATGGAAGTTTGTGTTGTTTGAACAAGACTCCCTGCCCCCTCAGATGTGGGCTAGGGGGCCAATCATTTTTCCAGATCCCAGAAAACATAGAAAGTGTAATTATTTTCACTCAAGCTAATACTGAAATGGCTCACATCTGAGCATATTTACTACCACGGGGAGTATTCTCTGAAATCCCACTCTTCCGCCCTCATGAAGGCCGAAGGGAACAGGTAAGCCTCTCACACTGCCAAGCCACAGTCTGAAAATAACCCTTATCTGCCAGGTCAGATGGCTTCCCCCTTTGCATCGGTACAGGCTCTTCCTGCCACAATGCAGCTTTGGCCAGAGGTCTCCAGCATCAGCACAAGCTGAGGAGGTTCTCTGTAGTCAAACCTGGCTTCAGGCAAAAGTCTCAGAGGTCCAGCCTTGGAGAAGGAGATTGGCAAGAACCACAGAAACCCTACCGCACGGGAAGAGGCGCAGAATGCAGAGCTGCAGGTACCTGACCTTTAAGACTACACTGGTTACAGAATACACACATCCCCCCAGAACAACTCACTCTTTATTTAACATAACTGGGGGTTGCATCTGGTTGAGAGGGGAAAAGCGTGGTAACTGTGGATTCAAGGTACTGTCTGTCAACATACCCAACATTCCAATACATTTAGCTGTTCCACAAAATTAGGTTGATGTCAAAAAGGGAAAAGAAATATACCATTCTTGATACAAAACATGACAAACTAGAACCTTGTTTAGGGAAGTAAAAGCACAATCCCATGCCTCAGCGCTGTACAGGACAGCCATCAGCACTGCTGGCAGACAACAATTCCAGTTATCGACCAGGCTCGACGGGACAACGGCAACAGAAAAGAGGTCTTTCCTCAGTAAGCCAGACACAAACCAAATTGCTTGACACGCGCCCGCAATATTGCTTCTTACTGAAGGAGCTGCTTCCAAGTCTTACATGGAATAAAACTGATGAGAAGACACTGAAACCACATACTCCGCACATTTGACCACTGGAATGCTCTCATTAGGTATCTTCCTGAAATAGTTCCAAGTTTTCCCCTTGGATAAAACAATTGCCTAATATTGAACAGAACACGGAAAAGGGAAAATCCCACACACCTGCTTCAGGTTAACATTTAAACCCTCGTGCGTTGCCTTTAGCAGGGCTCTCACAGTGAAGCTGTCAGGATCTTCTTTGTCTCTGATTTGGGATTCTTTTATCAGAGATTCCAGTTTCGTTCTTATAAAAGATTCCACCTGATGCTCAGTTGCACCATTACTCTGAAAGACATTAAGAAATCCTGTTAAAGTAGATTATTATTATGCCTGTCACTTCTGGGACAGTCTGAGGGAGCATTACACACGCTCCCAACATTTCCCTTCTCTGTGCAAGAAAAAGCTTCTTGCATAATCCTGGAAAAATCAAGCAGGTGGCTTTTACTGCCACGTCCGTTCTTCCTTTTTCTCTTTAGTCCTACTGACACACAGTTTACCCTGCCTCACCAAAGCACATGCGACACACAGAGCACCCCAGGACCTGGCCCTGGCATTAGCACCTTGTGTCAGAACTGTCACAACCCTGACCTTCTCTTTCAGAAGATGGCACGAGTTCTCAGCTAATGCTGTTACACACTTCCTGCAAAGTCTCAAGACAACCTAAGCATCATTAAATTCCTGCTCCACACCATAAGAAAGAGGAAGCAGTTACTGTTAACAAGTGGCATCGACTATACGGACACAAACCAGTCTCTTACATCGTACACTTAAAATAAAACCGGATCCTATAGGACAGAGTGTACCTAAGATTCTTCTGTCCATCAGGTGAGAGATCTCTCCTGAGGCAGGAAAGCAACCGTTCTGTCCTAACATGCTCCATTTCTAGCCCCAAAAAACATACCGTGTTTTGCACTGGCTTTAAGGTTTGTCAGATTTTGACTTGGGTCTTTTTGTTAAAGACAGCATCATCCCATCAGAAGCACCAGCACTAATCAGTGCATCAGCCGTGTCAGTAAAGCCTATGTGGATTACACAGGACTGTCTTACTGAACAGCATGTAACAGCCAGTCAGGCACTATGCTGGTTCAGAACTGGCTGAGCAAGCTCATCTCACCTTACTATGCCCATCATTAGCAGCATGTTCATTCAATATATACTTTTTGCCCTGAACTTACACCTGTGGAAGCTTGTACCTGCACTTAAAACAATCCTGTTCCTAAAGACTTATGGAACTGGGAGTCTTCAAGATCCCCCTTAAGTTAGTTAATGCCAAATAGGTCAAATTCTGTAGTAAATACCAACAGAAATATGACATTCTGAGGCACTGAGCAAGCCGATTTTATCCTATGCTTCAAGCATTAACCTCAAGGCTGCGCCGCTGTATGAGACTGCCTTGTGGAACATATGGGTTGAATGACATCCAAGTGCAATCTAACCTCTAAATAATTAAGAAATGAATTAATCATGATTTTGTCCAGGAGCATAAAGGGGTTTTGTTTATTTTAGAGGAGGAAAAAAACAAACCCAAAAAACTCAGGTCAGCCCTTCCGTGTGGTGTACTTGAATCCCCCCAAAGATGTTGCGGACACTTGCGTTTTAGCAGTGTCAGGGTAGGGGAAGAAGCGGCATAAACACACACTCCCTCTGCACTGGTTCAGATGGGGCTTCTGTCACCTGTAAAGCAAATCTCCAGCTATTCTGCAAATCCTTTGGTTGCTAACAGCAGGCAGAGATGATATGGACAAACGAAAGCTCAGTGTGTAAACCAAACCCAGCTAGTGAGAACTGCAGAGAGGTGTTTGGGTGTGGCAACAAAGCAAACTCACGTGGCTACATTCAAAAGTAGAGGTAAACATTAGAACTGCTAAATATTCATTTGAATTTCATCTATTCTTTCTGCATCTCCCTAGTGTTTTCTTTGTTCAAAAGCTAACTGGTGAAGCAAGGCTGTCTCCTGACTAGAACAAAACCTCCTGCTGGGAAACGTCTTGGCACTGCACACCAGTTTCCGTTTGTATTATTGTGTTAATAAAATTAACAGCAGAAAAATAAACAAGGAGTTAAGATATAAAGGCAACAGAAAGCAAACTTCAGTGTCAAAAAAGAAGAAACAGAGGATTGAAAATAAAAATGCTTCTAAACTTGGAAGCTTTTTTCATTTGTATGTCTGTCTTCATAATTTTCATCTAGAAGTTGGGCAGCAATTCCACCACGCCAGTCCTCTGAGTACTACGCATCTGCAGCTGAATAAATCCTGGCACACTTATACTGCTGGCATCAATGTTTTCAGTCCAGCGGACCCAAAGTACTTACATCTGTTATTTATGTGAATTAAAGGGCAAACAGTGCATTCCTAAACAATGCCACTCCGTATCTAAATGTGGAAATACACAAATTTTGTATCTTAAGGACCTGACTTTCAAATCAAAGTTAAAAACTCTAATCCACTAACAACTGCGAGTAGGATTATGGAGTATGCACGTAAGGAACGTAGAGATGCAAGAGTTCTGGGAACTGTGGATATGCACGTACGTAGCAGGCCTTCAATTTGCAGTCGTCTTCAATTTCATCAGCGCTATCCTCATCTGAAACTTCTCCTTCCTCAGCATCGGCTCCAAGACTGTATGGCAACTTTTTACCCTAAATCGAGGAAAAAATATTCACAGTAAGTGCACCGTGGTCAGTGTTATTTAGTGCAAGGACCAAAATAGCCATTCCTCAACTATTCCTGATGTCAATCGTGACCAGAGTTTAGAATTTGGTTTTGGAGTCTCGTGCAAACTGGTTCAAGGACCCAGATCATCCCAGGTGATAATTTAAGTATTTTTGGAAGAGTTTGTTACTGAAAGACCTTTGCAAGCTCTTTCAAACAAACCCCATCATCTGCCACCTCTGGATCAAGCCAGCAAGCGCCCCCATTATTCTGTTCTTGTTGGCTCTCAGATATTTCAGGCTTACCCCTAGCAAGCTGACTGCCCTACACTTAAAATACAACTCTACAAATCGGAAGCTGAGATTTTCTTATAGTCTCTTCACCAGAATGGAAACTGCAGACACAGAAGCACCCCCCGCAAGCAGCCATTGACATGAAGGAAGCAGCAAAGCCTATTTTCATATCGCATGCTCAGGCAAGAGTGTGGACAGCAATCCAGTTAGTTGCTAATCCGGTACTGAGAACGTCAGATCCCTACGTTAGAAAGGAACTACATTCACGCCACGTCTAGCTTCCAACATCTGATTAGAGTGGTGAGCATCAAACAGAGGTTATTGGCTACACTTCTGGTAAAAGAAGGCTCTGACAGATTAATTGTCCTGAATTGGCATTCACCTTTAATTCTCCTGTATGATCACTTCTAGCAAAGCCCAACCCCAGAACCTTGGAAGTGTGGGCTATGGGACCTCTGAAGGTCTCCGGTCCAACCTCCCACTAAAGGAGGAGCGTCACCACCTCCAGATGAGCTTTGCTCAGCCAGGTCTTGCAAACTTTCAAGGATGAGAGTCCCGCAGCCTCCTGGGCAGCCTCTTTCCATGCTGCACTACCCTCGGCTGGCTTTTCCTGCCATCCCATCTGCTCCTCCCAAACTTGTAGCCATTGCCTCTTGCTTTACCACCTGCTACTTAATAAATCACTGATTAAACTTCCGTGTTAGTACTTCAGTGTGTGTGCTCCTCACTGGCTGCAGAAACGTTCGCCATCTACCTGCTTCATCAGTGACAGCGGGAGACAGAATGACACTCAGGTTTCTGCCAAAATGAAGAGGACTGATTTATAGACTGCATTTTGAAATCAATGATGCTGCCCTGCTAACGAGTGGATCAAATTCACTTCACATTGGCACCTTCATACTGGCTTAAATCCATGAGTATTATCAGAGTTTTTGGAGTTAAATTAGCTCAGTTCCACACCGTTCTGTACCTAGCAATGGGGTTGCAGCACTGTTAGCTGACAGATGAACCTAAAGTTAAACCCAAATGTGCTAGGAAGACTATCCAAAAGCTCAGGCAAGAACAGCAAGCACAGCACCAAACCCCTCTCGCCTTTCATGCATTGACATAGTATTCCAAGCCAGGTTTGCCAGGTTTTGTTGCGTGACTGACATTACACACTGTTTTGTTTGAGTCCCTAACGCACCAACACTACACACTTGCACAGTTCATTAATTAGCAGTTACACAAGAAAACGGATTCAGTGAAATTCAATATCACAGTTGAGCACTCAGAGGTTTTCTAATTCAGTCAGCTCTGTACACTGAAACGTTTCAAACAAACATCAAACCAAAACTGTAAACCCTTGTAGCCAGCTTGATGCAGAGGACAGAGGGGGAAAAAGCAGTATCTCCAGAGCTCACAGCGAAGCAATTGCCCCCACGTGTCAATGTAAATTAGACAATCTACTAAGCCACAGCTCTATTAACCATCTTCTCAAAGGTCTGCCTTGCTTTTCGTTCTTTTTATATCCATCTTGCTCTTTGAAATTCCTTTCAGAGCAAATCCGTTTATCCTGAGAGGCCCCAACAATTAATCTTGCATACAACACTAACTCCAGTGCTCCAGGGCCTCCTCCCTCACTGCTCCTTACAGCCACCTTCTGAAGTGCTCTTCTTTCATAAACTCAGCTGATGAACCGTGAAAACTGTTTCATTTCATGAGCTACTGCTCAGAGCAAGGTGAGGGGGAATGCAAGAAATTTTCTGATGCTTTTATATTGCTCCAAAATATGTTGTCTGAGGAGGGAATGTAGGATAATGTTTAGATACCACAGGGATGTGAATCATACAGAACAATATCCACTAATAACAAATCAGACAAATTTCAAAAAAAGAGAAAATATCAGGTTCACATAACTGTGTCACAGTTCCTTCCGTTCGTAACACTGAATCTCATACCCTTTTTCTGCCCTCCTGGCTCAGTGCTAAGGTTGAAAAATAAGCATCTCTGGCTGTAAGACTCTGAGATAAGAATTGCTTTCCACTGCTGTTGATATCACCTCCCTGTTGAAACACTCTGAAGTGCTCTGGGACACCCACCAAGTCCAGGCTAAACTCAGTTTCCACGTCTCTGAAAAGCTCAGAATTTTAACTCAGTGCGTCTGCACGATTCTACACGGCACTGCTGAGCTGGTCCTCCAAAGCCAAAGAAAATCTACAATAAATACCACACACTGACTTTTGTTGCACTTTGAACACGCCACCAGTAGCACGTTACCTTCACTAGGATTTTCCCTTTCAAATCTTGAGGGCTAGGAAGCTGTCTGGAATCTCCGGTGACTACAGATGACAAGTCGAGTTTGTCACCAAATATCTCCTTCAAGTACTGAGCGATCTTCTGCTGCTGCTGAATACTGCAATGGTTTTCAATAGACAGTATCACTGGAAACCTAGAAACAAAACCGCCAGACATTGTCACAACTGTGTTTTAGGAGAGAAGATCTGCAAGGTTACCACATAAACAGGTTTAAGTAGTTTGCTTTTCCACTGTCAACAGCCTGGAAAGAAAGCCATGACCACCCAAACCCCTGCTCTGCCAGAATCCCTTGGATAGTCCCTGCAGGCAATTCTGCCCTCTCCCTCCATCCCTACCCACCAGCGCACAGGGGGACAGTTTGAAACCCATGGTCACCAAGCGCGAGGCACAGAGAAACCTGCAACAAAGCTCAGCAGCAATGCAAAGCCTTTTTGTTTTATGCAGCTGAGGAGCAGTTACACTACTCCTTCAGAAGCCACCCACAAAGGGTTCCTAAGCTGTATGTGACAAGCAAGCTGCTCCTGGAGAAAAGCATTTTGAACTCAGAGTCAAAGGGATTGCTAACTCCTCTCCGTTCGTCTTCTGAAGACTGACAGCTGCATGATCGACCTGCCTCTGTCTTGGTAAGTGCAGCTACAGTGAGTCAGACCAAGTCTGAAGGTGCCCAGACTCTGAGAAGGAAAATATTTGGCAATACTTTTCAGAACACTCTCCCAGGCTTCATGAATTTCCAGCTCAAGTTTCTTGAGCTAAAGGCATCATTTCTGTATATAACGGCCTATTTCTCCCACAAATGTGCCCAGTTGTTTTCTGAACTCTTGGCAGCCCATGACTTCCATAGTGAACTTTGTTATATAGTACCATGGCACATGAAATAGAATCTGAACCTCACTCCTCATCTCAGTATTTCCTTATACTACAGATGAGAAAGGTTTTCAATTTTCCTACTGAAATACAGATTTTTCCTTAGGTAGAGAATGTTGTGGTATTGGTTGTTAAGGAGAATTTCCCTGTGGAAATGAATGGGAAGTTTTGTTCAAAGAAAAGACCAAAACAATCTCTAGATATTCAACAGCCTCAGACCGTTCAGCAGATTATTGCATTTACAATGCAGGAAAGGTCTTTCTAACCGAAGTTGAACTTTCTCACTCAATTGATGGAAAGAGCTCATGCAGTTGAACAATAAATATGATACACGCGATAAACGGGGGGAGAGAGTCAACTGAATTCCTCAATATGTTTAAAGGAATATATGTACTACCTGATGCTGGATTAACTGCACAAAACAGACAGGTGTAGCTTGAAAACTGACTCTACACTTACTCATTTTTGATGAAGGCGTATTTATTGATAGTTTCTGCCACATCACGGAAGAGTATTTTAGAAGTAAGAGTATAGCCATGGTGCACTACTGGCTCTCCATCTGGACCATCCCAGCAATCCACTATTAAGACAAAAAAACTATACATTAGGAGATGCCCCTGATCTTGCGCATTTCTGCTGACCTTGCCTGCCAGCAGAACTCATGTACACTACTCAACCACGCAGGTGTCAACAACTTTCATTCAATCTATTATCACCCACCAATTGAGTTAAGACGAACAAGACGGTCTTTTCTTACATTAAATGTGAAGTCTGAAACCTCAAACTGTTTTTTTCCTTCTTGTATAAAATTACAGACGTGTAATAGGTCAAATATTGTTTACAGCTATCTCTTCGGAAAGAGATTCTGCTTCTGAAGACAAGTTATTTAAAAACAATTCACTCTTTTTCCCCCTCTTAGTTAAACTTTCAGTTTTACAACCAACTATAGTAAGAGTAGCATCAAAGCCATCACATGGAGAAAGGCTTAGGACAGTAATAATTTTCCTAATAAATTACTATACTCTGGATTTACACCAAAATTTTCACTACTGTTGCCTCTACAGGAAGTTAAAAACTTGACAAAAAGAAAGCTACAGAGCCATTACGCAGGCTGTACAGTATCTACAATAGCTTTCGGGTCACACGAAGTAACATACTACTGTGCACTGTAGTAAATTCTCTTACAGAGGGGAAAGTACAGTGACAGAACACCCAATTTCCTCAGGTTCACTTTCTCTAATTCATTTTTAAACCCTGATTAACAAACCGTTCTCCAATAGATGAGTTTTGTAATAGTGGTCTGCCGTGGTGTAGCCAAAACCAGCATGTAGACGTAACAAACCCAATAGCTTAAGCTTGTCAAAACACTTTATTTCACCCAGAATCGTGAACGAAAAGATACAAACATTTTATTATTATTTACATCTTGTGGAACTTAAACAAGAATCCAACACAATCTCCAGGCTAGCGGACAAAGAGCATCTTGTTTCCTTCCAGCATCCAGCCAATGACACAGCATCCTACCGTCCTACTGTGCCAGACCAAAACCCAGCGTCTCAGCCCTAAGATGCTGACAGAAACAGATACACAGCAGTGCTGACAGAAGGCATCACTTGCTCACCTGTCCTCCTCCTACGGGCAGTTTGCCTCTTCCCTTTGCATCTGTAGGAGGAACTGCATATGCAAACACTTTCCCCTTATGCAAGGGAAAGGCCGTTGCTGGCTCAGCTCATCTGAGCAATGGGGGCGAGGAAGCGCTCCTGTGAAGCGGTAACCTCCAGCACAGAGGAACCCCGAACTCAACCACCAGGGCTGCTCTGCCGAACCACAGGACCCCAGACAGATCCCTGCTCACTGCCTTGCTGGGGCTTGTGCGACACAAACACACTTCACACAAACATGGGACAAGGGAAAACTTGCACAGACTGAGGAAAGCATAACAGCAGCAGGTAGGAGAAAACAGTAGTGTCTGTGATGCTTGTCTGAGAAGGTCATTCTCAACAGAAAAATTCCTGGTTAGGCTGCTTGAGTTTAGCACTGAAGTTAATCAGACAGAGAAGCATTAATGCTGTAAGCTTGCCACTGACTTTGTGCTTAATATCCATCATCCTTCTCCCAAACTGTACCTTCAATACACCGACAGCCGTCCTGCAGCACTCGCGCATACATCTCCACTCTGGACTGGGACAGCAGCTGGTCCCCGGTCAGGTACGTGTTGTGAGATGAAGCAATAAAGTAGTTACAGAGGGGCTGATCCATATCCTGATGCACTTCGCAATGCAGCGGATTAAACACGTCGCAGGCAGGACTGCGCATGAAGTTGGTGAAACCTTGGAACAAAGAGAAACAGCTTGGCCACGCGTGCAGGGTACCTTCCCAAGCGAAGGAGTTGCACTCTAGCAACTGTTGATGCTTGTCAGTGCCAAATCGTGTCTCTAAAACCACTGAATCTCAGAGCAGGGATTAATCTTCCCGTACCCCATGTTTTCAGCATATTAACTGCTGCCTGTGGGTTGCCTGGTTCTCTGCAAACTGAAGAGGCTGCACAAGTCCACTGCCAGCACACACACAGGTATTTCTTTTTTGAAGCCTATGGACATTCTGACACCTTGAAGAAGAATACATTCCAAAGAGCCAACCCTTGTCCCCAGACAACTTTCAAACAGCTTTGAGCAAGAAAGGGAAATATAATCTAGAAAAACACATTTATGAATGCTAAAAAAACCCCAAAATCAACAAGCATTTGCAAAACATGACATACAGCTAAGCCACTTCAGAAATTCACTGACAACCAATGGAAAAAAAGAAAGCAGGATTCTAAGAGAAGCATAACAGTTATGAATAGTAACTATGAGAAGACTGAAAACCCCCACAAACCACTACAGCCACTGCCCAACCTATTTTCAAATCCAATGTTTCATTCAGACCCTCAAAAGGGGGTGCAGAAATGCACGTGTTGGAGAAGCTCCCTACACCAAATCCAGTGCACGAAGACAAGTGTGCTCCAACTGCCTTCTGCAGCTCAGACAAAACCGCTCTGCTAATGAGTGGAACAGAAGGTGTTACTGGTTTCGTTAGAATCGGTGGAAGAAAGTACCCTCCCTCACAATTATTCAGTGAGATAAAAACGATCTCTCCATCTAGATGCTGCTGCAGACAGACGGTGTGCAGCTACGCCACGAGCCATTACTGTTAGCAAAACTGGTTTTGCCTCCCCCTTCTCAAACTAGTGCCCCCTACCCCACCTTGATTCTTGTTAAAGCATCAGTATAAGGGAGAAATTGGTCAAAGGCTGAGGCAGCATCAGCTCGCACTGCCTGGGATGTCGAACTGTGCCTTCGAGGGAGAGTGATCTGCCCAGAGGGACAGAGCTGGTAGGGAACCTCAGTCTCACCTTCAGCAAGATGCAAAGGATTCGAGGTGCACACCCCGTTTCCCTCAACGGACGCCGTGATGGTAACGGGTAAGAGCTATGCCATTCTGCTCCGTCACAAGCACGATATCTTGTAAATAAGAGGAGGCAGAGGAAAACCCTCAAACAGGGGCAGCAGAAGAGACGTAAGGAACAACGCCTGGAAGAGCACAGGCTCGACATCCTGCAGATCTGCCAGGACTTCGTGCTGCTGGTGATGCCCCCCAGGTCCCAAGCTGAGAAGCAATCTTCAGAAGGTAGCAACAGTACCAAGAACAAAACAAAAGAACAGGCTCCTGCCAAAGTTCAGAAGGATCTGCGCATTTACACAGACCCCAGGACAGAAACCTGAGCCAAACTGACATCCTGACTTGGAAGCAAATGCTTTTTTTGAGTTTACTGCTGACACTTCAGCCCTGTCCCAGTGCCACTCTCTCGCTGGGAGTAAGCTCAGTGGACTGCACTGCAGCATGGAGAGCACGGGTTGTGCTGGCCAAATCACCGATTCAGCCAATCCACTCTAGTTTAGTTTTCTCTGTGCTGCTAGTTTATGTGAGAAGAGGGTACTGGTTTATATCCCTGTAAATCAGATCGGCATCAGGCAGGGAAAATTAAAAATACCTCCTCTGAGAATCAGAAATGTAAGATATTTCCAAAGGATAGTGCAAACAATGCCAACCCCGAAAGCAACTCAAACATAAAAGCAGCAGTAAGATTAAAAGGAACCAAAATGCTTTCAGAAATGTGAGGTTTTTTAAATGTCACAGCTTGTTCATTTTGCTTTCCTTATTTCAGCTGAGTGCAGTGCCCAGGGTCACACCAGAAGCATGTTTAAGTACCACATGGAGGGAGGTTCCTCCTTCCCCCCACCCCAAATTCACGATGTAAATTATGCTGCTTCAGGAAGGCGATCTTCTGGGCAAATAAAGATGCCATGGCATTTCACCTATTTTGTTCCAGTTCAGATTTTGATTCGATGCTAAATTGGATCTGAAAAATCATACCACCTACAGTTGCTTCAGGAAACAAGGTGAATAAGGTCTTAAAACCCAAAGAAAATGCAACTGCCCATATTTAATTTCACACAGGCATAGATCGATTGTACAGGAGCGATTCTAGACCTACAGAGACAGAGCAGAACGCAAACTTTGCTTTTATTACTTCAGTTCAAACACGTTATAGTATACGATACACGGTATAGGAGGTTTTATGTTTGTGTTTTAAAAAATACGCTGCAATAAATTCACGCAAGCCTAAGGCATTCAAATTGCCGTACGATGACTGTGATGTGTAGCTGCTAATGCACTGCTCGGTGTGATTCTGTGAGATATGGGAGAGAGGTGATTCTGTGTGATAGGGGAGAGATGAGAGTAGGTGGGGTGAATTCACAAAACCACTGTTAACTGCTGATCTTCCTTGTGACTTTGTATTGCAGTCAGATTTCATAAACTTTAAGAACATTTTGGTGTAGCTTATCTATCCCACTACAGTATATCAAGAAAAAACTAATTTTGAAATAAAAAAACCCTTTACCTTCAATCCCAAGAACATTTTGCTTCTTGTTTTCTTCTGATACTTCAAATTTCTGTATGATGTCAAGACAATATTCCGGCGTCACATTATTCATCTGCACAGAAAAGACAGTGTTGGTGCACTTAGGCTTTTCTCCTACCATGTGACCTGCATGTCAAAATCTACTTCAGGCTTCTGGGTCCAGTTGAAAAATCTTGTGATCAAATACTGAATTCAATCAAACATGAATAGGACCATCGGTAACCCTACTGTAAAAAGGCTGTGTCAGCGCTGCACAAGCTTCACGGCTCTTACCTTGGAAGATAAAACTAGGAGTGAGAAGCAGCAATCACTTAAAAGTTGTGTCATTTTAGTTTAAAGATGAAAATTAGCAGCTAAACACACTTAACAGTTGAACTGGACAACAGTGATGAAATGAAAACTATGAAGTGATATTCTTTAACGTAATCTACTCAAACACACAGAAAGATTCAGCAGGGTTTGATTTCACTGTCATGCGTTTTTCCCCTCCTGTGATTTCATTACTTCCCAGAGAGGTCACTCTAATGTACAGGCCGTGATATAAATAATTAGATTCCAAAATGAAAAACAGCAGTTCTTCTCAAGCAAATATGAGTTTTGTCATCAGCCTCAGCTAGCCCACAACTGAAGCCCCAGCTGACTAGTGGGGCCAGAGTACCACCATACACTTACATTTCCTTTAAAATCACAGGAGAGAAGTAGCTTCCATCACTCATCTTCTCTCACCCCCTCGCCCCACCTTAAGCTGTAGAGAACCAAGGTGAGAACTAAGATTGGGTGTATTTCATTTCCTCCACCAATAGTATCATAGGATGGCAACAATGACACTAAAACCTTTGGCAGCTTATTTGTACCATTATTCTGGTTACTGTTCGTACTCTGCATCCTTTGCCAAAGTCGGCTCAAACACCCTGACACGTGGAGGAGTCTGGAAGCAAAGGAACACGCAGTCCCCTCTCTTACACAGTGTGTCATCCCCCTGAACGGACTGCTTCAGGCAAACGCAGGAGGGAGGTTAGTCATCCTGCAGATTGCACTATTTATTGTTTAAATCCGAAAACGGGCCCTCTGTGAACTGCTCTCCTACTAACAGAATTCTGTTTCAGAAGCAAAAGCCAATTCCATTGACTCTGCTCTGCCTGTAGCCTTTGATGAATTTGTGCTTCCCGTTATTCCTGGTTGCTCAGTATTCCAGCATCAGCACTCAGCTACGTGGGAACCTAGACGTAGGTTGACTCTTGATCTGCTCTTCTCTAAGGGCCTGATCCTGCCATGTCCTGAGTTCCTCCAAAGAAAGGTGGGTGCCGTGACTGACCATCTCCCATAACACCTCAAAGGATGCAGCTGACATGAAAATTCTGCATGGAAATTTCTAAGAATTTCTAAAAAATTTCTAACCAAAAACTACCAGAGGAGGGGGACAAAACAGACATGTTGACATTAGAATTATAGTAGCAGATGGCAGGTGAGCAGTTCACTCGTATGGTGGCTCAAGCTGAAAAACTTGGAGGTATTTTCCAGCCTTTCTGCCCTTCGCCCTTCCCTCTGGTTTTTCTCTTGCACAGAGAAAGCATGGCTCAGCCCACCCCCTTCTCCAAACATTTTATTTATATCTCTAGCTAAGCCAACAATCATGAGACGCCTGCAGGAATTACACAGGATAATAGGAATGAGAACAATTCAGTAGAGAAAATAACTGATTATCCTAGCTCAAGTAGACACGGCTGTTGAATTGCAAACACTATTCATAGCAGGCCCTTCTTCAGCACAAGCTGGCTAGAATTAACCTTTCCATTATCCCACATGGCTCCCTGACGGCTGAGCAGCAGGGTACTCGTGTGCTCTAGGAACGGAAAGGTCTGATCTAGTCCAAAACCGCATCTCCCTGGGAAATGTCCACCAATCTGTGCTTTTTAGCTGCAGCTTAGGAGAGGTGACGACTTAGGCTACTCATTTAAATTTGTTTTCGCTAAGTTTTATGACTGAACATTTAGATATATGGATTATTGGAGACGGTCAATAGTGGAGCACCCAAAACCTCTTGGATACATGGTTACTTTTTATATTCCTAGTTAAAAGCTTTAATTTTGATGCAGATATGTTCTTTCAAGGAGGCCTTTGAGCAACCAATAGGACCTTAGTTTTTAAGTAAATGAACTACCAATTGATTTGCCTAAAATTAGATCCTACAAAACAAGCAACATTATGCCTCATCTTCAGTGTAGAAGTATGGGAAAGAAGAGGGAAATCACTTTTGACTTCCCCAACCTCACTGGAAGCAGGTTGCCAAAAATCTAATGCCACCTGAAGCCTCAGAGCACTGCAACGCCAGGTGATGGGAAAGCTCTCCTCTGTCAGATGCCCATGAGCTAAGACTGGGAACTGTTCTCATTTCCCATTCTCATGGGGAAGGAAATGAGAAAGGAATGTGAAGTAGAACAGAAGTTAGGGGAAAAAAAGGAAGGAGAAGTTAGACAAAGTGCAATGGTAATAACTGGTGCCCCTAGACATGACGCCAACCCACCAGCGTGTCAACAGTGCTCCAACGGTTTAGGCTTCAGTTGTTCACAGTTAATCATTCTTTACGAAAAACCAAAATATAAATAATCACAGACATTCTTCCAATTTCAGTGTAAGATGTCAGCATAAGATGCCAGGACATATAGAGTCATCACATAAACCAGTTATACAGATTATCTTTTCATGTAAGCATGAGAACAGTGGGAAGGCATCAGCTTGCTTTCCAGCTGAGTTTGTATCGCTGCAGTAAGGGTGTTTTTGCGGCAAGCAGCAAGGATCGATCAGCACGATGATGTGGTATTGTCTGCCTAGTCCAACATTAACAAGCTCCAGTCTCTTCTCTTTTCAGAGTCCATGTACCAATGCTGATATTCTTATTTCCTACACCTTTTGCAATACCAGTTCCTGATATCCTTCAGTACGCGCTGTTTCAGATCACAGCCCAACGTATACTGACACGGCCTGGCATATTCTGTCACACTATATCCCTTTAAACACCTTCCAAGAGAGCAGGTATAGTTGTTTCAAAACATTCATTTTCTAAAAGCACAGTTATTCTCCACTTCTTACCACTTTTTGTCACTTTTTCCACTATCCACCACTCCCCCAGTTATTCCTGTGGTACTGTAGAATTAGTGTAGACAAGTAGTAAGAGCAAACTTACTCTCTCAAGCTTAACTCAAAACGCACCAACCCATACTGAATAATTAAAGAAAAGCTTTACATAATTATACGTGCATGTTCCCAAGGTGTAATTGTTATAAAATTACTTCCTCTTCGGATCAATTAAAGTGAGCAGGGGCATTAATTTCTGCTACCAGTGTCATTTGGGCTGCATACAGCAGCAGCTCTGTCCGAATACACCGGGTTGGTGCTGGTACGGTGACGTGGTGTTAACATTTCCCATCCAGTTCCTGCCACTCGGGAACACGATGGGCCGTGCCATACAATATGCAGCGCTTTCCTGGGGCATGCAGAGAACGCTGTTGGAAGCAAGACCTCAGCGGACTGGCCTTGTTCTCAGGACAGATGAAAACCGTACTGCAAAGTAACTGATCCGTGGTAAGGCAGCAGCTGGCAAGCAGGCACACGGCAAACCTCACCCTCAGAAAACCACAATGAAGTGTTTCAGGTTTGTAACACCAAAGCAGCCTTGTAACTGCATAAAACCATCAGCACAAGAGTCAAGGAGGTCTCTGTGACTGAAATGGAAGCACTTGATGTGATATGGACAGAGCAGAAAGGAGGAGGGAAGGACAGACAGCAGACAACAGCCACAGGCTGGCTGAATCCCCCAGACACGGGGCAGCATCGCTATGGGGCTCCCAGGATGAGGCAGGAGGCAGCCATTCACTCTACGATGCAGGTCGGGAACAGCTAGCAACAGCAGAGCAGCTCTTCAGCAGAGAAGATGATGTTTGTAGAACCTGTTTCACCCAACCCCACTACTCAAAGGCAAGTATGAGACAAGCTCTGTCAGTCAAAAGAACCTGGAGATCCTGCTGCAGAAGCAACCTTATTTAGCAAGGCATCGGTTTCTGGGGAGGATCAACTCAGACAATGGTACTAGTTTAAGATAGGACACTCCCAAAGGGACAACACTCAGTCATGCAGACGTGACTGGACATCCAGGGATGCTCCTCCTGCACAGCCACGTGTGCTAAGGGGACTGCAGGACCAGCAGTCGCCCCAGGAAACCAGCCTACTTTCTGCTCTTCTGACATTTGAAGCCACGTAATTGCAATTTCAATAGCAATGAGCCGAGTTTAACTGCACCTATGTGGAAATAATCCATCTCGCAAGCTCTGGGGTGAAGGCAACAGGGAGCTCTCCCAGAAAAAGAAGCCAGCTTTGCAAGTTCACAAAAAACCCAAACCCTTTCTGTTCTATCCTGACTGCAGAATGTTTAAAAGCCTTGCCAAAAGAGTAGCAGATGGAGTTGGACAGACTGTCCACAGATTTCCAAGCAGCCAGACAAGAGCAAAAACAAAACGCCGTTTGGTTGAAGGCACTTGAGAGCTGCGTTACGATTTCAACCATTATCGGCTTTTGACAGCAATCTTGCCTTACCCGAGGACATTGTTAGCACGTCTGTGTTCTGAGAACAGTAAAACCGCTCTGACACTGTTAGTGCTGGGAAGTGGGAAGACCAGAGGGAAGAGGCAAACAAAGTGCAAGGTGCCTTTAAACTACACTGCTGAGAGATTCATCTACAGGAGATTGTGCTTTTGCTCTTTCTGGTGCTTGTTTCTGGAATAATGTTGAGCAGAGCATTTACAGCCGATAGCCCTGCCCGCGTTCAGCGTTTTGAGCAGTGTGTAGACAGAGAAGAGGATGCAGTACGCCAGACTTGACAGTCAACCTGTTTTTTCTGCTGGATCAGTAGTTTCATGATGTCTTTGTGCACCCACAAAGACAGCTCTTCTACCTCTTTCACGTGTTTTTCTTCCTGCTCCAGGTCCCCGAGTGCCCCTCTCATACCACGGCTCCTCAGCTGTTCCTGTGCACTTCAGCGTCTCCACGAACATGTCCTCCCTGGAGCATTTCTTTGTTGTCTCATCAGTGTCAACCTTGCTGCCGTGCTGCTGTCAAGGGTGCTCCAGTGAAGGGCACCCAAGTAGAAGGCAGTGATTAAAAAGGAAACAAAGGAAAAAAAGAGGGAGCCCAGAAGATTTCAGTCATTAGCACAGAGAGAAAAAGACAAAACCATTTTGTGCTTTAAAGTTGTAATTAGCAGAATTGCCCGGACCAGATTGCTTGCAAGAATCTGTGACTTGAGGCTATCACAGCAAGATCAGTGACGTAACAGTGCTCCATGTTGCAAGGCAGAAGAAAGGAAGGAAGATCCAGGGAGTCGTACATGCCAGGGAATTGCCACAATGGCCAACAGGGAAATTCAGCAACAAAACGGCACAGGCTGTTGACATTTTATGCTAGGGATAACTTGAGAAAGCTATAATCGCAGGCAGGATCCCAGAAAGGCACAGGAGACTATGCAAGGAGGTCAGGCCAAACACAGTATCGACACCCAGGAAGCTGAAGCAGGTTGGGATGCTAGCATTTATCACACGTTGCGATGGAACGCTACGCTGCGAGGATGCACCGCATGAGCAAACAGTCCAGGACCGATTGCCAGAAGCAAACAAGAGTCCTGGAGTTCACAAGGTTCCTTCTGTGTTCCTCACTGTCCAGAGTACACAATCTCTCCATGGGGTCCACAGACAATTTTTGTAGTAATTCAATCACTTTCAAGATAGGAAGGAAAATCTCCACCACAGCAACCAGGAATAGCTAGATTTTTTTTGTTCAGCAAGTTTGTAAGAAATCTGGGGGAAAATCTTCGATCCTGACCCAACTTTGCTTCTTAAGTCACTTATGCTTCTTTTCACTTTTATTTTTTCTTAAATTCCTCACCAGTGTGTCCGTTCCTGTGGCTCCCTGAACCTCACCTCTCTCCATTGCTTCTCTGAGGAGCTTGCGATAGAAATGCAACCTTCAGATGTGAAATTTTCTGTGCATAAGTCCCACATATCTGTAAGGAATTACTGGAAAACAGACTTTCCTGAGGAAAAATTGGGACAGAAGGCAGAAGGGGGAAAAAAAGGATAGAACCCTGGACATCTCTCCCTTGGGCAGGTTGGTGTGATATCCATCGTTGTTTTACCTCACAAAGGTGTAATCTGTCCTTAAAATTTTAATAAAGATTTAGGCCACATGTAAGAGATTGTTCTTCGTCAATATTTAAACTGCTGTCTTAATAATAAAAGCAGCAGTCTTTATTACTACTACTGATACTTGGAAACTCCTGGGATATAACAGGATTGTAGGATTCCATTTTACTTACAGGAAAGGACAGGCGAACCCAAAGATTCATCTTAACACGTGACTGCATTAAGCCATGCACAGATGGCATAGTTAATCAGAAATAGTTTGTAGATAATCAAAATAGTTTGCTCTTGTTTTGTCCTGTGTTTCTAGCTTATAGAAAGATATCACATATCACCCTAATTTAGAGTATACCTGCCAAGACCTTTACTCATGAAAGTCATCTCCTGGGAATATAAACATCACCCCACACCACCATTAAACAATCCAGACAAGCTGTGTGAGGGAAAACAACCACGCTGACACACGCGATAACCGGCTGTAACCAAGGGGTGTTCTCCCCCCCTGCCTCAAGCTAAACTTTTCCATACAATTCTTTCCCTATACTTGAGTGTTTTTATATGTACATATATTTGGACGCATAGCATTCCCATACCTTTTGTTCCACCTTCAGAAACTGAGCGAGTTCTTCCACACTGAGGTGATCCTTCTTGTCACTGTAGCTCAAGAGCAGTAAGTACAGATCTCGACGCAAGGACATCATCTTGTAAAACACTGAAAATTCTTCAAAATTTAGGGTTCCTTGGTTCTCATCCGTGTCTGCTTCCTAAGAGACAGAGACACTCAGGTAAGCACGCTAAACACAGGCGAGTTCAGGGAACACAGCAGAACAGGATTTACTTATGCAATCAGAAGTTTAACAAATTCTAGTCTGCAAGATTCTGTTCAGACTCAAATCCTAGTGGGCTAAAATAACTGCAAAATTGTAACACTGTCTATTGGATATTTTGGTGAAAACAGTGACCAGTAAAGCCAAAAGTTCCCTATGAAAACCTCAATTCCATCTTGAGTTTGGAATTTGTTCCCCATGTAAAGAGGCTCACACTGGGCTTTATTCTGATCTCCGTTACTCTCCTGTATGCCCTGCAGCTCTCCTGGATTAAAACATAGCAAGGAACATAATTTCACCCCGTGGCATCCCCTAACAACAGCGTCTGACAATTTCAAACATTCAGTACAGTATCACAGTCTTAAATTTACTTTAATTCAAACGGCAACACTCCCAGCCCCCTGTCAGCCCTCTGCAGAGGGGAGAAGCCCGCAGCAGCAGTAAGGTTCCACACCAAAATATACGTCCAGTAGCCCCAGTCTTGATGGCAGTTTTTGTTTATCCTCAGAGGTAGGAAGAGAAGAAAACAGTACTTAGCGCATGTTAATACAAGCTTTTACTGTGAACATCTGCCTAAGAGGATTGCTTCGGATTTTCAAAACAAAGAATATATTCTGGAGAACTGCTGACAAACATTATGTAGGTCTCTACAAAAAATAAACTTCAGGGAAGCTACAACTCTTGCTAAGTTTGAGGCTGTCAGCAGATAATGGAAACAAAGCGAAATAAATATTTAGAAATGTGCCACTGTTCCCATGAATAATGTCTTTCATTATTCATAGCTGTATATAACAATTTTTCTCTGCAGTTATAAAACCCATCGCCATTCCGAAGTCACATTCTGTTAAAAGTGGTGCTTCCCTCTGTTCAGGACAAAACACCTTCTGGGCAGAGTCCTTTTAACACCAATTTGGCTTTGAACCTGCTGGCGTGTCTCTAGGCTGGTATACCAAATCCAACTTCCTCTCCTGATGGAGATAGCCTCTCCAGATATCCTCATCCTGCTGTCACTTCTTCCTGCTCAAGAAATCTCTTCCAGTTGGTGTCCAACCTCACTCCTACAGAAGAGGAGCTAGTGCAGTAGTAGACACAATGAACACATGTCTGACCTGTTCTGCTTTCCAAGGATCCAGTTTTACCTTCCCTTCACATAAAACATAACACTTTGAAGCACGTCTTAGAACTGGAACCCATCTTTACACCAGTAAAGTTTCATGCTAGGTACAGACAGCTGAAGTAGCAGCCCAATACTCTATTCCCAGACGCAGGACCTGGATGGCCCCATAAGCCTGGCCAGCCCCATGGAGCCACTTCCAGGCTGGGGGCTGCTTGTGCCATGTCCAGAGCTGTGACACCACGTCACGCAAACAGTAAGTACCACCTGAGCAGAGCAAGCGCAGGAACAGCGCAGAGCAGCCAGATGTAGGTCAAGGATTTGTCCCAGAGTTTCTTTGCCATTCCCTTTATCCTGCATTAAGGCCTGGAAATCTATAGGATTGCTGGCACAAAGCACTGCTCACGCCTTTAGGACTGGGGCCTGAACGACTAACAGTAAACAAGCATTCAACATCCGTATTCAACCTCAGTAACTTTAACTATGCCTGCGAGGTCTAGGATAGCAACTCAGGAATAGGCTGGCAGCAAATGCAGCAAAATAAAAATAAAGCAGCTTATTTTTAACTAAAAGTTGCCTCTGATTATACAAAGGCTGATGGTTGCTGGAGTGCTCTAGTCCATTACTAGACACCTCAAAAGTGCCAAGTGAACTACATCTTTTTTCCTCTCAGTATGTGTCTTCACAACTCTCCGCCTCTCCTGCAGCAGTCACCACCACCAGCAAAACCGAGGATCTCAGGGAGCTGCATTTCATTACATCTCGTTAGTGCTACTGTCATCTGAGCTATGAACTCGGGTCACAGCAAGTAAGCCGAGAAGAAAATAATTCCCAGCTATCTTGGTGGGGAATGGGATTTTAAATCACTTGATATCTACTACAGATCTTCAATGATGGTTCTAATTTGTGGGGAAAGGAACAACCCAAATTCACCGCCGCAATACAACCCTACTGGTTTCCAGCTTCTCAGGTCTTTGAGGAGTAACTTATTCTCCATAGATATACCCCTAAAGCAGAATTTATGCCCGACAAACAAAGTGCTTTTGATCACCGAAGACTCTTTCACTTTTCCATGTTTTACAGCAAACCAGCTTTTGGCTGCCACTGGTTTTGAAGACAAGAAAATTGCATTTTGCTCTCCATTATGTCCTCGGCTTATCTTCCCTTTCCTACAGTAAACACTGGAGCTGGTGAAAAATGGAACTGTTTTCAGACAACAGAAGTAAAAAAAATTCATCCTGGCTAAGTAAGAGGAAGCTGTTAAAAAACACTGATTATTTTCATAATGCTTGTTTCTGTTAAATAATTTTTCATGAAGGAAATGGAAAAGATTTTAATAGAAACAGAGTAACTTCACTGTCCCTCAATCCCACTATAGAACAATTCAGATCACAGATGAAAACAATAATAATCTGAAAAAGTAATATAATAAATCGCCTTCCATGTGGGTCACGTTGTTAAAACAACGTTCTGATGCATCTTTGCCTACAAAAATGTAAGACCTGGAAAAAGTCTGTGAGGTGGTGGAAAGGACAGAGTTTTAAGTCCCATCTTGCAGATTCTGTTCTGGATGAATCCAGAAATAGTGCCATTAACTGGCACTATCGTACCACAACCACGCTGTGTTAGAGGCCACCAACCTGAAACATCTGCCGGACTTTCCTGCGGGGCAGGTTAACGTTCAGTTTATGCATCAGCTGGTGGATCTCTTCAATATTCAGCAGGCCATCTCCGTTCTTGTCAGCCTCCTCAAAGGTCTGTTTGACCCAGCTACAAACATGTCAAGGAAAGGTACAAGAGGGTGATTTCCTCATGGAGGAGGGAGATGGAGCAGTTGGGCAGGTAAGGGACAAGACTCGAACTCAGGAGAAGACGACCCTGCCCCAGGTCCTCTGGGCAGGGGGATAATCCTCCTTCACAGAGGACCTTAACATCTTCCAGGGAGAAGAACTAAGCACTGTCTAATCCAGCCTTCCCAAATATGTCTTTTTCAAGTCAGTGCCCCTGGGCAAAACATTTGAATTAAGGCTTCCAACAGCCTGCATTAGAGTTATTGGGGTACACTGGGAAACAAAGTCATCACCAGCAAAGATCTGATGCTATCTACATGGTTCTCCCCATACTGATGCCAAACGAAAGCACTTTTACTATTGTACACCTTCTGGTACAATTTGCTGTCGTACCTCCTACCTGGTGCAACTGTTACATCTGAAGACTACTGGTTTTGTGACTCTGCTCAAAGGAATCGAGCCCAACAGCCATCTGCATCAGCGACGATGTTAATCTAGTGCAAGAGGATGGAGTGAAGAAGACTGAAATCAGCCCAAGTACATTACCACCAGCCTGTGGTTTCCATAGGCACCTCATTAAAAATGAACCACTCTTGTTTTTCCATGCTCCCTCCTCCAAGACTGGCACACAGTTCTTTCATCTGTATATCTGTAACTCTTCCATCTCCAGACAACTTCTTTGTCCGTCACTTTCTCCGATATCTCTGCCCTCACCTTGTGCCATACTTTCCACGGGGCAGCAACAACTCCATAGACTCATAATCTGCACAGGGAAAATGGAAAGCACCCAAACATTTGTCGTTTCTCCCTTCAAAAGGGCAAAATGCCATTGAATAAAGCAAGCAGCTGTCCAATTCAGAAAACGAGGTGATTCTTCACACAGCATAGGACTCATCTCTACTATAATCTCTTGTGGGATGTTCTACAGGTTTACACGGATTTGAGGTGACACAAACAGACTTTTTTTTCTCCCGTCCTTTGGAGGGAAAGCAAGGAAAGTTTCATTCAAATGCTTAAAACCAGTACTGGTTTATGACAATTATTTACAGCTAGGTTCACAATACCAGCCCCTTGGCACCTTCATTCTGCTACTAGCTTCTCCTCTGAGAACAGAATCTAAGTTTTCAAATACTGCTGGACTTGCTCTGATATCTTCTTCCACTTCTCCATTCTACTTGAACTTCTCCACTTTTTAAAGCAGCACCTTTTACCCCCTCTTTGCACATATACCCCTTTGCAGCTCTGCTAAGTTCTTACACAAACTGGTACAGAGTCATTTTGTCTGCAGTCTCCCAGCTGCCACATTTGATAACACAAACAAGACTTGAAGTGATGTTTCACCAGTAGAGAACATACACCAGACACGTGCAGCTCAGAAAAGTCATGGATAAATATAGCAAGCTGAGTATGTGTGCACCAGAGCATGCACTATATCCCCCAAATGGATCGGTGCCTATCTTGCATCAGAATTAAACACTGAGAACATACATCAGAAATACCTGAAGTACGTATATAGTCCAGGAGTATTTACAAGTGACCACTGTAGACTTCTGTGGGGCAGAAGAGACAGGCTACAATTTTAATCAAGATGGACTTGGTTTGTTTGGGAGTTTTTGTTTAGGGGGTTCTTTCTACTTAACATACCAGTCAGCGCTGTTGTGAAAGAAAGCACATCGAGAAAATATTCAATGAAAACCTTTACAAGAAGTTCCTTTTAGTTACTAGGCTACAAGAAGCATTTAAGGAGCTTTCAAGATTTGTGCTCCTGACAATTAACGGAGGCTGAGAAGTACATACAGATATCTGACATACACCGACCAAGAGAAACGGAGATGGCCAGGCGTTACTAATCAGGTACTGAAAAACTCCCAAAATGTTGGCGTTTCACCTGTGCAGAGGCTAACAAAGTCAAGTTCTCAATCAGTAGTACCTTGAAAACAGTGTCTTCTAAGGGACCTTGCAATTTGCAGCAGAAGAATAAAAGCCAAGTTGGGCAAACAGGTGACAGAAATCCTGAAATCACACTGGGGTTAGTATTTATTCAGATAACTAGAAATGACTGTTTTGACCCTTCAATAAGAATTTTACTAGCAAAATGCAAGACTATCACGACTTCGCTGCAGTTTAATCCCGACCCTAAGGCACAGCTGAAGTTTTAATGCACAGATAAGTGTCCACATCAAACCCATTACTCCAGTTCCCATCACAACCAATGGCAAGGTTTTTGGTCACTTAACATGCAGTGAAAGGACCCCCTATGCTGAAGTCACTAAAAGCCAAGCCAGAAATACCAAATTGGAAGCTGAAGCTCAGGCTCACAAAAGGATACTGATCGTGTGTTCTCTGTCGCTTAGCAAGGGAGTCCTCATCACTTATTCCAGCCATCAAATATTTCAGTCCGGTGATCCAGGTGCGAGCTTCTTCTGGGTTAGAAGTAATCAGGTCCAGAGACTCCATGTGGCTGCCATGGTAAATGGTAAAGCAGCAGCTTGGGTCGAAGTTCCCCTCCGCATGGCGGTGGAAGATTTCAGACTGCCGGCCTTCGGTGACTTTGTAAATGGAATCTATGACAACTGCGGGGAAAAAGGAAAACAAGAATTGACACTCTTGGATGTCACCCAACCGCTTTCTGGTTTTAGCTATTCTGAATTATTCAGGCTAAGAATCATTAGATTTTTTTTAAATATTACATCTCCACATCCCAAGTGCTTTTTGATATGGAGGTTTATCCTTGCTTTAGCCGTGTCACAGTACAGATGCCTTCAAGGCAGGCCGAGGCGGTTTAAGCAAAGTTTGGCGTGCTCCCTGCCACGTCAGAGGGCTGTAGGCTACTCAAAGTGGAGCACGGGGAGACAGACACCAAGCGTCTTCCATCAATCAGTGAAATGATGCGCAGCTCCAAAGGGGCTGCTCCCACACGGCCGTGCTTTCCACAGCAGGAACACCTGTCGCTGTGCAGTAACAGGGCTCCCAATGCCATGGCACCTAACACCTATGCTGTTCAACACAGCAGCTCTTAGTCACCACACACTGGCCCCAAACCACCAACTGTCACTATCTGTAGCCTTCCCAACTGCTTGTTTTTAATCTCAAGCCTCTGTGACAGTTCTGAATTTCCAGTCCTTATTTTAGTCAATAAACCACTAATATGAATTTCCAATTTAAAACAGTGCCGCAGGAACTGTTTCAATGAGAAATAACGCTACACAGTAACTTCAAGGTGTAATAATGCCTTCGGACAATTATCCCTGTTGAGATTAAGAAACCTCAGTCTAAGCTTTTCTAGGTTTGGCATTTAAATCTGTGACATACACACAGAAGCATTCGGCACAGTTTGTAACAAGACTTGGCTCATGACTCCCATAAACCGATGGAAAAGGTTGACATCTGACTGAACTACACTCCCTTTCATACTCCTGAACTTTTTGTAGGTGATTAAACTCTACTCACACCCTTGAAAACCTTCATCTAAGTTATCCCATCCCATTTAAAACCAGCATCAAAAAGCATTTGTTTAATTGATCCCTCTGTAATTCACGTGCTAATACTGAACTGCCCCAGACGTTAAAAGAAATATTAAAAGTTTACTTTTTGCCTTTTCGCTTTTTCTGGACGGTCTCCATCGGATGCAGGTCCTGTGCTCATCCAGGTAGAAGAGACGAACTAGCCCTTTGGTTCCACTCTTCAGCTTAACCATCTGAGTCCCAGACTGCATAACACTCATGCATCTCTCAACTGTGAAACAGAACAGATTAAATTCAACTGAATGGCCATAATTCCACTAATACAATGACTTGCTGGCTTTCCAACATCTGCCAAGCATATACAATTTTTGACTCGCATCGTTAATGACAGAAAAGAGTCATTGCTGTGTCAGACATACTATTTCTCCTTCACTACTAGCTTCTTCGCATAGGAAAAATAAAATTAAAAAAATCACTACAAGACGTTTTCACAACAAAGGAGGGAAAGAAAACTTCACTATATGTTGAAGGAAAATATTTTATAGCTGTTCCATGCTCATCTTGTTTCAGTATTTTTAGATTATGATACTCAGTACTATAATTTTAAACCCCAGCGCTCTGCAAAGTTTCAACTGTGAGATTATCATTGAAATGCCACACTCCTTTGGGCTGGGTAATCCTTTACCTTGTATCTTGTGCTTTTGACACTGTTACAGCTGCTAATAGAATTATAAATACACAGTCCCTCCTCCCTACCACACACATTTACACCCTCTCCATGCTGCTACCACATTTCAAGCACATACTGTGACGATTTCCTTTGATCCATCCATCCCACCCGGGACAATAAGGCTTTGTTTCTCTATGTTTTGACTAAAATACACCCATCCCCTCCATTTCATCTCACATCTTCCCTCCTACAGTTTTCCAAACACCACGATCAAGATAACATTTCCTCTTGATCTCAGTATTCATCCATGCTCTTAAATTACCTTCTCCTGGTTTTACCCATTCACAGCCTCTCCCCACTTGATATCACTCCAAACTCACCTCCCAGGTGATTTGTTTACACTCTGGCTGGATCCCAAATACTATCTTGGTCTATTTCTTATCACCCTTCTTCATCACTGCTCTCTTCAGCACTCCTCTTGGTATCACCACAAAGACTATACACCCTCCCACTCCCCTCTGCCACAGCTAGGATGTGTTTTCTCATGCTGCACAAGCGGCGGCGCCAGCTGAAACCCCACAGTGCTCCTGTAGGGCAAAGCACCTTGCGGTGGCCCCGTTCCGTTCATCTCCGTGGCCAGAACACGTCTTCCAGCAGAGCCACAGAACTCCAGGCCCATCAGAGAAGTAGAACGAACCTTCCAAAGCACCTCTGCGTGAACGGCGGTCAGAGAAACATCCTAAACTTTACTCAAAGATGGGAACAGCCATCATCGCCGGACCAGCTTCCCCGGCTCCCTTGCACGAAGGCCTTCTTGTTGGCGAGCCAAACTCCACAGATAACTGCATCCGAAGTGGTGGTTTTGTTGAGCTGTTGTCTTGCTTGGAGGAATGAGGGGACTCAGGTTGACCTGAAGAGACCCAAACTCTTCTGAAAGCACCACAGACGTGCATGAGTGCAGTAAATTTGTCCTTTATTGTGTCCATAAATACATGGCCTTCCCTGAATCATCACACACACCGACTAAATGCTTTACGGTGAGCTGGCAAAGCAGCATACGTCAAGCCAGAAATCGATGTCATACAGCATCCGCGTGTTGACTGTGGCAGTTTTAACTCCTATCTGCCTGAAGATGCACAAAGTGCCAGGAAGACAAGCCTTTATACCAGGAGGGGTGGAAAACTCGGAGCCTTAGAGGAGAAAGATTAACTCAAGCAAAAATTGGTCTCTAAAACTTACCACATGCATACATAAGTACATGCCTTCTCTTGGCAGAGTGAGCCTTTCACTCTGAAACTGATTTTAGATCAAGTTTATTTTGGATTCATACCTAACAAACCAGACTTGTGCTCCAGCACAGAAATAAGGCTCTCCATAAGAAAAGGTTGTACCAGCGTGTGTGGGTATGAAAACGTGGACTGCTATATCACACAAACTGCACACACATTTTCATTTCACTATTAGAGGATCAATTGCAACAGGGTTTTAGGTCAGGAAGAGGTTTAGCATCAAGCTACTCAACACAGAAAATCTGCTTCTTTGCACCTAAGCCTATCAGTTATTATAAAGTCTTACAAAAATAACTAATTCTCACATAAGTCTTTATTATCAGCAGCTCAATTGTCATAATAAAACCCAGGTTTCACTAAGACAATGTTGAGGACAGCAAGCAAGAGGCAGAAGAAAGAGGACTGCACTGCTAACACTCAGATAACTACAGCCAACAAACCATGGGGGGAATCATAAAGGGCAAACCAGTCTTGTACTGGGTTTGTGTGTTGGGGTTTCAGTAGCAAGGGGGTGTCCAGGGGTGGCTCTCACTGCTAGAAGCTTCCCCAGCCCTAAGTTGGACACAATTCTGGCCAAGCGCACTATCAGCGATGGTGGTAGCACCTTTGGGATAACATATTTAAGAGGTGGAAAAAAAACCTTCCAGTGAAGAGAGGAGTGGGAAGTGGGAGAGACAGCCACGCAGGACACCCAGGTCAGTGCAAAAGGCGGGGAGAAGGTGCTTGGAGCAGGGGTTCCCCCACAGCCCGTGGGGAGAGGGCAGGCTGTGTCCTGCAGCCGTGGAGGGTCACAGACCCACCTGCAGCCCCAGGAGGACCCCACGACAGAGAATTTGGTGGAGGCCTGTCTCCTGTGGGAGCGATCCCACACTAAGCAGAGGCAGAGCGTAAGGACCCTCTCCTGAGGAGGAAGGAACAGCAGAGACACCATGAGATGGACTAAGCCCAAACCCCATTCCCCTTGCAGCTAAGCGGGAGGAGGGAGAGAAATGGGGAGCAAAGCTGAGCCCAGGAAGAAGGGAGGGGGGGGGAAGGGGTTTAAGATCTGGTTTTGTCTCTCATTGTCCTGCTCTGACTTGGTAACAAATTAAACTACATTCCCCGAGTGGGGTCTGTTTTGCCAGTGACCATAACGGGTGAGTGCCCCCTCCCTGTCCTTGTCTTGACCCACCAGCCTTTCTTTGTATTTTCTCTCCCCTGCCCAGCTGAGGAGGAGTTATGGAGGGGCTTTGGTGGCACCCAGCCCCCAGCCAGGGTCACCCACCACACGGTTTCCTCAACATTTCTACATCACATTTGTAACTGTTACAGATGCATTTCATATACATGTTTTCAGATAGACTTCAGAATCAAGTTCCATGGAATAGGTGTTTTAAAACACTTTTTTCACAAATAGAGTAGAAGAAATCCAGTTCCTGCCAAATATCTCCACGTTCTCCATTGCTCAGATGCCATCTGTGATGTCTAGTGTCCAATTAAGCACCATCTTTTCTGCTTGCACTTTTCCAGTTCCAAGGAAATGCTATCAGAACGCAAACATTTAAAGGATAGTAAGTGTGCAAGGGAGTTCGTTGCATCATCCCTCTTGTGTAGGTGTTAATAACAGAAAGCATCAACTTTAAAGAACGGACTACAGGAGTAGAAATGCCACACTGTTCACAGGCCCGTTGGATTTCAACTCCACAAACCACTTACAAAATACACCATCCTCCCCTTTAAGCTATTTATAAAATATAAGCACAGAAAAAAACAGTCTCAAATCTATTCCTAATATGCTAATTTCAGTCTCCAGACAGACATTCACTAGAGAGACCGCACATTAGCATCTGAATAAGGTGAAGTTATTGAACAGAGGCAGTTCAGAATAAAGCTCCAGAAGAGCAATTCCAGAATGCTTTCACTAGGGAATAGGAAAACTGGTTGCAGAAAAACATATTTAATCCTCCAGATAAACCACAAATACTGAGTAAATGAAGCAGCTCCTTGATGCAGACGTATATTAAAATTTGAGAAAGCAAGACATGGTTTCCATTATATGCTGTTTTTCTAACACATACTGCATTTTTTGCACGAAGCCTGAAAATGATTTAAGTTAAACTAGAATACAAAGTAGTTTGTGTTACAAGAACAAAGAAAGTTAATTAATCTGGAAATTCAAATAAAATGTTAGGCTCATGCATTGTATGTTTAAAGCTTTACTTTCAAATGAAAAGAACTCTGAAAACCACAGTCACTTCTGTTTCCAGAGTGAACAGTCTAAAATCATCCTAACAGACACCCTGGAGTTTAATGGGTTTTAATAACACTGAAATGCCTATCTATTTTTCTCCTCCCAAAATAATAATTTCAAGTAAAACAGACCTGAATTCAAACAGCATTTTCTAATTTTCAGTTCAAGCTGTGATAATCATTCTGAGTAGCACACACATCTCCTTTGCAGAAGGAGCTGCTCTACGGAATGGTAAGCCAGATACAGACCCATCTGTGCCAGCTGGACTTTCTCCGAAGTGGCCACACTCCCCAGCACATGGCAGACCTCTGAAGCCAGGAGGAAAGCCATCCGAGCCCCCAGTAAATCCAGATGTTACTTGGAATCTTGCACGTTAGGCAGATGCAATTGATTCTACCTGACAACACTGCTCCTCGCTGCTGAATAAATCAAGCTGCTGCCTGGGAACACTAAGCTGGAACTCTGACCACTAACCATACGCGGCCTTACGTTCAAAAAGCACTCTAATCCGCCCCAAATCAGCCAGCGCTACCTTCCGTCCAACTCTGCTCTAATCTACCCCCACGTGCAATGAGGTCTGTAAGCCCACGGGAGCAGAGCAGCACTGTGCCCTGCGAGACCCTCCAGTGAACTTACAGCCCCGTTCACAGGTCTAACAGCAGCTCCCCGTGCGAGTCCTCGTTTTCAATAGTTTGCAATTAATTGGGTTTAAATCTCAACAGTGACAGTCATGACACACATCTGCCTGCTGTCGTGCTTTACTACAAAGCCTTTAAAGCATGCCGGACCCTTTCGCTGATACTAGAAGGAAAATATTTAGGGAATTAAAACCTTATCCCTGGCAGCGCTGTCAGCAAAACAGAAACACACTTTGATGTACAGGGCTCATGACAGCAGTGAAACAAATATCCCCTCCCCATAAAACACGTTCATCCGAGATTAAATAACATGCTGGTGACTTCACAACCGGCAGGCACCGTGCAGGAGCAGCATCGGCTCCCGAAGGACGCTGACCGGGTGCCCGCCGCACACCGGGTGTCCCACTGCCCGCACGTGACGGCCGGCACTGCCCAAGGTTTTCTGGGTTACTCCAACTCCTCAGCCAGGAACAGCTCCCCCAGCCCTTCGTTTCAGCCACGTGGCCCTGAAAATAAGCAATGGTGGAGCAGGTTGGAGTTTTTTTTGCTGCTCTGTTTTGAGGTTTAGTTACTAAAGAGAATACTGTTACCTAACCATTAGTCCAAAACTCTCTACTGCCAGGAGCCTACAGCAAAGTCTTGATGGAGTACAGGCTTTAGGTGAACAGGGGTTTAAGTTTAGCTTTTTTTTAGTCAGTTTCAGTGGAATTTCCCTTTGAAAACCATTCATTTTTCCACCACTGCCTTCAAAAAACCATTAATTGCAAAGAGACGATGTTCACCATTTGAACAACAAAACCAAAAGCTCAAGGCCCCACAGGTTTCACTCGGCGGGTCCTGTGCAGCAAGTCGCATGCACACGCGAAGTTTTAACTACCATCCACGCTTGCCCCGAGTTTACTCACGGCAGCCGGTTGCCACAGCAGCACGCAGCTCTCCCTGGGCAGAATCTCACCCACGTTTCCGTCAGCTCCCATGGGACAGCACAAGAAAGCTGCTCAACCACGTGCATGGGCCTTTGAGTAATGAGTTATTACATCAGTTGAGGGACAGCCCAAAATAGCTATTTTGGCAAAGGGCTGTGTGTGCAACTGCACATGCACAGTTCAGGTGCTCACAGCAAACCCTTAGTGAGTTACTATAGCAGGCTCTTGGCAAAAACACGGCAGGAAATGAACATATCTAATAGTTTTAGGAAGAGTCTCCTACATCTGAGTGTAAAGATTACACCACTCAAGTTGTGAGACAGATTGTCTTTAAAAAAAAAAAAACCAAATATAAAATCACTGCTGTAAATCAAAACAGTTTTTCCTCATTTTCCCCATTACATTACTATATGTTAAGAAATTAGTATTTCAAAGCGCAACCAAAAGAGAAAGGGTTTAGTCTCATGTCTTGCTTTTATGCACTTAATGTTACAGCTGTCTGAAAACCTAAAAAGATTAAATAAGGTATAAAGAGCATTACCAAATTATGAGAAGTATAATTATGAAAGAGGATATAAACTGTGTTTCCAAATTATCTGCAGCCAGCTGCATTAAGCCAACAGTAAGCCACAGCTTGAGGAGATAAAAGAAACCCATAAAACGCAGAAGGTTACTTTTTCAACAGCAACATCAGCTCATCTCCCCTGCATTCACTACTCTTGGGTTTACTATATAATTCACAGGTGTATTGTTGGTTTCTTTCTTCAGAGAGGGGAAAGATCCCCCACCACCACGGCCACGTGCTGTGCCACCCACTGCATTGCCAGCACTTCTGCAGACCCGTCTGGAATGCGCTGGGTTGCAGTATCCCAAGAACCAGAACAGGATCCTACACCTCACCTGAGGGTAACTGCTCTTGCGCTATGGAAAACACGATTTATCTTATTTTATTTAAACCGCCAAATGTCGCTTTAGCAATTCTCTCAAGTTCTCAGATTTAAAAGCCCCCAAATTCTAGAAACTGAACTCAGCGTAGCTGTTCTATACAAAGTAGACTATTTACAGTTAGAGGAGTCCTACAGCGACTGGGTCCAACTGCCTGACCAAACGTTAAAGCATGTTATAAGGGCATTGTCCAAATAGGTGGTGGGTGGGAGCAGGAGTCACAGCGTGCTCCTGTCACTGGAATCACGTATCTGGATTCATCCTGGAGTCCATTTTTTGATCGATGTAGATGCACATTCCCAGAAGCGGGCACCGAAAAACACGCAAAGAGAAAAGCACACGCGTCCCAAACTAGAGAAGTGTACACAACTGAACTAGCAAGGTTCAGTGAAGATACTCTAGATGCAATCCCAAAAACCTGTCTCCGTTGTCTGAACCCTTCTCATCACCCTACGTTGGAGTCATTTACTCATCATGACTATGCTGTACATTTGCCTTTACACTAATGCCATTAAAAGCCATTAACTCCCTGCCCCAGCCCTCAGAGAGCACACTTTAGCTAAATCCCATAGAAGAGCACTAATATCCAGCACACCACGCAGCTTACCACTAATGTCATCAAACTCATTGAGTGCTGGTGTGTTACGTAACAGCCAAAAAGCCCAGGAGAGCAGACATGGCAGAGGCAGGTCTGGGGGAATCCACAACCCCAGTCAGGACCGTACTTAATAGCCACATCTCCCATTTTATGCCAGATTTTAATTTGCTTTGCAGTAACTCTTCCTACCTTGCGGAATTTTACATTAAGCTTCTTACAGTGGATTTAATCATAATCTCTGTGAAGTCCCCGGACATGAGATGGACAATCGCTCACACTTCCGCAAATCTCAAGAAATCTTGGGGGCAGTCACAGCCGCACACACCAGCAGAGCCACCAAGGGCTGTGCTAGTCCTTGCAGGGCCCAGCTGGAAACAGCACAGGTATTTCATTTCAGCCCTCAAGAAGGCAGAGAATCAAAACAGAGTAACCAGCAAAACACAAACCGGGACTACTCAAACCAATCGTGAACGGCCTACAGTCAGTGGAAATCATTACATGGGAAGAACAACTCATGCTTGTAAATTCAGTAAGGGATATCCAAACAAAAAAAGGGGCAAAACTTAAGACTTCCCAGAAGGGGAAAAAATAATAATAAGCTATCAGTATAGTTTTAACTCTTTGTAGGTCTGGGAACAGGCTGGCGTCTTTTTTCCTTAAGAAAAAAAGAAAAGACAAATATAAACTTGGGAGCAGTAACTCCCAGAAGTTATGAGTAATACATATTTCATCGTAACTGCTGTCTCAGTCTGCCATATTGAGATTGCTGGCTTAATGCTTCTCGGATGACCAATTTAACTCATCTTATTTTCACAGTACAAGTGCAAAGGTTTAGCTGCATGCCTTCTCCACAACTGACCCTCGACAATACTGGCGATTCTTGCCAGGGGAGCACCTCAAGGCCTTTCCCAGGCTGAGGCCCTCTCTTCTTTAGCACTTAGATCAGAAAGGAACCAGAAGCATTACAACAAAGACCTGGCACTACAATATAATCCAAAGAGCGTTTTAATCACCCTTATTCATACATCTTGTTCCTACAGTGAGACAATCTTCTACAGAGCACTGTGCAATGTAGCAAATGGCTTGCTAGGCCACTGCCTTACTTACCGGGCCTGTGATCCCTGTTTTGGGATACATGTCAGTATAAGCAACTGAAATCTGAAAGCAGCCCCCAGATACAATAAATAATACATGTTTTCCACCTCTGCTCAAGGATACCTTCCTTCTGCTGGCTCAGCAGGCTTTTATTTATGGTCTTCAAGAAACTAGCCCAGGTTCCATTCAAGCAGCGGTTTGGAAAGCAGCCGATGAACAGATAGTTCAGCAGGTGCAGCTCCTCTGGTGTCCTGCTGGACACTGGCACTGCGGAAGCTTCCTGAGCAGTCCCAAGGCTTCAGGACCGCAGCTCTAAGCCTCATCCATAAAGCATCACCTTTGACAGGCCACTCACTGCCTGCCACGAGACCAACTGCATGACAGCTTACAGGGGAATGTTATGGTTCCTGAAATACAATAAATACGAGATCTCTTCTTCCTTCAGAAGTAGATTGCAGCAAAGCTGCTCATTTTGAGAGCTCTGGTGCCACTGCAACACAGCATGGCTGAGGACTGTAAGTTGTCCATCAAGACTAGGGAATCAGTTCTTTATCAACACTGAAAAGCACAATCGTTTAACCACAGACATGGCCAACGGCCAAAACACACTGTCACATCAACAGAGCCAACGAGGAACATAGATTCATTAAGCAAACACTGTTAACAAGTTTGCACATCCTTGTTCTTGCGAGGATCCCTCAGCAATTGCTTACGATACTGCAGAGCAAGGGGAAGCGGCAGCAGATGGGAAGAAAGGAGGACAGTTTCTACTACACCTGCCACAAGGAGGATGAGTGGGCAGGTCTGTACGCGTGGCTGCGACAGCCTCAGCAGCAGCTTTCAGGACAAGCAAAGGGCAGAGGCATTTGGCTTCTTGGGCAGCATCCTCACGCTCCATAACCATTCACAGGGACACGGTTCTGCAGGTCTGTGGCTGTGTATCCAAAGGAAACCCCAGGGCCTCTCCTTTGCCAGGCCCCCTTTGGCTCAGGAACCAGAGAGGCTGGCACTAACACTCAGGAGGGCAGCTTACCCCATGCAGGCTCCTCGGCAGCATAAGGCTGGGGTTCCTGAGGCCTCACTGCAACAGATAACGACCAGCCTGAAAGGCATCCCAGGAGCTTCACCTCCGGATGCAGAGGGAACAGTGGGAAACAGTAAGCCACAAGCTCCTTCTCTTCCAGAATCCCACATCTGCCCTCTAAAAATGAGGAAGGACATTAAGGATCGTACTCCCCAGAACCAAGCATGTACTGTTCTAAGCCTGCCTTGGCTGTACAGCATTAAATGTCATCCCTGTTCTTCGATCCTTTCCGTACTACCCTGGACTTCAGTGAAACACAATTCCAACCACAATATATTGAGCTGGGTCAGATCTCCCTCATCCTTCCTCCCAAAATATGCCATTCTTTACACCTTAACCCCTCCTTAACTTCTCCAACAAAACAAAAATAGAAAAAGCCCACCAGAATACCCTTCATACAGGTCGCTCCTGTCCCCACACAGGAGACAAGCAAAGGACAAACTGCTCCAGCTTCAGTGCAAACAGTGAATTCTGATGTCTGCAAAAGTTAGCAGCAGCTAGCAGTATGTCGCAGCAATCTTGGCACCTGTACAGCATCACAGCCTGTTGAGGGGAATAATGCACAGGGAACAAGAGCAGCTGTAGCTGCAGGATGAAGCGGGTGGAAGAGGGATCCAGCCTCCAGGACCTCATCACACTGGGCTGTGACAGTGGCTGGGCCTGAGGGAGCCTCGCTTCCCCTTCAGGCTGCCGAATAAATCCACGTCTGGGGCTCGATTAGGGAGTAGGAGGGGAAAATGCAGAGTAGAACTGAAGGTGGAGTTAATTAACCTTTAAAAGTAATAAATGAAGACTACAGTGCAACTGATGATATGAGCTAATTTATTCACACGCCTCAGAAACAGTCCTTTGGCTAAAGAAACGTGTTTCACTGTTCTTCAATTACCTTGGTGCAAGTCACCAACCAACAGTGAGTCATCTGTGGACAAACAATGAATTGACACTCAAAAAACAAAACATTATTTTCAGTAATAAAACTGTTGTTTTGAGCAGTCTCATGCTGATCGATGTTTCTGTCAGTTAACATGTGAAAATGCTTCCATACGAGTTATATGTTACACTGCTGAGGATGCCAACAACCCGACGCACAGAACTCCTCACCTACAGCTGGGTTTCCTGTCACTTGTATAAAAAGCCAGCTTATGGTCTCCCGTAACTTTAATTTCAGCCGTCCAAGAAGCACATGCACCAGCACAAAGTGCTGCCTGCATACTAACAGGCTGTCCGCTAAGACGCGAGCTTCTTTAGGGACTACTTCAAAGTGTATCGTAAAGAAGAGCAACAAGCACACACATTTCCTCCGGCAGGTAAGCTCAGCGCTGGAAAAAGCTGTGAACTTTTCCTTCTGCAAGTTCTGTTCACCAACCCCTGGTTTCACCAAGCTACTGCACGCCACGACACCGACACCAGTGTTGACCCCAATATGGCATTTGGCCATTTCAGTCTTCATCAAAGCAGCAAAAGAGTTACTTTAACAGCTTTAAGTTTATGCCACAGTTTCAGAAAGGCACAGTTCTTCAGCAAACTCTCGGAACCCGTAGTGTTCTGTAGATTGATTGAAATGGGAGTATATTTAATTCATAAGCAGAAAGAAAAAGAATACAAAGAAGTTAACAAGCATATTGCCTGGTTACTAGCTGCTCTACCCTGCCCTTGGCTCTCCAGAGACAGATCAGGTACCTCCTGCGCAGCCATGGGCACTCAGCATCCAGCTCCAGCATCCTCTGAAGCCTCACTGGTGCCACGGAAGGAGCCGGCACTCCACAGTGCCCACCGCAGCGACCTCCTTTCAGGCTGGCAGGCAAGGCGGTTCGCATCATGCAGGGTAATACCCTCAGAACACACCAAACAACCCAGAGGCTTTAAACCTTTCGAAGCTGCCACGTGCACCCACTAATTTCTTGCGAGTGCATGTAGCACAGGGATAGATTTAAGCTCTTATTGGAATTAAACCTGTGGAAGACCAAGTTCTTCCCAAGAGGAGGCTGATGCCTTCAATGTCCCCTCAGAACTGTATGGCATTCAGAGCCAATTCCTTTATCTGTCACTTACTATTCTAGAGTCTATACTTAATACCTGTCTTACAGGTGCTTGGATAGATGTAAAGACACGAGAGTCCCATAGAAGCTCACAGAATGATCTTAAAGGCTGCTGCGATAGTCCCCGGGAATGAAATGCGATGCAGTTCACTGCTGTTTCTCCGCTCAGCCGTGCGACTGTGGCCCAATGTTCTGCTAAAGCAGTAACAAGATAACTACAAAGAACCACCGCCTGCCAGCCAAAGACCCAGACCCACAACCAAGGGAGGCCTGCACCGCTCCTCCTGTGCCAAACCTGTTCACGTCCCACTGCTGATACCTCTTAGAGCACAAGCACCTTTCCCACTCACAGTGGTTAGCAGTCACGTATGAACTTACCACCAAACCGCTGGCAGGCACGGAGCTGCTGCTGCCTGCAAGCCCTCATTGCTGAGCTGACACAGACAATGGGCCAGCAACGGCAAGCGTGGCACCTGCTTCTTCAGTTAGCCCTTCACCCAGAGCTATCATACGCGCGCTCTTATGTGCATAAATTGTGTGAGGGTGTGGTCCCGCGGTTATCAGTATCACTGCTGGCAGGCCAGAGTAATCACCAGCCTGAATAAGGGGGAGATCGGGCACTCTGCCTTCTTCCACCGTCCAAGCACGTGAATTTATTCGTGCCCACAAACCTCAACATCCAACGTCTGCGCAGTGCTGTGTCACCCTCCTGCACGCGGGAGCCCAGCCGTGACCCTGCGCGCACCACTACCGAAGTGGCCCAACCTGAACGCAGGGGACACCAGGTTACACTCGTTGCTTCTGCATCCTTTAACTGCCTCCGCCAGAGAGAGAAATGGTGGTGCTACTAACTGGAAAAGATGAACAGAAATTTGGCCACTGCTGTTATATCTAGCTAAGGAAAAGGGACTGCAAAATGACCTCTAACAGAATTTCACCATCAACTGAGTAGTTCGGTATGAAATGTGTTTATCTACAAATACACACACATTTCCACGAGCTTCAAAAATTAAACCTGATGCTTTTCTTCTAGGACTGTTCCAAAATGCCCCTTCAAATAAGCCAGCTCTTGTAAATTATTAAACGTGGACATATCCATTACCTTCTGCGTCTCTGAAAGCAGATGGAGTAACACCTGGTCTCCTTTCCCTACCCATATGCATCAAAGCTTAATGTAGAGTTTTGTGTAACCCAAGCCTCCAAAATAAAAATACAGCGTTGGGAATGGTAGCATACTGGCTCCAACATAGCACTGGGAGGATACACTAAGAACTGGCTTAGTTTTAAAATAGTTTCCATTTCTTATGCAATAGCGTGTCTATTCCAGTAACTTTCCCTAATTAAAAAAATTTAGCAAATAGAATAATCCATGCTAAATACAAAGGAAAAACAAACAGTACCTATCAACCCCCAACACAGCCCTTACATTTTTTTTTAGCATGCTTCATTGTGGGCAAAATATTTCAAAGCACGATCCATTACTTTTGGTGCCTTTATTTTAGATCGGTTTGTTGTCACAGTACAGATGATCTTGTTAGAAAATGTCTTCTGCATTACCCAGTGTTGACAAGGCAGCTCTTTGCTAAATGTATTTAGCAAGTTTTGCCTTTAAAAGCACATCAGCCAACATCATTAAGGATAAGCAAAATACAAAAATAAACTATCTACCATGATTTCTCCTTCTCTCTACAGCATTTACTCGATACCCCCTTAGAGGCTTAAACTAATTACCACTTTCCATTCAGCACTGCCTTAAATTGAACAAAACCAGACATTATAAACTACAAGTTACTGAAGAAAGTTATTCAAGATGTCTTCCTTTGTTGTTTCATCCTCCCACAATTCTTCAAAAGACACATCTTTATAAAATGCTGATCCAACAGCATGGGGAGAAATAGTATAACACATATGCAAATGACGTGCAAGTACTACAAGGGAAAAAACCACCCAGAAACTCTTTTCCACAGAAAGCTAAGCCACAGCAAAATGACCGATAGACGAAAAGGTCAAGAATGTTGGGGTTTTTCAAGGCAAACACATCTGTAACAATTGAAGATAACACACAAGTGCAGTTTGTCCATATCATAGGAGCAGTGTCTTACATACAATCCACATGTTTTCATGGAGAAATGTACTTTCAAGTCAGCACACAACAACCAAGTTTTCCTCTTAAATATTCAGGAACATACATATATATACACACACATTTTTCATACCACTAATGTCCACATAAATACTGTGTGTAACTTACCAGTCATAAGTATAAAGTTACATGTTTTCTCTGTAAGCACTTCCAGAAATGTTATGAGCTCTTCCTATAGCAATTCTAAACTCAAACATCCTTACCTTTTTCTGGACTTAAATTTTTATATACTTCAAGGTCTGCCATTAAATTTTTAATTCATGCATTACTGGCAAGCAGAACGGAAATTCTCACAGCAGGAAAGTCTCAATTGAATCTTCATGTCTCCATAGCTAACACATTGGGAAAGCAATCCTTAGAAATACCGGAGAACATTGCCAGCACTGCTCTTTACGAGGAACGACGAAATCTTCGCAATCCATAACAAAGACAGGAAAGCACAAATCCAGAGACAATACTAGGCAACTTTCTTCAAACCCAAAAAAGCACAGCCTGAGAGGGAAGCTGGAAGCATCTGCTCTCTGCTGCTGCTGTGGGAATGCGGGAGCAGCGATTACTTTTGGTATGAGACATGCATGCATAGCACTGCGATGAAGGCGCTCCAGGCTTTAAGCGTACATAACGCCTGGGAAGAGGAGCTCTACAGGCAAGCGCAAGGAAATCCTCCTGGCACCCAGGGAGGCTGGTCAGGAACAGATTACCATACTTCAGTTAAAGAACGGGAGAGAGACGCAGGCTGAATGCAGAAGAGAAAACCCATCCTCGCTCCAACGTAACTCCCAGCATCTGCAGCCACGGGATTCTGCGAGGTGCAAGGAGAGAATCTCTGCAGACCGCGCTCTTTTTCCCCAGGTTTTGTGCCCTCTCCTCCCATCTCTTTCACTAACTTGAAGGGGAACGGCCATTCTGCAGACTCAGGCTGGTTAGAGCACGAAGCATGCAAATGGTTTAGTCTCTGCATCACTGAGCATTTGATTTCATAAGAACAAGTAGTTTCCTGCGAGATGCTGAGCACTAACTCTCCCAGTAGCTATAAAGAATTACCATGCTACTGGCTAAATACTGTGCTTGTTTAAGCCAACTCAGTGCTACTGCAATCAGTTGGTTTATAGTCGGCGTGGAACAACAGGCAGGAACATTCCGGTTTGCATAAACTGCACTTATGAAGAAGCCCAAGGGGACACAGCGCTGGAAAGCACGGCAAGAATAAAGTAGGCTCCATATATAATGCTTCACATCTCTGATTTATTGCATTTTCTAATTGTTTCACTATTCAGTTGGCTTTTACAGTGACATTTACATCAGCGCACCCAAGGAAACCCCAGCTGTATTCTCAAAGCTTGTGACAGCAATAAAAGGACAGAATTTGTCCTGCGCATGCTAAGAAAAATCAGTTACACGACAGACAGCGTGACTGAGAGGAGGGGAAAACAACAACAAACCACACAACAAAACACTCCGTAGCTCTACATGCCTGTAGAGGTTGAGTGAGATGGGAGACAAGACACAAGAGGAGTTGACATGTTTTAGTTACTGAGAAATCACTTCGCTGTTGCTAACAAACAGTGAGACTTCCCACCGTCACCACACGTCACAATAGATCGCTGCACACCGAAAGATGTATGCTGACTGTATCTAGCAGCCTAAGAAACAAAAGAACCTCCTAAACGCACCGTAGGATCGTTCTTGGCTGCACTCAAAGTTTGTGCTTCTACACACGCTCGCAGCTGAGGGTGGCAGGACGTGGCAGAGGGAAGGTGTCACTCGTGCTCAGCTGGAACAAGGGGAATGGAACGGCTCCATCACCACCCCACCACCGGTTCACACCTCAGCTCACAGGATTAATGAAGTCATCACTCTAGACAGTTATCAATACACTTACATTCAAGTGAATTGATGTGTTATAACTGCAACTCAACACAAACAATAAACTGTCACCACTCCACAGTTCAATTATTGATAACTGGATAATGTGTTAAGTGCAAACTACTCCACACTCCATTCATTCTATTAATTACGAAAAGAGCTATACACAACCATCTTCAACACCAAAGCGGCTCTGTAAGAAACCCTGCCCATCCATTAATATATTCCCTATTAGTCTGTCTTCAAAATAAAGCTTGTTTTAAAAAAACAGAAGTGCTTAAATGCTAAATGGCTTTCGAAGAGAATGCTATACAGGTTAGCAAGAATATTACAAATGAAGACTCCTGTGTAATCCAGGAGACACATGCCAAAAGGTATGAAAATACTTGTAGGTTTATTCAACTTCAAAAAACCCCGAAAGGTCTCCATGCCAACCCTTCACTGACAAGCTTGGTTTGGCACCCAATCCCTAGCCCTGTCAGTCAGAATCCAGTCCGAACCTGGTGTGTCCTCAAAGACACTCTAATGTAGAGTTTGACTGTCTGCAAAGGGCAAACTCAAAAGGCAACTAGTTCACTTTATACCACCCGACACTGCTCCTACATATTATTTAAGCGGGGGCTGACTGCCCTCACATCTTCCTGGTTTGCTTTGCTTTCACGTATGTCCCCTGGTCTCGGGGGACCACAACGCTCCTGCTGGGAGTGGTCTGCGGAGCTACAGCACATGAAGTTCTACCAAGGTCTCAGAGCTGATGGTGACAAGAAAGGTTCCTGAATATAAAATTGTTATTCTGCTACCTGTATTTAATTAACATCAACAATCACCATAAGGCAACAGCACGTTTTCAACGGCCACAACCGTTTCATAGGTATCGCACAACCCCAAGGTAAGGTTTGGCAGGACAGGTAACAGACTCACTTGTATGCCTGCTTTTCCTACTCACGTTTTCTGCCCCAAAGCCCTGCCTTGCAGACCTTTGCTGACGCCTTGCAGGCTTACAAATCTGATCTGTTTTTTCAACTCTTTAAGCTGTTTTCAAGAAAAACACCAATGATCCTCAAGCCTCATCTCACCGATAGCTTTTGACAATCTCCCCTACAAAAGGCACCAAAGTTTATTTAAAAGATACTCATTCACTGAAAATCCATCCCCCCCAGGCTAATATTATTTTTCAGTCTTCTTAATTTGCTGTTATAAAAAAGTTCTGTCATTAAACAACTGAAATTATTTAAGACAGTGAGTACCTCCAGGTACATCATTCAAAGCACTATCCTTGTCATTTCATTAACAAGGGGATTTAAAGCTTTCTTGTAATAGCTGCCAACAGTGATTCTCCTCCTCTATGCACACAGTTACAGATACGATTTCATATAAAGTACACTGTAGCTGCAGCCTCGCAGCTTCCGGCTGAGATGAGGGAAAAGTGGCCTGTTCTGTGCCAAAAGCAATGCCAGAGGGACAAAACGGTACTGGCTTGCCTTGGGGCATAGCTGCCAAACCAAAGCCAACATTTTTATCTCCCTGGAAGAAAAGATACATTAAACCTGCCACTGAGGCACTCCCAGTCATCTGTGTAAGGGAAGAGGCCACGGGATAACCAGCAGACACTCCCACAGCACAACGGACAACCAACGGGACAACCAGCTGTGGGAATCGCTGTGCTCAGGCCTCTCCTCCGCAGGCAGCTCCAGTCTGCTGGGCTACAAAACCAGACAAAAACTCCCTTCAGAAGCACAGAGGACACACATATGCCACGTAAACCTGAACCAGTAATTCCAGGGCAAAAATCCTGCCTTGTGCTTGCTGGTATAGGTTAGAGAGGGTGCAGAGACGCCACTCAGGGCTATGCCCACACGAGCTCATGCAGAGGTCCCCTTTGAGAGCTGACAGCCACGCGTTGGCAGGGCTGAGTGGCCGTGGTCCAAATCCTCTGCTAGAGAACCCCTGTCCGAGAGCCTGGAGATGGCCTTCCCTCCCCACAGCCTGGCAGCACCTGAACCTGCCCGTGGCACCCATCAGCTGCCACATCCCCATTCACAGCTACAGAAAACATATTACCACAAGCATCAGCCTTAGCCAAATTGCCAAAAATGGAAGCCCAACCTTTCAGCACTAAAAACCATCTCTCACAAGGCTTAGAGTACTGGAGAGAGACATGACAGAGCAAGTTCTACTTCAAAATATTCATTTTCCGATAAACGAGAATATGATTTAACTAATAGTTTTGAAATTATAGCATCAAAAGAATATTAATTTTCTGGCTCATCAGTTTTTCTTTTTTCTCTGTCAAAATAGCTGGAGACTGGTACAAAGACTAATTCTGCTAAAGAGCAAGAAAAGCTGATTAGAGAACTTCTACCTCTTACAGTAAATAGATAATGAAATAAGAAGATAACACCATCTTCATATTCATCATCCAAATTTAATCTTGGACTTAAACTGTAATACAACCTCCTCATAAAAAGTTGGCTAGCAATGAATAAAACTTATTAGCCGCATGAAAAACGTGTCATCTGCATCAGATTAAACCTTTTATCAACCCTACTCATCTGTCATTAACAAAGAGACAGTCCTTTGGAAAGCTGACAAAGTTATGAAGATGGAAGGGGAAAAAAAACACCTGTCACCACTGGATACACCGGCTCAAGACAGACCCCACACATGAAACTCCTCCTCTCACCAAAGGATGCATCTAGTGACAGACACGGGATTCTTAAAGGTAGTTACACATACAATGAAGCACCGAGAGGGAGTTTCTTCAGGCATTTTAGGCACTTTTTTGGACTTACGTGAACTTTAATAAATAAATTCTTTAATACCCTCCTGGCATATACATTTTCAGTTTCAGTTGGTTGTCTCAAGGAAAGAATTGCGGATATTTCACCGCATAAATCAGAGTACCCACAAAAATAAAAAGGACTGCACTATTAACTTGTCGGGCTTACCCAAGCACCATTATAAAGCTTCAATTGAAGCTGACTATTAAGATATAAGCCTGAATTCTGCAGTCTACATCTGGCATCTTTAGCACTGTAGCCTCAAGCGCAGGGCTTGCACGAGGCTTCAGCAGAGCTAATTATAAAGCATTGCCCATCCACAAACATCAAGCCAAACGTACACATGCAATTTGGCAAAGACTTAATATTGTTCCCCCCAAAACTCTTGTGCTCTAATAACCAAAACAGACCATTTTACTGTATACAAAGTAAAATATCATGCATTTTATGTTTCCATTCGTTTGGCACAAAAGTTCAAGATCACTGAAGCAAAAAAAATCCTACAAGAACTTACACAAAAGCTCAGCTTCTCAGACAGAAATGCATGGAAAAACACTGCAATAACACCCGCCGTAAGCAATCTCTTGTGAAGCTGCCCAAAACTGGTTGTGTAACAGCAGTAGCTGTTCATCTGACAGAAGCGATGCACAACTGCATCCATTATCTTTGGGAAATCTCTGACATGATCTCGCAAAATAAGCAATTGCCTTGGACTGAGTCTCTCTCCCCCTCAACTTGGGACACGTATAAGTAGGCTATTTGGAAGAACCTTCTGATGGATGAGCTGGATATTCCTGAAACAAGAGACCAAGAGCACACGCAGGAATCCAGATCAGCAGTCAGCAACTCCACCTGCCAGTTCGCTGGTGGCTGGGACAGAGCTCACTGCACATCGTCAGATAGCAAAGTAATTCCTGAAAAACGTTGTTTGCTTAGCGCCAGCATGAGACAAATGTTTGAGTGGCCTGTCTCAAAGAGCCACCTGAGGTGAACGAAGTACCGATACCCGCCGCAGCACTGTATCAGAGCTGCGCTGCAGCGGCTCAGGACCTCGATACTGAAGTCTTGAATGAAGTTCCCATTCTTGCCACTTTCCCAAAAGTGGAAGAAGGTGTTATCACCACAATGTTGTCCACCCATTTCCTCACGAAGACAGACATTCAAAGCTATCAAAACACCTACCACAACTTAAGTGCCCCTCTACCTTACAGGCCTGGCCCTCGGTTCAGTTCAAAGGTGAAGTAATGGAGCAACAAGACCTGCTCTATCCATTACAGCCTGAACGTGGCACAGCTGCCTGCAAGTACTCTCACCCTTCAAGCAGAAGGTTTACACAACCAACATAAAATTCTGGAGTTAATTCCCATAGATGGTCACAAGCATGAGTGAATTCCAGAAAGCTTTACAGGAAAAAAAGCCAACCCTTATCAGATGTAAAGTTGATAAATGCAATTATCTAGATGCAGCTTCTGGCTGGGGAAGTACTTGCGTTGCCGACCAGCAGGCACGGTGAGCACGTGCTGCAGGAAGGGTTATTACGTACACACCAGGGCTTTTTCCCCCCTTTACACCTGTAGCCCCAAACATCTGCTAGCAAAATAGATGGATGTTTGGTTTGACAACACAGCTATTCCTACATTGTTACTGCCAGCAAACAAACAAAATATGATCCACGTTTACAGCTTGAAAACCCTGAGAAAATTTCAAAAACCTTTTCCCAAGCCTAGAGGCATGATGCACTTTGTATTTTGGCACTGTTTGCAACAGGAAGGAAAAGAAAGTGGGTTCATCAAGTCCCCAAGGCTATTCCGAACATTATAATTGCTTATCTGCTCTATACTACAGAAAGTGCTAAAATAGCTTAAACCCAGAACTGTCTTCAGTTTGTTATTCTCTGTGTGCACACACAGTGCTGTATCTCGCTGTTGCTGAAGAAAACCGACATTTTTGCTTCTAGGCAGATAAGACTCCCTAGAGTACAAGACACAGCAGCAACCTCCACTTCTGTAACCAAAAATTGCAGACATAAACAGATAAGAATTTTAATACCTCGCAAATGCAGCTATTAGCAGCTTTTCCTAATAAAATTATGAAATAATGAGACATCCTTAGGCAATTTTGATGCATATAACACTTCAGCATTACACGTATGAATGTTCAGTCATTAATCAAAGCCAACCCATGAAAGCCCCGTGGAAAGGCACACGGTTGTGTGTCAATACTTTTTCTTGCCTAACAATATGCAAGTGTCTCGCAGCACCATTATAATGTGGTAGAGCACAGCCTGATGTGTGCATGGCAGCATTTTCCAGAACGGAATGGAAATACTGCTGTTAGTATGTGCTGTTCACGGTACACAGGAATTGAACTGGGACCACTGAAATAGTTCTCCAGCCTTATGTTCACATTAGCCAATATATGGCTTGCTACCAATTACGTTTACAGCCTCAGAGCAAGAGCAGAGATAGGACACCGTAACAATTTTTCCAAAAACTTACCAATCTCCACCTCAAAATACAATAGGTTTTCCTGGGTCTATTTATATACTCATGGACAATTTTCAATCTGCTTTTGTGCCAACTTTCCCCATCAGTTCAAATAAGCCTCTTCTTCCCTGAGCTGTCCCTTTGCAATTCATTTATAGTCAGCAGTCACATCCCCTCTCAATCTTTGATTTTCCAAGCTAAATAAACCAGACTCATCTCCACTCCCACAGTCCTTTTCCCTGCCCGCTCCCAAGCTCCCCTTGCTCAAATACTGCTCACCACAACCACGTTAGGCTGGGCCTAGCAGCACTAACCCCTCCACCTTACTCCACGACACTCAAAATTGCATCTGTCTTCAACTAATGGATCACACAAGCAAGATGCTGTCCTCCTGTTGCCGTATCTCGTATGCTTTGTCCTCCACCACCTCCTCACTTGCAGCTGATGGTCTCCCACATGGGAGCAGAAGCACTCCCTGCTTGACTTCCAAGTGAGGTTCTCTGACAGTCAGAGGCACCGTGCAGTCCAACAGGTTAGACCTGCAGTGCTGCAGTCTCACTGGGGGGTTTCTGCTCCAAGTTAGTGTTTTTTCTGGGTTGTTTTTTGTTTGGTTGGTGAGGGTTTGGTTTTTTTATTTTTGTTTTCTTTTTTTTTTTTTTTTTTTTTTACACAAAACAAGATGTTTAAACTGCTGCAAATAAACACAGACCTTCAGCATTCTTATTTATGCAGTCCACAGGAGCTTCTTGTGTTCACACATGTCAGCCGGAGGTGAACAAATGGAGTACCATCTATTCAGGTTCCTGAGCAACGCAGGGCCCAGGAGCGTATGAAGGAAACGCCAGAGATGACCACAGTTGAGCAAAGCTCATGGTGTGTGCCTCTGCAGACACTTCCAGTCCTGAAGTCTCTATGGAGAAAGATGTTCCTATGCCTTTTAAAAACACCAGCTGATGCAGTGGGAGCCTTTTATCTGGCTGGCTTGCACCTGAGGTGCAACAGTTGTTCCAGATTACAGGTTCAATTAGAGATAGCAACAGTGCCGTGGTACCAGGACCTTCCAGAGAAGCCTGACACACCTGAATGAGTCCCTTGCTCCGAATGAAAGAGTGCCATTTAGATAACATGAGCGCAACTGAATTAACACGACATCCTACCAATAGCGGTCAAGTCCCTATCAACACGGGTCTGGAAAGAGGTGGAGCGGCCGAAACGTAGAAGCCAAGCGAGATAATTAAATACAATTATGGAAATGCAATTTAAACAAAAGGTTTGTATTTCTGAAAGAACTTAAGATAATTGGCATAAGTAACTGACTCTAATAAGATAAGTACCAACAGCTACTTTGAGAACTGCTGAGACAAAATCAGCTATTTGCTAAACATGTCACAGCTTCTTTCTATTTAACGATTACAGAATATTAGCATTCACAAATGTAGAAAAATAAGCTAATCAACATCTCTGTGTGCTTGCTCCCTGAAGAGCCATGCTCTCAATGTCAGAATATGAAACTGTAATAGTCATAACTACACAAAAAAATCATGAAACCACAACATAAGTTAGAATTAATAGACACCAGAGCTGGACACACACAACCCAAACCGGGAAATGTCAGCAAGTCACAGGGGTTGGATCACCATGCCTTCCCTGCTAACAGATAGTCCCTTCCCACTAGAGTTCACATTAGATTTTCTTTCCTAATTTCCCAGTGACGTAAAAAAGTGTTAAACAAGTACAGTTTCCTTAGGTCTGCTGGAGAAAGTATGGCCTCAGGCACGAGTAAGTTGTTTGGGCTTTGCATGACTTGGCGAATGCCAAAGTTCACTGCTCAAGTCCCACTTGATCTCTCCAAAAGAGGCAAGGAGGGTGGGTCAATCTTAAGGGCAAGACTGCCATTGGGAACAGGGGCGAGCACCCAGCCTGCTCACCCCAACCTGTCCCACTGCCCTTTGTCAGGACCTGCAGGATCAGAAGGCTCACCGACAAAACCCCAAATCCTTAAGAAGCTCCACCAACCCTTTCACCTCTGTCAGCACAGTCCCATAGAAAAGCAACTTCTCTCAAGTGACAGGAGCAACACGCTAACTCCTGGGGCCATGCACACTTCTCCTTACGTCATGCTGTTGGGAACTGCCATCGCTGTCCCTGTCCAGCGGGGACTGCACTTAGAGTGAAAGTAACTGACACTGCAGTGTCTTGCTTAGGCTGAAGAGACAAATGGGAAGCCTTGAAGGATTCTGTCAGAGAAAAACAATTAATCCTGTCTGGTCATGAATGAAAGACAAATAAACTAAGCCACAGAATCTTTCTGGTCTAGGATTCCTGCTAATTGTCTTCTATTTTAGATGATTATCACTCTGCAGTCTCATCACCCAATAGCTGATAATGGATTACTGAACCTTGTGCTAATGGATCTTACCCAGCCTTCATGCCATTAGCAGAACAAAGATGTCCTGCTGCTCAACGATAAAATATGACCTCAAGTCACAAAGTATGGACCAGACTTTCCTTTCACTTGATCTGGAATAACAAAACTCCAAATACACATCCAAAATGTAGCTGCTGCAGTGCTCAGACTGCTGCAGTGCTCAGACGAGAAGGGGAACCTGGGTGAAGACATTTGGGAGACAACTCTCTCCTTCCACAATGTCAGGGAGAACTCAAAAGCAACATGATCCCACCAAAATCAGTGGGACCACATAAGTGGCCTGATAAATCCCAGGAATGAAGCTCAGTTTCATTTGAGAAGCAGAACAGTTGTGCCTGGAGGTGACAGGTTCACCAATGACAGATTTGTGAACCATCTTCCCAGTAACACATCCCAAACATAGCCCACAGATGAATTAATATGACAACGCCACTGCCAGACTGACTTACAGAAAAGTTAACAACATTCTTCCCCTGTCCCAAATAGAACTAGCAGTGCCTATGGGCAGGAAAAAAAGCAGCACAGGGGAAAACAGTGTTATCTCTGAATAGATAAAGATGAGCAAATTGACAAATTATTACTTCCCCTACTAAAGCATTAGCTTCATCGACAGTGATATAACCAGGGTAACAAAAATGCAGATATTTGGTTTACAGTGGGTTGTATCGTAGTTCTGTGAGCTGCAAACTTGACCAGCTTCCTGACAAACACAGGGAGAATGGAGACGTAGGTTCTCTAGGGAACAGGATTACCTTTGCCTTTGAAAAATAAGAGTATTTCTATCTTTAATTTATAGGCATTCCATGTTGCTCTTAATAGTGCCATAAATCTGCCCTAAAGTGACAGTTTTTAATCACTGACCTCAAAGGGAATAAGGAATACAAAATGTTCCTCCCAAACAGCATTAGGAAGGCACTCCCACCATAGGGCAGGGAGGGCCCCAGCTGCCTTGTTAGACTAGACCTGCAGGAGTCTATTCCAGGCAGGGACAGCTCCTGAATCCTGGTGGTCCCTCACCAACTACGGAAGCACAGGCCGGGCTCAGCACTGCTCCTCACCCCGTGCCCAAGGGTAAACCTACACAAAGGGAGAGAAACCTGTGTGAGAAACACACGCGCTGTCTAGTTAACTTGGCATATCAAGTTTTAAGCATACAGAAAGGGTCCTGAAAAGGAAGTGTTTTCTATCAAAACATCTTCAGAGTATTTTCTGACTTTGCTATTGGATGGATACTTCAACAACTGAAAGATTATAGCATGTAATCTGCAATGGCAAGAGAATGAGATGTGAGGCCTTGATAGGGGACTAATTAGGGATCACTATTAGGCATCTGTTTTGCCTAATCACACAAAGGTGTGATCAATACTTGGAAGCCAAGCTCTTCCTGACACTTTCAATTCCTCCTTGCTAAGAGCATGAAGGATGCATACCTGCAGATTTCCCTGGAGCAGGTCTAGAGATGCTTCCGGAGGAAATGTTTTAAGTGTAAGGCAGTGCCAGACCATGTGAACACGATGACTGTTCCACTCCAAAACACACTCACCATCGACACCCAGAGCACCCCTGCCTGTGCTCCAGTCACTGCTTGTCCTTCCCCAGGCTTTCAAGCTGAGCTTACAGCTTGAGCCGTTTCCCTCCACGAGCGCCCGCCCGCGCCCAGGGGGATGGGAGGCAGCGCAGTGCTAACCCAGTCCGTGGGGCGGAGGGTCCGGGCTCTGCACAGACCCCCGCCCGGTGTGTGCGCGGGCGGGACTCGCGGCCGCCCCGGCGGAGCCGCGCACCGGCAGCACCGAGGGGGCGGCGGTGCCGGAGCGCCCCCTGGCGAGCCTGCATGGCGCCGCCGGCAGCCTGCCCGTGTCCGTAACACACGCACACCCCCGGTACCGCACTGACGGGGCGGCGGCAGCCCCGGGCCCCCACCCGAGGGGCAGCCGCCTGGCCCCTGCACCCACTTGGAACACGATAAAGGCGTGGGGGAAGCCAGGCTTGCGCTGCACGGATTGCTAAGCGGCCCCAGAGGTGCCTTACCAACCACACGCAGCACTCGGGAATTTCAGCTGCACCTGACAGAAGGAAACCCCAGAAGCCAAAAATATAAAACTCACCATGAAATACACCATTGTCCACCAAGAAGTGCCTGCAGTACTGCCGACAGCTCTTCTTATCCAGACTCCAGTAACTCATTGTAAGGTGACTGTTCGCTCACCATCAAAGGCAGCGACCCTACGAGTGAAACAGAGGAGGGATGACCGAGTTGGTTTACAAGAAACGCACAACTACTGCAAGCCCTACAGGAGCATTTATCTGTGCCCTTTACGCAAACCAGTTCATTAGCTTCGTGCAAAGCATTACAAGTGTGGTCCTCCGCTTCCCAAACATGCCCAGCTCCCAGGACGTACAGGCAAAGGGTGAGGGTAGATCACTGGGACAGAGCTGGAGTCAACTGCCAGGACGGTCACAACTGACAAGGTCAGGGCTGCTGAAGCGAGCCCACCCACTGTCCCCGCTGTTAGTCTGCCCCACAGCCCCGCCAGACTGCTGCGATGCCGCAGAGATGATCAATTTAATCCATTTAATGACACCGTCCCATATTTAACAAACGCCAGACGCATCAGGCAACCCCACAAAACTGTAAATTCTCGTGAGTGAAGGTCACAAATCAGAAGAGGTGGATCAAAGGAATTACCTGCTGATTTTGAGATGACAGAGTAGTGTTCTGTAGATGCAGAGCCCCCTGCACACTCCCCCTGCTCCAGCACACCCCTTGGGAGCTCGAGGGGAGCTCTGCTTGGGCCAGGCACTTGGAGCAGCACCTTCCAGGTGAGTTACTTTGGTCATGCAAAACTGGGGTCCTCCAGCCCCAAGGGATCCCAGCTTTGCACAGGGAAGAGGTGCTCTCAACTCAGAGCATCAGTGCTACCCCGTGCTGAAGCAGGGGATAAACTGCCAGTCTGCTTTGCCATCTTTTCTGCTTCCCCTGCCACTGACATACCCCCATCACAACAGGACCAAACAGAACAAGTGGGAGCAACACCCTTCCTGGGAAATGCCACGGGCTGAGGACACCCCAGAGCCCCAGGGAGCCTCGATGGCTGCCTGAACCAAGTTTCTTTATCAGCAGGCAGAAGCCCACACTGCTGCACAGTGACAGGGACTCGTCTCTGAGACACTGCACTCCCTCCAGAAGCAGACTGCAGGGATCTGCCCATGAGACCACAGGAGCCGGGCAGCAACTCCTCCCTGCACAGGTCCATGATGGCTTCTGCCTTCCCTGCCAGGGAGGAGGCTCCAGCACTATCACAGGATGAGTTTTGCCTCTAATACCAGCAGCATCAGAGATGAGCCCATCACAGTATTCACGGGTAATTTGCCACAGACGCTATCACCAGCAAGTGCTGGGAGTGGAGAATAGTCTTTCTGGACACAGGCCCCAGAGCTCTGCTAGGCCAAGCCCCTGACAGCCAATTTTTCTTGGATCCAGCCAATAACATTTATAAACCAGTTAAAATGGAAATGCAGGGCAAGCCAATGCAAAACAAAGACCAGCCAAGTGAAGGGAACACACGAGACTGAAGCCAATCTCTGACAACGGGGTGAGAAACAACCCCCCTTCGCCCCAGGAGGTTTCCATCACAGCCACTGCGCTGTTCCACTGCGCAATCTGAGACAATGGGAACAATCAGAACAATTATTTTCAGAGACCTAAACAGTAGAAGTTAACTCATTAATAAGCTGGTGGTTATAACTCAAGACAAGGCTGTATTTGTTAGAGTCATTTCATTGAATTCCATTCAAACAATTTCAGCCTTTTGTTCTGCAGGTTGGACCTTAGAAAAATCTGTCCCCCCCGGCAGCACTTCACATGCACAGTTATGGTTACAGCCAAACAAACCACCTTTTCATGTTTCTTTGATATTTGCTGATGGAAAAAAAAAAAATAAAACCCCTTTGATGTCCTGCTCTGACACTAAAACCTTTCACTGGATCCTCCTTCTCCCTTTACTATTTTATCAGGTTTCAGCAATCCCGATATCCCTTCCTGTTAAAGCCTGCTCTGGCCTCCCATTTTATCTCACTCCCACCTTCACTCTGGTCAACCCAGCTGCTTTCTCGCCCACACTGGGCACAAATAACGCCAGCTGTCTTTAGCCAAGAAGCCATTAGCAGGAAGCGAGGACACTGCTGTTCAAGTCTCCTCATAAAACTACTTCTGGGGGGGCATAGTAACAAATCCCCCCAGGTGAAATATGACAGTGTGCTGTAAATGGCCAGTTTGCAGCTCGGCTGAGGAACACAGATCTATTTTGCTCAAGTGATTTCAAAACGAAAAGGAAAACACGTAACCTTAAATCATAGCCAACAGGACTTGTATTATCCTTAATGACTAATTTAGCTACAGTCATTTCCTGGGACCCAATGACTGTACTCAGCTATAAGGGAGAAGAAGCACTGGAGACCTTCTCCCCTTCCCCACGCAGTGGTGCGATGAATGCCGTCTCCTGCACTGGTGAAGGTGAAACAGCTCATGGTGAAGAGCCCAGAAATACCTGCTGTTTTCAGTCCACCTGTAAATAATCCCAGTCCCATCTCTATTGCAGTCCCCTGCAATGGCTGAGCAGACCCCTGCCATTATCCCTGCCACTTCTGTCAGTCACCAAGTTGATTCACTCACAAATTCACTCAATTGATTCAACTCACAAGCCCAGGAAAAAAAGCAGGCTGTTCCAGGAGGGCTAGCAAGCTGAATGAGCTCAGGGGATGTTCAACTACAGTGGCATTGTGAAGGGGTGGCATTTCCCTGCCACCTGGAGGCAAGGTAGAGGGGAGCTGACTTCCTCTCTCCTGCCAGCGAGCTGGTGGATCAGATGGGCTCTAATCAGCACAAGTATTAGAGACTGACAGGCAAATACTAATCCAGTATCTAGTGTTTTTCTGTTGCAGGGTTGTGAGGAGGCTGCTCAGTGGCAGATGTGGGATTTGCCTCCCTGTTACTGCCTCTGTGGGGAGGAGAGGTGGTCTGAATGATCCACTGCAGGCGTGAGCCAAAAATGCCTCTTTCTGTTATGCTCTATCTTAAAACTATCACCATCTCCGTTACAGTATGTTTTGGGTATGGCCTGTGTATTGTTTACACTAAGGACACATTTTACTTAAGTGTGGGAACGCTAAGCAGTCATACCCGCTACCTCTGCCAGACTTCATCTTCTACAGCTCTTGGACTTACGCCCTTGCCAGCCATGAGCTTTCATTACAGCTTGCCTTACCTGGGGCCACTCTTCCAGCATTGATCAGTAAGGTGCAAGCTGTTAGTTACTTTAAATGTGTAGGAATACTGCTACCATCATGGCCCAGCCTACTGCCAGGCTTTTTGCTTTAGGCTGTAAAAAATACCAAGTGACACCGTGGTTTAATTAAGAAAATCATATAAAATATTCATCACTAAGGATTTACACAAAATAGATCTCATCTCCTGCTCAGCTCCCACACAGAACTCATGTCACAGGGAAAGTGCTGCTATTGATATCTATATATGCAGTGCCTCTGAAAGAAACCCTTCAGCCCCCTTCCCTCCCTTTCAGGGCTCATGCCTATACAATACTCCTTTGTTCTTGCACAAAGGCTTCTCCTGCACCACCGTGGCCCCTCGGAACAAAGGTTCTCCCTGGCACCTCAGGGATGCAGGCAGCTGACACAAACATCCTGTAAGAAGCCCCCCTAAGAAACACCAACAGTTATTTGGATGGCCCTCCAAGTTACATGCTTTCTCTGTTACAGAGCTCTGGGAGAGCCCTGCCAGGATCATGCTTTACTGTATTGTACCAAAAAATAACAACCAACGCCACACTTTGGGCCAAATACCATCGTTTCAAGTGAACGTGCACTTAGGAACTTAACTGTACACAAATTTGCACCCTTTCAACAACGATGACAGAGTAGAAAAAGAATACCATGTTTATGTCCTAGGCCAGAATATTATACAGCCTGTTCCTGTCTAACTTATACATGCAGAATAAGCTATAGGAGTAAAAAGTACCAGTAAGCACATCATTGAATTTAAATAGGAAAGGACTGTACCACCAGAACTATTTTGGCAAAAAGTTACCTAAATCCTGAGCAGATATAAATCTGAGTTGAAAACTAGTTCGAGTGGTTATTTGACACCACTAATTCAGACAGAGATTTGAAAACACTCCTAACTTGTCCGCTCTGCGGGTATCTCAACTTAGGGGCATCACTTCTTCCTGACAAGCAAAATTCCTGCAGGTTCAGCCCTGAGCCTGGAACATTCATTCCAAGAGGTAAAGCAACCAGTGCTTCACCACCCAAGGAGACAGATGTTACTCCACTGTGTCTAGAATCCACCTCCTTTAGATCTGGATAAAGTGGAGTAACACGCAAGTTGAACAAGGGAGTCCATGGCGTCTGCAGAAACGGGAACTTGAAGGAGCTGTATCTTCTATTCTAGGTGATTAATTTCCATTAAACACGTATCAGCGGTGTTATTTTAGTATTTTGATTGGGTTCCATAAGACACACCCTTCCAAAGAAAAGAGCAAGAGCTATGACTAGTTCTGCTAAACCATGCTTTACACAAGAGTTATCAGTGTAAATAAACTGATTTTGCTCTAATAAATTTGATACAAAAAACCTAAGTTAAACTTCTGTACACACGTGTGAACTCGTGCACGTCGCGTCTGTGTAGATTCCGATGGATGAGATGAGCAAATATGATTTTGTTTTGTTGTTCTCAAGATAGTGGGTGCATTCCTCACAAGGAAAGTTTTGTTACATGCACGCTTTATGAAATTATCTTAAAAAGTTGTAGAGATGACTGTACCACAGATACTTCTGAATTTAGCAGAGGATGCATATGCCCTACCTAGGTTGCGATAGACATTTCTTATTGCAAGAGGCTTAACACCAAGAACATACCACCCGACGCCCCCTGGTCTCACAGTATTCTGCAGTTCCCCTCTTGCACAGAAAGACCCCACGCTTTAGTGAGTTGCGCAGAGACGTAGAAGGCTCATTCCAGGGAATCACAATGCATTATACCAGCACTTGAGCGAAACGATCTCAGCTCAGGCTGACTGTTACGGTTAGCAGTAAACTGTTTTAAAATGTAGCAGCATAATCTAAATATTTATCTGCAATATTTAACCTGGACACTGTGCAGGTTCTGAATGCGAAGAGGGTATTAAACACATGTCCATGTAGCACCAGGCAGGAACTCCTTTGAGTCCTGTGCACAGCTCTCCTGAGAACACTCCGGTTAATTGGCGGTTAAGTGTGCAGTAACACGGTGGAGACATTGCTAGCTCACCTTTTCTCAGCTGCCCTCTCCCTCTCTTGTTTCTGAAGCACTTCAACAGATAACATCAAGTCAATCAGATAGTACGAATGGTCCCCTTAGTAGGAACAAGTACTGCAGTTCACCGGTACTTCCCTCTGACAAAACCACAGCTCCAGTTTCGGAGCTCGCTGTGTGAACGCACTTCGAAAGTAGGATTTATAAAATTGTATTCCTTTCCTTAGCACAAAATGACGTGTGGTACAAACAAGTATTTTGTAAAAAGTTCTACCAAAGTTAAAAAGCCAAAGTGCCTGGTAATTCTGCCTTCAACAGAAAGTCCAGAAAACTGAACATTCGAAGGGCTCTACATTTTGGAGGCATGCACTTACTCACTATACCTGTTAGTGATAAATTTCACGGTATACTGGATGCTACAGTACAAGAAAGAAGAAAAAAGAAATAGGTTAGAAATGAGAAGAGCAGTACAGAGTCAAGGAAAGGACACACTAAGTGTGTGATTGGAAATAACACTGCATTAGCTCCAGATATGGCCACAGCACTCTTAAGCATTAGAGACATCTGTACGGGAGGGCGGAAAGACCATCTGGCTGGCACTAAGTAGCAGGAATATACTGTCGAGAGAGAAACACTGGCCTTTAATCTGGCAGCTGTGATGGTGGGGGGAGCACTCGGAATCTCTGCTCACTGCCCTCACGTGCATCCAGTTAGCTCCCAGATACTGCAAACAGAAAAAAATCAACACAAATCACAGTACAAATACTTTCCTTGAACTTTCCTTAGAGAATACTGAGATAGTATTCAAAAGCTAAGCAATTTTGCTTCACAACAGATCTACAGATATTATTTGAACAGAGAGAGAGTAACTGATTCACCTTAGGTTCGAGAGCAAGCAGAAGACTCACATGCCTCAGGAACAGAATGAGGGCTGCCCAGACAGGATCATTGGTCTTTCTGCACAACCTCTTATTCGTACAGGGATATGTTCCAGCTCAAGCTTTACATCATTTCTATAGGTGCCATCAGCAGCCAGCAGCTTGGCAAACACCCCACAGTGGAAATCAGAGGAGACACATCCTAGAACATGCTCTTGATAGTCCAAGGGCTCAGCCCTGTGTTATACTAATATTATGAAATAACAGATACTGAAGAGAGGGAGTGGAGTAATTTCCCGTTATGTTTACACCACAACACGCAGCCAGGAAAACTTAGGCTCTCACCAACTTTCTTTCTCTGGAACACGTTAAAATATGCTGCAGGATTTCTCCGAGGTTAGTTTATCAGTAGCCATCAACCAGAACTTCTTTCCAGGGTTTATACATTAGAAAAACAGCTGCCATCTCCAGTTAATGTTTTGACTTTCTAAAGAAAGTAGCAACAAATCCTGCAGTGGAACAACCTTCAAGCTTTCAGAGACCAGCTGCTGCACAACATGGGCTGTAGTATCCACAAAACAAAGTAGCCATCAGATGAAAAGCTTAGCCATAGTTAGACCTGAAAACCGAATCTGGAGAGATTATAAAATCCTAATATGTCAATATTTCACAGGGCATCCACCCATCTGCAGTCTTGGGCTTCTTATTTCACTAAGCCACTAACAGCCACCCAAATATTGCTAAGCATTTAAGCTGGTCTGAATTCATGCAGATTTAGATTTAACTGTCATGCAAACCCAGGCTCTAAGAGTTCCAAACATCATCTGCGCATATCTCCACTTTAATCAGCATCAAATATCTACATCGACTCAAAATAACTTGCATACATGTTGCTAAAGTTACCCGTATAGAAGCCATGCAGAGCAGGCAAGGCCTGTCAGCTGTATCATGAAAGAACTGTACTGCTGATACAAAAAGAAAACGTTTTTGCCCATAAACTGGTGTCACTCATAACTTCAAAAACCCAAAGTTTCACCTACCTCCTGTGTAAACTATTTTATAAATGTTTGGATACTTTCCAGAACTTAAAGTATCTTCTTATATAAACAAAAAGCTGACAAAGTACTCTCCATTTTCAGCAGCAAGTATTTACCCATAAATATCACCAGCATGATAAAAATATTATTGATGATACTTGGTAATAAAGAAGAACAACATCCAGTATCTGATCCTTTTCTTAATTCTCTAGGAGTTGGCTTGGAGGAATAAAAGAAGAGGGGTTTGGTTGGTTTATTTTTCTGCCAGATCACTTCCCTCACCTAATGCGCCACGAGGCCGCGTGGCAACAAAGGTGTCAGAGCGCACAAGCCAGCAGGTAGCAAAGGAAAACTTCCTGTGGATTTCGCCAGGAGCAACTGGAAACTCGCCGAAGTCGCAGCTGACTATTCAAAGGGAAAAGGTCACAAGAGTTTGGATTTGGATACAGCTGTTGCACTTACATGCTCTTTAGGCAGATGAGATTTCCTGAAAATGCAGATTTTTATTTTTAACCTGGTAGTTTGGCTATTCCCTCGCTGGAGCATTAAACACTAATCTGTCATACATCCTTCACCAGATGAGGACAGACTCTGAGGTCAGTCCACTTAAGTGTTTGAGAAAGTTGCTTCTAAATATTTGTTCATTTTACAGCAACAATCTGCATCAGCAAGGCAGAAACAGTGTGATCATCACTGCACTGCCACGTCAGACCGCAGCTCTCATCACGGTCCCCTCCTAGCTTGGTCCCTTGTCCCCGTACCAACGCTCTGCCAGGACACTTGGGAAACTGTACCCAGCTTCACTTGGCAGCGCTGACGGTGCAGAGAGCAGGCAGCAGCGGCTGCACATCTCCCTCCTAATGGCACTAGTGAGCTCGGAGTTTCAGTCTAACCTAAACAGCATCTAAGTTGGATCACAGTCAAGGACTGATGCCCAGTTTGCCCCATAAACCACCCTTTCACTTTCCAGGAGAGGAGCAGGTAGACTTCACCATGCAACACCACACACTCTGCCTGGTGACAAGTTACCCAGCACCCATCCCTCTCGGCTGCGTAGCCCACCCAGAGCAGGCAGGGGGCCAGTCAAGCTGTGTTAGCCTTGTATAATGGTCAACTTTCTTATCCTAACGAACGGCAAGCCTTAATCTTCCCGTGGCTGTTAATTCTGATGGACCTTTTGTTTCAAGTCATTTCTCTACTCTTTCTGGGGAGTCATGAAAAGCATGTGTCAGCACAACTTGCTGCTGGGGAAGGCATTAGAAAGGATTTGAACTGACTGCCCATGGCAACAGACCCTTGAAAGGGAATTAGCATTTGCTCCCCATTCCTCAAGAAGCCTAAATGGAATTTGTTTTTCTCCTATTTAAGGAATTATTTCCAGGAGGGTAGCATGTGGCCGCCTCTATTACTCGGTGGGCACCGCTTCAGAAGACACCTACTCTACACACCCTGTGTTCAGCGTAACAGTCATCCCACCAGACATGAACTGGTAAATATGAATAAGTGTACAAGAATGTTTTCCTTACACCGCTTCCCAGCACCTGCACAACTTCCTCCTGCTTTCCCTGTACACCAAGTCACTAATCCAAATAAGTTTTCGGGGTTTCTGCAGAAAGGTTTTCAAACTCTAGATGTTGAACACAGGAGTCTTTCTACACTGGAGATTTTGATCTACAGAGAGAACTCAGTTCACCACACTGGCAATGCTGTTCTTTTACGCATCATCAACAACACATCTTCAGCTTCTATTGCACACTTTGAGATTCTTTTATTCTCTCTAATTTCACCACCACTCCCTTCAAAGTAGGCGGAGGAATGTACAGCAAGCCCAGAACTGTCAGCTCCAAGAGGCACCCACCCCAACACGAACAGACCCGAAGTCGGGGAATTGATTAATCTCAGAGGCAGTTCATGAACTCCCAGAGAATCCTAGCTCAAGCCTCAATTCTCCAGGTAAAAACTAGGACAAGCCGGGGGGGGAAATCAAACTTGCCCTCCTATGCTAAAGATGATAAATTCTATAGAATCTTTAGGCTGGAAAAGCCCTTTCAGCCCATCCAGTCCAGCCATTCCCTCAGCACTGCCCAGCACAGCACTGACCCATGTCCCTGAGCACCTCGTCCCCACGGCTCTGAAACCCCTCCCGGGATGGGGACTCCCACCCCCTGGGCAGCCCCTTCCAATCCTGACAGCCCTTTCCAGGAAGAAATTTTCCCTAACATCCAATCTAAACCTCCCCTGGCACAAACTTGAGGCTGTTTCCTCCTGTCCCATCACTTGCTCCTTGGGAGCAGAGACCAACCCCCACCTGTGCAAACTCCTTTCAGATATTATTTTAGAAAATAATAATGCTTTTTCTAGGAATTAAAAATTTCTCTCCCATTGGTCATTTCACAGCTTTAAGAAGGATCTTTTCTTCCTCAACAGATGAGCAGAAACATACCCTATAAAAAGCAGGTTGTGCGCAGCACACCAGATCACACCTGAGAGTATCCATCCCTCAGTAGGAGTAAATATTTAATAATTTGGACAAGTCATATTCAGACACATTATGGATATACGAAACCCTATTCCTTGTAACAGGCAACACTGCCATTTCAACAGCTGAAACACCTCCTGCTGCACTTCCAGCTATTGCAGTAACCTATAAAACCCTGGATGCTGCTCAGCCGTTACACCGAATAATCCAAACAACGTGATAAAATATGAAGATAAAAATAAGATGCCTGGAAAGAACTTGTGCCAACACAGCCAGCCACACGCATGGATGATCTGCATCTTGAATGAGTTTGGCTACTTGTTGATTGATACGCAGCCCCCCAAAGAGCGGATGTTTCATATAGCAAGACCCTTCGTGTGTGTCATCGATTGACACATCGGTAATTTCCAATATTCTTCCATTTTTTCTTGTGGGGACACTACCAAGTTCACTGCCAAACATTGAATCAATCACCTGTGGTGGGAAAAACAACGCAACAAACGCGGGAAAAACACAGATAGGAGGCCCAGCAATGCCCATTTTGAGCCCATGCAGTGACAGTTGACACATCCTGTACTCCATCTCAGCGACACGCTTGACCCTGCTCAGTGTGCGTGGGTATGTGAACTTTGTGTCAGCTCCAATAAATCCAGCCTAATGGAGCACGGACTGCTTTACACATCTTGCAAGATGCCTCAAGTTATTTCAAGTCGAAGAGACCCACATGGACATCTCTTTCTGAGAACGATACCCTGCTTCAGGGCACGTGGCCAAAGGCCCTGGCAGCAGTTTTGCGTCGCTCACCTGTGGAGCTGAGCCTCCGGAGAGGCACACACCGCATTCCCACCATGGTGTCCCTGTTTTTTTCTAGCACTGTGACCGGAGCCTGCTTCCAAACCACTCACCTCTCTGCTCCCCTACATTCCCGCTGCTTTTGTGGGAACATGAATGAGTGCGTACCTGGAGAAGTGGGTGTCTCCTCACCTTCTCCATCTCCCAACCTGCCTTTCCCTCTCTCAAACACATGCTCCACATTGCTCTCAGCTACCCAGGTCCGACTAGAGAGTGCTTCTGTAGTGCCAGATGACCAGCAAAAAGGCTTCCAATCCCTGAGGTTACGATAATGCCCTCACTCACCAGGAAGCTGGAACAAGGAAATCATCTTTGGTACAGAAAATAATGCCAGTTTTTAAAATAAACAAGAAAAAAAAAGAGTACACACACCCCGCCCCTGGCAATTAGATCAGTCTGCGCTATCGCGGGCCAAGCTCAGCAGTACGCCAGAGGAAGCACCTTCTGCTTATGGACTTGGAAGCAAAGACAGATTTATCCTCGTGCAGCCCAGACCCAGCGGTTCAAACCAATTAATCTCTGGTGTGTAGCTCAGCCCTGCTCCACTGCCTGGGGGAACCACGCTTTGCTGGTTAGCAGCTTTAACACCCTTCCAGTGCAACAGCCACGATGATTGCTCAGACTATGCTTTGCATCCCACTATGCCAAGAGGAAAACATCGCAATAACTGTGTTTCTAAAGCACCAATAAAAGAAGTTTCTGTAAGACCCTCTAAGGCAATTATGCATGGCAATCTTGCCTCCTCTGAAGGCACAGGCAGAAAAAAACCTGTCCTATTGAAGATAATACAGGAAGTCCCTAACAGACCTCTGCATTCCAAATTTGGAGTGTGTGATATCTTTTTTTAACATTCAGACTTCTTTGAACTTCTTTAAAAAACCAAATCAAACACACACTCCAAAAAAGAGAACCCCCCACCCCCCCACCCTGTGTAGCCGTGGCCCTGGCTTTGCCATCTAGGCTGTCAATTTAGATTGAACTGGATCTTGGGTGACACCTTAAAAAAAGAAAATCCTTATTCAGATTTCATTAAAGGAAAACGATTCTCTTTACAGAAAGATTTCTTTGTAGAGCCAACAGAATTACACAGCTTCAGGGTTAAAGCCTTTCCCAGAAATAAGGGGAAGCTAAATACTGAATAGAGGACTAATTTTCATTCTGTGTTTTGATGCTTATCATAAAACCGTTTTACTGCCACAGGTATTTCTTGACTGTTTTAAATTACAGATCAACTCATGCAAAACTGGGATCTGTTAATAGCGGGTGGCCTCTCCTTCGCTTTTATGGAGTGAAAATTTTATTCTCCTTTACAAATACTGGTGATTTTGATCAAAGTCATCGTGGGACACCCGCCTCAAAGGGTGAAAGGACAGAAGCATTAAATCAATTCCCTAGGCAACCTCCCAAGCGGAGCCAGTATTGTTAAAATAATGAGCTGTGCACCACTTGATCCAAAACCACCAGCTGATCCCCATTTTTATAGACAATAGGTAGCATAAGACCAGAAAGCGTCTGCAACTGGTCAGATCATTTTTCACAAATCATGCATCTTCAACTGATGAAACTTAACATTTTTGCCTGCAATAGGCTGCTGGAATTTTTAAGCCTAGAAAAAGCATCCTTCAAAGTTTGGGGTGGGGGAAAGTAGCATTCTCAAACTTATTCCAGGGAGCTAACGTTTAAAGAAACAGGAAGGTTTTTAACAGCGTGCGTGCAGCCTGCTGTCTCTCACCTCCCCAAAAGCCCACGTTTTCTTTCCATACACCACATTATCTTTAACTTAGGGGTTTCGTTGCTGGGTTGAACCCTGTCTTTTCAGTAATGTTACGTGCAGGTGTTCTTTCACATTTCAGAACACCAGACACCCGAAGTTTTCTTTCGCTTCTTCTAAGTTTTGTAACACAGCGGCCAGAGGACCCAGGGACAAGTAAATCACCAGAGTCCACTGCAAACAGGCAAACATTGTGCTTTATTGCTCAGGAGTTAAAGCGCACTCTAAACAAAGAGCCTATGACTCGTTCATCAGATAAGGCTTATATCTTTCTCCCTGGAATTTAATAACACTTCTAAAAACACTCTTCCATCATCCAGAGTTGAAGTTCCCAGAATTATACAGTTGCTTCATTACAACAAAGTGCACACGGGGTATAACTCCCAGCTCACTGTACCTTTCTTTTTTCTTGAAAAAACAGTTTATGGAGTAGATTTAGCAGCCCTCAAACAAAGCATTTTTTAGGAAGGAGATTCTCCTCAGTTCCCAACTATCTGAACATCTCTCAGGGTTGGGACCTAGCCTGCTCCGTAAGCGTTACACCCTGCAACGCTCCTCGGGTGACGTCCCCCACTCCTCTCCGTGGGGTCAGGATCTTACGTTAAGCCTCATTTAACACGGTGTGGCCAAAGTCTAAGGCACACCAAGAGGCTGCAGTTTTCTTTGCTTTTACCTCATCAACGAACCGGGTGCTGCAACCGTTCTGACACAGCCCTAAAGCAGAACCTCCCACGCCACACGGCCAACGGAGGTTTTACCCCCAAGAGAGGGGGCAAAGAGCCCAGGAAGTTTACCGGCAGGATTATTTAACCAGCAGAACAAACACGGCCAACGCAACCGCAGGAGCAGCCGCCTGCGACTCCGGCCGACACCAGGCGCGCCTCGGAGCGCCCTGAAGAGCCCTCGGTACCGGCAGCACCGCGGGCGGTGGCCTTCCCCTCGGGCTCCCCACGGTGCTCCGGGGATGCGCCGGGCCGGGCCCGCCGCGGCTCCGAGGGAGGGACGGGCCGCGGCTGCCTTGTAAAGCGAGCAGAACCTTGTCCCGTGCGATACCCACCGTCCCGCCAACCAGAGCGACGTTTTATCCGGGGGAAAAAAGTTACACCTTGCAAATCCGCACCTTCACTTTCGGCCGCAAACGCCGAGAAAACCCAGCGTTAACTCCCAACGCGACAGCGCAGCGGGGGGTCCCGGAGGGGCGGACAGTCCGCGCCCGCCTCCGCCGTCCAGCCCCAGTCCCGCCGGGGGCCGCACCACAGCCACCACCCGCCCGCGCCTGGGGCCCGTCCCGCTCGCACTCACCCCGGGACACCGGACTCAGCTCGGTCCCGTCCCGCACCGCCGCCACCGCAACCTGCTCTCCCGTTCAAACGCACGGCGCTGCCGCCCGGCCCGCCCTCCGGTAGGGAGCGCTGGGGAAACCCGGAGCGGCGCCTCGCCCGGAGCGGAGCGCGCTCCCGCCCGCCACCGCAGCGATGGCTGAGGCCGGCGATCCAGCCCCGGTGTTGCGGCAGCCCCGCGCCCGCTCCCATTCAACCTGCTCCATTGTGTGTCCGCTCTGAGGCGGCGGGGGGCCACGCTGCCCCTCGGGGCCGCTCCCGCCCTCAGCGCTGCCCCTCAGGGCCGTTCCCGCCCTCAGCGTCATTCCCGCCCTCAGCGCTGCCCCCTCAGGGCGGTGGCAACAGCCTCCACCGCCGCACCTGCCCCGTGGGCAGTTGGCGTGCGGGAGGGAAGGGGTGGCATCCGGAGGGACCGGGGAAGGCTGGAGAGGTGGGACCATGCCAGCCTCATGGAGTTCAACAAGGCCAAGGGCAAGGTCCTGCACCTGGGTCGGGGCAGTCCCAGCACAAGCACAGGCTGGGCAGAGAATGGCTGGAGAGCAGCCCTGAGGAGAAGGACGTGGGGGTGCTGGGGGATGAAAACCTGGGCATGAGCCGGCCGTGTGCGCTGGCAGCCCAGAAAGCCAACCGGATCCTGGGCTGGATCCAGAGCAGCGTGGCCAGGGGGGCGAGGGAGGGGAATCTTCCCCCCCCCACCCCCCCAGTACAGTTCTGGCTCCAGCTCTGGGGCTCTCAACATCAGAAGGATATCGACCTGTTGAAGCGAGGCCAGAGGAGGCCACAGAGATGCTCCGAGGGCTGGAGTCCCTCTGCCATGGCTGAGAGTTGGGGGGTTCAGCCTGGAGAAGGGAAGGCTCCGGGGAGACCTTAGAGCCCCTTCCAGGGGGCTACAAGAAAGCTGGGGAGGCTTTTCCCAAGGGCAGGGAGTGACAGGACAAGGGGTGACGGGTTTAAACGGAAAGAGGGAGATTGAGATGGGACGTCAGGAAGAAATTCTTCCTGGAGAGGGTGGGGGGCACTGGGACAGGTTCCCAGAGAAGCTGTGGGTGCCCCATCCCTGGCAGTGTCCAAGGCCAGGCTGGATGAGGCTGGGAGCACCCTGGGCTATGGAAGGTGTCCCTGCCCGTGGCAGGGGGTGTCACTGGGGGGGCTTTAAGGTCCCTTCCAACCCCAACCATTCTGTCATTCTATGATTCTCTGACAAGCCACCGAAAGTCCTGGCATGAGGGAACGAGCCACTCTGCCCGAGGAGGTTCAGTCTAAAGCTGCTGTTGAAATCACAACTTTTTATACCTGTGGGTGTCTGAGGAGCGTTTCCTAGGGAACGGGCAGGTGTGAGCTCTGAGTGGGGATGTTGCGATGAACCAGAGACCCGAGGAAGGTGACTCTGCTGTCTCCTGTCTCAGGGGGACGCTGCCCAGGCGCCCATCGCTGTGGCCTCACGCCGTGCGCAGGGCCAAGCGCTGTTAGTTTGCAGGAAAGGATGCTGACAGCACCGTGCCCACCGCTTTCCAGCGGGCTCTGGGGAAAGCTGGTAATGTTTATGACAACCATTTGCCTCACATGCCACACCAGCAATAAAAAGCCTGTGCGACGCTGAAGATATTTTTCTTGGCCATTTGGAGGCCTCTCCTTCCACGCCTGATGATCTTTTTTTAAGATGTTGTATTGCTCACAGCGTATTCAGAGTTGTGGGGGCAAAGGCAGGGGAGCTGAACACTTTAACTCTTGGCAGTATCTTAAATCACACAAGAGCTGCATCCTCTGCCTGGAAATCCTCTTGCACACGTTAGTGTGGTGGCTGAAGTGACGGGATGGTGCTCCTCAGAGGCAGCACGGGGTGTTTTTATATAACGGAGAAAAGTGCTTTTTCTCCCTCTGACCTCCCAGTCAGTTCCTCAGCTCGGTTCTGCAGAGCTATTTGTTTCTACTCCTGTTACCGGTTTTTCAATAGACAGGCCTCCCACGGTGACAAGATCTGCAACCTCTCAAGCCTTGCACAGATGGAAAGCACAGCTTTGAACCCAATCGTGCCTTTCTGAGGGGGGGTGTGTGTGTGTGTTATTGGGGGTTTTTTTCAAACAGATAAGCCCTGGACGACAAGGAAAACAGCATTACCAAACAATAACGGGAGTTGACTCTCATGAAATCATTTGTCACTGCAAATCTCTGTGACTAGTGTTGTCCATCCCAGCACTGATCCCTTACTCGAAGCTGCTTCCCTGGGTTGGTATTGTGGCCAAGAACTGTCGTAAAAGCACATGAACAGAACTTCTTGTCATGTGCACAAACGTGGAAAGAGATCAGAGGCCGAACTTAAATATTTTAGCTACCCTCGCCATAGTCCCTTCTGAAATTCTTTATTAACCTCATGGCCACAAATACAGGGAAGGAAACTTGAAAAATATGGTTCAAACTAAGAGGAGGCTGAGTACGTGGTAAAGCAGCTGTATTGCCACCTTCGAAAAACCCTTCACAAGCGACAACCCAATGGAAAGGCCACAACAATTTGCTGTAATTCAGAAAAATCTCTAGGGCTTTTCTGAACTTCAGCAAGGGTGAAAAGGGCTGAGGCAAGACTGTGAGGGAACACGGTTCGTACTCGCCCACGCCTCACCTCTGCTTGCTAGAAATGGCGCGTGTGGTTTTCCGAGATTTCTCTCTCAGCATTACAGTGGATTTTTGCGATAAATCCTCCTCCGACTCACGTACAAAACACAAGAGTAAAGTCCAGGTTCAGTTGTATTTATCACAGAAAAAACATCCCAACGGTACAATTAGGCCCAGTTTGGAAAAGCTCTTTCTGCTTACTCGCTGTAGGAACAGCAACAGCTATCATCGCTCATGCGTAGCAGATTATTCCTGAGCCTGAATTTGTGGTTTGGGGTTAAAAGTCAACGTTGAGTTTCTCTTCAAAGGGTGCTGTGGCCAATCCCGAATCCCTGACCATCTGTGTGACTTTCCTGGCCAAGTACCACAGCAGTGCTTGGCCCTTCACTGCATAAACCCAAATGCCTCCCTTTTTTTCTTTGTTAAAGCAGGCAGATACCTGGTTTCCAGCTCTGCCGAGCTCTGCCTCTGCCCACAGAGCTGCTTCCCCGCTCCCCCACGCTGGTTTCCAACACCTGGATCTGCGCCGCAGGAACTTATGGCTAGCTGCTCTCTGTGCTTTGCAAAAACCAGCCTCAGCCAGGAACAGAAGTAATAAAGAAGCACCAACATCTATTCTCACTTGAGGAAAAGCTGCTTTTTTTTTTTTTTTAGGATCTCAGGAGTCACAATTTTGCCCTGAAGTCTGCAGAGAAAACGATGACACAGAAACTAATTGTCAGACAAGCAATGCTCAGGTATTAAGTTTTTTTTTTTGTACCACACTCTTCTCCCTCATATTTCATTGGCAAGGGATCACACAGACAGAAAGAAAACCTGTGAAACACTTCACTTTAAATAAATATTGGGACTGTGGAAGGTTAAAGAAATGTCAAGTGCTGGGTATATAAATCATGTTACAAAGAACGTAAGAAATTCAATCTTTATTCTGAGAATATTTACAAAATAACATATTTCAAAAATGAGAGTGTATTATATTTACGTATATAAAACAATAATGTAAGTTCCTAGCACAGCATGGTCCTCCTTTTCCAGTTTCACATTAGAGGGTTTTTTCATCTTATTTTAGATATTTATGGAACCATCAGAAAAAACCAGCATAGTTTTCCTTCTTCAAATGAATGTTATCTTCTAAAAATTTGGATTGCTGACATATTAATTTATATTCTTTGATATACCAAGTGATTCCCCCCCCTCCCCCAAAGAAACTTTTGTTGTTATGACCTTATCAGCTTTTTCAAATCACCCATAACAAATTACCTTTTATATGGGTAACAATGCAACCCATTATTCAAGCTGAACGGTTTCTGAAACACAAATTATACATAAAAGTAGCGTAAGGACAGAATTCAAACAGAATGCTCGTGCGTAAACACGTACCACAAGCTTTGTAAAGGCCTGAAACGGAGTTTCCTAACCAACGTGGGCGACGCAGTAATGACACGTAACAGAGCAGCATTTAAGGCTGTACCTTGTGAGCGAACACTGCACCGCCTTAGAGCCGGCTTATAATACGGCATTCAGTACCTAAGGGTTTCCTGTTCAAGACACAGACCCTCAAAATAATGGCAGTTTTTTATCATAAACTGGTTTTACATAAAGCTCACGACACACATAGGTAACGGGCATTCCTCCAAGCGAGTGTCCCTTTTTACCCAGAGCTTCTCAGCCAGCTCACAAATTGTTTCAGCGTCTGTACAACTCTATTGTTGCTTATACGATCTCGAATTCTCTCGGAGTAGCTTTCTTCTTTCCATATTCCTTTATTTTTCCTCGAGGCCTTCAACTCTGCTCGGAGCAGTCTTCTGTGAAGTTTCCAGTACAGGCGGGACTCGTGATGCAGCCCTTCAATGCGTGCTGTTCTGCCGAGCCCCTGCCTCAAGATCTCTTCATTTAAGCACGTGCTGAGAAATCGACCCTATAAAAAGGCACAATAAATATCATACTCACTTCCACCTTTACAATGGTTTTATTTATTGTTTCGTGTGAACTCCCTCTGAGATATGAGCTTCACTTAGATGCTCCAGCAGAAAGAGTTAAAAGGAATCCAGCTGACTTAATTAAAACCTAATAACTAAGGCAAGACATTAGTGAGAGGACATTTGAGGGACCAAACATTCGGCTAATCAGAGCTACACAATATGGCCTAGCGCTATCTGACAGAGAAACATGCTTGTGCCACGAATCAGTCTGCAAAATACTGGCCTTGAAATCAGATTTACAAGCACAAAATTTAAAATTCATATTAAAATAGACAAATAAATATAAACGATAGTAACAGTCCTTAAGCGTACTGAGATAATGGAACTGCATAACCACAGCCAAACTCAAAATGCAGATAAAAGCCAATTTTTATCCCAATTTTTACCTTATTTACCAAAACAAGGCACTCGAGTGCCAAGTCCTCCCTCCCGAGAAGCTGGAACCAGAGCGTTTGTTTGGGTTTTAACTCTTGCTGTAACCAGGCCATGCCGCTCGGAGCCAACTCCACTCCAGCCAGCCGTACCAGCAGCAGGCCTTTCGACTGCCCTGGTTACAGAGGGACAGAACTTCGTTACTGGATGCTGCAAAGGGAATTTCATGCTTTGCACAGACCCTCAGCTGGCGGTAACCAATTTATTCCCATGCACTTCAAAAGAATCCATTTTTAGTTCCCCAAAGTCACGAGTAAAACTTTGGTCTCACGTCTCATTTAGTAAAAACGTTAATCCAAGGTTGCGCGAGTGGTTTAAGGTTGGTTTCTTTCGCACGCAAACAGGAAGACCTGCGTTCGTTACCAGGCACTAGTATCTCCTCTGCAGGGGTAGAAACAGTCGGCAAGAAGCATCAGCGCCCGCCGGAGCCGGCAAAGCCAGCCCGTGAGTCCCAGACTGGCGGGAGAACTTCTGCCCAGCCACAAAGGCCTGTCCCTAGCAAGGGTTTGCACTGCCAGCTCGCCACCCGCCAATGGAAGCGTAATCCCTACGGGGGGGTTTTGCCAGGAATGAGAGCAGCTACGCCAACGAACGGACTGCCCGTGCGCTAGCTTTTGCTGCCAGACAAGTATCACGATAACGATGCTAATTAACACAAACATTGTACCGATGAGCCCTTTTTACAGGTCTCCTCGGTCGTTCATTCCCCGAGTTCCCACTGGTACAGTACGGAAAGATGAAAAGGCAGAGCCAGAACCATACCTTAACCCTTCCCTGTGTCGGCACACCACGAACAACATTCCATTCCTACCCTCCTTCACACACTTTAACTTACATTTTCTCTGCAGGGATGCAAGGAAAGGAATGCTAATGGGAATGTGTTCGACTTCCAGGCCCTTCTCCGTTACGTGATGTAACCTTCCCCGCAACTTCACGTTCTTTTCTATAAACTTCACGGGTATATCAAAAGCACTTGCAAACTTCGTCGTCTGTTGATGGAAAGAAGAGCAAGGCAAAGTTTAAAAAGCAGAGCAGTTACAATCCCACTAAATCCAACTTCTTCAAACAGTTGGGCAAATTACAGATCTATTATCGGACAGCATGGGCAAGAATGTGTATTTTTTATATATATGCAAGTATGTCTATTTTTAATTGCAATCAGCTGCAGAAGCCATTATGTGCCAGCCTTTCCAGACCCTTGGGGATGTTCCCTGTTTTACAGAACTTGCAGTATGAGGGGTGGGCATGAAAGCAGGATTTAGAGAAAGGACAGCAAGACATTTTTTGGGCAGTGCACACTGACGTTCACTTGATTCCCCATGAAAAGCGTTTCACGAGTGGCCTGAGAGGTGCTACAACGGGGCGAAAGGAAGCCAAGATGTGCTTAAGGAGGCCAGCAAAGAACAGACGCCAAAACCAGGCAGAGCAGGGAGGGCAGAAACGACGCAGACTGTGATCCTACGGTATGTTGTTTATTCAGGAAACCTTCCCACTTGTGGTCCAGGAGGTCTCCCACCAGGAATACAGACATGCAGGCAGAGAGCCCGCAGGTTTCTAGTGATTCCAGTCGGATCTCACTTGCACTGGAAGCTTCAAGAGCCGGGTTGACACATTTCAAACCCCTTGGTTTACAACAACAACGAAAGAAGGATTCTGGCAATATCTGTAGTTCACGTGGATGTGAAAACTTCACACAGGCGTTCTCTCACGGCGAGCGGCATGGGGAATCGGGCAGATCAGTCACCACCCGCCGGAGGGGTCGGTGCCCACCTGCCAGACACGCTGTGCAGAGCCGGGGTGGAGCAGGAGCGCATGCCGTGAACTCATCATTTACGGGAGCGACGGAAGGTTTAGGGCCATGTTTGAAAGTATTAAAAAAAGCAGCTCTGTTCCTGGAATACGGGGAGAAGAGTCCAGGAAGCCACCTCCGTTCCAGCTCCGTTCGCACCAGCGGTAGGAGGCAGCTGGGGCAGCACAGCCGCAGTGGGGAAGCGCACGTTATCTGCGAGGGGCCGGGGGGGCTGCGGCCGAGGCGGCGAAGGTGCCCCGGGCTGAGGAGACACGCGAGCACCCGGCGTGCCCGGGCCCGCTGGGCCCTGCTGCGCCCTCCGCCGCGGTGCTGGGCTCCCGCCGCCGGCGGCACCGCGCCGGGCCCTGCGCGCCCCCCGCACTCACCATCCGGACGCTCCGGGCCAGCACCAGCACCCCGGCCACCGCCATCCCGGTGCTCAGGTTCTGCGGGCAGAGGACAGGGTGGTCAGCCGGGTCGGGGCGCCCCCGGCCCCTCACCCGCTCCCCACCGGCCTCCTTACCCGCAGGAGACTCAGGTGCGCGTCCGCCCACTCGGAGAGACGGGCCAGGGCCTCGGCCGCTCCGCTCCGCCGCTCCGCCATAACCGCCCGCCGCCTCCCCGCCGGACCCGCAGCGCCGCCCGCCGGCCGGGAGCACCGGGGCGGGCCGGGAGCGCCGGGGCGGGCCAGGGCGGGGACGGAAGGGCCGGACCGCAGGCACGGGGGAGCCGGGCCCGGTGATGCGCTTTGCCGCCCAGGCGCGGTCAGGCTCCTGCCCTCGGGCAGCATCACGGCAGGGCTCAGACAACCGCTGGCACCGCTGTTAGCGCCCACCTCGGTCTGGTTTGCGTTTACCCGGGACCTGAACTCTTCAAACCCGTCACGCTGCTCCTCCAACCCCTGCCGCGTGCACCTTGGGGCGCCAGCTTGGAAGAACCACGCTGGGACATCCCTGTATTCATCATGGTTTATTCTTTTCCCCTAGTTCAAAACTAACAGATACTTGTAGCTCATAACCGAACGGCTCAGGCCAGTGCTTCCCTCGGCTGGACCGCAGGCCCGGCCGTGCAATGCCCCTGAACGCTCAACAAAGAAACACAGGTGATGTAAGAAAATAACCTGACAGTGACCTAGACCTGGATTTATGTCCAGACAGGCCTTCCATTCCAGCTGTAGGTTTCTGCATGCGCAGGCAGTACACGAGGCGGTAAGTCACAACCTGGGATTTCAGGGAAAGCACAGGTTGAGTTGGGAATTTACAATCCAAGGCAGCAAAACCCGTAGTTGAATCAGAACATTTTATCTAAGGTTCAAAGAAAAGCAGTTCTTAAAGCACTGGCGATGAGGTAGGTTGGACAAGTAAATATTACCCCTGTAATTTTTTCCCAAGAAAGCGGTATAGTTGTCAGTTTTACTTTACTTACTGTGAACACTGTAAGATTAAGCAATAAATACAGAAACAGCACAAACTCTTGTTTTTAGCACCAACACAGCTTGCAAACCAGAGAACGCGGAAGCGTCCTGCCGTCTGCTACAATCTGTAGGTTGGGTGAAGTGCTAAATAAATGGTATTGTCTCAGTGGGTGGGGGGGTCAAGAGAGACAGTATTGCTGTCCCCGAAAACTCCGTTGCTCCATTCCCCTCTGCAGGGAGATGCTCTGCTGTCCTGAGCGGACCCTGCAGCCCTCAGTGACAGAATTCTCCCCGGTTCCCATCAGTTCAAACCTCATCTGAACACCTTGGTTCGATGGAGGCAGAAGGTTCGGGAAGGTTACTCTTCCCTCGTCTTTTTATAAAGTGCTTTTTTAAATGTTAAAGATAACTTAAGTCTACAATAATTCTAGTCTTGCAAAAAAAAAAAACAACAAACCCTGGTTTGCTTTAAAATAGGGTTTAGGAGAAAAAAAGTTGCAAGACCAAAAGTTTACTGGCTCTCAGCAACCTGCTCATCAGCTGATGCAGCAGTAACGTTTCTGACTTGTGCTGTGAAACAGCAACACAGATTAAAAAAATAAACTTTCTCCAGTTTGAAAGAGGAAACGGTTATTTAATTTCAGTCACATTTCATATATATTACCACTGATTCTGAGTTTGCATTTAGTTTTGATGTTGCTGAGTTTACCTGATGTGCCAATTAGGCACTTCTCAACCCATCTATATTGATAAGTTTCACCGGCACCTTCTGACATAGCACGACAAAACTGCAAAGTAAAAGCTGACTCCAGAACAGCCGTGAATTTAAATTTCCCATGTTCTGCACTGGAGAAGCTTTTTCTCAAAGCCAGAAAAGCTAAAAACCCCTCTCTAGGTACGGACAAGATGCGATGGAAGTAAGTAGCCTGTTGTTCCAGTAAGGACACAGAGCTGAAGTGCCCTGTACGCACTTAATCCAGCAGAGAGGATCTGGCTGGGACTGAAGGATGCATCCACCTGTGACTACAAATCTCTGACCTACCCTTGTACTCTCTGGGCTTATGCACAGGTGAAATTGGAGGACAGTTTGGGGAGTAAAACCAACATGCTTTTATCTAGCTTGGCTGATTTTGCTGTACTTGAGGGGTAAACATCGTTTTTCCTTCTCGTGATAAAACAAATTGTGAGGACACGCTGCTGCTGGGCCACAGATCACAGTCAGGGAGATCTACAGCTCAGGCTTTGGCTCCTCAGGGAAGTACATGGTCACACCACCCTCTTCCTACTCCTCGTGTCACGCAGACACTTTGTACGCACCCACGTGTCCCCTCCCACCGCTCTGAAGTTGGCACCGATTTACTCTCTCCCTGAACCATACAGCAACAAAGACCCCCAACCCCTCCGGGAGCTCGGAACGCCAAGCCGAGGATGCAGTACTTCCAGTATTGACAAGGCAAGAAACAGAACGGAAATCATGTACCTTTCAAAGGTATTTTTAATAGTTTTCTTTCGTAATAACGATGTACCAGATACATCCAACGAGATCCAAGTGCCCTCCCTCTAGGCATGCCGCACGCCTGCTGTACATCACTAAGGCACTCAGGAGGGAAGTCAGTTTTGACAAACGCAAGGGGAACGTTTCCACTGCACAGCATCACTAACAAACCTCGGTAGGATTTAGCTTGATTCGATTCACGTGACAGCAATTCATACGCCAACTCACCAGGAATTTGGCAAGTTTGTCATCACCAAATCACTTTCCAAGGCACTGGTCAGCTTTCCTCACCCCTAGCTGGGAACAGCCACATTTTCCCACCGGATTTGGAATTTGAATTTCGGTGAAATAGAGGAACCAACACTATCAATTCCTTCCCTCTAACGACCGCCTTCTGACGGCCTGCATGCCCTCTCCTTCGGAAGCCTGTCTTTTGTGTGCTAGCTGCTACGCTATCCAGTTTACATCTTCAGGACTCAAGGCTCAGAGTATTGTGCGTTACTCTTAGGCAATTTTTCATCAAGAAAGTACCTTGAATGTAAATCAAAATGCTTTGAGACAGCAGAAATAAATTAAACAAATGCAATTTGTTTATAAAAATATTTTCTTATAAATCTTTAAAGCTTATAAAAGCCAGAAAATACATTTAAAAGAATCTCTGAAACATTTCATCCTTTGAGGCGTGATTCAGTTCAGAAAGTGAGAAGAAACAAAGCTCACAGACACTTCATATGTATCTTCCCACCAGGAATGCCGTAGTACAACACGCCTAACCTACGAGCCAAAATGCCTCGGACATCCTTCCCCGGGTCAAGTCCCCGTGTCAGATCCCGGCTGGATGAACATAAAGAGCTGGACCGGAGCTGACAACGCTGCTGCTTAGACGGACATGGCACAAGGAGCTCTTCCATGGTTACCCTATGGAAGCTGGGGCGTGGGGTACGCCAGCAGCCACGGCTGAAGCTGGAGCTCGGGGAGATGTATGTAGTACATAGGTGCCTTTTTCTGGATAATTGCTTTCTGAACTTAGGTTTTCAGACTGGGAGGGCAAGTGGTATCACATACAAACATACCACCGTCTCAGCCACCCCTTTTTTCAGTGATGTGGCATTTAAAAATACCTATATTCCTGTTTATTGATTATGGGATATGTCTTTGTCATAAAACTAAAATGACCTTGCGAGTCCATCCAACATTTAAACTGCATCAGTTGGTCCTCTTGCACTTCCAGGAAGACTGTCCTTCGTCCTGCAGCTTTTTAAACTTCGGCCCGAGTAGGAACCACCAGCCAAATCCCAGAATGACACAGACGACGGATTCCACGTAGTAACCGTCCAAGGCAGTAACACAGGAACCACCAGCTTTTGTGCAGAGCTGAAACACAGAACCAGAAGTTGATGCATTAAGTGTTCTCAGGGAGACACGGAAGACGGAAAGTAGGGATCACACAGCCATTGGTTCCAATATGCCCTTGGGTTACGGCTAAATACGTGTTACTCTTGTTTTTTACAGAGTTCTAAGAGAGGCCTTCGAGCTTACCATTGGCATGAAAAGTACCGAAACGGTTACAAAACACGTGGGATATGGAGCATGATGGCCCCAGGGGCTCACCCTAGAAAACAGAACCTGTCCAGCTGTCTCGTGCTAGACCGGAGGTTTGGTTTGGGTTTTCTCCTAGCCTTCCAAACTGCTTCTTTAGAAACTGTACCCTTGCATCGCACCACGCTGAATCTGCAAGCGGACAGCGCAAAATGCCGCGTATTTCTGGGAAGAACACGCCCAGGGGGTTTAACTGCAGAACTGGAAGACAAAACTCCAGCATTTAAAGAGTAAGCGTATAGCACATGATCCTTCCTGTTATTGTTTAGCTTTCAGTACTGCTATGAGCCCAAGATAAATCAATCTTCTGAGCTGAGGTTCTGCCAGCATTTTCATTATTCTGAGGCACGTGAAGATCTGATTAGGAATAAGAAGGGAGTGGTGGTGGAACGTTACCAACCGTGAGGATGTGAAAAAAGATCAGAGGAGTGAGGTGAAGGAAGAAGGGCTTAAGTTCAGCAGAGACCCAGGCACAGGGATCCTAATTAGCGGTAAATCAATGAGACGGGCAGAAAAAGCACACGCTGCGGAAGCAGTCTCCCCTCTGCGTCTAGTAAAAACCACAACTCCGGTTCAAACACATCATGTTTGACTCCTGGAACACTTTGTTTAGAAAACATCTATGTCCCAGAGAGTCCTGGCATTCGAGAGTGAAATAAATCTCAAGAGTGAGTAAGGAAAAAGAAAAACCCATCAAAAAACCCCCAAACATTTTCACCCTTCCAACAGCTCTATTAAAGTTTCTCATTTGCTCCTGAGGAGGTGAATTTGAAACCTCGCTTTCCAGGCGGTTCCGCGTCCCGTTGTGTGATCTGAGTGCAGTAGCACAGCACGTTCTTTGTTCTCTTCCCCGCAGCTGGGAATGCAGCCATGGAAAGTGAAGATCAAAGACAGCAAGCAGAGTAGCACCACGGGAGAAGGTATCAAGGTATCCATATAGGAAGCCTCCCGAAAGACAGAGGGAACAAAAACCTACCACAAAACTTAAGGGCCTTGGGGGACAGCCAGCCAGCCCAATTACACAACTCTGGGCTTAGCAAGGTTTACTCTCAAAAATGTAACTACGGCCTCCTCACACCGCAGAGAACACGGCACCATCTGGTGCTTCTACCACCAGCTCTTTGTCCCAGCCCAGGAGGAAATGGACAACAACTCTGCAACTGCAAATCTTTGATAAATGTGTTAGTTATTGAGATAAAACCAGACTTAATTTTATCAGACAGGAAATTCAGCTCAATTAGTGGGAAATTTTAAGCATAAGCCATGCTTAAAAAGCTTTTAAAATTAAAAAAAAAGCCAAGAGAAGACATTTAATCAATAAATAATTGATCAGAGACTACACAGCCTCCCAAACTTACTTCTGCAGCGACTGTAGTTCCACAGGTCTGATCCTGGGCCCCAGCACACTCTTTCACTGTGAGCGGGTCCACAAGCCAGAGTGCAACAGTGGAAGGCCAGTTCCCCCCAAGATTGGACACCGTATTCAGGAGCGTCATGTAGGTTCCCCCAATCAGCGGATCGCTGACTTTAGCGTTGAAAGCCATTATCGCGACGTACATGCTGTACAGCGTGATCTACGGCAGAGGCGAGAAAACCCACAGGGCAGTCAGGCCTCCCGGTTCCACATGATGACAAGTAAAACACCCTAACACAAGAACTGCTCCAACAGATTACTTGACGTTAGCAACGCTCACTGAAAAACAATCCCAACAGGTTAAAATCGGACAAGAATGAAACGAGTTCTGCGGTCTGTCTCCCTGCTAATGACGAGGGGTAGCTTTGCCAAGTCACGCTGAAACGGCCCCGCATCACACGCGCTGGAATGACTCAGGTTATCAACTGAAGTATGACAGGGCCAGCTAAAACAGCCATGAAAATAACCCTTTTGCATTTAAAATAAATGCTCAAGGCATCACGTACATTTTAGATCTGATCCAAAGCCCAGTTTGTATCAGGCGTTTCTTTGGATCAGATCCATTATGACCTGCCTCCAAAAATGAATCAAGTACTTTCTCTAGGACCAGGCTTCCTAGAGAGGGTGGGGGGCACTGGGACAGGTTCCCAGAGAAGCTGTGGGTGCCCCATCCCTGGGAGTGCCCAAGGCCAGGCTGGATGAGGCTGGGAGTACCCTGGGCTATGGAAGGTGTCCCTGCCCGTGGCAGGGGGTGTCACTGGGGGGGCTTAAGGTCCCTTCACACCCAACCCACTCTGTGATCCTGTTATCATATAACATTACGGATCTGCACAATAAGCACAATCATCATGATGCCTATGAAAAACTCAGTTGGAATGCTGGGATTTCTCCAACTCCACCATCCTTTTGAGGTTCTGGTTTTTGGGGGAAAAAAATTATCTGGTCAACTAAAAGTAACGGCGTAGAAGATGCTCAACGGAGCACACAGAAGAGGGAGAAATAACATTGGCAGGAGTATCCAAAGTAAATCCAGCAGCACAGGTCAGACCTGGAGCAATTCTAGCATAACTAAGGACAACAGCAGAGAAGCATTTACAGGCCTCCCGTTGATCGGTATGAAACACCTCCTGCCCCCTCCCCTTCCCACGTACAGTGCAACTTACCTGATGTAAAGCGTAACTCAACACTACTACAACATAGTAGTAGACGGGAAACCCTCCTTCATGTTTCACTTTAGGAGTCCACCAGACCAAAAAAGCAAATTCCAGTCCAAGCAGTAATCTGGAGGAATAAGAAAGAGAATTTGTAATTCGAGTAATTCTCCCCATGCGTTTCCTTGATACAAAGCAACTATCAACCGTTTATAGGTACGGAGTACATTGAAATAGTTAAAACTGCTTCTAGCTTAGACAGAATGAGATATTAAATGTTTGTCAAGCACAGAAACCTCAACAATTCTGTCTTCCATATAAACCTAATTCCCCACCTGATCTCCTAGGCCAGCTTTCTCCCCTGACCTCTCAGGCAGAAAAGTGTATTATTTGGTAGAAAGCAACACACAAGATACCTGACCAAGCTGGAGCAAGACCTGCTCTTTCTTTTTCGGCCAAAACACACACAGTGGCGTAAGAACACGCCAAAGTAACAGCTACCTGTTACCGACACGTTACGTGACGTACTCAGCAACAGCATCAGGCAATTTGCTGGAGCCGCTGGTTTTAGAATTCCCTAAGCAAGCCCCCACATAAACCACCACACAGAAGCTAAATGCCCCCTTGTCTGTATCAAAATAATTCAGCTCCTTGTACTCTGTCACCTCAGCAAAGCACACATCCAGTAGCTACCCCCAGTGACGAGTCAATGTGTTCTGCCTCTCTCATACCAGGAAGCACATGTAATTTTATGGATCCAGGCCCGGATCCAGTCAGACATGGGAGCAGGACAGCACTGGTCTCTCATATCTGCACCTTAAAAACACCTCACGTTCTGCTGTCTCACGTGTCACCACCTCAACCGTCTTCAAGGCACAAGACAGTTCAACTTACTACGAGAATCCCGACACACTTTCTTCTATCTGGCAGCGTAGGAGCTACACAAACAACCCTACACTTGATCTGAAGATGCCAAGTACTAGTTTCTCTCAAAAGAGATTTGTTTATTTTACCTAAATGGCATAGCTTTGTAAAACGTGTTCAGTGGCTGGGGGCCTGCTGTGTATTTGCTGATAATCAGAGGCAGTATTATCTGTAGAGGAACCATCGGAACCGCTAGCAGAGCCAAGTGCTCTTTCGGGACGCCCTCTTCCACCAGCTTGAGTCCTGTTACAGCATCTGCTGCGGAAAATCCAACCTGCAATACAAGGCAGACAGAATAAACTGGGAAAGCAGCGATGGTTTGGCTAGAAAATCAGTTTACTCAGTATTTGGTAAACTGAGCAACATGGTAAAAGTAGAAGTCACTCGTGTCTCATTTAATTCCCTAATCCGTTCTGAAGCACGCTGTACGCGTGCACACTCGTCGCCAGCACCAAAAGTACCCCAAGAACATCACACATAGCAGTGACAGCCGTGCCTGTGCCTTTGCTGTCGGTATCCACGATGGCCAACAGGAAGCCGTGGAAACCATTTGTACAGAGCTGCAGATTCTGGGAACAGCATTTAGGTTAAAAGAAACATTTCATGTACTTTTAACTGCAGACTACACAAATGGCCTGTTCAAAAATGTTTAAAACCAAATTCAACAGTAGATTGCAATCAAACTTCTCCCTCATGCTTGTGTAACCACTCACACAAGCTCAAACCAATGTGTTCTGCTGTACAACCTTACTTTGCACAACGACACAAGCAATTTTGTTTCAAATTTCACGTGAAAGTTGGGAACTCTGCTCACAACCGCTGGCAAAACTATGAAATAGGTTACGCCACAGGGACTCAGCAACCTTTCCCACTCATGTCATCAGCATCCAACAATTCACGTATTTACTTACTTTTGCTGTGAGAATCATGAGACAGAAAGTAAGAACTGCTGGCATCTTGATTATTGAGAACAGCAGCCTGTATGTATCTGTAATGCCTTTTGTTTCTTCTTTCGTTGGTGTTAGTTCCTTGTTTTCCTTTTTCAACAGGGCAACTAGTGTAGTGGTAATTAAAAAAACAGCTCCCCAGAAGAACAGGAAATCTGGAAGGGGAAAAAATGAAAATGAAAATAATCTGTCTAGCAGCCACCATCAACGCTTCCTCAGGAATTTGGCGGGTGTCTGAAACGCAGCTATTTGGCAACAATACAAACTTAATAATCAAAAACTGAATAAAAACATCGCCCATTGACCCTCCCCTAAAACCCCGGAGCAGAAGCAAACCACAAACACAGAGCCACATACAGCACCTGACAGAGCTCTTCCCTGCCCTCGCTCTATATCCCCGGCTGCTTGAGATCAGAGACAGGAGCAGCAGCAAACCGGGATGCTTCCTGGTGCTCTGTGGATTATTACCACAAGGGGTGCATTGGAGGAGAAACAGATGTAAAACCGGCAAAGGATCACACATACAATCACCAAAAGCTGATCAAGGAAGAAAAAACCCACACTCGATAGTCAGAAGATGAGGGAAGCTTCCAGGGAAGAAGTCATTCACAACTTCCCAGCTGACTGAGTGCGTAGTCACTAACTATTGCGTGCCTCAGCTCTATACTCCCCGTATAACAGCAACCTGCCATCTGACAGGAACAAAGATTTATACTTCCAAGAGTGAAGATGTCCCGATGTGCTCATTCAGCCATCACCCAGAGTCACGCAAATACACCCGTCTGAAGCGGCTACTGTAGTGCTAGCTCTTAGGTGTTCTATTTTAAGCAGATCTAATATTTGCTAAATTGGGGATTCAAGGCAGCAACGGTAAAAACACACCAATGTTTCACGGCAAGTACTTGCTGAGTTAGTGAAAGGATTAATCTAAGATAACCCTATCCTCTACCTTTACGAAAGAGGCAAGAAAGAACACGCAGGGGGTGAGACACAAGCAGCCTTTTATCTTCCTGGTCACAAGCAACTCCTGCAGCCTCACCGTGACTTCAAAGTAAGCAGCGAGAGCCGCAGCAAGAGCCGGCAAAAGGGCAGAGACAGTGCAAAGGTTTAGGCAATTACTAGCTGCTTGTTATGCAAGGAAAAGAACAAGCCCAACAGCACGGAAGAAAACATGGCCACACTACTTCAGCTACGTCCTAACATTCGCAGCGTAAAAGCAAAACGAAAAGGCATTTCAAACCTTTTTCTGCTGCTTCCACATCAGTTGCTTTTCCCTTTTCTAAAGAAAAGATGATCTCATAACCAATGCCGCCAGACTGCTCTCTCTTCTGTTCCAAAAAGGTACCCTGAATATATATTTTTAATAAAAGATGAGTTTTCAGCAGGTCACGCCAATCACAGCTGTCTACAAGACACACAGGAGTGGCACTCTAATATAGCACTAAGCATTGTCACCACAGCGAGTCCTGCGGTGCGAGGACTGGAGCGCAAGTAGCTTTGAGCATCGTGGCACAGACGCTCCCCGTCAGGTCAGCCCTGTCAGCTGCAACACTGGAATGGCTGGATTACCAAAAGCATAATAAAAACAGGAGCCATACAGCCCACTAACAAGCAAAATAATTTTAAAATTACAGTTTGCACAAGGAATTTCTACTGTGCCACCAGTGCTGCCTGGCCCCATCCCCAGTTTCTCTCTGCCTCTACAGCATCACTTGCAAAAGAAACCATTGTGCTGGGGCAAAGCCAACTGTGGAACAAACCCAGGGACAGACCAGGCTGGAAAATAACCACCAGTGAGGTGTGCATGGGGGGGAGGAGTTTCATCACAATGGTTTTAAGACATCCTAAAGTTACGCCTCTCTTCCCAGGAAAAAGGGCACTGGCCAGGGCAAGCCTGGGCTGCCTTGAAGGACATCTTCCTGCGCTCGAGCTTTACCTCTCTTCGGACAGGCATACATGCGACTGCACGGCAAACAACTACCGCCGCTGCTTCTCAACAACCTGAAGTTGACCTGGGATCATGAAGTGTTGACTCGTTCCTCCCCGAGCATCGGCACTCAACAAAATCGTCCAGGGATCTGAACTGGCAGAAAGCTATTCACCCTTTCAAATGATGAAGTTTGCTGCTGTGTTAACTGCCCGAACCAGCTCACCACAAGCCCCGTTACAGCCAGCTGCTTCAGCAGAAACGTGGACACAGCAAACTGTGGCATACAGTCACATGAACAAGGGAACAGAAACTTCTTGCTGCCAGTTTTACCACCCAAAAATCTCTGACACTATGGTTGCAGGATATGTTATTTGCTTTTCTTACTCCACCCAGGTTAGTACTCCAGGACAAGTTAAACTGGTTGCCTTGGTGTTTTTTTGTTTGAGGATGACGTTTTCCCCCCCAAAGACAGCACTTTTGTAATCCTGACAAACCCATTTACACAAAGAGTACTGAGAGAAACCCAAAACCTGGACCGTGGAGGTGAGCACAGACAAACCAAGCTCTCTTAACTACAGGAGTGATCTGCAAGTTGCATCAGCAGTGAAAGACGTCAGTCTGCCACTGGAGCAGGAGGGAAGAGACACAGCACCGATGAACTACACAGTATGGGAAAACAGAGGAAAGGAATAAACCAGTGGCGCTACTTGGAGGGCTACTCTGTGCCTGTTGACATACAGGCCAGACACAGGGTTATCAACGGGGAGGGAAGAGGAAGACAAGTTAGCAACCGTGACAGCTGCATGAAGTAAGGCCAGCAGCCTCGGAAACGGATATTCACATCTATCAATACGATAGGTACAGGACAGAAAGCAAAAACTAGCCTTGAAACAACAGCTCGACTCAGTTTTGGCACACCTCTGCTCTTGCACGATACCGGCCGAGCAATCAATGAAAGAGTGGGAAAAGAAATTAAACACACGAGAATTTACTTTTCACTGCTAGCCACGGTCACCTTGAGAAGTGGTGCCAGTTTTTCCTGGCCTCCCAGAAGCTGAGCTGGCTAAACTCAATGTTGCAACCAAAACGTGTGTATTTTAAGCATCTTCTAAGTAATACATCAACCACCACATATAACCTAACAGAAAAAAAAAAACCAATCCAAAAACCACCAAACAGAAGACATCCCTACACTAACAGCCATCCCTACACTAACAGCTAGTATTGGTTGGATTACCAGACTCCATTTAATTCGTTAAAAACAAAAACCCCATTAATTTACTAAAATGAAGCCTTTTCTTCAGAAATTGGCTGTATGGTCAAGCCTGAACACTTGTCTTTTCTACTTCTGTGAACAGTACCTTCTTGGAATAATCTTTTTAGTTTTGGGTTTTTTTTTTTTAATGTCCCTTTTCCTTCCTCCCAGAAGGAGATGTTCTTAAAAGGCTTCTTTAAAGCACCAAAGATTTTGGTTTGGTTGGGGTTTTTTAAAACAATAATCTATTCCCAGAACATTAAACCAGGGAAAAAACCCAACCCCATCGTCTCCAAAGTGCTTAGGTCAGTCAAGACAATGACAAGGCAGGTTTCCCACACTCTCTAAGCCCAGAGAGACCCGACGGTCAGTGCATGTAGCAGTGGACTCCGACAGCCTCCCGGCAGGCTGTGCTTTCTCATGGGCAGAGGGCAAACCAAACCTGCTCGGCTCACAGTGCCAAACCACCGCTTGCTCTGCACAGAGCTTTGGTCCAGGCTCAGGGAAGCAGCATCCCCATCCCAGCATCACATGCAGAGGCTGGCAGTACCCAAGCAGTACCTGAGAGGGTAACAATCCCTTGGGGCTGGGGCTGGAACCGCAGGTACTTGTTGCAGAAGGAGGCCGACTCGAGGGCCAGGAAAAGGACGTTGCCCAGGAAGTAGCCAGCCGTCTGTCCCACAGAGTTGCAAGTGGAGGCGTAGCCCACGTTCTCCCTGGACAACATGGTGAGGGCCCAGCCGTCCACCGCAATGTCCTGCGTCGCTGCCAGGAACTCGAAGAGGAAGAAAGTCACAGTGAGGGCCACCACGTCGGGGCCGCGGCCCTCGCTGTTGCCCAGCAGCACGTCCACCTGGGTGGACATGTAGATCATGAAGAGCCCCAGGACGTACTGCGTGGGCACCAGCCAGGACTTGCGGCGGCCGAAGCCCCGCAGGTAGACGGCGTCCACCAAGGGGGCCCAGAGCAGCTTGAGGCTGAAGGGCCAGAAGACGAAGCTGAAGAAGGCCTGGTCGGTGTAGCTGGCGCTCTTGCTCTGCAGGATGAGGGGGACGCTGCCCGCCAGCCCCAGCGGGATGCCCTGCAGCACGTACAGCACCAGCAGCAGCAGGATGCTGCCCAGCTCCGCCCGGCACCCCCGCGTCCCCCGCAAGCCCGGCTCCGGCGGCAGCAGCGCTTCGGCCTCCCCGCCCGGCGGCCCGTCCTCACAGAGCGCCAGGGCGGGCGGCGCCTCGCTCCTCACGTCCAGGCAGTGGTGGTGGTGGCTCCCAGCCCGGCGCTGCCGCCCGCCCTCCTTGGCCGCGATGGCAGGCGACATGCCGGCGGCAGCCCGGAGGCCGTGCTGCGCCCCCGCGGGCCGAGGCGGCCGAAGCGGGAGCGGACGCCGCCGCCGTTGAGGAGACCCCGCGCACCGGCCCCGCCGCCGCCAGCCACCGTCCCGCCCCTTCCGGGCACGTGGGCACTCCCGGCAGGCGTGTCTGCGCCTCATTGGTGCGCTGCGGACCTACGTCAGGCGGGTGCCCCGCCCATCCGCCAGGCGGATGCCCCCGGCGGACCGGCCCAGCCGCGCCGTCCCCAGGTGGGTGGGACGTGCCGCTTCCTCGGGCCGAGAGCGGAGCTGCCGGGCTTCCCGGGGCCGCCCCGGCTCTGCTGGGAACGCGGCCCTGCGGGGCTAGAGCCGCTGCCGGTGCTCGGCGTGTGTGATGCCGGGGCACGGACCGCCCTCCGGTAGGTTCCAAACGCTGTCCGGCGAGCGTGCGCCCGCTGGCACAGGCTGGCAGCCCACGGCGTTAAACGGGCGGTGAGCAGCAGGTGAGTGACACCAAAGCTCTCGCCTCTGGTGCGCTCACAGAAATAAAAGTCAGTAAGGACCACGGTGAGCGAATGTTACCGATTCCCGGGGTTTCCCCGTTATTTACACAATTAATGATAATCAGACCGTCAGAAACACACGGCCTGTCTCACATTTCCTCTTGGCGCCTGAGGTGTTCTTCCACTTCTTTTAATTCCTCATCGCGGCCGTAACGCGGCTAAACCAGCCAGGACACGACGCGGCCGCTGACACGATCCTTGGGACGAAATCGCTCGGAATCTGGCAGCGGGACCAGAAACCGGGTCGTGATTCCGTGTGTAACTTGAATTGGATACTCGCACCTTGCCCGCTCTTCAAGACCTGTAACGCTTCAGAGAAGGGCTTCCAGGGTGTTTTGGGAGCGCTGTCGCGAGACTTGCCTGGGTGTAGCTCCCTTCCTCGGTGCCTTTGAAGGAATCGCACGCAGGCAGAGACAGCAGGTGCAGTTTATGCCACACAGACAAACCCTCGTGGGAAAGTCTCAGCTGCTGCCTTCGTCCGTACCCTGACAACGGGCTGAAACGAGACCCAGCAGCTCAGGCACCGTAAACTGGGCTCGGCGGGGGTGGACGCGCACCCGGCTTTGTGCGGGCACCTCTGGCCTGAGACCCACCCCGGCCCAGCGTCCCCCTGGCTCTGCCCAGCCCGCTGCACGCACAGCCCCCAAAGCCCGGTTCCTGACCCCCGGCTTCCCCCGGCCGGGCCCGGCCCCGCGCTCCGCCCCTTCCGCCGGAGCGGAGCGGGGCCGGGCCGGCTCCTCCTCCCCGCGGCGGAGGCGCAGCCGGGCGGCATTAGCTCATCGCGCGCGGCAGCGGCGGCTCCTCGCGGCCCTTTCTTCCCCCCCACCCCGCCTCGGGGCCGCCCGCCCGCCGCTTCCCACCGGTCGGAGGCGGCGCCGCGCCCCGGCAGCCTCCATGGCCCTCTGCAACGGAGACGCCAAGGTCAGTGCTGGTGCCGCGCTCGCCCCATCCCCGCCGCGGCCCGCTCCGGGACGCTGCCCGCCGCCCGCCCGGGCCCCACGGGTGCTTTGTGCTGCCCGGCCCGGCCTGGCCGCCGCCTCGGCCCGCGGGCACGTGGCGCGGCGGGGCCCAGCCTTCCCCCGCGGCCGCCTCCAGGCCGGGGGGCCCGCGGTGGTGGCCTGGGGAGCGGGGCCGGGCGGCTGTGGGATCCGCGGGGGGCCGGTGCCCGCCCGCCCGCCCCCCGCGCCGCTCAGCCCCGCTCGCTCCCTCCCAACGGCGGGTGCTCGGAGGAAGCCAATTAATTACACAACCTGATTTCTGATGGGGTTGTTGTAAACGGTGGCTCGTGGTGTGGCCGAGCGCGCCTGGGCTGGGTCCGTTCGGTGCCCAGCGCTGCGCCCGGGCCATGGCCAGCGTCCATCCGAGCAGCTAGCCACGCTGTTGGGGCGGTTCGTCCCGGTGGGAACCGGCCACCCATTCGTCCCGCTTGAGCGGCAAGTGGGTTGCAGGCAGCCTTGCCCGCAGCATCCCTGCTGCGGGGCCTGCCGCCTCCCTACGGGTGCCCCCCGGGGTCACGCTGCTCCCGCACCACCGCCCCGCGTCCTCCTTGCAGGGGCTGTGGCAAAAACGGTGGGTGGCAGCGGTGGGGTGACAAAACGAGTAGTGTGCCTCTACGAAGTTGAAAGCTTTTCTTGATCAGGCAACTTCTGATCCAAAACCCTGCAAGTTGTCTCAAGCTGCTCCTGTAGTAGGATAAAAGCCTCGATCGCGACTTTTTATCTAGTTTGCAAGAAAACGTGTCTCGGAGGGTTTCCATCAGTGCTCAGTTGGTCCCTACTGAGTTTCCCAACGTGCTTTTCCACGGACACAGCCTCCTTCCCTAGCCGGGGCTCCTCTTTGGGGTGGTCGCACCCAGAGCTGGCTGTGCCACTCGAATCTCATCTCCCACAAACCGCGCGCTCGCAGGAAGCGGCTAACGAGGGCGGCTTCCGCGGGGGGCCGAGGCCCAGCAGCCGTTGGAGATCTGCACGCGACTTACGTACGTGAGACGTTAGCCTGAGATAACGGGTTGGGGGCTTTCGTGTCGGTCTTGGGGTTTGCCTGAGTTTGAGGGAGTTACTTTCCTCTTACGCTTTGAAAAATACATGAGTAAGTGTTCTTGTACCTGCTCAATTTTAATACCACAGGGAAGCAATTAAATTCTCGTAAAACCTGTGCTGGCCTGAAAGCACCTGATCAAGGCTCCTGGTTTAGGCTTGTCCCAAGTTATTAGTGTGGGTGAAAGCTCAAGGCTGAGGGCTCGGGCAGAGGGGCTGCTGCTGCAGACCGAGCCCTGCCTGGTGCTGCTGGGTACTCAGAACATGTCTGTTCTCTGTGTTTTATAAATTGCATTAATGAAAATCGTGTGGGCATGTGAAATGCTGAATAATTCCCTGGTTCTGCAGAAGTGGGCTGTTAGGAACCTGCGAAACGGAGTTGAAAGCACTAGGTAGGTGTGGTGAGGAATAAGGTACGTGGTGTCCTTAGCTGGGAACGCAAGCCTGATGGCAGGTCTCCTTCCACAGTTCGTTTTAAAACTCGAGTTTGCGTTTTTTTGACACAAAAAGCCATGGGAGCTTTTTTCTTCCAGAGTTACCTGTTCCAGTGAAATAGCGGGCAAACGGCTGGCTGGAGGTACAGCGTTCCAGTAGTGTGATCGCTTTGTTTTGTCAGTTGTAGAGCCCAGTAGGAACCCTTCACATATAACACAGTTTTCAGGGTGACTTGTGATTTAAATTGGCTGAATATAGCCCTTTTGCCCCCCGTTATTCTCTGGCGTACACAAATTCCATTCTGTTTTTAGTCCCGCTCTCGGGACATCGGAAGGGTGCCTCTGTCGGCTCTGCCCCAGTGCCGGAGCCGCATTGGACCGCTGTCAAACCAGCTTCGACAGAAGTTCTCAAAACTAGCAAGTTCTCCAAATTTTTGTGAAAACAGACCAGAAGAAGACAAGGAACTCTAGTTACAGCCCCACAGAGCGGGGAAAAAGAGCTTTTATTAGAAACTGGAGAATCCCCAGTAGGAAGAGGTGCTGGCTCCGTAACCCCTGTCCCTGCAGTCTGGGCTGTCCGGTGTCCTCTTCATCTTTCTCCTGGCATGTGTACAGTATCCAAACGCATGAGCTAAGCTGCCATGTTGGCTGCATGTTAGCAGCATCTGTTCCTTTTTTTTTTTATTCCTAAATGGAGTTTCCCTTGTTAAATTTGGGTTCAAAATCTCTAGCCCTGGAACTGTGCCTTTAAATAAATAAAGCCAGATCCTGTACTGACTTACCGCCTTTCCCCTTTCTCTTTTTCCATGTTTCTATGGGGCTCTGTTCAGAACTGAACCTCCTTACAGTTCTGCTTTAGCTCCAAAGTGAAGTACAAACCCACCCACACGTGGCCCATGCGGTGATAGTCGCCTGGTTAACTCCCGGGATGGGGCTTGCTTGGATATGCCTACAGGAGAAAGGACCACGGGGCACTGCCCGCTTTGTGCTGGGAGGAAATTAGTTCAGCCTGTAGTTTACGCCCACGTCTAAGGGAGCAGCGAGTTATTAGTCCACCAATTGAATGATTTTTTTTTTTTCCTGGCGTGTGTGTTGCCTTGCTCATCTTGCATGTTCCCCGTAAGGAGATCTGTGTTGCTTGATGGATGCACTGCTTTTACGGGATTTTAGTCTAAATGCCCGTAGCATCACCTGAGGAAAAACCTTCTGAGCTCTGCTTAGATGCAGGCTTTTGAGATTTTTGGGAGCGTTTTAATGGACTCTCAGCAAAGGTCAGGCAAAGAGCTGTTACTTGAAGCCTTAAACAGCCATCTTTCAGGGCCTCAGAAACGATGAATTCTAGCGTTCATTGTGCGAAACGGTGCCATATTCGTAGGAGTGAAGAAGCTGCAGAGACGGCTCAGCGACGGGGATTGCCAGCTCGAGAGTGGACATCTGGGTGACCGCAGCAGTTTAGCCTTTTTTTCTAATTGTAAAATGTAAAAGCTGCCTTCACAGTTGTATGACTTTCTGCTTACTCCTTGTGCAGGTTCTTGGGGGTGGTCGGCAGGTGGGGAAGGGCTGGGATATGGTGTGAGGGCAGCACCCCTGGCAGGTGGGACCCATCCGTGTGAGGGGCTGGCTCTGCAGCCGTCGCTCACCTGGGTGTCTGGAGGGGGCTGCGCGAATCCCACCCTGCTCTCATGTGGGCAGAAGTGGACAGCCTCAGGCACGAAGCCGAGAGGGCTGCAGAGCTCTGTCCTTTCGTGGGAAAAGCTGCATCTCTGGAACAATTTAAGGCTTTTAATAAAAAACAGCTGGAGGAGGAATAGTGTTGGCCACAAAACGGGATCAGGAAAGAATAAGGATGTTGGTCTTTCTCCTAAGAACCGCTAATTTGGAAACTGCTAGGTGAAAACGCCCAGAATTACTCTAGAAGGGATTCCCTCTGTTCCGCTGGGAGAAGTCAGTTCTGGTGACCTCTGTCCGTCTGACGGGGGGCTGAAGGGGCGTTTACTGCTGAAGTCCACTCCAACACGTCCCCTTTCTGTTGTGTAACCCAGGCTAAAAGGTCATTAAGAGCTCCCCATCAGGCAATCAGCTACCAGCCGAAGGAAAGAAATAACTGCCTCTAACTTGGATTTAGGCTTTTGAGGGATTTAGCACTATTTTTTCTGCTTATGTCCTTTAATTTAGATAAAACCTTTTCCAGCTAGTGTAAACTTTGGAAGTTTCCAGCGTGCTTGCCTTCCTTCACCAATTTGAAGACTAGCCAAGGAAGAAAGCCCAAAGGTAGCCTTTGCCTGGCATTTCTGGGAAGAGTGTGTCCCAGCAGCGTGATGCTCTTCTCCAGAAGGACCTGTGGTCGATGTGGGGGTGATTAGCTGACCCCCATGGGAATGTCGTGGTGTGTTGCAGGCTGCCCCAGCTTCCCTGGGAGCCTGAGCAGCGGCGGGAACCTCCTGTGAGCCCGGGGCCGAAGGATGTGTTGCCTGGTACAAACATGCAGAACAACTCAAACGTGCAATAAGAAAAAACTTTAAAAGGTCCTAAGCTTCAGGGTGTGTTTTGAGGCAGTGTTTGCTGAAGTAAACCTTCCCAGTCTTTCCTTCGTCAAAGCACGTTGGCAAGGAAGCAGCGTAAGCTTGAAGGAAACACACCCCCAAAGTAAGCAATTTCTTTAAGCAGCAGGATTTTTCTGCATTCATTTCTTGGTGTCTTACCAGTGTGTTCACTTTCTTCCTTGGAGATCCTCCGCTGGGGACACTTCCATGGAATAGCTGCCTCGTTTCACCATTTCTTTTAAAAAAAGTTTGTCCTTGCGTTTTCTAACCCTCTTGCTGATTTAGCTGGTGTTGGCCAACCGATTCAAATGTGATGGGGTCAAAGAGAACTGTTGCTTTGTTCCAATGCACCGTCTGCTTGAATGCTGCATTCAAAACTTGGGGTTTTCTTTAAAAAATAATTTAGCAGAGACATTTGTTCTCAATTTCTCCTTTTTATTCTCTCCAGGAGGTAATGTCAAGTGAAAGTTCAGCGTATGAGGCAGTGTGAAGGGGAAAACCATTTTTCTTCTGACTTTGCGCTGTCCTGATTTGCTTGAGAAAAAGGCACATGCTCTTAATTATCAGAGTGTGCTGGGTTTTGTATGGAACTGTAAAACAGAAAATGCTGGAGTGGCTGTAGTCGTGAACAGGGCATATGACTATTTATTTATGGAAAGCTCTGCCTTCATTAGCCTATTGGGATTTTTCTGCCCCAATTTACACCCTCTTTGTTTTGAGGGATGGGGGTGTCGTGTTTGTGTGGCGGCTTGGGTGGGATGTGCTGTGTTAACATGTGCCCCTTTTGTCTTGCCCATGCATCTCCTGGTCCTTATAAACTTGAGGATCTTTTCATTCAGAAGTTTCTCGGCTAGCCTTTGTCATTTTAATCATAAATTATCACATGGGCAGCCTTCGCAAGCTTGGCAGATGTTAGTTGTTTAAGAGGTCTGGCTTAAAGTCTGCAGTCTGCAATGTGTCACCGTAACGCGCTGACGTGAGCGATGTTTGCAGCCGGAGAACACTGGAGGAGAGCTCAAGGATGGGCAGCACCGCTACGAGGGAGCCGTCGTCATCCTCGACGCCGGAGCGCAGTACGGGAAGGTCATAGACCGTCGGGTGCGCGAGCTGTTCGTCCAGTCCGAGATCTTCCCTTTGGAAACGCCAGCCTTTGCCATCAGAGAACACGGCTTTCGGTAGGTCGTCTCCTGTGGTGCCTCCGCCTGCACGTGCTGCTTGTTCCTCCTTTTGGGGTAGCGGGACCCGTGGATGTTGCCAGCGGTGGTAATCGCCTGGGTTTTCCAGTGATGTTGCTGATTGCATCTTTGGCTTACCATCAGGGACGCCTGAGTTTTGCTGGGGAGACTTGTGCAGCGATAAAAATTCAGTATATTTGTGTCTTAAGGCCTTGATGTCATTTTAATCAGTTCCATTTGTAAGTGTAATTTAAGAGGTTGCATTTTAAATATGTATCTGCAGAAATTTAGATGATCTTGCTGTTTTACCTGTTAAACTAGGGTAGCTGTTAATCAAGAAAGCAAGTTTTGTGAGTTTCTAAAAATGATTTTCTTAGTTTAATTAAAAAAAAAACAACCCTAAACCAAAACAAAAAAAACCCCAAAACCCACAGACTAACCTGGATGCTGAAGATATTGTGGTAAATCATGCCAAACTGTTTCTGGGAAGCAACTAAAATAATCCGTTATCTACCACTCGTTGTTTGCAGCAAGGAAAGGTCTCACAGTTATTTACTACTTTGTATGTTTTTTTCCTGTTTTGTTGGGCTTACCAGGGCATGGCCCTGTGTTGTGTGGGGAAAATAAATACCCTGAAGCCTGCAAATCATCCAGGATCTTGTTGATTTGGTAGAGATCCAGCAACACAGTGTTGTTGGTTGTGCCCGACAACAGATAAGACAGCGCTTTGCTGCAGAATTGCGTTTTTCTAATCAATAATAATTAGTGAACCAGTAAACAGTGTATTTTAGTAAGTCAAATAGGAGCTTATTGATCTCTTTTGAAAACACAGAGAACAGAAAACCCAGGAGCTGCTGGATCTATCAGGTAGCTGTTGTGTGAAGAATTTATCTTCTGAAAAAGACCTTCTCATGTCAGATCTTGTTTATAATTCTCCAACATCAAGTTTTTGAAAGGTGGACATACCGAATTACTGGTTTAAAAAGAGTGCCTGCATCTCCTGTGTGTTGGATTTGGTGTTCTGTCTCAGGCCTGCGCTGTATCGATGCAGGTTTGCAGTGGGAAGACCTTTTTCCCTGCTCTTTTTACAGTTGAGGGTTCTTCAGGGTGATTAGACCTGTTGGACTTGTCATTCCAAAGAATTGCCCTCTAAAATGCGGCAAAACCTCTGCATTCAAAAGGTGACTTCTCGAGGTGAAGGTAGGGGTTACCCGGACTGGTCAATAAGCTTTGTGTCCACAGTCTCGGTCATTTGCATCCAGGAGAGCTCGACAGACACAGCCGTGGGGCGCCTTTATCCAGTGACGGCTGTAAAAATGAGTTTGTGGTTTTACGGCAAGATTTTGGTATATATTCCATGTGTCGTGGGAATAGTCAGGTTTCCTCGTGTGCTGAACGGCCCGAGGAGCTGCGCTTAGGTCTGTGCAAGGTTTGAGATGGGCAGCAAGACCCAACGTTTTGATACGTTATGTTGATGTGTTGTGTTGAAAAAGCCAGCTCCCTGATTTTCATCATTTCAGAACAGTCTCTGGGGCCAAGTTTCAGCTAAATGTGACACAAATACTAGCAGTTTCCACGAGATTCCGGTCCTGGGCCGAGGAGGCGCCGTGGCTTGGGCTCCGCTGGCTTAGTCTGAGCTCTGGCGTGAGTCCTGAGGCTGGGGTCTCGATGTCTGCGTTTTACTCCTGGTATTCCGGCATGGTGCCTTTAATCCATGGCACCTAGGCTTTCCACAGCTAGGTCGGGTTGGTTTGGAAGCGGTTTAAGGTAAACCAGAAAAAGGTATGTTCATACCGACGCAAGAAGGTATGTAAGAAAATACAAGGTGTTGCAGTAAAACTTTGAACATCTGCATCCCGTGATAGTTTTCATTTCTCCTGGAGAAGATGCAGGTTCCTTTTTTCACCCTCAATTCCTAATTTTTTTCCTTTAATACTTGGGCAGATTGGATAAGATTTCTGTATTCAGTGGGATTTTAAACGGTGTGGGACATAAGCAGATTTTAAGACTCTGCTTTTTGAACAGGGCAGTGTATAACTATGTTGACTTCTCTTAAGAACGTTAGGTTTTAGGTGTGGCTATATTGGATATTAAGTCGTGGTCTGCACCTATGGCCCTTAAGCAAGTGTCTCTGTACGTGGAGTTAGTAGGAGCAGTAATACCACCAGCAGCTTCTCTGTTGTCCCGTTTTGCGCTTCTCTCAGTAACGGATTTGATGTTCTCTGTGCAGCAAACAGTACGTGAGTCCAAGGTCTGGTACACCCGTGTTCAATCCCGGGCTGAGGCCAAAAAGCATTTCCCAACTGGCTGGTGCTTCACAATCTTGCAAATTATCCTGGTTTGCAAAAGCTCTCCCTTCCCCTTTGAAAAGATTTGATTTCTTGTTACAGGGTGAAGTATTAACTTCAAACAATAAATGCTTGCGTGTGTTGGACTTCTAACTCACAACCTGTGGCTAATGCCATCTCACTTTGCGATCAGGGTGATTAAGGGACGTTTTCTCAGCAGCTCTGGAAATTTGGGAGTCTGGTTTTTGAGTGCAACTCCTCTCCAGATGGCACAGACATCATGAAGTGTCTTGTCATGAGTTCAGTCTTAGTGCTAGCACTCTGCATTTCATCCTAGCCATCTTGCTTCTCTGCTAGTTGATGCTTGGCCATGAGGAATTTCAAATACAGTTGCTTTTTGAGATGGTTTAGGTTTGACTTTGTTTAAGCTGATGAAATACTTCTCTGGTAAGCTGCTGGTTTTGACAGCTGTAGCATAGCAAAGTTAAGCTATATGTTACGCTATCTGTATTAAAATTTACATTAGACTAGAGAGAGTTTGAAGAGTATTACGAGATGATGTCAGTGTATAAAGGAAATGGAGATTTTAAAGTAAACAACATATTGGGGTTAATGTTCTCTTTATCTTTTGTCTGCAGGGCTATCATTATATCAGGAGGACCAAACTCTGTGTATGCAGAAGATGCACCATGGTTCGACCCGGCGATATTTACAATAGGAAAACCAGTTCTTGGAATCTGCTATGGCATGCAGGTGCTGTTGAGAGATACGTTCATCTGCAGTTGCCTTCTAGGTCTCGTTTCTGATACTAACTGAAGAAGGACCTGCTTTTCAAATATAAGCAGCATGCCATGTGTGCAAAAGATACTTGAAAGGGCTAATGGGTGGACTGAGCATGCTGTGTGTTCTCTTGGCTCGGCCATGTCAACAGCATAAATGCTTTTTCTTAGCTGAAGTGCTGTGAATGGAGTTCCACGCTGCCTTTTTGTCATAATAAATACATCCTGATAGTCATTAACTGATTCTGTCCAGTTGCTGTTGGAAAATGTGCCCCTCATGTAAACAAGCTAAATAGTTTTTCCCTTTGGGTTTCAAGTGTGGAATGTTTCTAGCGTAGTTCTTAAGAGCGTGTAGTGCCTTGCACCCCCAAAACCCCACTTATTTACCTTAGGGCTGAGTGGTGATCCTGCAGTGATCTAGTATATTCCAAGGAGACAGTGCATTCGAATGCATGACTTCTGCTTGTGCATCTTGTTTTTTTCTGGGGTTAGTGATCTATTAGGCCTTCAGAGGTGCTGAGTAATGGCTGGAAAAACTCCTTTGAAAAGGCTGGTAATTACGGAAACAATGTTGACACTCCCTGTTCTACAGGGAAATGTGCGTTATATTAAAATGTGTCTTAAAATGCCAAGCAAATTGAAAACCACGTTAGCTTAAAACTCCCTTAAGGGAGTTCCTCAAGGCTGACTTTACGGAAATCAATCGAGTGTGTGTGTTATCGCACTACTACTTCATTATAAAAGATTGAAATCAGTCAAGCGCAGTAAATATCGTATCAAACTAGGTCTAAAATGAAGTCTTAAATCTCTGAAAATTGAAGCAGTTGGAAGGTGAAACTCTAAAAATATTTTTGAAGTTACTAGTTGTATTTGCAAGGAAAAGAAAATAATCTTTATTTTGAGACTTCTGAAATCAAAAATGCAGATATCCGGTTCCAAATGACAGGGTGAGGTTTCAGAAAGAGTAAACCTGGTTGGGAATTGTCCTGCTCTGGTAGAGCAGGGATTATTGAGAGTCACAAAAACAACACTAGGGGAATGGACTCAAATTTTTGGCTGGGTCTTCAGAGCTGAGGAGCCAGATTTTGAGAAGTTTAAGCCTGTCTGAGAGCCCTTGACTGGAGGAGAGATAAATCAGGTTTTTGTTCGCCAGCTTAGCTGTTTTTACGATAACTGGCCTCAGATACTCCGCTGATCTGTAGAGCAGCCGTTTATAAGTGCGAGTAGATGTACGCTATTGAATACACATTATTTGGCACATCTCTGCTCGTCATCTGCTGTTGTGGATTTCTGCTGCTGGCTGTGTGGTAGCAGTCCCCCAGCTACGCCGACAGAAGCCTGGCAGAAGGGAACGAGCCCAGTGCAGAACACTGATTAATTTTGGAGAGAATTCTTATCATTTTGGAAAATGATTTATTAAATGAGTATAATCATGAAAAATTAGGTTGGTACGTATTGGAGGACTAGAGCTGTTGTCAGTCACAGGCAGACAGGTGTAATGTGGTACTGGTGTGGTGCTTTTTCATGTAATATTTGTGTTTTGACAGATGATGAATAAGGTTTTTGGAGGCACGGTGCACAAGAAGAGCGTCAGAGAAGATGGGGTGTTCAGCATTACTTTGGATAACACATGTTCACTCTTCAGGTACACAGATCTTTGAAGTTATTTAAAGAACATTGGAAATGCCAGTCTGGAAATTGGTGGCTGGAGGGACAGGATGCTTGTTTTAAAGAAAACAGTGAAATTGCCCCCCTGCTTACTGGTGATTTCTAATAAAACTTACTCATTTAAACAAATACTTAGGCGTAACTTCTCAACTGACAGTAGAAATGCAGAGGTATTTGCTTGGAATATTGTGTAAACCCCTTATTTCAAAGCAAAATGTCTTTATTGAGACACCATAAGGTGTACCACGACATGAGAATCTTTGTGTTAAGCTCGTATCCTTCTGCTGTGCATTGTTGTGTTGGTTGACACCCATGCACTTTCAGGAAAAAATCTGAAACCTTTTGTTTTCCACCTTCCTTTGGGATGTTTGTAAAACCAGAATTAGATTTCTTGGTAGTTTGTCAGTGCCTCTTACACTCCTTGTTGTAATTCTAACAGTTTACTCATACCCTGCATCCCATTTTTATTAACTTTCCCCTGTAAGCCTACTTCACAACTCTGTATCGTGCCTAAAGTCTGAGGTGCCCAAATAGTCCTGAAAACAGTTTTGAGCAAGAAAACTTCCCTTCATTGAAATAAAAAGCAGGACTCCAATTATCCTGATGGGCTCTAGGTGGCTCTACATGTCAAAAACTTCAGTATTGGTGTGTTTATAAAGAAACCAACCAACCAACACCCCTTTCTGAATGAAGATAAATGAAGATAAACCTTGTGCGTGAAGGATGTGCTGTGCAAGAACTTGAGCAGTTTCTGACAGAAGCATCTCGGGGTTGGAGATGGCTGTTTCTGGAAGGAAATCCTGCATGTATTTTAAATGGGTCTGGACAATCGAGATGCTCTTTTATTGAGATCCCTAAGGGCTTCTCTTGGAAATGCAGGTAGTTACGTCTTTGTTCTTTTTTTTTTTCCAATTGATTCTAGTTTTTAATCTTTGTTTAGGGGCCTTCAGAAGGAAGAGCTTGTGCTCCTCACTCATGGAGACAGCGTGGATAAAGTAGCTGATGGATTCAAAGTGGTTGCACAGTCTGGGAACATTATAGCAGGTATTTATTTTGTACTGAAATTGGCTTTTGATGATGTTCGTTGAAGGAAAGGATTATGGCAGACAGTAGTTAGAACCAAATGGGAACAGGCTGTCTCTGTTATTTAATTGCCCAATAAGTCGATTCTTTTTAACAATTTCTTGTGTGTTGCAAGTTGTGCTGCCGTGATAAGAAAGAAAGAGACATGAAAAGGAGTGGTCCTGGTTTTAAATTGGTGGTTTAACGAAAATTTCACTTGATTTTTACAGTTTACGTGTTTTTAAAGTATGCATGTGTTGTTTCTCTTTGGAATAAAATAGTGTGTGCCCTTGAGGCAGGGGAGAGGGAGACGTACTGGAGTGTGCGGTGTAAGCGGTCTTTGGTTTTTGCACTGTTATAGTACCAGTCAAACCCTGTTTAATTATTAAAGCTTGATTGACTTGTTATTGTATTCAATGTTATTGCATGAATGTTCAGCTGGGCAAGAATAATGCTGGTACTGAAAGCAGTGTTTCCGACAGATTGTCACAGAAACGGACCTTAAAAGGACCTTGTCACAGTAGGACCTTGAAATTTGGTTTTTGAAAGCTACTTGAATTATCAAATGCCAAACAGCCTCTTTGAGTCTCTTTCCTAGAAGATGGGAGACCTGGAGAGGTCTTAGGTTTGCTGAGCTACTTAGTAAGTCTCAAAGTATTCACCTAATTTATTTTGAATCTTTCATTTCAGAAAAAAAAAAATTAAGATAATAGAATCACAGAATGGTTTGGGCTGGGAGGGACCTTACAGCCCCCCCAGTGCCACCCCCTGCCATGGACAGGGACACCTTCCATAGCCCAGGGTGCTCCCAGCCTCATCCAGCCTGGCCTTGGGCACTCCCAGGGATGGGGCACCCACAGGTTCTCTGGGCAACCTGTCCCAGTGCCCCCCACCCTCTGCGGGAAGAATTCCTTCCTGATGGCCCATCTCAATCTCCCTCTTTCCGTTTAAACCCGTCACCCCTTGTCCTGTCACTCCCTGACTTTGTAAAAAGTCCCCCTCCAGATAAGATCCTGCTCCTAAATCAGACAGGTACTAATGTGAGGAAAACTTGACCTTTAAAAGACTTAAAGATGTTTTGTTTTGGAGAGATTCTTTTCAAACTCCTGTTAAGATTAGATGGAGCATTCAGTATATTTCAGCTTGCCGTCAAAGCGATGTAGAACTCCTGTCTACTCAGTTTGCTCCGTGCATAGTCTTGCTGGGTGAAGCTTGCTGCATCCAGTGTGCAAGCTCCACCAGAGCTCTGATACCTTGAAGCCTGCTGTATGGGGGCGTCAGAATCAGAGTTGTACCTTTCCTACCCGCAACGCTTTCCCGTCCTATTTCCCATGGGCTTTTAACAGAAGCCTGAGCAAGCCAAGAAATGCTGGTAAGGTGATGGCCAGGCTTCCAGCAGCAAAAGAACATAGTGGTACAGTGTGCCTGCGAGTCTAACGCAGGTCAGTGGAATTGGGCACTTTCCCCACTGGTTTTTAATCCCAGTGTGACCAACACTTACTTGGCGCAAGGTGCAGGGTCAGATCTACTCAAAGGAGCCCTCCCCGAGGCTGTTAAAGAGCAGTGCTGGTCCAGCACAACCCTTGGGCACAGCTGCATCCACGTTCGATGTGGCTTGGTCGTGGGGTTGTATGAGGTATCATGTGGTGAGGATAAAATTCCTTTAATGGATTTCCCATTTTCACAGTGGTTTTCCTAGGAAGTCTGGGTGTTTTCCTTGGTTTATGAGGGATTGTGTGTTCTAAATATGTACAGTACCTTTGTTCCTACTCTTAACCAGAATCTTCAGGTTTTGTTGGTGTTTTGTGCCAAAATGTGGCAGAATAAATCACTCCAAGTGTACACTTGACTTTCTTGGGTTTGCATTTCACTTCCAATTATTTTGTTTTGTCATGCTCATTTCTTTGCACCAATGAAGGCATAGCGAATGAATCTAAAAAACTGTATGGAGCACAGTTCCACCCTGAAGTTAGCCTCACAGTGAATGGAAAAATGATCCTGAAGAATTTCCTTTATGATATTGCGGGATGCAGTGGTACCTTCACGGTGGAAAACAGAGAACTTCAGTGCATTCAAGATATCAAAGAGAAAGTGGGCTCATCAAAAGTCCTGGTAAGGAGGTTGCGTTGAAGCTGAAAGATGATTTGCAAAAGCCTGACAGAAACGCTGGCTCGGGTTAAAGTGAAAATGCAGAATTGTCATGTTTTGGGTAACGCATTAAACAGGTTTTAGAAAGTTTGCGCAGTTGGGTCGATACGTTGTTTGACTTCGTGTTTTCTTCCAAATCATTGACTCTAAGTCAGAAGTCTGTTCTGATCCTCATAGTTGTATCTTAAATATTTCTTAACACTCTACTCATAGAATCTGACCAAATTCTGTGTTTTTTCCCTTTTTCCTTGCCCTTAGGTTCTACTCAGTGGCGGTGTGGACTCAACAGTGTGCACTGCCCTCCTGAACCGGGCTTTAAACCGGGATCAGGTCATAGCTGTACACATAGATAATGGGTTTATGCGCAAAAGAGAGAGTCAGTCTGTGGAGGAGGCGCTCAAGAAACTTGGGATCCAAGTTAAAGGTACTGTAATTTTGTTAAATGTGCCTGATACCACTAACGACGTGGCCAGTCTCCTAAAAATGTATGTTTAGCGTTTTGCTTCATTTCTTTGAGCTGATCTTCGCAGTTCTCAGACTTTATGTACCAAAGCACGGTTGCTAATTTGGGACAACCTAAGCCTGTGCACAAAATTTCAAACCTAAAATATTAAGCCTTAATTATTTCATTGGAGCATACGGTGAACTGCCCCGTCTCCTCGATTGTTGAGGTCCGCTGTCGGGGCACAGCGTAGCAGTGGATGCGTGCCTCGGTCACTGGAGCTCAGTCACTCCTCTACTGACGCTTGAGTGATGGTTCTCAGCTGCTGCGGAGCTCACTTGGTTGCAGTTTTCTTCAGTGGCTTGGTTAACAGCCCTCCACTGGGGCTTTATTTCTTGTCCTGGATCTCTCTTTTTAAACTGTGAGCTCATTTGGGTGATTGAATGCTGTTGTACCCGTAATTACTTTTTCAAGTAGTTTTTTACCTCTCCTGGCTTCTAAATAGGTGCATTTTAGTTGTTTTTGGAATAGCTTGTTGAGAAGCAATACGTTATGAGAGGGCAGGAGGCACTTTGTCATGGCTGACGAGAAGGTTTCGAGTTTTTTGGTGCCTGAAGTACGAGGAGGTCAGAGAAGACAAATTCTGTATGAGTTGTGCCAACAGTGAGGGCTGCTTTATACTGCCTGGCTGATTTATTTCATGAGTAATAGCTGCCTGTTCCTCAGGCCGTGTGTTAAGTGCTGTTGTCAAGTGATTCCCTTGCGCTTTGGTCAGGAAGCGTGGCACGAGGTGAGCGATGCTTTCCACTAGGCTGAGAGGGTGAAACAGCGTAGGCAGCTTGCATGTGAGCATCTTGCAGATCAGGCTGAGTCTAAGCTTTGTTCTACACCCATATATTTCTTTTATTTCCACCTTTTTAAGTGAAAAAATCTGTGTCTTATTCTTGTGCTCTGTAGACCAATAAATCTGGGCTCTGGCAGGCTGCCAGAGTAACAAATTGAGGGAATCCCTTTTTGCTGCAAATGCTCCGTCCATAGGTCACGGAGTTCAGCGCTGGTGAAAGATGCCAAAGACCCTCCTTGCTGCATTGAGAGCTTCTTTAAATTAAGAGGCATAATGTACCATGAGTAACTAGCACATCATTTAATTTGGGAAGCAGAAAGGCCTTGGGGAAATACAGTCCTGTAAACTATTTCAATAAAGCAAGTAAATTATAATCTAGGAAGACAGGCAAGAATTGGACTTTCACACGATTGCCTAGCCTCATAGTGTGGAAAAAAAGCCCTCTAGAATAGGTTAATAAGAGAAATAAAATGCTTTTGTTGCAGCAGCTCAATACGTCAAGAATTAATTGTATTTAATGCAGTTAGGACTGGAAGGATTTTTATTTTCTTTTTAGAAAGCGATAGAGTGAAACTTACTTTTTTGCAACCTTGTGTAAAAAATCTTTACTGGCTTTGCCAAAAAATTCCTGTAATTTCATGCAGTGGTGAATGCAGCTCATTCATTCTATAATGGTACAACAACTCTGCCCATCTCGGATGAGGACAGAACTCCACGTAAAAGGATTAGCAAGACCTTAAATATGACTACAAGTCCTGAAGAAAAAAGGAAAATTATTGGTGACACTTTTGTTAAGGTAATGTTTGTGATTATTTGTTTGTTTGGGTTTTTTAATTCTGTGATTTCTCGATACATCTTCCGTGTCAGGCTCATCCTAAAGCACTGTGCCCTGGGTGGCATCAGTGCTCTGAGTTGTGGGTGACCTGAGAACTCTGATGTATGTTACCCTAAGCCTAAAACTTTTGGCAGTCAATCAGCGGTCACAGTGTGGTTCACAAGCGTCGTACTGGATCCACCATCGTGCTTAGACGTACCGTGTTGGTTGGCCATTCATTTCTGGTGCATAAGTTCCATGTAATTTTGGCATGCTTCTGCTGCTTTGCTGAAGACGAACCTTTTTCTGTCTGTCAGCAATCAGTGTTGGTGATGGAGGGAGAATATATGACACTGAACAGGCTGTGATGTTCCTGTAGTCCGCAGTTATTTCTTTTTTCTTTTTCTGTTCAACAAAATATGGGGTTACAGGACTCTCTCAGCAGTGGGCTAGCGTCTAATTAGCCTTCCTCTCTGTGTTTTTGCAGCTCAGTAGCGTTTGTTGGGCAATCCATCATGTTCCTCTAGACCTTTGACAACCAAAAAGTAGATCGGAACACATTTCTGTTTTCTCTCCGTCTTGCAGGTTGCTAATGAAGTTATCGGAGAAATGAATCTGAAACCTGAAGAGGTTTTTCTTGCTCAGGGTACCCTCAGACCTGATCTCATTGAAAGTGCTTCCCTTGTTGCAAGTGGCAAAGCTGAAGTCATCAAAACTCACCATAACGACACAGAGCTGATTAGAAAGTTAAGAGAAAAGGTAAATGAGGATGCTGGTGTATCCCTCAGGGTCTCAGGGATGCGAAGCTGAGTATCAAAAATGAACAGCTTCTATTATTTTGGTGGTATAACTGTCCCGTGTCGATGGGACCCTATTCTGATGAGGCCCTTTACATTCTGATGTAGCACATTGCTGTTTATTACACTCCTTTCTAGTTGGTTCATGCCCAAAGTAGTCAACACTGAGTATTGTCCATCACTGGATACTGAGGAAGATGCCAGCAGATTGAACCTGGACGCATTGAGTGTGAACTCAACTGCAAACTGAAAGCTGTTTCCTCACCCTTTTACTTTTTAACCCACAAACCAAACCCACATCCTAGTAAGGAAGCAGAGCAATACCAAATGCCTTTAGCTGGAGAGTAGTTGGAGGCTTCGCAGGCAACTTTATTCTGGTTCAGCTGGAATCCATGATATAATGGGTCACGTATTCCTTCTGTTGTATCCTGTTCTGAACAACAGTCACTGGGTACCCTTTAGGTACCAACAGTCCAGATCTGGCACATGATGGATTCAGGCAAGAGTGGTGACAGGGCTTTAGTGAAAAGATAATCAGCTGCTGTGGAGAGAGAAGGCAAAAATTCTCCTTCACCCTCTAGTAACATTCAGCACTGCAAGCGTGGTATTCTCCACTCTTGAGAGAGCAGAAGAGTAGTATGATTAAATGGATTGCAGTCTAGGGATTGTTCCTTCAGGTACCTACGGGGATGAGTTCTTTCTGTTCTTATGCAGCTTCTGCATCGCGTTACTGCTACCCTGATTGGCTGTCTGCCAGCGCTGTGCTGGTGGCACGCAGTCTGTTTGCCAGTTGTCAGTTTAAGAACCCCCAATCTTTCTGAAACGGTGCAACATGGACATCTAAGGATGACGGCTGGGAGGCTGCAGATGATACAAGCTGTCTGAAGATAAGCAGCCTGAGTCCCTTTGGTTGCACTCCCAGTCAGTCTGTTTAAAAGTCCAGAAAAGCTTTTTGAACACCTTTCTCGTGCAGAGCTTTTACCTGTTAGCTTATGAAACAAATGTAGGAGACTGCCCTCTTTTGCCTTTTCTGACACTGGATGGTAAGTTCTCTAACTGTGTTACAAAATAAGAAAGAATCAGCACATGAGACAGCACATAACCACCCTGTTGGAAGGTGCTCGCTGCTTAGTCAGTGCCCAACCGCAGGAGAGAAGGTAACCGTTACTGACCCACGCTTGTGATACTGTACAAAGTGTTTTCAAGGCCGTTAGATTGGCGTGAACACCTAGGGAAGAGAGGTCTGAATTTCTGAAGACAGAGCAGGCCTGACCTGCAGCGATACCTGCACTGACTGAGCCGTTGATACTTCTGGCATGAACTTCAACGTCCTAGTCTGAGCCTCTGTCCTGCAGCTTGGTTTCACAAAGCCCACCTTCACATGTGCTTCTCTTTCCAGTGTTTATGCAAGCGTTGGCAGACGGCGCTGGGAAAAGCAGGCCAGTTTGACTGCCATAACCTCAACATTTGAGGCTTTTTGTTTGAATATGTAAGCTGGAGTGTAAATAGCCTTTTTTTGGTTTGGGTTTTTTTTTTAGGGTAAAGTAATAGAACCACTGAAAGACTTTCACAAAGATGAAGTGCGAGTGCTCGGGAGAGGACTCGGTCTTCCTGAAGAGCTGGTTTCGAGGCATCCCTTCCCAGGTATGAGAGTTGGTCTGTGCCCTGTGAAAGGCTATGGATTGCATCGGTGGTGTTTAGAATATACTTAACCAGTAGAATCAATCTATGTTGGAACATAAAACTTACCTCTAAGCAAGAAAAAAAAAGATGGATTTATTAGTTTTTACTTTGGCAGGATCATTTTGTCGGAAAAAGAACATTTGAGAGCAGCTGTATGATGTGTACTGATTAAAGTTTTATAATGGGGTTTGCTTTTAGCTGTATCTGTTTCCTTTTAGTTGTATAAGCCAAAGGAAGAATTACGGGTGAAGTGCAGCTGAATGTTGCCTGAGCTCTCAAATGTATCTTGCTCGAAATAATGGCCTGCATCTGCCTGCCTTCCTGAGGGGCATTTGCTGTTTTGAAAATGATTGCCTGGAAAGTAACGGCAGTTCTCCCCCAGAAAACATCAGCATACAGCCAAGCCCGTGTCCTTTTCGAGGGGCTTGTGGGTTTCTGTCCACGCGTTTCGGAATTGTCCTGCAGGGTGTGTAGCAGTCGCTGGCAGAGCGCACTGGCTGCCGTGCTAATGCGCCAGCATCCCATGAAATGCAAGAAGCTGTCTTTAGATGTTTCCAGTGTATTGCGTGTGCTTTTTTAGTAAGTAGCTAAAAGGTTAAATAGCCATCGGGGGTCTTTGAAAACAGCGGAGGCTCAGCTCTATGTTACAGCCAACTCTTTGCATCCCAGTTGCCTGGCGAAGGCGAGGAGGTTCTTGTTGGCTTTGGCTTGCCGTCCACATGTCATTGCCGCTAACTGCTGCTTTACGCAGCCAGCCTGTTTCAGGTGTAGGTGAATAGTGCTCAATTGTACCACGTAGAAATATTGTTCCAGAAGGAAGTGCTTGTATACCCCAGAAGGAAGTGCTTGTATACCTTTTTGTCTTGTAGGGTGTAGCAGTTGAAGTGTAGGTCTGATGGCAAAGCGTACTGTACTCAGTGGCTGACCTGCTGTTCAGGTGCCTTTAGATGAAAGTCACCTTCCTGTTGTTCACTGAAATGGTTTTTCAACTTTGCACTGCAGGTCCTGGTCTAGCAATCAGGGTGATATGTGCTGAAGAGCCTTACGTGTGCAAAGACTTCCCTGAAACAAACAACATTTTGAAAATCATTGCGGATTTTTCTGCAAGTGTTAAGAAGGTAACAAACCTGCAAAATGCTAATATGCATGCAAGTAGTGTGATCGTTCTGTAGCAGCCTGCAATGAGGCTTCAGCGGCTGAAAGCTTAAAACTACTTATTTGTGCTTTTTAAGGAATGACGCATTCCAGTACACCCGCTCGAAGCCGTTCAGTGTAGCACAGTAGCATTTTTAGCACCATGACTGGTGCGAGTGTTGAACAACTTCTGGAAAATGGAAGTTTATATACCTTTCAAATAGTAAATAAACTTTGTTTCAGTTAAACTTGGTGCAAGTGAGTGGAGATACTTGAAATCACATAGTATCAGAACATTTTTCCTCCCTGAAATAATTGTGTCTAGATTTGCATGCATAACAATGTCAATGTCTAAATGAAGGTGCAGAGCGAGGAACTAGTGTTGGCCAGATGTCCTGAGCAAAAACCTCAAGTTTTTAATTGGTGATGTTTAAGTTCTCAAGCTCTTTGCTGTTATGACCTTTGATTGCGGTAAGCTGGCTTGCACTAGGCTGCAGGGAGGTGAGAAGTCATTGGCAGAGGCCTGCTCTAAGGTCCGAATCTAAAACAACTTCCAAAACTTTTTAAAATGAATACTGAAGGGTGAATATTTACATCTGCTTTTTCTTTAAAACGTATTGAATCGTAGTGTAGCAAACCAGGATTTGCTTTGTTTTGTATCTGAAAGAAACAACAGAAATGAAAAGCGTAGCTTTGTCCGAGAGTGAATGAGCACAGGAGAAGAGCTTCACCTGTGGCCTCGGAGAGTTTCAGCGCAAAACACATGCAGTCTCATCAAATGAAAGTGCTTTTGCTAAAGTTTAGTTGCTAAATGAAAGGTATTTTTTTAAGGGGTAAGTGTAGACTAAATTTAAGCAAACAGCCAAGTACACGGTGTAAATAAAATTATTATTTAAGTTCTGTTTGAGTGCTTGGGGGCTTTATTGAATTAAAATTCATTTTTCTGCACCATTGCACAGCCACATACTTTGCTGCAAAGGGTCAAAGCCTGTACAACTGAGGAAGACCAGGAGAAGCTGATGCAGATTACAAGCCTACATTCACTGAATGCCTTCTTGTTACCAATCAAAACTGTGGGAGTGCAGGTAAATGGATTCAGTTGAGGGATGTTCTGAGGCCGCTTCCTAGCAGCGTGGCAGGCTGCAGTGAAGCTTACTAATTGCTGCTTTAAGATGGGGAAAACGAACAGCTTGACTCAAGAACATAAACTCTAAATGACTGATACGTGTGTTACTGTCACTTGTCGGGGCTGGTGTAGTGCAGAGGTGTCAGGATGCCTGAGTAGACACGGTGCCAGGCATTGTATTTGAGGGTGTCATTAGGGCTGAATAAAGCCGGTCACTTACAGGCAGTTTTTTTGTGACGTTCGGAATCTTGTAGACCTCTTCCCTAATCCTGTTGCCCACTTTAAGGCTCAGGAGTCCTTGACTAAGTTGGTCAAAGCCCCCTGCTTCCTGCGTTTGAACATGCTCGTTGCCCTTCCCTGAAAACACTGGAATCCTACTGTCTCCTTATCCTTGAGCGGGAAGGAACCAGAGCGGTGCAGGCTGTCCAGAGAGCGGAGACACCTGGATCTCTGCGGTGGCATGGTGTGTTCTGTCCTTTCCCTCCTTTGCTAATGCCATGTGTGATTTTTGTGAGCTGTCCATCGGTGACAGAAACGCAAACCAAATACAGCTGCTGAGCTGGCATTCTCCTGGAGCTGTGTGCAGTAACTTGGAAGGTTTCTGTACTGAGTAGTCACAGCTGTAAAGTGCCTTTCTCTGCACCCTCAGTGTTGAAGTACATCTCCGATTTTATTATCGGTCGCTTAAACTTGCGTGTCGCTTCTCTAACTCCCTGCAGTCAGCTTTGCTGCTGTTTTGCACAGCAGCGTCATCAGCAGATTTCTGTGCGTTGTCACAGCGTCCTCACATGGTGTCATGAAAGTACCGAGGCACAGTCAGTCCCTGTGCTCTGGTCACCTTAACTGAATCTTTCCATTCAGAATCTTTCCTTTTATATGCTCTTCTTTGCTCATGAGAGGGCTGTTGTTTCACTCTGTTTTCTGGTTCACTTGGTATCTCTCAGCATACTGATTTCACCAGCGTAGTGTCTGCCACGTGTCGGCACAAAACACATATAGTCCTGCAACCTACAGGAAGAATGGGAGAGTATTGTGAGTGGGTTTGGCAGCAAAATTCACGTTCAGTTAACTTCTTTTAAAATGTGTTTACAGGGTGACTGTCGGTCATACAGCTATGTTTGTGGGATCTCTAGTAAAGATGCTCCACACTGGGAGTCTCTTATGTTTCTTGCCAGGCTCATACCACGCATGTGCCACAACATAAATAGGTAAGTATTTTGAATTATCTTTATTTTTAATGGTCTTCTAATGATTCTAATGGTGCTTAATGTATGGAAGCTTAGCATGCACAAGCATTCTTCTGTTTACCATGTTGTATAATGTCTTTTATGTGTTGGGCAGGTGGATCAGAGAGGTTACAGACAATAAATCAAAGCACTGTTTTCTTACTGGAATTACTAGCTTGGAAAAGAAATTGATAGCCTGTCTCCTCATATTTTTAAGAATTTGATTAGAGAGCATCCAATGTAACGGTGATGGGATAAGAGGAAACGGCCTCAAGTTGTGCCAGGGGAGGTTTAGATGGGATATCAGGGAAATTCCTTCCCAGAAAGGGCTGTCAGGGGCTGCCCAGGGAGGGGGGAGTCCCCATCCTGGAAGGGGTTTCAGAGCTGTGGGGACGAGGTGCTCAGGGACAGGGGTCAGTGCTGGGCTGGGCAGTGCTGGGGGAACGGCTGGACTGGGTGGGCTTAAAGGGCTTTAACAACTTAAAAGGTTTTATAATTCTATTCTGTGATTAATTTACACAAAACCTCTTTGGAAAGGTGCCAGGCCTGTTGCTGAGGTGTTGTGGTGTCATGCAGTGTGTTTTTGCTTTGTGTCAAGGAGGCAGTTTTTGTGGGACTGTCAGTTCTGACGGCACGCAGGAAAGCTCCAAAGCCCAGCAGTTTAGTCTTAATTGAGCTCTTGTGAATATGCATTTTCTGCATACTTGATTCCATAACTTTTCTACAGCTGAAGTTGCTCAGGTGTTAAATCAGTTCTGGAGAGTGCGTATCCTCCTTGCCTGCTGTAGGCTTTCTGATGAAACCGCTTATAATTGCTTATAGCAAAACGTAATTTTGTCACCTGAGTGACACCTACTGAAAGAGGAATTATTCCTCAAGGCGAGATCTTCCGTTGCAAGATAGTTCTCTTAAGTGCAGAGGGAACAAAAGAAGATGTAAGATCAGGTTTGTGTGTGGAGTTTCGAAGTATGTGCTGGATTTACAGCACTGCTATTTTCTTTAAGCTCTTTTGGATTTAGTACTACCCACCTTGGATATGCCCCATCTCTGGGAGTTCTGCTGGGCCAGGGTATGTTTTCAGAATCTTTCACTGCTGTGATAGGGACATGGAGGCTGGCAGCTTGAAGAGTGCGCTGAAATAGTTGGTCTTCTGCCCAGCTATGCTGCAGACTTCAGATTACAAACACAAATACGGAATGTAAAGCTTGCGTATTTTTCTGTTCTGGATGGTAGAGAATTATTCTGCGTTTGTATCTACAAACTCAAGTAACTTGTGTGAATACATCGTAGTAAATCCAGGTAGGAAGCCAATACTATCCTTCGCTTTTTGTTCTGCAGCATAGAAAGCACGAGTGAAATGAAGATGAAGCTGATGCGACTGTTTTGAATTCAGAAAATAATTACAAATGTAGTTATGTAGATGTATGAATAGCAGCGTTAGTGCCCTGCGATGACGTAGCTATTCGTTAACAGTAAGGTTTACTCTTTAATGGTAGTTTTGGTGGCTTCCTATTAGGAGAGAAGATAGAAACTGTAAGCACTTATTAACCAGCTTTCTTAGAATAGTCTTAACTTCTACTGACATCAAAGTAGAATTGAGAAAACACCCTTTGTGACACCACTGAGCTAATATTTCTGGGGATTTTTTTTCCCCAGAGGGTTATTCTCTTGAATAAGTAATATTGGGATTATTGCTAGTCTCTAGCAAACCAAAATAAATTAATATGTTTGACTTTCAAAGCTGGTAGATATGTTATATTTATTGAATATATGCATGAGGTTAAATTAAGCTGTGGTTTGTAGCTAAGGAGAAAAATGTATGCTTTTTCCTAGTTTCATCTTCTCACTGCAGCACTGAAGATGCAGTCTTTAGGGAACCTGTTTAGTGCATCTACGCAAAATGTGTTTTCCTACCATCCTGTTTGTTTTCCAGAGTTGTGTACGTGTTTGGTCCGCCGGTTAAGGAACCTCCTACAGACGTCACCCCCACTTTCCTGACGACAGGAGTCCTCAGCACTTTACGTCAAGCTGATTTTGAGGCTCACAATATTCTCAGGGAGTCTGGTAGGTGCTCTGCCACATCCCAAGGGTTACGCTCTTGGTTCAAGGTCCCTGCAAACCTAACTGGGAATAGTTTCAGCGTCAACATCTACGGACTTACTGAATATCTCCAAAGAAGCAATAAATGAATGGGATGACAGCAAGAGCCTGTCTGACAGTTGTAGAAGCTGACAGCTAAAGGATGGGAATTGCTAGCCTTTCTGGAGAATGAATTTCAGGGGATTTGTGGGGACTGAGGCTTGCCCCTGACAGGTCACAGTGCTCAGAGGTGTGGTGCTTCACTGCAGTGCAAACCTCTGCAAAAAGGACTGTTGGCCAGCTGGAAATCAAACGAGTTACTTCTTCTTGGTGATCTCTGTCATCAGTACTTACCTGAAGTAAAGAAACTTGACGTAGTTTCTGCATCATGGGTTTTTTTTCTGTGCAAAGAAAGGAGCCCAAATACTAAAGTTATAATGGTGATGATGCTCACTACCTTTTGTGTTGCTTAAATTAAAAGCTGTATTTGTAAACCCAACCACTTCAGGCTCACAGACAGTAACACTTCAAACCCTTTGAGTATTCAGTGCCTTGTGACATGGTACACAGGCAGAGTCTGAGAATAGAGTGGTTCTGAGGTTCAGTTTTTGGGGGTTTGGGCTTTTTTTTTTTTTTAACTTAATTACATCAGACTAAATTTTGTCTAAAGTTGCACAGGGTATCTCTCTTTGCAAATACATCCTCTGTTTGCGAGGCTGTCTTACCGTAATTTGTACAGAAATAGTCCCTAAAGGCTGAGGATGACACTGTCGGTTGTGTTTGTAAAACTGTAGATGTGTCTTGCTAACTTTTTGTGACACTTGGCTTTGTGTGAACAAATTGCTGCCAAAAATAGGACTTGAGTTATCATTTTGTGGCAAAGACTCCCTGTACCACCAGCTCAGGCCGGTGCTAGCAGGGGGTGAGAGCCTGCATCAGTGTTAGACTGGCTCTTCATTTAAACAGTGAAATTAGGGGGTCTCTGCACTGGATTTCACAAGGAGATACTTTGAAAAAATCCAGGGAAGTGAGAGTTGATGTCTGGAGTTACCTATTAACCATCAGCAACAGGGATACTTAAGAGCTTTCTCTTAAATATGTCCAAGATGGAGATACTTGTGAATGGTTCTTTATTGGGCTTGATACGGGGAGAGATAAAACCCTGTGCTTAGGTTATGTGGGAAGAAAAGCAGATCCTGAATGGCATTCACAGCGAATTCCAGGGAGAACGGCTATTATCTGGGTTTGTTCTGCGTGCCAGCCAACGCCAAACGCCATTTCCAGTGGCTATTTGAGCAGCTGCGGTGTATGCGCAGATGAGTGGCGTCTTCTGGGACGTGGTGGCAAAAAGATCCCAGATGATGTGAATGCAGCTGCTAGTACGTGGTTCCAAGTACACGGGGGAAATTCTGTAAAGCTTTTATCACGCTTGTGTCTTCAAACCAAATTAATACACTTTCTACTACTATTTTCTGAAGGTTATGCGGGAAAAATTAGCCAGATGCCAATAATACTGACACCGTTGCATTTTGATCGGGACCCCCTCCAGAAACAGCCTTCCTGTCAAAGATCTGTGGTTATCCGAACTTTCATTACAAGCGACTTCATGACTGGTATCGCAGCGACTCCTGGTAACGAGGTTCCGGAAGAGGTAAGACGGGCTTTCCAGTTTCTTTTCAACGTGAGCCGGTAGTGTAGATGACTCGCTTTGACTTTCTTCCCTCTCTCTTGGGTGCTTGCTTTGAATTTATTGCAGTTTTTGGTCTCTTTCATAGTATTAATTAGGAAGAATGTGGTGGGGTTTTGGGAAAAAAGGGTGAGAAAATGAGAAGCTGGGAGATGGGTGTGAGAAACTTAAAGGTTTTCCAGCAGAGTTGAACCAAAATACCATCAGTTAAAAAAGAAAAAATATCCCAAACATTCCTGGGATGTTGGAATTAATTTTTTGCGTTAATTGGAAATGTCCTGGCTTACAGAATTGTCCTTGGTTGCCACTTCTGATTTTACTGGAACCTGCTGTTGAACATGTCACTGGGCTGGGTTCTAATTAGGTCACTAAAAGGATTTAGGAGTCAAGTTTAGACATTTTTTTTTTCTGGGAGGCTTTATCCGTGTCCAGCTTCCAGTACTTTTTCTCTCTGGGAAGGCAGATGAAGAACAGAATCGACTGTTGGGTTTTTTTAAACATACTTTCAAAGCATTGTTCAGTACTTGTGTGTAACTGAAGCCTTCTACTTTAAGGCAGCCTATCTACTTAAAAAGAAGGGACTCAGGGTTAAGTTACCATCTAAACTCTCTGTAAAATGAGGATTCCTTTGACCTCGAATTTTGGGTTTAAAAAAAACCCTGAAACACCACAAACATGACAAAACCCACAACCAACCCTAAACCCCACATTCCTCAAAGTGGTCACTTTAAGGCTAGGTAATAATGTGGTAACAAAACAGTTGAGGCTGTGGAAAATACCTGTATTTATGGGGAAAATAATCATATTTGATTGCAAATTTTCTGTGTTTTTCCATGGAGAGTGATGCATTGTTTGATTTATGCTGGCTCTGAAAGCAGCGTGTCGTGTGAATGGCCTTGTTGTGAGCGGTGGGATTTTTAAGGAACTTCTAAGGCTTAGCAAATTCTCACCTAAAATACTTTTCCTTGGGTGTGAACTGTGGAGAATAACTCTCAATGGAAACTTCTTCCTTGGGATGCCTCTTTCTATTTGGGTTTTTGGGTTTTGTTTTGGGGTTTTTTTTAACCCATAGAGCTCCTTTTTTTTGTTCTGAAAGGGGTTTCACTCAGGCTGTCGCTTTGTGTTTGATGGTTCAGCTGGAGATGATGGTCTGAGAAAAGGCTGAGTATGATCGATAGTAGCACCTAACAGCTCATGTTCCTGCTGAAATTCCCAGTAGTTTTGAAGCTGAAGACCTGCTGCCTTGAGGGGGGTGCATTGCGATCCACACCCTGGTTTGTTGTCGGGGCCAAAACCCAGCGAGTTCCAAATATAACTGCAGATATCGTGAAACTAGAGGTTGTGTTTACCTAGATTTTATTTCTTAATTGGTGGCAATATGCTAATAGCTACAGGCTCTTTCCCTCTTGTGTGTAACAGAATTAGTGTGAACAAAGTTTTCCTTTTTTGGGCTGTTTTCGGATATTTTTCATCTTTTATAGGCTTGCTTCTGATGTTTTCCCTTTTAATTTCTGCAATAGGTTGTGTTAAAAATGGTGGCGGAGATTAAGAAGATTCCTGGCATTTCTCGGGTGATGTATGACTTGACGTCAAAGCCACCAGGAACTACGGAGTGGGAGTAATTAACTTTTTTTCTATCCAAGTACTGTGTGCAGTCTAAATCATATCAGAAACCATTCCCAGTGTTGACATGCAGTACTGTGAAAGAGTGACTGGAGCTGCTACATCGCATCAGATTCCTCTCCTGGAGCATACACCTGCGGTTAAGAGCTGTGCTGGGGATAACAACGAAGCGGGGCTGAGGATTTAGTACGGGTACATAATCGTGGCAACGTTGCCGGTGCGCAGACAGATTCCTATTGCTTTTGCCTTTGTTTTATCGATTCTTCTTGTTTTCATGTGGTTTACTGTTAACTGTCATTTCAAGGTCTCTTTGTTTTCGTACACGGTGTAAAAAGAGACAGTTTATTTACTTCTACCAAAAGCATTGTTACAGCCTGAAAATGTAAAATGAATTCTTTGTGACCAACTGCTTTTGAACGGATTTATTATAAATAAATATTTTGCCAAATGGAGTAGTGGGTACTGCCGAGTTGTGGAGTTACCGTCTCTGTTTATGCTGTTCAGCCTGTTCTGTCGTGTTTGACGTATTGGCCCATGGCAGTAACGTTGAGCTCCAGCAGAGCGATGCTCAGATATTACGGAATTACCTCTGTCTGTCCGTGCTCGCTCGGTAGGTGACGTGTCGACACCGGCTGAGCTGTAGTGTACACTTTCTGCATGTTTGCATCTGCCGGATTCCAGACGGGGAAGTAGCCTTGTGTGCTTCTGGGAACGGACAGAAGCGTAAAAACGGGAGTGCGGTTTGGAAAGCTGTTGCACCAGAGCTGCTGGTCTGAAATCCCGTTCCTGTCCTGCTCCGCTTGCGCTGTGGTCCCTTCGCGGCCTGCTGCCGATGTGCTTTCCTTGTACCTGATGACAGATTATTTTCTACGCGTGTGCTTTCACAGGAATTTATTTTTTTGTACGTATTGTACTTAGCTTGATCTTTAAGATCGTTGTAGTCGTTAGCGTGGGGTCATGGCATCGGAGGTGACTTCCCCATCCGTATGGATCCCTCCCGTCATTCAGACTCTGCTGTTTATGTAGTTGTCAGCAATAATTTGGGCGATGCTTACCTTGGACACCTTTTCTGGTGGATCGAGCAAAGCTCTTCCCCTCCACCCGAGAACCTTGGCCATGTCCCGCCACTGCTGTCTGTGAGGTAAGGCGCATCGCCCCTTGCTGGGTGCCTGCCGGGTACCTCCGCTGGTGGAACCGTAACTGTATCCAGGCTCACCCCCTTAGCCCTTTCTTTAATTTAAGCATTTGCATTTCATTCAGCTGCAAGATGACCGTAGCATTACGGGGTAACACTTGTTTTATTTAAACTCTTGGATAACATGGAGTATTTCACGGGTGTAGCTACTTCTTTCCACTTGCGTAGATTTGTGAACTGGAAAAAAGGTTGGAAGTGTTTGTTTTGTGTTCTCTCCATTGCACACGTTTTCCTGTTGTTCCATTGACTGCCTAAACATTATGGAAATTTAATTTCTGCTTATAGGAAATGGCAACTTGTGTAAACTCATTGTTTTGCCTGTGTCGCTGAGCGGTGGTTTTTCACTGGAGGGTGGGAGACGGCGTGTTACAGACCCTGCTCTTTGGGACCCTTTGTGGGGACAGGCACGCTGGAGAGCAGCAGGGCAGTGGTTGGAGTCGGGGATGCTGCCTCCCCCTCGCAGCCCTGCTCCTGGTGCGTTTTGAGGCTTGGGCGAACCGATCTTAATCGACACCTTGGTTGCCCCCTTTAAAAAATGGAGGTAGTAATCCTCACCCACATCAGTCACAACCTCTGAGCCCTTTGGATAAGCTTGTTGTGGTGTAAGTGAAGTATTGCCAGTACAAAATTTTTTATTACTGGATTGTGATGTGTAGGAGCTGTTGGTCCAAAGCGCTGTCGAGCTGCGTTTGCCACGGCAGAATCGGTTGCAGCGTGGGTTCTGCTGAGATTGAGTGTTCTCTGTAGCTTCTCTCAGAGCTCCCTAATGAAGTGAAGGTCTTGGAGTGCATTTTAACTTCTCGTCAGAAGGCGATGAGGACTGTTGCTTTCACTACTCTGTTGGTATCTCAGACGTAGGGCGTGCAACAACAAGGGGTGAATTGTGCTGCAGAAATCCTTCAGCCTCTGAATGCTCTGGTAGTTGCTGCTTATTGTAGGTAGGCTTGCTCTTGCTGCTCCTGCTGCCAGTTTGTGTTGCCTTGACAGCAAATAGGCAAAACAGAAGGAATTACTAAAAAATAATGCAGTATAGAGCACCCCTGAAACCCAAACCGTTCTCAGTTTCGACTGAGATGCTTGGTTGGTCTCTGTGTAAATAAAGCTGCACTATATAGCCCTGTAGTTATGATGTAACTCACAAGAAAACTTGGGTGCTGATGGAAAACTTGGGTGCTGATGGTGATGCCCGTGGGGTTGGGGGCTGCAGTAACTGTTGAGCCTCTGGACCACAAATTTGCAGCGTACCCGGGCAGAAATCTTTGATCCGCTGCGTGTTGCACACTTGGAAGTCCTTGGAGCTGCATCTTAACCACAGGCGTGGTGTATGCGATGTGTATACTGGAGTCTGACGTACTCTTTGGCCATCTTTTAATCACCTGGGTCGCTTTCCTGTCCGCAAGGAAACGGAGCGTGGCAGCAATTCCCGTGCTCTTGAGGGACATACTTTGGTTTTTTTATTTAAAGCCAGAAAGTTGAATATTGAAAATTTTAGGCGTAAACTATTGCACTATAATAAAAATGTCTTATGGAAATGAAGTCTGTGATCCTGAGCGCTCTTCCCCCTGTTTGACACCTGTGCCATGCGTTGTAGATGTGGTTGGGTTGTGCTTAGGAAGGTTGGTGTTATCATCCCAGCGGTTCTCGAGTGTTTTTATGGAATCCATGTGTATCGGACAGCCAGAAGTGGAGAGAAAGATAATACTCTGTTCGCATTTCTTAAAAAAAAAAAAAAAAAGTTACATTTAGCACCTAGTTTACAAACTAATAACTGTAGCTGCCCTGTACAATTGTTCACCTCGAGTCTTCAGTAAAACATGTCAGCAGTTAGAGGAATTTGTACTGGGGGCGTTCCCCGTCATTCTCAATTTTTAACATTTTTCTGCTTGTGAAATGATAAAGTACTGTGAGCCTTAATTTTTATCCACAAATAAAAATATTATGTTTGAATATTGGTGTGACTTCCAATTTTTTTTTTTTAGGGCTTATGTATAGAAACAGACTGTGCGTTTTGGGTTGAAAAAGCTGTTCTGTGGCAGTCGTGCTTTCTGCTGTGGACCAGCCTGGGGTAAGGAGATGTCCCCACAGAGAAATGGGGTGCCCCATGGGTGCTTTGGTACTCCCATGCACTATGGCAAGTGTAACTTCTTAAAAACGCGTGTAGAACCTTTTCTAGCGCTGTGTGCTGGCACGTGGTCAACCTGGTGATGCTCACATGGACTCGGATCGGCGGCCCCATCCTTCGGGATGTGGGTGTGGGTCTGCAGTGTCCCGGTGGAAACTGCCTCCAGCCGCGCTGGGGTTGCGGTTGGTTTTGTGGCAGACCTCAGCCGCTGGCGTTGCGCTGGTTTTGGCAGTAGGTCACTGTTTCAAGGCTGAATGCTAATTGCCCCTCTCAAAAGCCGGCTGAGATTTTAGTGAAGAACCGAACCTTCACGTGCAGTCGGAAGGACTTGCCATGGTCTGCTGGGGAGAGTGAGTGGGGACCGGGCATTTATTGCGCTTAAAGTTCCTTTCTTGCAGTGCAGAAGCTACACTGTAACCAAAGGAACCAAACCTGACCGCAGTGATTTTGGTATAACCTGTTCAGCCTCGGTGGTTCTGGTCCCGTGGGCATCAGCTGTGCCTGGGGCACTGTGGGAGCGGGGTTTGTCTGAGCCGCTGCTTACGATCTGCCGCTTGCTCTGTGATGTGGGTAAACACTTATCCCCCAAACAGCAACTTCTCCGGATCCCTGGCAGCTTTCCTGAGTGGCCGTGGCTGGCAGCCTCTGCTCCGTCTCCGGTTGTGCCTCAGCAGCTGGAGCTGCAGCAGTCGCCCCAGCTTGGGACCCACGTCCCTCGCGGAGACTTGGCTGTGCTGTTGCGGAGGGATTGCCTTCCCGCAGGGACTCCTCAGAACGAATGTCTCGCTTTCCATGTTTTTCTTCCCTAGCTCAGTAGCGACGGAGAGTCCAGGGCACAACCCTCTGTGCGGTTTCCAGCCTTTCAGGAGAGCATTAAGGAATTTCGGAGAAGCAGCGGGAAGGATCCAAGGTACGGAGGACGTGCAGGTCCTGACTGAGCATCACCCCGAAGCCAAGTTTGTTCACCTGCTTGGCACAGGCTGTTCTGCAGTGTGGTACCCTCTGTCATGGGCCAGTTCCCCCTGGTTTCATTTCCTCAGTTAAAAATACTTAAATTAGTGTTCTAGTGATGTTGTATCAGTTGAGTTCCTTTAAATAGCAGCTCTATTTCTGGGGCTGCTGTTCCTGCCCTGTGCTGGCTTTATTGAAAGGAATCCTTCTCTCTCTCTTGCTTCACCTTAGTCCAGTTGTGCTCTTTCTAACAGCACAAAAAGCTTCTATCTTAAATTTTTCCACTGCGTTTTACGGTGGACGCGGTTCTGAAGCGAGGTTTATCGCTGTGGTAGAGGTGGTTTGGTTGCTGTGCGGTGCCGGCTGCAGCTGGGCTGTTGGCCATGGCCAGGCTTCCCCAGCGCTCGCCGGGGGGCTGCTCTCGTTTCTGGCTTACGTCCTTGCTGAGTGAGGAGCAGATTGCAAAGAGACCGACTGTTGTGCAGCGATGTAATAGCTGTTCACAACCAACTGTAATGAGATTCAGGCCATTAACCCACCAGGTAGCATGTAAACATGAAGAAAGCCATGGATAAAGGAGTGCAGTGGGATGCGAGGCGCAGTGTCGCAGCTGGGTGGTTTCCATCCCTCCACCCAAGAATGTCCCTTGTGACTCTTCCCTCTAAAACGTATTCAATTTCAAACTAATTCAATTTCCCATTGAATTTCTTGCCTGTCCTTGCAGATGAAAACTCGAGAGAAAGTGTTGTTGCTGTCCCAAGGATAACCGCTTCCGTGGAAGGACAGTGCTGGGAGGTGAACTGCATCTCATCAAGGGTGGTGGATTATTTCTGGTTCTTTAATTGCCTGAACACGCACTGCAGAAAACTGAATCAGTGCTGTAATTTAATTGCCTCATTGTAAAACGGAGCCTCACCGCTGGTGGCTCCAGGGGAAGGGTTGCAGGTTTTCAGCACGAGGGAGCGGGAAGGGTAGAGAGAATTCCATATCCAGGGGCTGGTTTAGCTGTGGGGAGGCAGGGCACGCTTGAAGTGCTTCCCACATCACCATCACAAGCTGCGACTACGTGGGGTCTGCAGGGTGCCCTCGCTTCGGGCCCGTTAGCAGCGCCGTGTGCCCTGGTCCTCCCACACGTTCCTTTCTTATGGATGTAATTGGTTTAAATGTGTGTTCAGGAGTCCCCTTGGAGCTGGGATGTTTTCCTTCTTGCTCTTTCCCCAGGGTGGTTTGGGATACAAAGGCCAATATAAAGCTGCTTGCAGGGTTTCTTCCTTTTATTTTTAGGGTGAAAAAACCCATGGAAAACTGTTCTGGGACGAGTGTAAGCTTTGTGGACAGCCTGAGTTTGAATCGTGTGTTAATTAAGACATGTTAATTAAAGAGAAACAGTTTCTGCTTGTTTCAGGGTCTGGTAGCGGGTGACAAAGCTGAGGGGCCGTGCCTGGGGGATCATGTCTCATGTTTGCGTCCCACCGGCTGCCCCCGGCCCCGCTGCTGTGAGGGGCCAGGCTTGCCCCCTCTGCAGAAAAAGCCTGTTTGCCATGAATTTGTGCCCACACTTTCCTTAATGAAGAAGAAATAATTCAAAGCTGCCATGCATAATTCAGGGTGCTCTGACGTGGGCTGTCACCCAACCGTGGGCTTGCGGGGACCGTGACCCGGCCACGGACACCAGAGCCCCTGCGCTGTTATTTTCCCGGTGCAAACCGGCGATGCCGTGGGGAAAGGGAAGCTCAGGGCGTTTCTCTGCCCTGGCCTCCTGGTCCAGCGGCTCTCCCCGAGGTGGTGCTCTGTCTTGTTCATGCAGTGCTCGCACGTTGTGTGCTCCGGTGATTCAGGGCTGCTAGTGGGTTGATTTTGTTCTTGTTTGGGCAAAGTGACGTGTGATGAGTCACTTAGAAGTGTCCAGTTTATCTTTTCATGTCTGATCTGGCGGGGGCTTGCCCAGCTGCCAGGGTTTCTTGGTGTGGAGGTGGACCACTGCTCAGGGCATTGGGAATGGAGCGGGAATCAGAAGGGTTTTAGATAAGGAAAAAGGTTTCCCTGATGCCCTCAGGCCCGTGAGGGCTCTGGAGAGATGTCCAAGTGCTCCTGTGCGGCTCCAGTCTTGGCGGTGGAGCAGGACTGTTGTACCTGTGCACAGGGAGCTTCATGCTGAGTTTTACAGGGGAATGGGGGGAATGTCCCCACTCTGCAAAGGATGGGGGGCTGCCGAGCGGGGACCCAGCACCCCACACACCTGGCTTTGAGGGTGGCTGGGTCAGGGTTTGGATTCAGGGTGATCTCTGCTTTGAGAAGCGGGTGTTTATTTTTAGTCGCTTCTCTAGTGCTGGTTGCCATGGTAATGCAATGGCATCGTGCGGGTTCTTCGATGGATATGCTGGTCCTGCTGCTCTGGCAGCACCACACCAGAGCAGGCATGGGGACAGGGGTGAGGTGGCTGTTCAATGTCCCGTGTCCGGTCCATCCCATGGACTCGGTTGACAGTCCGAGCTGGGGCTCGCTGCCAGCACTGGCTGGGCTCTCCACCTCTGGAAACCAGACATGATCCTCCAAGCACACAAACCTGTCCAGGAAGAATTTTAAATGCATCCTTGGAGCATTAAAGCTGCTCAGTAGGGAATTAACTGCTCGAAACCTTGTCAACGAACGCGGATCAGCCTTTTTGTCTGAAATTTATGCAGAAAAGAACAACGTGGGTGGTTCTGCACCTTTTTGGGGGATCGTCAGGCATCCAAGGCTGGTGCACGTGTCCAGAAGCAGAGCCAGGCATGAGCTCCCTCGCCTCCAGAAAGGTCTGAACATCTGGATTCCCCTTGACCTTAGAAAATTTTCCCCTTTCTAATCATGGATTGCTTGATCACTAGTTGCTCTCGGTGCAATCCAGAGCAGACTCAGAAAAGCTGCTCGACAGCGATCTCGCTGAAGACTCGGCAAGGAGAAATAAAACATGTTAATTAACATACCCAGGAATCTTTCTTTTTTTTTTTTTTTTTGCCTGGGTGTGATAAGATTGGTATTGGCTCCAAGATTACAGCTAAAAATTATTTGGGAAGATAAAAGACTGAAGTGAGACTGCTTCCACTTCAGCTTTTCATGTCAGCAGATTGACTCTGCTGAGCTGGAGGACTCTGAGAGCGCTGGAGCCCCTCTGCCATGGGGCCAGGCTGGGAGAGTTGGGGGGCTCAGCCTGGAGAAGGGAAGGCTCCAGGGAGACCTTAGAGCCCCTTCCACTGCCTGGGGGGCTACAAGAAAGCTGGAGGGGAGACTTTTTCCAAGAGCCTGTAGTGACAGGACAAGGGTTAGCAGGTTTAAATTGAAAGTGGGGAGGTGTAGATTAGATATCAGGAAGGAATTCCTCCCGGATAGAGTGGGGAGGCACTGGGACAGGTTGCCCAGAGAAGCTGGGAGTGCCCAAGGCCAGGCTGGATGAGGCTGGGAGCACCCTGGGCTATGGAAGGTGTCCCTGCCCATGGCAGGGGGTGGGGCTGGTGGGGCTTTAAGGGCCCTTCCCACCCAAACCACTCTGTGATTCTGTGAGATGTCCCGCAGGCTTTCTTTGCGGGTGCTGTGGTGAAGAATGGGTGCTGAGGATGCCAGGGCATCTCCTGCCATGCTCTGCCTGGATCCGGCCACACCTGCCTGTGGCTTCCGTGCCCAAGCTGGGCAGGAGGCAGCAGCCCTGGGCAGAAAGCTGGCTGGAGGGAGGGAATTGAGGCTCTCCCTGCTCGTGCTGTTCCTAAATCGCTGTGTTTAAAGGCTGTCAGAGCAGGATGAACCACTTAAACCCAATTAAGTACCTTAATGAATCTTTCCCTGATGAGGTTTCAATTACCTGAAGTAGAAGACATGGAGCAGGAGTGCCATCAGCCTTCTGGCTAATTGGATCATGCATTTGAAAATTACGGTGCTCCTATGGGACGAAATATATATGTTTGCTTAGATATCACTTACAGATATTTTCCATCTTGGTCTGTACCTGCATAAGGCTCGCGTTTCTCTGCCTAAAAACTTCTAGATGGGACCTCCCAGGTTATTAACTGCTGCTAATTTGTCCTGCTATATCTGTGTATGCAAATTGATTTTAGGTGACTACATACATAGCTGAAAAATTTGGTGAAACACTTCTTTCTTTTTAAGAGGCTGGTGTGGAATCTGAAAAGTGAGAGTGGATTTTAAGGTCGTCTTGAAGGAGGATGAATTTGAAGTGAGTTTTAGTGAAATGGCTGGATCAGACTGCAGCCTGTGTTCCTTTAGTATGGAATGAGGCTAACCAAATTTATTGTGAAGAAGATCAGGACAGACCTTCCTCGAGTAACGTCGAGGGGCGCCTGAGGACCAGCGCGCAGGTTTAACTGAAACGCACACCCTGGTAGAAAACTGCTCAAGAGAATGTTGTAAAACACTTCAAAAATGCAAACTGCGAAGGGTACTAATTCATGACGGGCACGTAATGCTTTTCTGAGCAGAAAACATCTACTGGAGGTTTTTAGAAACCTGAAAAATAAGAGGTTTGTCTAAAACGGTGTCTGAGCCAGAGAAAAATGTATTAAACCCGTGTTCTGATCCCAGCAGTGCTGAGGCCACGTGTTACAGGAAAATTCTGCTTTGAAACTGGCAACACGGGCAATATTGTGTTTTTTTTAACAGCTATTTGTACCTCTGCAGCTCTTGTTACTGCCATAACCTCCCTTCGCTCCAGACAGCTCGGGATTGCGCCTTTAATACAGATAAGTGCAGGGCATTACGCTCAGCAGTGGAGAGATTATCCCACCCGGGTGGGCTGGGGGGCTGCTGGGTCAAGCGGGGGGACCCAGCCGAGACCCGCGGCCACCAGCTGGGACCGGCTGTGCCAGGGTGGGCACGGGGGAGCCATCAGCGGGCGGGTGGGAGAGCTTTTGCAGAGGGTGGCGCCGGTATGGTTACCCTATTGTGTGTCCAGCAGCAGCTGGAATAAAAAGTACCAAATTCTAGGAAGTGTTTGAAGAAGAGCTATGGACATTTTCGAAGTCTGGGGTAAGAGTATTAATAATGAGTTATAATTTTGTAAGAAATTACGAGTACAGAGCTCGTCAACATGTTTCTGTACATTCTTACAGTATATAAATAAGCAATACATAATTATAATTGGAACAGCTCATTAGTTTAACCAATGGTTGCCTAGAAAAAGCACTATAAAAGGGATGCGATGCCCCCAGCGCTGAGCAGGGATCAGTTTGAAACTTCGCTGACCAGTGCACTAGACCCCAGGCCCCTGCCCCCCGGTGAGTGTGTGGTGGGTTGTCCCCCTGGGCGCTGCCTTCTCCCCTCTTTCCCTGCGGCAGGGGAGCTCATGGAAAGCTGGTTAGTGTTCAATCGCTAGTCCTCGTCTGGGAAATAATGTAGGGGCTGAGTAGGCTTAGCCGTATTCCTGAGTGGGACCTTGGTCTGTTGGTACCCAAGTGGGAGAGGATTTTGGGGGCTGTGGAGGGCTGGGCGAGATGCTTGTGGGACAGAGTGTTTGTCCCCTTAAACGGGCGTGTGCTTTGTTGGGTGAAAAACAGGCTGGATGGCTGGGCCCAAAGAGTGGTGGTAAACGGGGTTAAATCCCATGGGCAGTTGGGTACAAGTGGTGACCCCAGGGATCAGGGTTGGGGCCAGTTCTCTTTAGTGTCTCCATCAATGGCCTGGACGAGGGGATCGAGGGCACCCTCAGTCAGGTTGCAGAAGACGCCAAGTTGGGCTGGAGCGTAGATCTGCCGGAGGGCAGGAAGGGTCTGCAGAGGGATCGGGACAGGCTGGATCCATGGGCCGAGACCACTGTGTGAGGGTCAACAAGGCCAAGTGCCGGGTCCTGCCCTTGGGCCACAACAACCCCCTGTGAGGTCGTATGTTGGACAGGTGGATCAGAGGGAGGTTACAAATACACGAGAAATCAGAGCACAGGCTTATTTCTGGAGTTACTAGCTTGGAAAAGAAATTGATAGCCTGTCTCTGCTTATCTTTAAGCGCTTGATTAGGCAACATCCAACGTAACAGTGATGGGACAAGAGGAAACGGCCTCGAGTTGTGCCAGGGGAGGTTTAGATGGGATGTTAGGGAAAATGTCTTCCCAGAAAGGGCTGTCAGGATTGGAAGGGGCTGCCCAGGGAGGGGGAAGTCCCCATCCCGGGAGGGGTTTCAGAGCCGTGGGGACGAGGTGCTCAAGGTGGCTGGATGTCTGTGCTGCTCCGGCATGGCACGGCCACCCTTGCCCGGCGAGCTGCTGAGGAAGCCGGGTGTTTCAGTACCGCAGCAGAAGTGCGGCATCAATATTTAAAGCCAGCTGACTGGCTTTGCTTTCAGGAAAGCAATCTTTCTGCATTTTTTATAAGGTGAGCCAGGGTCTCCTTACCTGCCAGAATTTATAATCATCCAAGAGACAATATCCGATAGCGTTACCTACCTAAATGGGACATTACTGGAACATCTCCCCTCACAATAGCCTGCTGTACCACCAACAATGGCCCATTTAGAGAGGGACAAATTGTCAGCATTGGCTTTTAATTTAGTTTACTTTTAAGGTGACTGATACCTTTTAAGGTCTTGGGAACAACGGCGTGTTTCTGTGGTTAAGGAAATGATAAACATGGAATGCTGAGTAAGCACTGTGCGCCTTTTGTACAACTGTTTAAGACCTGTATTTTGCTTTTTGTTAGCCAACTTCCAAGTGAAAGAACTTGAGGAACCTTACAAGCTGTGAACCTTATCTATCTGTAAAATTAGTATCTATTACTTAACTGCTTAGGGTGGATTCAAAGGCTTCTGGAGTGCTGCAAACCTTTTCAGTTTTGGGAAGCGCTGGAAAGCTTAATGACAAATGAGGTAACATTTTAGACCGGGCACAGAACTAGAATTTCTTAACAGCTCAAATTTTGGAGTCATTTTTCTAGAGTTTTGCCTAATTTCCAGAGAACATTTTAGTGGCATCTCTGCTGAATAGGTTGGGTAACAGCAGTTTCTGTGGAAGGTAAATTTTATAGGATTTCTTCCTAATGGGAATGAAAGTTTTCTCTTTAAAAGCACCTCAAAAAAGGCTCTTTTTTTTCCTACCATATCACATCTTGAAAGATGCTGAGCCAACTGAGTGCTGTTGCTCTGAGCAGGACAATGCCCACACCAAGCTTCTGGGGGGAGCATGGCCAGCAGACCTTACCCAGACTGTGTCTGGCTCAGGAGCCCCCTGGCTCCCGAAGGCTGGGGGGGACCCAGGGGAAGCTGCCCAGGTGGCCAGAGGGACCCAGCTCCAGGAGGTGAGAGCTGGGCTGGTCCCAGCTGGGCAAGAGGGGACCCAACACTGGTCATGCCTGGAGGGCAGAGAGGGAGGTGATGGATCCCAGCTCTCCTGGGGAGTGGCAGATGGTAGGACGGGGGACATTGCTTACAGCCTCTGGAACCTGGAGCTTTGGGATGGACCTTGGGAAGGTATTTTTCAGCAGAGGGGGGTGCAGTGTGGGAAGAGGCTGCCCAGAGGGCTGGGGGAGTCTCCACCCTTGAGGTCTGAAAGGCTTTGGTGGAAAAACTCCTCCAGAGCTGGTGACAGACCTGTTTGTGAGTGGGACACAGGGCTGGAGATCCCAGAGCCCACGTCGCCTTGATTCAGTGAAGCTCTTCATCCAGCCCTCTGATTCGTCTGCCCACAAGTTGCCTTTCCCTGGGGGAGACACGCACCCACCGCACAGGGCATGGGTGGGCGATTGCTCTTCAATGCAGCGGCTTTGAAATCCTGCTTGTCTTCAGAGGGCTTTTTTCCCTCTTTCATAGAATCACAGAGTGGTTTGGACTGGGAGGGACCTTAATGTCCATCCAATTCCTGCCCCTCTCTCCAGGCAAGGATATGCCTGTGCTCCTACAGTGGCTGCTGTGATTAGTGCCGTAATCTCTGTATCTGCTCCCACTTTTCAAACCAGAGAAGGGAAATGAATTCAAATCTTGTGTCCGCTCCTTTCATACGTTTTCCCCAAACACCGTTTGCTCAGCAAGCATGAATGGGGAAAAGTCATAACTTTGTTCTCACCTCAAGGGTGACTGAATCCCCGAATTTCTACAGATCCCTTGGAGAATAGAAGTTCTCTCCGGATGGGGTGACCCGAGGAGCTGGAGCACCATGTGTGGGATGGATGGAGCATCCGGGTCGGTGAGGACACGGATGCTCTGAGACTGCATCCGTCAGGAAGCACGCTGCAGTTTGCTCGGGCGAGCCCACGTGGTTGCGGGTCTGCCGTGGAGGTGACACACATGACTTCACCTGCTGTGGCTGGAGCCATCTGATGTTCACAGCTTTAGTGAGCTGGACCTTTTTTTTTCCTGCTACCTTCCATCTATGTCACTTGTTTTGTACAAGCCCAGTGTAGGTGCGTGGCTTTGCACGTGGTTGTATGTTGTTTGTTAAGAATCTTCCTCCTCATTCATTGCCAAACGAAGCCGGCCGGCAAGCGGGAAGCTGCTACGGATGTTTCCATGAGAAGGTCGCAGCTCTTCTTTCTGGTTAAGCTCCGCAGACACATATCTAATTACAGCTCTGTGGCCGGCGTAAGGTTGTAGAGGGAGGAAAGTGAGTGGCTGAAAATCAGTTTAAATGATTTGAGGGCAGCGACTTAGTGCTGGGGGTGCTGCTTTCGCACCGAGGCAGGACGCAAAATGCTGGCGGCACGCACGGGGACCGTGGGGAATAAAAATGCCGAGGAAGCTCTGAAGCTGAGGAAGCAGTCGGTGCTTTCCCTGGGCACCAGGGAGAGAGCCCTGAAGAGCTCCTTGGAAAGCGGGAAGGAGAGCAGAGCCCGGGTCGGGCAGCCGCAGCAGCGTGCCCGGCAGCTGGCTCTGCTGCGGGAGCTGGAGATGAACTGGTACCTGCGGGTCTGCGAGCTCTCCCACGAGTACACCATCGCCTACACCACCGGCATGCCCCACAGGTACGTACCCGGCTTGCTCCTCCGGCAGGAGCCATCTGCACTCCAGCAATATTAATAATAATAATAACAACAGTAATACAACACAGATGGTAATAATATTAATAGAAAACATTTTTGCTTTACAAGTCTGACTTTTCTGATTAGTCAGGTTTTTCTTCCTGCTCTGGGATGGATGTGTGTTACAGAGCTGAAAACTCTGCAAACTTGTTCCTTAGTTTCTGTAACTTCTTGTTCACAAACTGCCAGTGGTTATTCAGCCTTATTCTCAAGAGCTGTGTTGCCCAAGTGGCTGTGATTTCGTTTGAATTCAGTTGAAAAGTTGCTGCTGTGGTGCCGGGATTGTGTGGGTGATGGGAGAAAAGGGCAGGAAAGCCTTTGCTGGGTGCTTCTGGCCCCGGGTCCCCATCTCCCCCTTCCCTCCCCGGACCCGGGTGGTGCCCAACAAGCCACTCGTGAGGGGAAACCTGCGGCTGCTGAATTTCTAATTCCATCAATCTTAAATGTCGCAGCCTCCAGAAGCTGATCTTACTCCTTTAAAAAAAATTATAAGGGGATCTTGGTATTAGTGGAAATGAGACGTGCGACTCTGTAATCTCCTGTGCTGAGTAAGACCCTTAATGAAATAGGAACCTAAATACGAATTGCCCGGCGTTGCCGTCTCAGTCTCGCCGTCCCCGAAGAGCAGCATCGCGGGGACAGGGTGGCAGTGCTCGCTCAGGGTGGTTTTGGGGACTAATATTAATAAAAACGTTATTAGAATAAGAATTAGAAACAGGATAACTGAGAGGAAAACAAGATAAAACTATGAGAGATGGAGTAAGCAGTTCTTAAGTAAGTGCAGAAATCCCTAAGAAGCACAAGGAAGGGAACACGAGTGGGTCTGTGGACTAGGACTGAGTGATTTCTTAGGCACAGTGCTCGTTGGCCACAGCAGCCCTGGTCAGGCACCTGGGGTTTTACATGGCCCTACAAAACCGGGGAATAACTTTTGGGGGAACTGAGTTTCTAATGGTGCTGATCTATACAAACCCCTAAAACTCCAAAGCAGTGAAACTCGTGTCTAAATATTCAGGCGAGCTTGTGGAAATATTTCTTTGTTGTTGGTTCACCTTGCATTATAGATGAGGAGAGCTGGATCTGACAGGAGGTGAAACAAAAGAGGGATTTATTTTAGGACGTGGGGATAAGACTGAATAAAGAGAGAATTCAGGAGTCCCAGCTGGACGAGCTATGCCCAGATAAAGCCTGTTGCTGCAGACCCATCCACGCCTGCTGCAAGGCAGCTGCAGCAGAAATCACAGCTCCAGCCTTCGGCGTTATGCTGCTGGGAGGAAAAAACAGGATTTCTGCGAGGTTGGCATGGCCGTGGTCACAGGGCACGCTTCCCTCCACGGAGCATCCTTGCGTTGCAAAGATCAGAGCTTGACACCACCTCCTGCACCCCAGCACTGAGGGTTTGGCTCGGTCAGAGAGAGAACAGGATCCCCCATTTTCGGTACCATGGGGATGGGGTGAGCTGGGGTGGCAGGACAGGACCCCCACCACCACCCCAGCCTGGGAATTTGGGGACATTGAGGGCCATTAGTGCCCCCGGGGCCCTGACACAACAGTTGCAGAGAAAGAATAACCGGATAATCCCGACGTCCATGCCAAGCTCCCCTCTGTGACAGTGAATTATAATCTTTTAAAATATGTTCTGGGTTTGGGATCAGTCTTTGTTTATCTGCTTTGGAAGGTTTAAGGATTAGCTTGAGTTCATGATACATCCATCACTTGATTATTTAACTTATTTTTCTGATGTATTTGGGATTGAAATGACAGAAAGTGGGTCGAGTTTTTAAAATACAAGAGCCTCCGAAATGTGTCCCCATGGTGTGTATCAGACATTGCCGTGGTGTGTTCACTGTGTGCTGGTGCTGGCCACCAAAGGTTACTGCGGTCCTCCTGGATGTTACCTGGACCGGAGGGCGCTAGCTTTGGCAACGCTCCAAAACCTGTGCTGTTCCTCCCATCACCCCTCAGGGATGAAGCCCCTGATAACCAGACTTTTTGTTTGCTATTCAGCAGTGGTGAAATAACTGTTTGTTGCTTTGGTACATTTATTTTTAGGCAGAGAGCTCAGACGTGTGCCCGCCCCGTGCCAAGAGGCAGCCGGTTCTGCAGAGCTGGTGACTTCTCGGTGGCTTTGTTGTCTCCCCTCCTGCAGCCCCTCTCCGTCCACACACGGCTCCCGCAGGGGCACACGGCCTCCCGAAACCTGGTACTTGTTCCCTGCCGTGGCTCCGATGCCCATAGCTCGTTCCTTTCTCAAGTATTTCCCTTGTCTGTTTGGTTTTAGGTTGCTTTTTTCTTTGGTGTTTGATTGCTCCGTAGCCTTTGTTTTCTTACTAATTGTCAAAGCCCCTGGAGGCTGCGGATACTGGGGAAGTTTACAGATCGGGTAATCTGAGCTGTGAGAGTTCACAATGGACTAAGAGAATACAAATTGTTGTAATGACTTGCAAGAGAGATGCTTGCAGTGTTCATCTGTCCAGCCCAAGGCCTGAAATAAACCCTGTGAGAATATTTGGTTTACGTTTATTGGCCTTGGACTGAATCCCAAACAAATATTTCTCATTATCTAAATATAAGACCTGGGAAACAGGGTCGGTGCTCTATTCCCACTGGCAGTCGTTGCCCCTTGGAGGAGTTGACCGTTATAGGTTTCAGCAGATGAACAAGATTGCTGATCTTGGCCAGAATCCATCCTGGGCATCAATTTAAATGAGCCAATTGGAATAATATAAAGAATGGCTGGGAGAAAAAGGCTGCTCCGTAGCCCTGTGGGGGTCTTGGGCAGCACAACCCAGCTCTCTACAGGAGGGAGTGCAATGGCCCTGGACTCTACTCTCTGCAGACCGTAGAGTGGACCCCACGCTCCAGCGTCTGCTGCGCATTGAGGGTCTCCCCTTGCAGCTCCACGTGTGGACCATGCATTTGTACAAGCCCGCCTGTGCGGATATCCCACCCCACAAGCCGAGCCTGCCCAAGCCGAGCGAAGCACTCCTGAAAGGTAAAAGGCAAAGCGGGGTTCACAGAGCCAGCCCTCCCGCCGCGGGCTGGCCGGGGAAGCTGAGCCACGCCACTGACCTGAAGCAGCTGGAGAAGTTCCTGCACCTGCATGGGCTGTCGCTGCAAGACACCGTCCAAGCCCAGACAGGGATGAAGTACAGGTACTTTGGCGTGTCCCTCACTGGGGTGCTCTGTGGCAAACAGTAACACTACGGGAAGCGTGACCAAGCGAACTGTGCACACCTTCCGGCAGGCTCACAATATCTGAAGGCGTTGTCTGCTTCGGTAGCTTTTCTTCTCTAAATTTTCTGAGCACCGTAAGAATTAACATGACTTTGCTAAATTCTTGGCTAACTTCTAAGCTAACTGCATGCGACCCGTTCTCTTAAAACTATGAATTTGATCTTTCTCTTCCAATTAGTTTTTATGTCCATCTGCTGAACTGCTGTTTTCAAATTTAGGTAAAAGTGTTTACTCTTTCTGATGTTTCAATGACGAGTCATTTATTTATGTGCACTGAAAGGATAACGGCTGAACAGCAAAACAGGGAACGTGGAGAATGGGGGTGTCCGACTGTGGCTGGTGCTTCGATGTAATGTCTGTCCCGGCTCTGCCCCAAAACTGGAGCAAATGATCTGAAAAACCAGGAGAACCAGAGTCTGGCTGGGTTCAGGCTGTGAAATACAGGTCTTGCGTGTTAGCAAAGAGCATTCTAGGGAGAGGACCTCATCCATGCAGGGAGCTGGGACAGCCTGGGGAAAGAGGGTGTAGCTGGGGGACGATGGGTGAAGAAGACATCGGTGTGCTTAGTCTACCAGTTCTCGTTCTGTTTTGTTTCAGAAGAGATTCACTGGGAAAGGATGGCATCCCATACGGGAAGTTGGTGCATTCTCTGTGCTTCTAATAAAAGAAAATTTCCTTCAAAAGGTTTGCTTTCCCAAGAGATGGACTTTTGCCCATGGCTGGTCTGAGCTTGACACTGAGATAAGGCAACAGGTTTACTGCTTTTGTGGAAACGGCACAGTTGTGTCACAGCTTTAGCTGCTGGCCAGGGAAATCTGGAGTTGTTTGGAGACACTGTCCGGGGGGCACCGAGTGTGTAAAAGCAGAGCTTTGGAGCCAGCGAGAGAAGAAACGGCAAAAAGGGCTTCGTCCCTCTGCTCTGCCAGCACCAGGAATCCTTAGAGCACATTGAGGTTATGCAACCTTGAAGCTGATATAAATAAGTAGAGAACGGAGCCCACAGCGTTTGTGTGACGGAAAGGGAAAATGTCCAAAGGCAATGGAACGGCGTCCCAGGGATGGCATGCTCCGGGCGAAGCTATTATGGGAGTAATCCCTGGCGTCAGTGGGTTAGCAGGAGCGATGCTGTCCCTGAGCAAGATACTCTGATTAACTGGCTTTTTCGGATCTGGAAGCTTGCTTCCCTTCTAATGAGACATTTTTTTGCTCCCTTCCTGATGATCCTAATCCCATCTAGCAGTTGTGTTTGAAGCGATTGGTTGTTAGTACACACACGAAAATTCACGTTTATTTGGTTTCTCCGCTAATTCTGCGCTTTCTATGGTTTGGGTCCACTCCAGACATAGCTCAGCACTTCCAGTGCCTGGGGGGTGGGCTTTGTACAGGGGCAGGGAGTGACAGGACAAGGGGTGACGGGTTTAAATGGAAAGAGGGAGATTGAGATGGGCCATCGGGAAGGAATTCTTCCCACAGAGGGTGGGGGGCACTGGGACAGGTTCCCAGAGAAGCTGTGGGTGCCCCATCCCTGGGAGTGCCCAAGGCCAGGCTGGATGAGGCTGGGAGCACCCTGGGCTATGGAAGGTGTCCCTGCCTGTGGCAGGGGGTGTCACTGGGTGGGCTGTAAGCTCCCTCCCAGCCCAAACCATTCTGTGATTCTACTGTGCCCTCACTGAGCAGCACAAGTAATGTTGTGGTCACTCAGTGTTCCCATAAAACAGTTGACCCTGTGTCTGAAGTTTCCTCCACGGGAGATTATCCTTAGGCCGCCCTGATGTACAGACACCTCCCCGAGACCGAATCTGGCTCTTATTGAGTCAAACATGCGTTGGTCAAAACTTGACAGCAATGTTCACCTCCACGTGCTGCTGCACGGAAAATGTGCCCAGCCTGGAGAGGGAAACCTGCAAAGGGCTCGGGGAGGAAAGTTCTGTAGGCATGGGCACCCAATCCCCAGGTGCACCCGAGACTGAGATTTAAGACAAAGAAATGTGTAATTAAAGAGAGATTCTGGGACTGTCTTGTGCTCTGAGGTAGCCGGTGTTGGCTTTGAGGCTTTGCCTGGTGCCAAGGGCTGTGGTTGCGCACTCAGCTCCAGCTCGGGCTCCGTGCAAATCACTTCACGCACCTCCCTGCTCCTCGGATTACAAAACGGAGCGGTCTTCATTCATCAGAGCCTTGAGTCATGGTAAAATAAAGCATGCGGTGATGGATTCAAGCATACACCTAATTTTAAGTTTGTGCATTTTTCATAGTTGACAGAAACAGCTATAAAATGCTGCGTTTCACAGGTATCCAGGAGAAGGAAGACTTCTGCTGGAGAGACCCCTGACGCAGCGCGGGAGGGGTTTTCCAGCAGACATCCCTTGCTGCCTTCTGTAGATTTTTGCTCTTCTAGCTTTCAAAGTACAGAGGCTCTTCTAGTTTTATTGTGAGCTTGAACGTTTTCTTTTCCAGCATGGCTTGTTTTGCCTTCCAGACATCCATAGGTCTAGTCCAAAGACAGCCCAATAACAAACTCCTCTTTTATTTGGAGCTATTTAATTATGTGTGGAAAGTAATGAATTGTTAACAAGAAACACTTACTAAGTACACATAAGCTGGTTTATTTATGTGATGATTAGTTCTTTTTCCTTTCATTGCTTTAGCAAACACGGCTTAGTTCAGCCTGTTACTGAGTAACTGGAAGTGCAGCAGGGCATGAGCTTAGTTTGTTTGTACAATAGTATTTTTCTCTCAGACAAAATGCCGTTTGCAAAGCCAATTTGGTGTCTTATTCTCCAACACAGTGCTCGTTGCATGGCTTCCTTCCATGTACACTTTGGGGTTTGAGCTCTTGAAGACCGAACTCCGTGGGCTGGGTCTGTCCTCACGGCTGGGAAGCTGTGCCTGTAAAAATTCTCCATGCTCTTCTCATGCGTGGCTAAAATAGCGTCTCTGCGCTTGGGCAGCTGCAGTTGGAGAGCCCCAAGGTGGAATGTTCTACGTATACGTTCACAAAAGCACCCAGGCGACTTCTGGAGAACACGCTGTTGGCAAATGTTACAGGTGGAAAGCATTTGTGGAGGTCAGGGACTCCCGAGGCGCCGCTGGATTAACCCACGCAGCGGCCTTCTGAGCTGGGGCTGTCGTTTTCTGTTCACGTGTTGCCTGTTTTATGTTTAGTCGAGGTTTTGCTCAGGGAGGGCGAATGCTTCCCACGGCACACGAGCCCCTGGCAAACTCGCTGGGCGTGGAGCGAGCCCCGCAGGACTGTCCTTCAGGGGGCCCGGCATCCTGAGGGAGCTCTGGGATGCTCTGCCCGCTTCCTTGTGCCTTTGTTGGTTAAGCTAATGAAAAACTTGGAATTTCGGACTGTCAGGCTGGAGCCCTTGTGCGAAGGCTGGCCAGCGGGTGGCCCTTTGCAGGATGGGCTGCTTTGCCTTTTCCAACTGCCGTGGGAAATGCCAGCGCGGCAGAGCGAGCAAGGAGTCAGGCAGAGTGACCGTGGGGAGAGGGCACCCGAGAGTCCCTGGGGACAATCTGATGGTGAAACCCACCCTCACTCAGCTTTGTCTTTTTCCCCAGATCGCTTGCAGTCTGGTTTGATGGGTGAGGACACGGCTCGTGCTGGTGCGTGGCAGGCGGAGGGGCTGGTAACACAGATGCTGCCCTGACCAGATCACCGGTATCTCTCAGTTCTGAAAAATGAAAATACTGACTAAATACAGCGAGAGGAAATACCAGAGAGCTCTAGGGACAAACTGATGCTGGAAGGGCTGGGATCTGTGTGTCTAAGTTGGTGTGTGTCTTGCGGTGGTACAAGCCTGTGCCAGGAAAAGCAATAAGGGAGTGAAATCCGCGGTCTGCAGTGCTGGGGTGAAGGTTGTTTTTCAACTATGTTGTTGTTTACTTTCTAAGCATTACTAGAGATCAAACGCTTACTAGAAAGGCTCTCCAGTTTGGTAACATCCCTGGGGTGATTATGGCACTTGGGTAACGGGTTCAAATCCAGCAATAGCCAAAGGCTTTTGGTGAGTATCAGGGCTTTGTGGTGACTGCTGACAGCACCAGCATAGGCAAACGGTAAAATACTCCTGCAAGAGAACGGTTGCCAAAAAGTTCCCCCCATCCCTGGACCGTGTTGGAAAATGTAACCTGCTTAACAGTAAAATACTGGGGTTTTAATGAATTTCTGGGAGCTGACATTTCAAATCCTGCAGTCAGTGCTGGGCATCCCATTTCAACCGGATACTGTAAGCTGGGCTACAGAAAGCGGAAGGGTCTGAGTGATGGGATTGTCCCTGCACCGGGTGATTAAACAGGTTTTTAGCTTAGGAAAAAGATGATTGACAGGGATTACAGCAGATGTGTTTAAAATCGGGAACAGCCTGTAGCAAGTAACTCACTGTCTCCCGTAACGCAGGAACCAGGGGGAATGCAAATGAAATTTCTGGACAACAGGTTTAAAACACGGAAAAGACTTCCCCCACGTCTTGTAATAAACTTGGGGGACTCGCTGTCATGGGATGTTGGATGCTGAAAGTATGAGTGTGTTCAAAATGTCATCAGGAATCCGGCAGGGCATCAAAGGCTATTAAATACGAAGGAGTGGATTTAACCTCCAGCACAGCAAAGGTTTAAATGGCAGATGGCAGGAAACCACAATGATATATTGGGAACGGTATTACTGCGTTTTTATTCAGTTCCTCATAATCTTTTCTCAGCACCCGCTCCTGGGCATTGTCTGGCTTTGAGGCTGATCCGCAGGGATGCTTTGCTCGGTGCAATCGGAGCGGGACCACTGTGCAGGGGCTGAGGAGGCAGATCGCAGCTTCAACTCTTGTCCCCCCTTCTGGGGTCGCGTTTATACCCCCACAGGGCTACGGCAGAGAGGGGAATTTGGGAATGATGGCTTTGCCATAGCTGCTTTTCCAGGCTCCCTTGGTCAGGCTCATTTCATGCATCGAAGCTTTAAAATATCTGATCTTTAGATGGCAAAATACGTGACAGCACTTGATGTGGTCCTATAATCCTGCGCTGTAATCCCGCCCTAATCTGTTCATTCAGAGCACAGTTGCATTATGTTTATTGGGATATAGCTTACAGCGTTAATGTTTTCCTGATTCCCTGTGCAGTTTGAGCTATAGAGCTGCATCCAGCTATGTCCTTGTTTTAGTAGCCAGTGTAGTTTTTCATAAATGTGTTCTTTTTCTTTTTCAGCCTCTCCAAAGTGTAGTGCCTGCTAGCTAGAGCAATGGTGGTGGTAGACATTCCCATGTCCTTTTCCCAAATGATTTGTTTCTGCTTGCTCCTTGGTTTTTGGGGGTTATGGAGGATTCTTGCCCATACACTGATGGGGGGAGGACAGGATGAGGAGAGGGGACGTGTGTGGGTTAGGATGTGAACAGGGTATCCACGTGGCTGTGTGGCATTTGTAATGAGGTATTCCCTCCCTGAAGTAAGAAATCCCATGTTCCTCCTGCGTGCAGCGTGAGCCCCATCTCCCCGGCTGGGTTTCAGCAGGAGGAGCTCTTTAGCTGTGCATACGGTGTAGCTCCTCATCCTGCTGCCATCAGCGCTTGACATGTGTGTGCATGCCTGCACACGCGTGTACGTACACACACGCGTGCACACACGCTTCCTTCTGCACTATAACTTCCTCAACGAAGCCGTGTAAAAGCTCTGATCCATCCTGCTGGTACTTCCAGGGTTATTCACACCTTTCTGTAGGAAGGTCCCCCTGCCGTAGGTGCTTGGCTTGTGGGCAAGACAAAGCCAGTTTTACCCCCCCCCCCCAGTTCACCTCCGCAGCAGTAAATCCCAGCTAACCCTTAGCTGCCTGCAGAGCAGGAATTTGCACGCTCGCTCCTGCTTCTCACACACCTTCTGCTCCTGTCAAACTCCGCATTGAAAGTCTGCGCTGCCAGATGCCGAATAAATCCCCGGCTCCGTGGGCAGGGTGCTGCCTGCTGAGCCTGCCCTTGGCTGCCCGCAGCCGCATCGCTGGTGCAGAGCGTATCCAGCATCTCTCTGGGGGACTGGCCGGGAAGTTTGGGATATTTATGGGTATATTTATATACAGGCTGGATGTCTGCAGTCTGTGTGCCTGCCCTGGGCTGAAGCTCCGTCTGTGTGCTCTTGCTTAAATCAGGTTTCTTTCTGGGAGCCTTTGGGCTGACTTTGGGCTCTGCTGAGGCTGGGACTTTGCCGTGCGTTGCACTGACACGAACTGCTGGACGGTGATCAGAGGGGGTTGAGTTTAGGAAAATCCCAGCGGAAAACCTCCATCCTTTAGGAAAACGATCGTAACGCCAGGCCCTGGGAAGCTTTTGAAGAGGTTAGCTTCCACGCCAGGCCGAGAGCAGGCCGGTGTGTCGCCAACCGGCAGCGCTGACTCTGCGCTTGGCATCGCGGATGGCTGCGGTTCAGGTGGAATAAAAATGGAATTCGGTCTTCAATACAAATCCAGTACTGATGCAGCTGTAATTCTTTTGCTTTCCTTAAGTAAATAACCAAAGGTGATGGTGGCCACTCGTCCAGTATCTTCCTCTCTGCCTGCAGTTACTCCTCCTGCCCCATGTCCCACTTCCCACCGCAGGTATCCCAGTCAGAGCAGAAAATGCCCCTTTTCAGCCCCAGCAGTGCAGGCCTACGGCCCAGTTGGTGCTTGGAGGATTCCCTTGGTTTTGTGGCTCTTGGTTATTAATCCTAGTTTGTACACTAATGATCATCAAAAGTGAATTTTCGTTGCATTCCCGATTTGCGGGGCAGGCAAGCCTGGGGTAATGGAAAGGAAACTTTCCTGGAATTGCAACGCTTTGCCCAATCTGGCAGGTTCTAAAGGCAAAACATTCAGGGTAAAAGGTGCCTTTCTGGGACCTGGGGGTATCGGGGAGCGTTTGGCAGAATCAAAGGCAAAGCTGCAAGGTGATTCCACTGCCATAAATACCACGGGAGCAACGCAGCTGACAGAGGGCAGAGCTGGAATGTGTGCCCCGCAGCGGTGCGGGGTGATGGAGCTCCTGGGCATTCTGCTCCCTGTACTTCTCCATGTATTTTTCTAATGCTGCCTGCTATGAAATACTAGGTGTAACTATGGGATTTCAGGATGCTCCTTCAATCGATGACTCTCCCCTGGGCAGTCTGTCATGCTGATGCAAGTACGAGTGGGTTGTGTGTGCTCTGGGAGTACCAGCATCTCCCCTGCGTGTTCCTGCACCCCTGCACAAGCGATGGAGCTCAGCAGGGCCATCCTTTGCACCGGTCTTTGAATCAGAACTTGCTTTTTCTTTAGTTTAAGCAAGCCAAAAGGATCGACTGAAATGTATTTTTACTCTTCTGTGTTTTTCCCGCTGCCGAGGTGACCACCTTTCTATTTCTGCCTCCCCCCGTCAGCCGTGGGTGTGCGGTGGGACTGCAGGCAGCCCGGCTGACCCGGCTTTGCTGCGTGCTGCTGCCTGGGGAGGCTGGCTTGAAAGGCAGTTTTTCCCATGGCTGAACTGCCTGCTGCAGACCTGCTGCCGCCTGATAAGCTTTTTATTTTTTTTTGTTTGCTCTCAGTGTGCATTTTCATAGCTGCTTGGCTTCATCCCTGTGCCAGACACACTTCAACAGACAAGACAGTGTTTCTGTAATTCCAGTAGCATGGATGCTGTTTCTTCCTGGGGTGTTTGTGGAGTACGCAGGGGTCTGTAGTGTGTCCAAACAGGCACAGTGAGGCTCTCAGGGGAGCTGCTTATCCCAGCTATCCAGCCACACAGTGGGAAGGCAGACCTCCCCGACAGCCCCCAGTTGCCCACCCCAGCTGGGGTGATGAAATGCATATTTTTCACTGCAGAAAAAGGCACCCAGTAGATTGCAAGAGTAATTATTCTTTTCCCCTGAGGACCTAATGAGTGGTTATGCATTTGGCAATAAGTAACAATCCTCCTGTGAATCCTTTTGTTAATTAAATGGGCGCCATTCCAGTATGAAAGTGGTTGCTCGATACCGTTTGGGATGTGTTGGGAGATCAGGGACTATTTGCCTGGCCAGCACTGGCCCTGGGAAGTACAGCGGATCCTTGGCTTGGAAGTGCTTGGCAGTGCTTGGAGAACACCTGAAAACTTGACAGGCCTTGCATTTAATTTACTAAAATGACATTATTCCACTGTGAGGTACATCGTGCTCCTGCCTCGGGTGCAAAAAAAAAAAAAAAGATTAAAAAGTCTTTGCAGAGGGTTCTGGAAGTGAAAATGGTGATATTTTTCTCTTTAGTCCAAAGGGAGCAGAGCGAAAGTTAGGGAGCTGAAAAGCTGCTGCGGTCCCTGGCTTTTTCCCGGCAGCAGAATGCTCTGCCTACACCCTGGGCAAACATAAAACCATCCCGAAGCCTGCTCCAGCAAGACCTCCCGGTGGGAAAACTCACCCTGCTCAGGTAAAAAGCACATTCCAGAAGCCCAGCAATGGTGATGTTTCTAACTAGCGATGTAGGCTAGTAACGGAGTCGCGGAGGAAGCGCTGACGCAAGGGGTTTGGCTGGATCATGCTCCCCAAAGAGGAGCCTGGCAGAGTGAAAAGGCAACGATAAAAGTAACTGGACTGAAGATCATTTCCTAGTAATCTGCTGCATTTCAGCAAATGACATTGTTCTGGGTGGTGTGATAATTCTCCTCCATGACTAATCCCAGCAGATGCCTCTCATTATTTCGGGAGTGCTGGTCAAGGAGAAGAGTTCTCTCTCGGGACGCAGGGAGTGAGGTCTTGTGCTGGTTCTGTTGGATGGAGCTGATGGGATTCTTACCCTGTGCTTCTCGCTTTAATGATTAGGAATGTTGCAGCCAAAAGAGAAAATCTCAGGAGTAGTAAAATTCTTTTTAAAAAATACCATTGGGGAAGGTGATATTTTAATAGTGCTTACAGTTCAGTATTGGTTTACGTGACATCATCACTGGTGGAAACCCCTCATTCAGTTTGCCCCCAGGTCCCCACGCCGGCCGGAGAAGGGGGCAGCTGGGGCCAAGGGCAGCTCAGGTGAAAGCCAAGGGCAGGGGGGACGTGTGCTGATGGGGAGATCTGTTGGAAGAAAGTTTTGCAGGTCTCCTGTAGCTCGTCTTTATTCTGACCCTCTGCCAGCTCAGCTCAAAGAATCGGAAGTTATGGCAGGATAATTAGTCATCCTTCTGCTACAGCGCATCCCAGAAAAGGGCAGAACGGAGTCGTGTATTGTTCAGCATCCAAGACTGAGACCGTAGCAATGTATTTCCTCATGTAAGTTAATTTAGAGTTTTCAGCAGTTACAAGTAGTGCTCGGGTGATATTTGGCTTGTATGGACACCAGTAATATGCATAATTGCCTGAAAGCTACTGTTCAATAAGCACAGACAAGCTGGAAGAGCGTAGCTTGGGCTGAGCTTTCTGTGGAATACGTTTATTACCCAAGTTATGCTAAGCACCCAGGAAAAAACTCTGCATTGTCTGGGGGCACGGTCTAGAACACGCGTGCGGCAAAATGGAAATCCACTTCTTTGCCAGGAGCTACCAACCTCCGTGCTTTTCTCTAACTCTTCACCTTCTTTTAATTATTTTATAACGTCACCTAACCGCTGGAAAAGCCTCTTGCAGCTGAAAATGCGTAGCTGTCCTTCAGCAGCTCCCGCAGGGAGGCTGCTCTGTGGCTGGTGGCCACGGGCTGTGCTCGGGGCAAACGCTGGGGTGGACAGCGCTTCTTTTCGTGGCCCTGCACCGGGCTCTGTCCCACTGTGTTGCGCAGGGAGAGGATGTGCGGGGCACGATGCTGCTTCCCTCGACAACCCCTGGAGTACAACAGGGGTGGGAAAGGTGTTGAGTAACCTGTGGTCACGTGCTGCCTGGTGTTCCTGAGCCTGGTACGGCCGCCCTGAAAACCGGGGACACCGCCGGACTCCCCTGGACAACGCTGCGGCTGCCGGGGATGCTCCTCTGCTCTGGGCCCAGGATGGATTAACCAGGATACCTCATCAGGGGCTCCAGCCTTGCATGGGGGGAAAAGAACCAAGAAAACCTCTTGTACTGTGCACTGGAGCTTTGTGCAGCTCTAAGTGTTTTAATCATGTTTAATCCTGTTTGGTGTGTTGCAGTACATTAAAATAATGGTCGTTTCTGGAGCCCATCCTGTAAGCTGCTGGCTTTCAGTCATCTGAGAAATGAAATGGATAACAGGGGATAATTAAATTACCTGGTTTGGAGCGGGGGTTCGCGCGGCTAACGGGGCGAGAGGCGGTGGGCGGGTGGCTGTTTTCCATCTGCAGAGATGAGTGACGGATGAATTGAACGGGGTGCCTGGTAGGTTACACCCTCACTGTAAGACACGGAAAGCTCTGGCTCTCGCTTGCAGTGTTGATTCTTTCACGTTATATTAAGCGACAGTTTATTTAATGTTGTGTAGAGCTGGCTACACTAGTGCAAAGCGCCGCGGTAGCAGGCGGCTCCCTCGGTGCCTGGGGCTGTACCAGGGGGTGCTGTCTGCTCTCGGAGGGCTGGGAGTGGCTGGCTTGGATACCTAGGGGCATTGAAAATTAAATGGGAGTTTGTTCATGAATTCCTCTCTATATGATGTATGGAATGAGGAAAAAAAAAGAAGTGGGGGATGCTGAAGCTGGGTGGGTTTAGGGAATTGTTTGGAAAAGGCAAATTTCTCCTTCGGTACTGTTGGTTTAAAAAAGAAGCAGGGTGAGCTGGTGTGGTGAGGCCGTAGCTGAGGGTCTCTGCTCTGGGGCTTGGGTCCCACTTGGGCAAAGCAGACACCATCGGCAGTGCTGCTGGCAGGGAAGCCAGCTCCTGCATGCATCGTCCTGCTGGCATCTGGCTCAGTTAAGCCAAGCCTGTGTGTTTTTCATGCCAATTTTGATTCAGTTATTGTTTCATAGAATCACAGGATGGTTTGGGTGGGAAGCCCCCCCAGTGCCACCCCCTGCCATGGGCAGGGACACCTTCCATAGCCCAGGGTGCTCCCAGCCTCATCCAGCCTGGCCTTGGGCACTCCCAGGGATGGGGCACCCACAGCTTCTCTGGGCACCTGTCCCAGTGCCCCCCACCCTCCATGGGAAGAATTCCTTCCTGATGCCCCATCTCAATCTCCCTCTTTCCGTTTAAACCCGTCACCCCTTGTCCTGTCACTCCCTCCCCTTGGAAAAAGTCTCCCTCCCCTTGGAAAAAGTCCCCCCCCCCCAGCTTTCTTGTAGCCCCCCAGGCACTGGAAGGGGCTCTAAGGTCTCCCCAGAGCCTTCCCTTCTCCAGGTTGAACCCCCCAACTCCCCCAGCCTGTCCCCAGGGCAGAGGGGCTCCAGCCCTTGGAGCATCTTTGTGGCCTCCTCTGGCCTCGCTCCAACAGCTCCGTGTCCTCCTGCTGTTGGGGGCCCCATTGCTCATCGCATCCTGAAGGATCTGGGATGTTGACACGGGCACCATCTCTGTTTTCCTGTGCTGTTATGTCTCAATTTTGATCCCTTCTGGGAGGATGGAGCCCTCGGAGCCCGTCAGGCGGGCACAGGGCTGGAGCTGGTACCAGATCTTGAGTGCCATCAGAGGCAGCCTGGGCTGGGTGCTGCAGCCAGAAAACCTGTCAAAATGCCGCATTTTAACTAAAAAACATGTAATGAGCATTTTCATCAGTCTTCCTCGAGTGCAATTACAAATGCAGATTAAGTTTTTCATGCGAAACCAGTGAGAATATGGTGACTGTTTGCTAGCTAAGCGCAGTGCTGTTGTTCTGCAGCGCGTTTCCTTGCCAAGCTGCCAGCGCCGTTATGAAAACCCAAACGTTCCTCGTGGGTTTTGATACACCCTGAAAGAGCTACAAATCGCTGCGGGGTTCGTGGCTGCTGCTTCAATTGGAACCACTCCTCATCCGAGCGGGTGAGCATCCCACTGCAGCAGGGCCTCGTCTCTTAATTGAAATAAATACCCCAGGAGCCCTTTTGGGAGAGACATCCCAACGCCAGCTCGCTCCTGGGTCCCTCTCCGCGCTCTCCCGGGTGGCAGTGCTCCTTATCTCACCAGTGTCCGTATCAGCCCAATTTAGGGAGATGTTAACGGAACTGCTGCAATCATAAGTAATTAGCCCAGCAGGAAACCTGTTTTCAACCAGCTCTTGAGAGGGAGTGAAACGGCTGAGGGATGCGCACGGGCTGTATTTATAACCAGGGCTTTTATGGCCCAATGAAAGTTTTATTGGGGCATAACACAGAACTTCCCTGAGTGCGTCCTGCTGTGCTGCGGAAGAATTATTGCTTGGAAGTCTGAAAATCAAGCGTTTGTGACAGCATATTAGGATAACTTGTGATGGCCAGTCTTGGAGACTACTGGCCTGGATTTTGGCAAGGCAGCTGGGGACAGACTGCGGTGGCTGCAGTGAGGGCTGGTCTGTTAGATCAAATACAGGGCATTTTTTGGGTGGAAAAGGTCCAAGGGTAGAACTGTGCATACCCCAGGCCCCGCTTCTGGAGCGGGATCCTGCCGTCACGGTGCTGCCGGCTGCGTTTTTAGGGCTTCCAGGCAGCTTTCTGAAGTTTGGCTGATCCAATTACGCTGCATGCAAAGCCCCGCCGAGCGCCTGTCAAAACGTCCAACGTGGATAAAACTCTATCGGGAACGCTGAAATCCTGTTTAATGTGCCTCTAGCCTGGCAGCGGTGACTTTTTCCGTCCTGCTGCTGTGGCCACGGTGCAGAGGGCAGGTCCCTTCGCCGTAGGGAGCAGAGGGAAAGCTGCTGGGGTAGAAGCAGCTACAGGGCGGTACAGCAGCTGGTATTTAAGGGCTGTGCTGTGTTTTACACTCAAGAGCCTCGTGAGGTGCTGGTTTTGCTGGGGTGCAGGGTGCTGCTGGGGTCTCCTCTGCAGACATGGGGCTGAGATCTGGTCAGGCAATGCAGAGGGCTGCTGCCAGCCCAGCTTGGACAGCCACCGGCGGGGAGAGACTATGTGCAGCACCAGGGAAAACGGTTCTGACTTTGCATTTAATATTGCATGTAATTATGCGGTGGTGATGCGATGCCGGTCGTTTGCACTGCCATAGTGAGCAACGATAACCGTGAGCTTCTGCTTCCACGCAGCACTGCGGTGGTATCGGGAACAAAAGCAGGTCGGGACCCCAAGACTCCTCCACATTCGCATCACAGGCACCTTGCTCCGTGGCACCCGCTGTCCCCAGCTTGCGGGATGTCCCCAAAGCCGGTTGGGGACACCCACCCACCCACGGGGCCTGGCAAAGTCCCTCCACGAGCCCCGCGAGAGACTTGCGGCTGCACAAGTGTAACCCGGTGTGAGCAGCCGGTGCTCTCGGCACAGCCCCCGAGGGCGCTGGAAAGTGGGGTTAGCCGACCCCCCCCGCTATACGGTACATATGCAGACACAACTTAGGAAATAGCTGAAATAATAATAGCTGAAAATAATCTTCTTATGCATTGCTAAAACGGGAGCCTTCCAGCAATGAAACTTTGCAGAGGGGCTCGTCCGATGTTGGCGCTGACGGGGGTCTTAAGTTGCTGCCTTCTCTCGATGCTAAAGAATTTCAGTTAAAGAGCTTAAACGGTCTGAGATGGCATCGTTATTGGTGACCTGGATTGCTGGTTAGCATGCAGGGATGTGGGTTTATGTAACTGGCTGCATGTGCTTGGTGTCCAGCTCTCCTCCGTATCGCAACCTGCAGCCAAACACCACGGTGTATCTTCCGCGGAGCATAAACCTTGTGTAAGGTGAAATAAGGTGAAAACGTACCCTAATTATGTTGTGATTACTGAGAACGTCCCGTGGTCACTGCCCAGCTCATGGTCCACACGTGTCCTTGCAGACGTGTTAATCCCACCTCCTTAAAACACAAAAAGTTGGTTATTTGGATTAAAGAGGAGCCAGGTCCTTGCAGCGGTGAAGGGGGGGAGTGCAGAGAGTGTGTGTGGGGCAGCCTTCCTGGGCATGGAGCTGCAGTGCCTCATCCCAGCGAGGTAACTGGGATGGATTTCCAGCTGGGGAATTGTGTAGAGCTTAGTGATGGTGACGATAGCGTTGAGTGTTGATGGAGAGTGTGGATGAAGAATCGGGGGGAGGCCAACAAGGCAGATATCATGGTGGGAGTCTGTTATAGGCCACCCAACTAGGATGAGGAGGTGGATGACATATTCCACAAGCAGTTGGGAGAAGTCTCAGGATCACTAGTCCTTGTTCTCTTGAGGGACTTCAACTTACCAGGTGTCTGCTGGAAATACAACACAGCAGAGAGGAGACAGGGTAGGAGGTGCCTGGGGTGTGTGGAATAGAACTCCCAAGACACAGCTGGTGAGGGATCCAGCTAGGGCAGGTCCTGTTGGTCCTGCTGGTTGTGAACAGAGAAGGACTGCTGTGCCGGTTGGAGGGCATCTTGGGCACAATGATCATGGATAGAGTTTTTGATTCTTGGAGGAGTAAGGAGGGGGAGCAGCAGAACTGGTGCCTTGGACTTCCGAAGGGCTGACGTTGGCCTCTTTAGGATCCTGCTAGACAGAATCCTTTGGGCTGCAAGTCCTGAAGGGCAAAGGAGTCCAGGAAGGCTGGAGGCTCTTCAAAAAAGGCACAAAAGCAGGCCTTCCCCATGTGCCAGAGGTGAGCTGGCGGGGAAGAAGACTGGCCTGGCTGAGCAGAGCCTTGTCTGGAACTCAGATTATTTATGTAAAGGATGAGATTTTATACAGATCAAGGAAAATTTCCAGTTTATTTTTTGGATAGAAACAAGAACTTTGCAGCTGGTGATAGGAAAACAAAAAAAAAAAAAAAAAAAAAAAGGCATTTTCTTTTATAAAAAGCACTGAAAGGTGCAGGGATGGAGGCAGAGGTGATGTGCTTTACCTTTTACCCCATGATCACCAGCTGATGTAGCCTCATCACCCGTGCAGGGCTTATTGTTCAATTAACATATGTAGCTATCGCAAGTACAGCCTGCTGCCGAGGTCTGAGCGCAAGAAAGGAATGAAATTAAGGCCTGTCATCCTAGAAGATTGACAGAGCCTGCCAGAATTTATATGCAGCGTATTGGTATTACCAAAAATACAGGTTTAGTTGGCAATCAGATTGAATTTAATGAAATGAATCAGATGCTAATTGATATTTGTCCAGTGGAATGCTCTGCTTTGGTGGAGTGGCAGGGCAGAGTAATTAGCATAAATGGCCTATGACTGCAGGCGTCAAGAAGCAAACTTTCAAGTCAGGCTTGGCATAAAGTTGCAGAGTTGCTTCACCAAAAGGTGAAATTAAAAAAAACATGAAGAAGCAAACACGGTGTTCAGCTTGAGCCGTGCCAGGGGGCCAGGTCTGCATCAGCTTGAAATGCTTCATCCAACTCAGAGTGAAGGACCTCACTTTCATATTTTGGGCTGCAGAAGCATCTTTTTCCTGTTGATTACAGCAAGAGCTGTGCTGTTGCCTGTCCCCCAGGAGCGGAGAGCCCCAGTGCCTCCGGCACAGCCGGTGCTGCGGCAGGCACCAGGGAAGGGCTTGTCCATCACTCGCTCAGCCGCACGGCCCCAGTTCCCCTTGGTGCCTCTGCAGGGACCGGGCCGGCTCTGAATAAGGTATGTTTTCCTTTTGGAAGTTTCCATTGTGTTTGTCACAGCGATGCTCGTCATCCCGCCCCTGCAAGGTCTGGGGCAAAGAAACAGGCTGTTCAGGGCACTGAAACGTGTATTTGTGTAGGAGCCATAAAGCATCTCCTGGCTTCTGTGCTTGCTTGGAGCATCCTGCTTGTCTGTGTTTGGCTCTTGCCTTTATTTTGTACCCCAGGGTAGACCCAGCAGCTCCTGGGGTCGGGGCTAACGGGGATCACAGGAAAGGCAAAGCCAAGTGTGGTCACAAGTTAAACCAGATTTGCTTGATGGAGCATTTTGAGCAAGTCTAATGAGCGATTGTCACCTTCCTTGGCGGGAAACGCGTCCGTACATCTTGGCTAACAGCTGTGTCTGTAGCAGTTTGGTGGCACGGAGAGCCTGGCCGGGGGGGCTGAGCCTGAGCTGCCACTGCACCCCAGCACCGTCCTGCGCCGAGGCTGTCACGTGCCTCTTGTCTTATAGGCTCAGGATTTTCATGATGCCAAATTATGTTATTCTAACGTTTTAGTCTAGAAGTGATTATCTTGTTCAGGGAAATGAAATAGATCCCACGTTTAAATACATATTTCTTTGGCAGACACCGCCGAAGCTAAGCGGCTTGAGTTAATGTGCTCTGCGGGATGTGCCAGCGCAGAACACGACTATCCCTTTCTCTTCCCTCCCTCCCCTCCCATGGCACCCGAAGGCATGGGTGACCAGAGTGACAGTGACCTGGGCACGTCCCCGGGACCCAGTCACACCACTCGGCAGGGCCAGTTGCTGGCTGCAGCGGGAACCCTCCAGACACGTATAGAACAAGATTTAAAAATACATCTTCTGGAAACATCCGTGCCCAGCAAGAGGATGCAGTATGTCCCTCAGAGAGAGAAATAATCCCGGTTTTGTCAATCCTACTTCGGTCCCTGAAGTGTAAAACTGGGCTCCAAAGGAGGAGCGGGGGCTTAGTCTGCATTGGGCTGGCTGCGCTGTCAAGGCAGAGCCCCATGGGTGCTACCCCCAATGCTCCAGCCACATCCCCCAGCCCCATGGAGACACAGAGGGTGTCCTGGATGAGGCCCTGCCATGGGGCACTTTGCTGTTGCTGACCCCATGGCCTATGCCCCCAGATGACACCCTATTTTCTGGGTATTTGTCAGCATTTATTTGTGATCTGCAAGAGTAACTCACTGATTATGTGTTAGGGAAACCCTCTCAAAGCCGAATTTTGGGTCTGAGATGGACCCTTGCAGGGGTTAGGTGGTCCAGTCAGGTATTAGCTTTCTGACCTCCACCCCACCAATCAGCCCTGCCCTCCCCTGCTCCGAGGGGTCTGTCTGCCCCCAACCTGCTCCGGAGGGTGAGTCCAAGGGGGCTGCTCCAGGGAGTCTGTGGGTCTGCTGTGTGATTACCTGTTAATCATCCCTTGAAAAATATTGTAGCGCAACTTTCTCTGCTAGAACGCTACCCATCTTGTCAAAAAATGGACGTAGACATGTTAATGAGCCATTAGTTAAACGAGCTGCGAAGGAATTGTCAGAAGCTGTTCACCCTTTCACCCCGGGCGGTGGGTGGCCTTGGCTGGCTGCCGGCCGCCCACACAGCCCCTCTTGAACTCCCCCTCTTCAGCAGGATGGGTGGGTGAGAGAGATCCATGATGTGCCCCCGCTGCAGGGGAGGAAATCAGAGGTTTGTCATCCTGAGTTCAAGACAGGCTGTCACCACCAAACCAGCTCCCCCAGCCTCTTTTCTTGCTGCTGCTTCTGCTCCATGAGCAGGAGGGGCTGGGGGTGGTGGTCTCCAATCTCGGAGCCTCTCCCACCTCAAGGGGACAGGGTGCTGGGCAGCCTGCAGCTTGGGAAATGAGGATGGGTGAGCGGACCCCCTGCAGGTGCCCCCACCCTCACCCCAGCCCTCCTGGGCTTCTCAGGACAGGTTTAGGAGTGGGGTGTGGGGAAACCCTGTGGACCATCTCCCACTGGCCTGTGCAGGGCTGGGGGACAGCGGGTGACAGCAGCCCCAGCCCTTGCCCTCCCCCCTACTCTGTGCTGCCCCGTGGGCACCCTCTCCTGGGGGTCTGCACCCAGGGCATGCCCAAACGGCTCATCAGGGCACCCCCTGTCCTCCCCAAGGCTGCTCTGCAGGCTGGCAGTAATGGGCAGGGGTCCTGGGAGTGACTGCAAAAATCCCCCTGCCCTTCCTTGCCCTCCCACTTCTCCCGTGAGCAGCTCCCAATCCCCGGGTCCCCGGGCAGCCCCTGCCCTGGGTGCCCAAAGCCAGCACCCCAGGAGAGACAGCACAGGGCGGTGGGCACAGTGAGCTGCGGGCTCAGAGCTGGGCTCCCCGCTTCATCTGCGGCCCCGACTGCAGCAAGGGGATGGTTTGCTTCAAAGACTTTGCGCTGCAGCTTATTCGACTGGCGATGCTTGGAGGGGAGAAGGGATTAACCCTGACACTGCTGAGAGTGTGGGTCTGCAGCTGGCGGCTCCGGGTGCCAGAAACACGGGATTAACGTGTTAACTCCCTGGCACGCTGTAGCAGAACGATTTTTCTCCCCCTCCCCCTTCTTTTCTTGTATTTCTTTTTTTCTTCTCCCATAATTAGCCCATTTTAGCATCGACTCGTTCCCTGCTATAAGAGCTCCTCTCCTTGCTTAGCGATGCTAGCAGCTATTTTTCCGGGAGGCATCCGCCTGGAGCGCCTGCCTTCCCCCTGAGCACAAAGGAGGCCCGTTCCCATGCTTCCCGCAGGCTCCTGACGGCTCCGGTGCTCGGGTGGGATGTAGCCGCTTGCTTTGTCTGGGCAGAGGAGAACGGATGGATATCGCTGGTCCTTAGGGACTGGCTGGCCTGTGGATGGTTCTTGAGCCGGCAAGGCTGCCTGGTCAGCAGTTCGTGGTCCGGCGGGTGCCGGAGCCAGCGGTTGCAGCATGCCTGCATCGATTTAAACCCAGCGACCAGAAGCCCGCATCAAGGCAGAGCGGCGGCCGCTGCTGAGGGTTCACCATGGAGGAGCAGCGCTACGTTCCTGAGAGCCCCTGACTGGGTGGATGCTTTTGTCTGAGCAGCAGCAAACATCGCACGGGGGCTGCAACCTGCTCCTGCCATCGCTTTGTCAAGTTGGGGGCTTCTCTCCTCCTGGCATCGCGGGGACGCTGCCCGGCTCTCCCGGAGACCCCCTCCCCTCACCGCTGCCTCGGCTACTTCTGCGAGTTCAAGGTCAGCAGGTCTCCTCGGCAGCCTTGGGGACCGAGCCCCTGCGCATCAGGGTGGCCGGGGGGGTCTGGCTGCCACCCGGACGGTGGCTAAAGTCGTACCGCGGGCGCGATGCAAGTGTCCATTGCCTGCACGGAGCACAACTTGAAGAGTCGAAATGGTGAAGACAGACTCATCAGCAAGCAGAACACCACTACCCCCAACGTAGTGAATGCAGCCCGGGCAAAATTTCGGACAGTGGCTATTATTGCTCGCAGTTTGGGGACATTTACCCCTCAGCACCACATTTCATTAAAAGAATCCACCGCAAAGCAAACGGGCATGAAATATAGGTATGGTCACGGTATCGTTCTTTGTTACGTCGCAGTGTAATAGCTCTTTTTACTTTGCCTCTAAAGAATTGCCTGCCTGGGTGCATCTCGTTTTGCAGAGGAGCTCTCTGCTAAGGTTATTAATAGATTTTTAAACTTGAGCATCGCTGAGCAGCATCTGGGTGTTAATGTTTTTTGCAGGCGTGTGTATTTGTGATTTTATACAAAAAACCACTTGCCTGGGGTGATTATATATATGTTAATATGAATTTACGGCAGTGGCGTTAAGATGTTTTCTAGTAAGCGCTCGATGTAACTTATACTAGTGCTAATGAGCATAAAAATCAATTAGCAAAGCACGTTTGAGGCTGGACAGGAAAAGTTCATTTGCGGTATGTTGTACGGAGCGAAAAGAAGCGTCTGCTTTGGGTACCATTTCATCATGGTGATCACTTACTGACTTTTCACCTGGTTTACTTAGGGAAAATGACATCAAAGCCTATTTTAGGTGAAATGCGAAAAAAAAATCATGGGCATTCTTGTGAAATGCCTCATGTGTCTTAGAGATTTTTATTCCTCCTAACCTAGACAGGAAAAATAATGAACGGCTGTGATTTCAGTCTGAAGTGCTAAGTGTGGACAGATGAGAAGCCTCTCTGTCCTGCCCTCGGCTGCAAACGAGATGGATTTCTATGCCTTTGGCGGTTGGCTTTTGCCTCTTCTGGGTGTCCCTTTCAGTCACTAATGGATGATGCGACCGGGACTGGGAGAAGGGCACAGGCTGGGGATGCTCTGCACACCTTGCCTGAGGCAGAGCTCCCGTGAGCTGTGCCGAGCATCCCAGCTGGCATGGGGTGGGGGGTCTCCATAGGCACAGTGAGGGGTGCAGGGCTCTGGGTGACTTTAGCCGTGCTTGTTTCCAGCCCACCAAACAACAGCTGAGGCTCCAGTGTGGGCAGCCGTACCCGTTTTGGGGGTGCGGCGTGGAGAGAGCTTTGCAGTTACGCTGATTTCACGGTCCTTGGGACGGATGCAAAGCCGAGGTGGCTTTAGCAGCGTTGCACGGGGTTCAAGCGCGTGCAGCTCAGCACAGGGCTTGGTTTAGGCAGTCCTGCAGTTCCGAACATGTCCATATTAACTCTCCCAGAGCCGCGTAGACGGGGCGTATGGAAGCGGAGCAAGCGCGATGCTCCGATGTAATTTGCTGTGAGTTGCTCGAGCGGTTGATAAATAACTCGGAGGCTTTGCGCGAGTGGAAGCCCGGCCTTTCCGACTGCTTGTTCCTGTCATGACCAACTTTTAGCAGGAGTGCTGCATGCTCCCGCCGCTTACTCCGCGGCACAATGTCAGCAGAGCGACCTGGACGGCGCTCGCGTAGCGAGCCTGCGGCGAGAGCAGAAATGCTGATTAATATCTCCCAGAGCTGGCTCCCAACCATATGGGGTGCTGGGGGTGGCAGGGCAGGCTCAGAGCTCTGGGGGGGGCTCCTGGGTGCTGCGGTCTGTCCCTGGCTATGGGGAGGGCAGCATTTGGGGGTGGCGGTGAGTCCTGCCTGGAGAGAGGTACCTCTCACAATCAGTGTAACTCGTCCATAAGCAGATGCCTCCAGCCTTCCCAGCGGAGCAGGGGCTGGTGGAGCAGTGCCAGCCATGAGCTCACCGTGACACCCCCCGCAGCCAGGTCTGACCCATTGCCTCTCCCTGCCTCAGTTTCCCCCCCATAGGCACATCTGTGGGAGACGTGTCTTTGACCACGTCATTCCAAGACATGATCCATTACCAAGTTGTGGCTTCTGCTCGTTAGGCTTATGGACACTGTGTACTAATAGACAGCAGTTATCTCTGCTGATTTCCCGCGGGCTCCCGGCATTATCTGTGGACCAACACGCCAGGTAGTTGAAATTCTTGGCTGCCCACGTGGCACAAATGCTCCTGCAGCTTCCAAAGTTGGGCCTTTGTAAATCCTCTCTGGCTTATCCCTAGATAAGGTTTCGGGAGAGAGGACTGAGCTCTCCACTGGTGCTCCCCCGGCTTTGGCTGCCTGAGACCTGGGGAACTGCATCAGGAATAGCATCTCATTGGTGACAAGGCTGAGGTTTTATCTTTATGACTAATCCCTGTTTCTGCTCCCAAATCTCTCCATATCTAGAGCTGATTTCTCCCCCAAGAGACAAAGCGAAGGGGAATTTGGAGGAAGAGCTGACTAAACCTCCAGGCTCAGCTGCGATGCTGCTGAGTTGAGATAACCTTTAGTTAGGGAAAACGCCTACCAAAGGCGTCGGAGCTGATATTTCATGTTCATCTCTGGGCCTGGTTCCTCAGTCCGAGGGAAATCCAGCCCCTGGAGAAGCCAAAGGCTTTTCCCAATGGCTGCAATGGTAATCCTGTAAAGTCCTCAGCTGAAGTCCTTCCCAATGCATTTTCTGCTCCAACTATGTCCCCGATGCTAAGCTATACAGTGCATGATGCTTAAAATGACACACTAGCCCTTCTTTTATGCTAAAAATACCAATAGCCGCTCCCCCCTTACACTCTGGCAGGGCTGCCCACAGCTCCAGGGTGCTTCCCCCCATCGCGGGTGCTGCCTGCCCGGCTGCCAGGCGCTTCCTGTGCCCGTGGGATTACGTAAAAGGGAGAGACAGTGACTACGGCTGTGACAGGGGTGGGGGTGGGAAAGGAGCCAGCTCGGGGTCTTTGCATCAAGCAACATCTTTCTGGACCCGTTCCAGCTCCGAGACCGAACTGGGATATAAAAGACCAAGTTTACGGAAATTAAATACGTTCATCAGGGAGCATCTGCAAATATTAGGACTCAGGTGCGTTCGTGTGAGCAAACCTTGGCTTTTCTGTCACCAAATCTCGGTTCGCTGCCTCCCCGTTGGATCGTGGCATCGGGCAGATGGGACCTCCCCAGACATCACCTCTGCTGTCACTGCCGGGGACGGCCCCAGCTGCCTCCCGCCTGCAGAAGGTCGGCGGGGAGAGAGGCCGTTCCCTTTGGTCCGTTTTAATGCTCCAGTCCTGGCCCGCTGGCGAGCCTGCCCAGGTGCTTGGGGAGAATATTTGGGATCACTTCAAGTCTTGCCTGGAAACCGATGTAGTTGCAGGGCTTGGCTTGGGGAATGGCAATCTGCCGCACCGCTGCTGGGGTGTATCTGCGCATCCCTCCGACGCACAGCACGGGAGGAGAGGTGGCACACTGGGTCCTCACCTGCTTTGGACCATCAGACGGTCACAGCCTGGGTTCTTCTCCCTCCTCATTTGCCGTATTATTTTAATTCATTGTCAGCCCAATTCAAGCTGTCAGTACAGTGGATTCCGTGCTGATTCTGGTGCATGGGGCTATTTGGGATGGGCCAGGGCCATCACAGAGTACAACTTCTCAAACTGAGACTTGTATCAGCCTCCCTGTGCTCGTACCAGCAGCCTTGCCATCAGGCACGCAGTGGGACAAAGCTTGGCCCCAGAGCATCCCGGCCCTCTGCGAGCCTGGGCCGTGCCCAAGACGTGGCAGGGAGCTCAGCCGCATGGGGCTGGGTGCTCAGCTCTGGCTCCAGCCGCTGCGCTGCCAATTTGGGTCCGTCAGCAGTTCAAAAATAGCCCTTTATGTGAGCTCTGCCTGCGCATAGGCATGAGGGACCCAATTTACGAAGCTCAACTATCTATTTGTGTTCATCCATAATTGATGGCCGCAGCTTTGACCATTAACTCCAGTGCGAGCCTAAACAAAAAATTGTTTGACTGCAAAGGCAAGCTGGTGGAGTCAATAGTCCGTGCTCAGCCTGCAGCCGGCACGGAGCCCGTGCTTCTCGCAGTCACTGAGCACTGGGAGTGCAAGGGTTGCGTGTCGCATTTTGCAAGGTTTGGAGCAGCTTTAGAAACCAAAATTTAGGAAGAATATCTTCCCAGAAAGGGCTGTCGGGATTGCAACGGGCTGCCCAGGGAAGGGGGAGTCCCCATCCCAGGAGGGGTTTCAGAGCTGTGGGGACGAGGTGCTCAGGGACAGGGGTCAGTGGGGGCTGGGCAGTGCTGGGGGAAAAGCTGGACTGGGTGGGCTGAAAGGGCTTTTCCAACCTAAACCATTCTGTGATTCAAAGACCTTCCCCAGCCATCCAAGTGGTGCTGAGCTCTCCCCGGTGCCGGTGCTGCACCCTCAGCTACCTGCTCAGCACTGTCACGAGCCCAAATGTGCGTGAAGGCTGTGGAGGAGACCACGCGGTGCCACTGCCTGCCTGTTCCCTTCTCCCGGAGCGATGGGTATGTCTCGAAGCGGTGGGTGCCAGCCCTTACAGCAAGCCCAGTGCAGGTGGCCTGCTCAATCCTTTTCTTACTTGGGTTCCTGGCTCGCTGCCTGAGTGCAGGCTGTGGGACCTTCCAGCGTCCCCGGTGGCACCGAGGCAATGCCCTGGCCAAATTCCAGTGGAGGTCATCACATCCTGCCAGCTAAAAATTCATCAGCGGTTTGAAGGCATTTTTCTTCCCTGTGCGCCTGAAATGGGGGGCCGCTGCTGAAGCGCATTAATAAAGAGCTGCTAATGCCTTGCTTGGCAACGGTGGGGGTGTTTCTCCAGTGGCTCCGGTGGGATGTCTCTCTTATCCCTCCTGGAAAGGTGGCCGTGGGCTTGACTTAGCCAGGGTCAGAGCAGCGCTCCGTTGGCTCTGCACACTGGTTACAGACATTAAAAAGCACAATAAAAATACCACAGCACAAAGAATTCCTCATCCCACTCTTCTACTTAAATAATTATCTGCTGGGAAATAGAATTAAGGTACATAACAAGTGTAAAACGCTCAATCCTGTGGTTAACCCAAACCTTTTCTGTGGTGGGCTGGCAGGTCCTGGAGTGGAGCGATGCTCTGTAGCACCTTCCCTCCCAGGGTCATCCAGGGGGAAGAGGAGAAACCTGCTCCTTGAAAACATCCCATGGCTGTTCCCACTCCCTGGAGAGGTCCTTGGCACAGCTCCTGGCACTGCTGCCTGGGTGGGACGGAGCCCTGCAGGGACCCAGAGCTGCGTCTGAGATGTGATTGCCTTCAGGAAAATGAGTTTTCACCTCTGTGATCGCCGGCGGTTTCTTGCACTCCTTGGAGTGTAGCCCAGGTAACTGGTGGGCTAGAAGCAAAGACTGCAATGCTTTAGTTAAAGTGCAAATGTCTGACGTAGAGGCGTGGTGATACGGACGCTGGAATTGCATGGGGAAGCATGCTTGGATTGCAGACGCCGTGCAATGTGCCCGGCTGTGCGGCCCCTCTAAGGGTGGGCTTAGAGGAGCAAAATTCCCATCTGCCAGGTCAGGTTGGGCTCAAAATCAGTCTGGAAATCGAAGATAAAGCTCTTAGGCTTTTTGAGGGGTGTAAGTAAAAGCAGGTATTTCTTAGGGAGCTGCGTCCTCTCTTTCCTTGCACCGTACTACAAACATTAACCATAGTAACTGCCTCATATATTTAGGAATCCGGGGTTTAAGTCTTGCTGCAATTATGAGTAGTTTTAAGCACTCACACACAAATGGCACAATTATTTTGACATAAAATTACGTATCGTTTCAGTAGCTCTCCACATCAGCTTGATTTTTATGGCTTATCATTTGATCTTCATTTTATTGCTGTAAATTAAGACCAATCCAGTGAACAGAACGGATTTGCACTGAATTCACAATGCGTTTTCCCCCAGGACTGTAGCTTCTAATGGCTACAAAGAAGGCAGGAATAAATCAAAGGAGGAGAAAAAGGAATCAGTTGAGTAAACAAAATCTGTGCTGATTTGTGCTGCTCTCAAATTCCTAATGGCTCTCCAGGAGTTTGTAGCTTCTAAGGCTGGGTGTTCAGTGTGGTCTGGATTTTTCTCATCTCATTACATTGATGTAAAAAGACTTAAAATCTACAGTTTATGGTACAAACTCCCAAATTCTGGTAGTGCATGGAGTTTGTTGGAGGTCTCCTCACTCCCTGGCTTTCATGTCTTCAGTAAATGAAGACTTAGTGATGCCTGGGCTGAGCCCAAGCACTGGAAGGGTATCTCCTCTTCCATATTTCTGATAGAGCAAGGTTATCTTTTTTTCTGAAGCAGACCAGAGGGGTGATGCCGACCTGGCTGAGGGGGGACCAGCACGGCTGCTTCCTGGCTGTCCATGCTGCCGGAGGGGCGATGCGCAGCGCCGCGGTGTCTGCAGGCTCCTTCCCGCTCTCCGCTTCTGCCCTGGATGCTGTGAAGGCATTTCTTCTGCTCAGGGTTTCTCCTTTTACTGGGAGACCCAACCAGGCCAACAACCTCCTACATCGATGTAACAGGTGGATTTGATGATCTTAACGGTCTTTTCCAACTGAAAGGATTCAATGGTTCTATGAACTTTAGATAATTGAAAAATAGATTTTTAGTGTTATTTCCAAGTATTCTAATATTCTTCATAAAAGTGTTTCTAACTTACTAGGCCTTTTGAAAACATCTGTCCACCAGCATAATTATCCCCCCTCAAGTGAGTTCTAGCTCAGGGAGAAACACGGACCCAGTCGGAGCAGTGCTGGCTCGTGTGTTAGGGCAGAGAGGGGACTGTTGTGCAGAGCACGGGTGTCAGTGTTTGTCATCATCTCTGCTCAGCTGTGCTGTGACAGTCCCCACCTCCCCGGTGAGCCTGCCATGCAAGCTGTTTCTCCTTCCCCAGCACAGTGTCCTGGACCCCGTGGAGCAAGGTCTGGGGATGTCGGGTTGCCAGTCCCGGCCTCTGTGTCCTGCTGGCGATGGGAAGGTTGTCCTGCAGGGCTAGTGACACTGGGAGGGACAGCAACAAGCCAGGGCTTGGTCTGCTGTCCATTCCCACCCCCCATTTTAATCTCAAGTGAGAGCAACGAGCTAAGGAGAACAGGATTGAGTTCAAGGACAAGCGGTGTTTTAAAGAGCACGCTTTTCATGCCGGGTTTGTTAAACAGAAGCAAAATGATGGTATTTTAAGGAGCTGTTAAATCACAGAATCACAGAGTGGTTTGGGTGGGAAGGGACCTTAAAGCCCACCCAGTCCCACCCCCTGCCATAAGCAGGGACACCTTCCATAGCCCAGGGTGCTCCAAGCCTCATCCAGCCTGGCCTTGGGCACTCCCAGGGATGGGGCACCCACAGCTTCTCTGGGAAACCTGTCCCAGTGCCCCCCACCCTCTGCGGGAAGAATTCCTTCCTGATGGCCCATCTCAATCTCCCTCTTTCTGTTTAAACCCATCACCCCTTGTCCCATCGCTCCCTGCCCTTGGAAAAGTCCCCCTAAATAATACAGCCGTGTTCTGGTGACGAGCTGCACAGCTTCTCCAAGCTTGCCAGCGGCAGAGCCATGCTGGGCAGCTTGTGTCCCCATAACCAGTGGGTGGCTGTCACTGCACTGCTGCTCCCTGTGCCACCCGGACCTGGGGCCCACTCTGCCCGGGCAGTGGGGCTGGTGGCTGTGCTCATCCCCAACCATTCCCCGCAGCGGGCTAGTTCCCATTTCGCTTCTGCATGACGGCGTTAATCTAATGCCGAGATGGATGGGAGAAAAGATGTAACGCAGAAACACCACTAATTTAATTACTTGTGAAGCGCACCATTTAAGATACTTAAACTGTATTATTTTAGCGTGGCTGCTTTGGAAAAATCCAATTTGAATTTCGAGCACGCTGATTTTTATTTTAGACTAATATTACAAACCGCCGTCTGTAGAACGTGTTTGTTAAGGAATTAATTTCCAGGCAGGAAAAGAAAATGCTCTGCTCACTCGGTGTGAGCCCAGGGGTTAAAGCTGGAGTGACATATCCCCTGCTACAGGCCAGTGGCCAGCTCCCCCTTGCCTGGGGTTCAGCGTGTGCTGAGCACCGTGTGCTGAGCACCGTGGCAGGAGCGGGACGGCTCCATGGAGCTCTTCCCACAGCTCCTGCTCCAGGAAAAATTCCCCACGTTTCACTATTCGGAAAATATCCAGCAAACAGACGCTTGGTGGTAGGTGGAAACCTGGTGTGAAGGCAGTGGGTGGTTAGGATGGATCTTGCTCATGCCAAGAGGGATTTGGCCACTGTGTCCAAAGACACTGTGTCCCGCCCAGCGATGCCCTCGCCGTTCCCCACAGCAGCATCCCTTCAGCATACCTCTATTTTCCCGTTGGCATTACAGTTGGCAGAAAAGACCAAGTCCTGCCTGGGCATCGGCTGCGAAACTGCTGCAACTGGTTTCACAAGTGCTTAAAACCTGCCAAAAATGTCCTTTCTCCCTGAAAGGGTAAAACTCCCGCACGGTACTTACAGCAACAATTCAGTTATTTTTCACAGTGCCTCAGCCTGCTCATTTTTAGAATAGTTCATGCGAAGAGCTTTGACAGAAATACTAATGCAAGAATAAACTGCCCCTCCAAAGGGAAAGGCTCCCCTTCCCCAGCCAACCCCACTGCAGATGCTCCTGGCGGCGGAGCTGCTCACGGCTGTGCTGAGTGCCCAGCGTTTGTCCTGCCCGGATTCCTTCCTCTTCCTTCATCTTGTGATTTTGTCAGGATTAGCCTCTCCTGCCAGTGGAGAAAATACACATTTTCCAGTTTCCGCTTATTCAATCAGTTCAGCTTAGTGACTAATACTTTCCAAGGTGGGTCAACGGATGGGGAAGGAAAAACCAGTGACGGAGTTTTAAATTTTTTATTTTGCCTCTTTCCGTCTGAAGTAGTACTGAAATGAGACAAAAAAAAAAGAAGCATCTATTATTTACAACCCTACGGAACGTGTCGAGTAGTGACAAGTGTACTCAGCACCCTACACATAGGTATGGTTTGCTTACTAATTCCCTACACGAATAAAGTGGAGTCGACCAGGGCACTGTAACAGGCTTAGGGACACGTGCCAGGTTTGCCGGATCTGGGATCTGTGGCACCACGGGGTCAGGTACCACAAAGAGTGATGTGAAAGCTGTGGGTTAACCCGTGCAGAGGTGTGATGGAGAGCTCGCAGACCCTCTCATTTCCGGAAATAAGCCAACTGTACCCTGGGCTATATCCGGATCAGTGTGGCCAGCAGGGCAAAGGAGGGGATTCTCCCCCTCTGCTCCCCTCTGGGGAGAACCCCCCTGCAGTTCTGCCTCCAGCTCTGGGACCCCCAACAGCAGGAGGACACGGAGCTGTTGGAGCGAGGCCAGAGGAGGCCACGGGGATGCTCCAAGGGCTGGAGCCCCTCTGCCATGGGGCCAGGCTGGGGGAGTTGGGGGGTTCAGCCTGGAGAAGGGAAGGCTCTGGGGAGACCTTAGAGCCTCTTCCACTGCCTGGGGGGTACAAGAAAGCTGTGGAGGACTTTTTCCAAGGGCAGGGAGTGACAGGACAATGGGTGACAGGTTTAAACGGAAAGAGGGAGAATGAGATGGGCCATCAGGGAGGAATTCTTCCCACAGAGGGTGGGGGGCACTGAGACAGGTTGCCCAGAGAAGCTGTGGGTGCCCCATCCCTGGGAGTGCCCCAAGGCCAGGCTGGATGAGGCTTGGAGCAACCTGGGCTATGGAAAGTGTCCCTGACCCTGGCAGGGTTGGCAATGGGGGGGCTTTAAGATCCCTTCCAACCCAACCCACTCTGTGAATCTGTTAACTTGATTCACTCAAATCCTTTAGGAACTGCAAGACTTTTTTTCACCCGGATAATGTAATTCCCTCAGACATTCAGAATTCTGCACTTTAAAAGCATCCTTGCAGAATGACAAATATTTTTCCTTTTCCTCTCTTCCGCCCCGGGTCCCACAGCTGACAAAATTTGGTGTGGGCAGGAGAGCTGGGGGCCAGGCATTGTTCCAGGATGCAGTTGCTGGAATGAGGGCCCCTCTGGCGTAGTTATTCCCCTGGGAATGCCAATGCCAGCATTGCCCCCACCCTGTGCTCCCCGGGATCTGGACCTCTGGGAATCAAGATGCAGCAAACACTCCACAACCATTTCTCCTCCGGCTGCAGCCTGGAGCACTGAGTAGCTCTGCTCCGGTGCCAGCACCCAGCTGCCCGGCAAACTGCCTCTGGGCTGGCATGACTGGGAGCTTGGGCAGGAGGGAGGGAGTGGGCAGGAGCATTGCATGTGGGAGCCTCGTTCATGGCACGGATACGGCGTGGGGAGGCCAAGCACGCCGGCACGTCTGCCAGAGCCACGCGCGGCAGCCCCTGTGCTTGGCTCCAGCCCATCTATTTTGCCTTATCTACATTTTAATGCGTCATCTGCAACTTTTCTGAGGATGCAGCCAAAAAAATATTCTGGGGAATTTCAGCCGAAGCGACCACCTACGCACCCAGTGGCCCTACGCATGGGAGATGAGCCTGAAAGCATGAAGCAAGCCAAGAAATGGGAGCCAGATGTCATTTAGGCACTTGCTTGTCCCCTCACCCCATCCATGCCTGGGCTGGTTGCCCCTCCTGCCACCGATCCCAAGTCCCCTTGCCCACCTCTTGGCCTCACTGATGTGGGGAAGGATTTCTCACTGCTGTCCAATCTCAACCTCCTTTCCCTTTAAACCCATTACCCATTGTCCTCTCACTCCCTCCCCTTGGAAAAAGCCCCCCCAGATTTCTTGTAGCCCCCCAGGCACTGGAAGGGGCTCTGAGGTCTCCCCAGAGCCTTCCCTTCTCCAGGCTGAACCCCCGAACTCCCCCAGCCTGGCCCCATGGCAGAGGGGTTCCAGCCCTCGCAGCATCTTCGTGGCCTCCTCTGGCCTCGCTCCAACAGCTCCGTGTCCTCCTGCTGTTGGGGGCCCCAGAGCTGGAGGCAGAACTGCAGGGGGGGTCTCCCCAAAGGGGAGCAGAGGGGGAGAATCCCCTCCCTCCCCCCCCATGCCACACTGCTCTGGACACAGCCCAGGATACGGTCGGCTTTCTGGGCTGCCAGCACACATGGCCAGCTCAAGGCCAGCCTTTTGCCCCCCAGGACCCCCAATTCCTTGTCGATGTCCTGGTGGCACACAGACCTTCCCCACTTTGCTATCTCTGCAGAAGTAGCGGGTTTAAAATCCATAAACCAGTGGAAAGCTGCAGTTCTGCACCGCTGCAATCACTGCTAATACGGGCAGTGATCTAGTGGAAGCTGCTGTGCGTGTTGTGAAGTGTTTTGTTCACAAAGTAGGAGACAGAAAGCATTATTTTTCTCTCTTCCCACCCACACCACTTAGAGACAATCTCCTGCCATTGGAGCTTGCTGAGGGGCAGCTACTCCCTGGCTAAAATCTGCAGGTCCTCTTGAGCTGATGAGGCAAAGTGAAATCCAGCCTGAAAAGCAGGAGTCACACAATCACAGAAGGGTTTGGGTTGGAAGGGACCTTAAAGCCCCCCCAGTGCCACCCCCTGCCGTGAGCAGGGACACCTTCCACTAAAACCCACCCAACTTAATGAAAGAAGAGAACGAACACTTTCGTCTTGCCTCACCGTCTGTTCCCAGCAAGACAGAGCCGCGCTGGGGGCTGTCGCAGCCCGATGGATGGTGACAAATGGCATTCTCGTGGCTTGGAGGTGTCGGGAAGAGTTGAGCGCCCTTCGGTGAAGCAGTTGGGGAGGCTCCAGAGCCTAAGCAGATGCTGATGGATCACCATAGAAACTTGTGAGGGGGCTAGGAGATGCCATGTTTTCCCAGAGCACTCAGGGATACAGGGTGGTTTTGGTACGCCCGGGCTGTACCGTGTCCTTGCTGCTCTCTGGTTTGGCATTGCCAGGCTGCGCGTGTGTCTCAGGAGGAGTTCAGAGGGGCAGAAGCCCTGCAGATGTGGGCGGTGGTGGAGGGAGCGGGTGTTCCCAACATCGCAGCTCTGGGAGAAATGGCACCCAACACTTCCAAGAGTTTTGCACCAGGAAGGCTCGGGAAGGATCAGTGATGGTAGAGAGCTCAACCAGTGGGAGGGGGATAGCCCCTTCCCCTCCTTGCCACATCACGCTGGCTTGCACAGGACACCCCCTGCCCCAACTCCACCGATGTTCTCCTGGCATGGGGGATCCCCATGGGTAAAGGATGGGGCTCCCACCCCACCTTGTTGGGTACAAGCAGAGAAATTTGGGGAGCCCCAGCTACCCCTCCTTGCTCATTTTAGTGCAGGGGATGGGTTTGAGGTCTGCAGTTGCCACCGGTTCCCTGTGCTCAGGGGGTGCAGGGTTGCATTGGAAGTGGGAGAGAAGCAGGGTGTGATGGGGGGGGTCCATGATCGTGGGAAGTAGCCGGACTGGTGAGGGTTTTCTACGATACGAAGCAAGAAGAAGCACGAAGGCCAGGTGGCTGCGCAGCCCAGGATCACGCTTTGGTGTTCCCTACCCTGCAGGACCCAGGAGAAGGATGTCAACGTGCTGGGGCAGGAGAGGGAGAGGGCGATTGGAAAGGGTCTCCACTTCCATCAGGCTTTTGGTGTTGCTTGAAACAGTCTCTTTTTTTGGTTTTTGGGTTTTTTTGTTTTTTTTTTTTCAGGGAACAAATTACATATTTTATTCATTTTCTGTACAGAAAGGAACGGTTCTGGAGCACTAATGGGGATGTTTCTAAGCAACGTTGTTTTCCCACCGCCAGCTTCAGGAACAGGGACTTTTTTTGTACATTTTTGTACCAATAAGCCAAACTGTCAGCAGTTTATATGCAGAAAAACCTTGTCACGGTTACCCCAGTTTTGCTTAATCGGATGGGTGGGGAGCCCTAGGGCTCATGCCCACACCCATGAGGGTGCGTGCAGGCGTGCGAGGCGTCGGGGTGCCCCAACCCCTCCTTTCTGGTGCTGGAGGTGCACATCCATGAAGACACCTGCGTGCAGGTCTCTGCACCTGAAGACGCTGATGCCTCTCCCAGGGGCTGCCTTTGGGCCCTTCCCGATTCCCTCTGTTCTGTTCAAAGCCCCTCTCTCCCCTCCTGCCTCCTTCCCCCCATCTATTACCCCCTCCCCTTCATGTTTTTCACATGCTGGAATACTTAAAAATGCCTGGGGAGCTCCAGGTTTGGCCTCCCCCACGCGCCTCCCTCGCGCTGAGGCTGTTGGCGTGGCCGTGGGCACTGTGGCGTGGGCACCAGGCGATGGCAATACCCCACATGGGGAGCAATGCCCCCATGGACCCAGGATTCCCACCCACCATCCCTCCCTGAAAAACCCTGGGGGCTTGTGAAACGGGGTCCTGGGGGTCACCTGCCACAGGGGCTGCCTCAGTAGGACCTACCCATGCAGGATCCATCCCTCGGTTTTGTATTTCTGGCAGAGGTTGGCTTCTGTGGGCAAAACCACCGACACAGAGCAACGAAGCTGGGGTTGGAACAAGCCAAAAGCAGCATTATCTGATTTCTGTCGAGCTCCTCGAAGCCTGATGATTCTTCTGTGGGTGTGGAGTCGAAAATGTTTTAGTCATTATATGTGTTATTGCAGACATTTTATTTAAAACTTATGTTTTTCCTTACCAAAGCTTCTCTCTCTCACTCTCATTCCTGGCAGATAGATGGAGAGGCGGGTGGATGGATGGATGGATGGATGGATGGATGGATGGATGGATGGATGGATGGATGGATGGACAGGCAGACAGGATGGTTATCCTGATCCCATTGTACAGATGGGAATACTGGAAGTGGACAGGCTTAAGGCAGGTTTGCTCAGCACACCTCAGACTGAAGCAAAGCTGCCCGGCAGCTTCATCAGAGCAGCCCAACTGTCACTGCTTTAAAATCCTAAACTCTTTGGGTTTAGCCTCCACCACACACGAGACTGTTTTGGAGTTATTTGCAGGCTGGCTGGATGCAGGATGGGGGGAATGTCAGCACCTAGAGCTGATCCCAGCTGGGATCCCGGCTGGGAGCAGCTTTAGCTTCACTAAAGCACGATGCAGCCCGTAAGCTCAGGTGGGTGTCAGACACCGGGCAAGGTTTACCCCATAGGTGGAGGCTGATGGTTTTGGATTGAACAGGAGCCACATCCCCTTCAGCAAACCAGCAAGGAGCCGGTGGGGTTACGGAGGCAGAGGCCAATGCAGGTTTGGATTCATGGTGGCGTAGCAGCCCAACCCAGCACTGGGAAGGGATGGTTTAGGGCTGATTTAGGCGTGTGTTAATGGAAGGGACCAAACCCAAACTCTCCCCCTCTCCAAACACCAAAGGGCCATGGCAAAACAAGCCTCCCACATGGATAACCAGGATATCTTTTCTTATAATTGCTTTGTCTCTTAACAACAGGAGGAACCACTCATAGGTTAATGAGTTGATGAAGCAGCTCAGGTGGCTCAGACCATAAATCCCTGGTGGGAGGGCATGGGGGACTGGCTCAGTCCCCATAGAGGGGTGGGTCTTCAGCTGCTGTGCCTCCTCTTCCAACTGTGAGCAATGGGAAGAGCCTGGTACCCAGGTGATGCTGCAGTGGGGCTGGGCGGTCAATGGTGATGGTTGCCTTAAAAAGTGGGGGTTACTCTTGCCCTCTGCTTGTTGAAGTGCAAGGGGGGGAGGGACTGGGGTAGGTGCTCTCTCTGTTGGGGTACCTGGAGTGCTATATCTGTGTGTTTTTGGCCTGCTCCTCCCCCCACTCGCCCTTGCTGGATGTCGTTCTGGGGGGATGGGGAAAGCCAGGTGTGACTGAGGGATGCTCAGTGCTATGGATGGACTCCCTTACTGATTCCCCTGCAACAGAATTAATTAAAAGGGAATAATTACAGTTGCTTTCTGCCCTATGCCACAGGAGACAAACGCCACTCCTGCCATATGGCATGGGCTGCTTTGTAGGCATGTTTTCTCCCCCTTCTCTTTAATTAAAGAGACTGTCAGCTCTGAGAATCCCCCAGACCCGGCTGGCTGCTGGTGTGCCACGCTGCTGCCCACCCGGTGCTGGCAGCAAATCTGGCCATGGCACACGGTGATCCTCTGCTGCTGGGGGTGGGACCCCTACCAGTGGTGTAGGTGTCTCTGTGCATGGTTTTGGGGGGCCCCTCTACCTTAATGCCTGTGGGAGATACCTGGCACATGTACAGATGTGGGAGCTGAGTTAGGGGCTTGCTTAAAGCCCTGTCCTGCAGCTGTCTGGGTGTGCAGAGCCTGGCTCAGGGTGGGTTCAGCCACTGCTCATCCCAGGGAGACCAAGGTGCTTGGCCACAAAACGGGTTCCTTCCTCTCTGCTGCCACCCAGGCACCTCACTGAAGGGGTCTGGTGGTGTCAGAGGGGTGCAGGGCTGTGCTGTTACCTATTGCATCATCGGTGGCTAGTCATGACAATGTCACCGTGGTGGTTTTCTTATCAAATCGTCTCTCTGGATAACTTCTTCCAGAGCCAAGCCTTATCCTCCCCAGGACCCCACTGCTCTCCAGCTTTCCCCTTGTTTCCCACAGCTCCCCAGGGTTCTTACGCCTGCTCCTCCTGGGAGCTCTCTGCTCCAGGCTCATCTCACCCACCCCTTGTCCACCTCCCCCCTAAAACTCTCCTGCTCTTCCCCCGGCCAGACGGCAAGACTTTGCTGCAAGGCTCAGCCATGCAATGCTGCCCAAACCCAGCTCTCACAGGCTGCTTCGGGTCTCACTGCCCACAAGATGTATATAAAAACTATACATTCCTTTTTGGTCTGGTCCAGCTCTGGCTGTACCACGGCACTTACCCTTCCGAGGAAATAATTAAATTAAAAGCCACCATAAAAGCCATTCGGGGGGGGGGGGGGGGTGGGGGGGGGTGGGGGGGGGGGTGGGCACAAGAGGCAAGACAAAGACCCGGGAATTGTTCAATGAATTGTAGGTGGGGGCTACAATTCTGTTGTATGCTAAACCGCTGTTCAATGAATTGTAGGTGGGGGCTGGCCTGGGCACCGCTGGCTTAAGGCAAGGACCGTGTGCTTCTCTCCTGCGTACAATGTCACTTGAAACGGTTTTTCTCAGCTTGGGTGAGGCGAGCCCTTAAAGACCACAGGATTATAATTGGCCACCCCCCACGGACCCAGAGTTAATTGGGACAGCAGCATCACAGGGGAAGGCCGGTTTTTCAGCAAGAAATGGTTTAGTGTTACTGAAAAAAGCTGGCTTAAGCGGAGGAGATCTGGCAGAGGCTTGCAAACAACAGCTCCAATGAAAGGCTTTCCTGACGGCGTAATGGAGTGGAATTGAGGCAATAAAAAGCTTTGTTTAAACTTCCTAACAGGACGAAGCAGTGCTGATGCCTGAAAGGAGGAGCTGGTGGCTCTAGTGAGCAGGGTCATCCCTGCAGACAGCTGGAATGGGCTGTCTCTGCGGCAGGGGAATGGCACAGCACACCCCAGGCTGCGCCCAAATCTCTGCCGGACTGGGTTTTCCAAGATGAGCCTAATTCTTATGTGTTAACAGGAAAATTACTCTGCTGTTAGGCTGCTGGGGCTTTGTGCCCTTTTCCATGCTCAGCCTGAGCCATCTCTGCCAGCTCAGGGAGAGCCTGTGAAGCCCCAACCTGTGGCAAGCTCTGAGTTTATGTTTATAGGGATGTCCCTTACAATTTACACTGTATTATGCTGTTATATTCAGGTTCTTGTTGATGAAGCGATACCCTGGGCTGGTTGGGAATATTCAGGGTAGCTTGAAGAAGGCTTTTCAAAGCAAACCCAGCAACCAGGGGAAAACTTTCCAACTGACGTGAGTCTTCTTTCTTCACCCTTAGAAGACTCATTTCAGACTTGCTGGTAGGCAGCCATGCTCTACGATGTTATTCCCACCAAATATCCTTCCCGAGAAGGGTTTAGAATTGCTGCGCAGTCAAATTATTCTTACTTTTCATTGCCAAATATTCATCTCAAATTTAAACCTTTTCCTTGTCTTTTTAACCAAAGCTAACATTTCAGACACAATCTAATCTTCCTACACGGCCCCATTACAAGGGAAAATCCCCTTGGAATAGATTTCACCCTCCTTTATTCCTGAGACTGGGAAAGCTAATCTTTTTTCCCTGTGTGTTTACTGTCAGGCTTTATCTCAGGTGCCTCTTGTTGCTCTCATCACCCCTCTGTATTCCTGCAGAACATGTTAGTCCCCTCTTTTCCCTTTGGTATCACTTCTTGACTTCCTGATGCTGAACCAAAGAGTTCTGGAAATCAAAAGTTGCTGTCTTGCCCTTTCCCATGCACGTTGAACCCTGGCTCCTCAGACACCTAATGAGCTCCTCTTGCCCATGGTTCAAATATGTCTGTCTAGCATTTTCCTGGAGTTCGCCCGTAACTTCGCTCACAGCAAAGTGGTTAACAAGCAAAATGCTGTTTTCTCCCCCAGCTTTGGGGATCTGAAGGCTTTGAGCACTTACGTAGGGCTGGATCCAGGCTGTGCTCGTGATGGCTGGTCTCCACATCCCTGGACACTGACTGGTGTCAGCCCCTAAGCCCCCCCTTGTTTAACAACTTGGTTCTAGCAAAATAATTAACTTGGGCTTATTCAGCATCATGGTTGGGTATCTTTTGAGTATAGGTCCTCCCATGCTTAAATCTGAGCTGTGTGATGGCTTTTGCTTGTGGTTTTTCTCTCCATTTATAATGAGCAGTTGTGGTGGGACACAGGGAGCCATGCTTGATCCCAAGCTGGAGCTGGAGTGGTGTGCCTGCTGGAAACAAGGGAGATGGGAATAAGCCACCAAAGCGAATCCAATGCCTCCTTCCCAGCCTTTTCCCTGCCAGGGCCATTCACACGCCCTGCATGGTTGTTTGCACGGTGTTTGCTGGCATTTAGCAGCAGCCACCGGCACGTGGATGCCACAGCCGGCATCTCAGAGCGACATTCCCTGCATCACTGCCTCTTAAACACCGCCAAGAACCCACGTTTCCTTGGGAATGGATGTGCCCTCTGCTTGGAAAAGCCTAGTCAAGGGAAATGTCGTTCCTCCCCACGCGCTGTTTTGGTACCTTGGTGTATTTTTAACAACATCCCTGAGTTGCAAGCTGTGTTTTCAATGAATCAGGCGTTCATCTCCGGCGCTCCATCGCCCAGCACAATCTGGTGAAGCTGCTGGTGCTGCGCGGAGGGTTGTGTGAGCTCAACCTCCTGGATTCATAGGCAGGGAAAACGTCACCTTTGGTTTGTGCTGGGAAGGAAGAGCTGTGTTAGACCAGCATGCCAGGCTGGGTTCTCAGGAGCTTGCGTCCCCATGCTGTCCCCTGCCCTGCTTGGTGCCAGGCACCGGGACAGGATAATACCTGCTCTCTGGAGAAGGGTTTGGGCAGCATGCCGGTGCAGCAGCCTTCGGCTCCAGCTCCTGGTGCAAGTTTGGGATAAGGAAAATGAAGGCAGATTCAGATTGGCACCCAGAAGCAGAGTGGAAGGCACATGGCAGGCTGCGGCCAGGGGGATGGGGTCCTGGGTCAGAGAGTCTGGGCAGACGGGTAAAGCAGCAGATAGAGCTCTTGGTGCTTTCCTGCACGTGGCAGAGCTGGGCAGTGATTTGTGGGGAGCAGTGTAATCACTCCAGGTCTGCAAAGTGCAAGGGAAGCTGAATGTCAGTGAAAGCAGAAGCAAGATAGCTGTGCTAATGAAAAAAAAAAAAAAGGCTCATGTATAAGAGAGCTGATTTTTAATCAGCTGCTTCTAGGTTAGACAAAGCAATCCTGAGAGGTTTGAGGCTCCTGCAATGTACTTTTTAATAGCCACTTCATACCCCGGCAGCACTGACTTCCAATTTGAAAAGAGCTGCTTTTTTTTCTCCTGGAAGTGTGATTAAATAGCATCAGGGTGAGCCTTCAGGAGCAACAGTGGTGCCAGGTATCCGGGAGGTGGGCTGGGCTGGGCTGCTCGCTCCGTGCAGGGAAGGTTGGACTCAGAGATGGAATGACACGCACAGGATGGTTTAAAGGCAGCAAATAGCACTGCTGGTGCTGGCTCCCTGCAAGTGGGGTGTCGGGAACCACCGCTCATGGATGCTTGTGGCTATCCGGGGTTACCCCGTCTCCTCCCCAGCTGGTGTAACAAGTACCGAACAGAGAGATGACCAGGGCGGTGATGCCCCTGTGCTGGCCAAGAATTGCTACCAAAATGATGCATGAAAACACCATGAGGGTGATGGCAGACCCCACTCTTTCCCAGCTGGTTCCCTCATGCCGTGCCGGCCCCCCAGAGCTCCCTCTGCACGGTGGGTCCCCATGGAAGGGAACTGCAGCTGTTCAGCAGTGCTCTGCCCCGGTACCTGTGGGCACAGGCCCCCCAGCAGCTCTGCCCAGGGAGGATGCTCAGCCGTGCATGGCCAGGGCACACGATGACGGCTGGGCACCTCGGGCTCCATCAGAGCCAGGGTTAGCTCGCCTTGCCATCCCAGTTGCTACCCCAGCCATCCTCTGTTGTTTGCAGGGGCTGCTCCCGGCTCAGCGCTGGGGACTGAGCTGGTTAATTGTCTTGTACTTGGCAATTAGTGCAGTGGAAGCACAAAGGGCTTTTACTGACCGGTTACTTAGAAACCGAGCTTTGATTTTACTTGGCGATTTTGCAGCCATGCGTGTCTGATATACCCGTGTGTGCGTAATACACCTAGGCATACGCGTACACCTGGAAGGTGCAAAATAGGAAATAGATGTAAATGTGTGTATATATATATAACTTTTGCTTGATGGGGTTTTATTGTGAGGTTGGTTTTTTGTTTCTTAGGGGGTAGAGGAGAATCAGGTCTGAAGAACTGTTGCTGTTTCAGACAAATCACTGCTCTGCAATGGGCCCAGCAATCAAACCAGAGGTTGCATGCTTTTAAGCAGTCAGAGGTCCGAACTGGGAGAGGAGCCATCCCGAGCAGGCTGAGTTTTTAGCTGTTTTTGTGGCTCCATGTGTTGACATGGCCACTTTGCTTTCAGGCTGCCCGCCCGTTAATTAGAGCGTGTAGTTGAGTGAAGTGCTGGCAGGCAAATGAGGGCTGGAAACAATGGGAGTAGCTGGGGGCAGGGACCCGATGATGATCTCCAGGCTGGACTGTGGCCTTGGGCAACCTCCTCCTGAGCTGCCGAGCAGCTTCCACACTCAGTTTGCAAGAGGGATATTGTACTGCAAAGATTTGGCATTTCCAGTGTCAATCCTTTACTATAGACATAACATTTTTTCCAAGTACCCAGGTCACGTGTGCACTGAGTAAATGGCAGAGACCCCTTTGGAAATTCAAACACAACATTTCTGTCCAGATTCGCTGGTGGACCAGACTCTCCAAGAGCTGGTTATGGCTCTTCGGACCCAAACCTGGCTCCCGTGTGCATGTCCTTTACGGCCCAGGTCCCCAGCGTGCAGAGGGATGAGCCCTGACGTAGCTTGGGGGGATGGTGGACCTGCAGGGAAGGAGGATGGGGACAGTCAGCTGGTACCTGGGCTGAGACCCTGAGACAGACCCTTCTGCTGGGGGGTGTACCCCATCAAAACATGTGGACACCACAGGTTTCACTCCTGCTCTATGTATATATTTATATATGCATATATAAAAATAAAGGCGTGTACATAAGGGTATGTATATGCATATATATATATATATATAAAATGGGTAGATATGTGGACATATATATTTGTATCTGTGTAGAGAGGGGGGTACAGCTCCGTGGCCAAGCTGTGCCCTCTCAGCCGTGTGCCTGTGCAGACAGAGCCCAGCTTTGAAAGGTAAAGAATAGCTCGGTGGGAAACAGGACTTAAAAAAAACCCAAACAAAACAAAACCAAACCAAAAACTCTACTCTTCTACAAAATAAACGTAAACTGTTTGGAAATGCGCAGAAGCACCTGACTTCTCCAAAGAGCCTTACGCAGCAGGTGGGCCAGCTCCAAAAGTAAGGTGGAAATCCCAATCCCGTGGGCCCAGGCTCCTCGTTCTTGCTGGAAGGGTTGCAGCTCTGGCTGGAGCACGCAGGCAGCCGCCGCGTATTTGCCTTGAACTTGTGTCGTGCTGGTGAGCAGGGGAGGCTTGCCATTGTTTGTGCTGTTCTGTGCACGGATGGGTTTCGTTATGCAGGAGTCTGGCTGTGCTTTCACTCAGAAAACATAATAAAAAGAAAAAAAAAAGAAGAATTGAGGAAAAAAATCAGGTCAGCGGCTGCCCCGACTGTACTGTGAGCCCAGGGGCCTGGGGTGCTGGAAATGCAGCTCGAGCTTTGGAAATAGCTACTCCAGGACAAATCCCTGGCTCACCTGAAGTTTCAAATTCCCATTAGCAGTGCTGAATTTTGGGTAGAGCAGCAGCGGCCCTGGAGAAAGGCGGGAGGGTGGGCACCCCTACCCCAGGGCTGCCTGCCCAGGTTGGGCTGGCTCCCCCGGCATCCCCGCGGGATGCGTCTGGTTGCTCTCCCATGCGGGAAATTGTGCCGTATGAGCAAAAACCTGAAATGGCCATGAAATCAAGCGTGTAAAAAGAGAAAGTGCAGGGCACGACCTGTGCTAATGTCGGATGTCGGTGAGCAAGGGGGTTTTTGTGTTTGCAGGGTTTTTTTCATTATTATTTAGCTTTAAATAATTCTTTAAGAATAGCAAAAAGTGCAGTGATTGCAGCCCTCTGCAGTGAAAGGCAGATAAATGCTCCCCAAATTATACCTTGATTTGGCCAAAGAACTGCCCCGATCGAGCCGTAATGTAAAGGTTACTGCGGGAGGGTGTAATTAAAAGGGTATTTTGTACCGCAGCGACAGGTTGAAGTTAGGGTAGGGGTTTAACGTACAGCACATTTCATGGCCTTGGGGCTAATTATCTTGTCTAGGAGGTGTGGAGAAGGGTAATAACTGGCTCATGTTGAAAAGCTGGTGGTGGCAGGAATCAAGCTGCTGCCTCCACTCGGTCTGGGAATTTGGGGGGTGTTTGATTCCCAGGGAATCCATGGGCTTGGGAGCTGCGGTGGGAGCCAGACCAGGGCTTGGTGTGAGGGGTGTGAATGTTTTGATGAGTGTGAAGCTGAGTAAGGTGAGTACTTTAATTGGTGTGACTGCAGTGAGATACACCCAGATGTATTTGGGTTTATTCCCAGCCCCATGAGCGTAATGAGCTTCTCCCACAGCCCAGTGATGCCAACGGTGATGGCAGCACATCCACCCTTCTCCAAACCGGGCAGCTGGCACCCCTGATGCGGGAGAATCTGCCTCTTTTTGGGGGAGAATGGATGATTTGGATAAAAGCAGGGTCTCGCCATCTCTGGCTGCTGATTTCCCACCGGATTCTTTAAGTTGTGCATCCCTGGAGGAGTTAACAACAGTTTAATGATTTTCTTTTCCTTCTAGAAACCTTGGAAAATCTGGACTGCGAGTCTCGTGCCTGGGGCTGGGTGAGTAACCCCCGCAGAACTGGTGGCTGCTCTTTTATTCCGGTAAAAACCGTGTGTTCCCTTGGACCCCCCACTGGTGCTCACGGCCGAGCCCTTAAGGGTGCTAGTAACAGCCCTGCACATCAGCTGAGGCTATCACCCACGGGGTGAGGCCATGCCTTTCCCCCACAGCCCCCGAGTTTATGCCATAAATGAGGGTTTATGGCATAAAATCGTCCTACTACAGCCTGATCCCTGTGAGGGACAGCCCCCAGAGACTGCACCGAAGGTATCTGTGAGAGCCCCCAAGAGCTTGAAGTGTCAGAACTCCAGAACTTGTCTTGGTCTTGGGGGATGGCAATCTGCCAGGGCTGTGGGCAGGCTAGCCTTTATTTTAGCCTTTATTTTAGCCTTTATTTTAGCCTTTATTTTAGCCTTTATTTTAGCCTTTATTTTAGTCTTTATTTTAGCCTTTATTTTAGTCTTTATTTTAGTCTTTATTTTAGTCTTTATTTTAGTCTTTATTTTAGTCTTTATTTTAGTCTTTATTTTAGTCTTTATTTTAGTCTTTATTTTAGTCTTTATTTTAGTCTTTATTTTAGTCTTTATTTTAGTCTTTATTTTAGTCTTTATTTTAGTCTTTATTTTAGTCTTTATTTTAGTCTTTATTTTATTCATCCAGTGTGTGTGTACCTTGTTATTTCAGTTCCATACTGACTCGAAAACTACAGGATACCTGATCAATATTTTATCTTATCAATATTTGATCACAAAGGGCATCCTTAAGCCCACGTTTGTGCTGGCCCTGCACTGTGATGCTGTGGTTCCTGCAGGCGTTGGCACCTTGCTGCCAGCCTCAACGGCTGGGTATGAGAAGGTGTGATGGGCTGGGCACCTCCTGGTGGCTTTACTCATGCAAGGAATTCCTTTGATGGCAGTCGAACCTCTTATGTGAAAATATATATGTGTGTGTGTGTGTGTATAAAAGAAACCAAACACCGTAGAAAGGATGAGGCTGGTTTTCTCGCTGCGGGCACCTTCCATGGTGCAAGGCTGGGAGATCAGGAGTGTGAAGCCCCCAGGGATGCGCAGTGACCCCCCAGGGATGGATGCTCAGCTCCACCAGGGCCCCTTCAGCTCCATCTTAAAGGGGGACCCTTGTTCTCTGGGAGGTCAGAAGTGCCGGCACGTCTTTAGGGAGGCAGTTGGGTGTGCTGGGCTCCCGTGCCGCTGCCGCGGGCGGGCAGGTGAAGGCAGGAGTGGGCAAGAACCTGGATTCTGCCACATTTGGTGCCTGCTGTGGTGATGTGCACCCCTTTCAGCCCCCCGTTCCATCCACAGATGGTGCTGGTTCCTCTCACGGGTGGGTGCCTGAGGGGTTGGCTTAATTTTTCCAACACGATTTGTGATATTTTAAAAATAGAGTAAAATGTGAAAGTCACCCTATATCACAAGTCATATAAATAAGGCCTGTTCCACCGAGAAGAGCTCTTCTGGTTAAAATAGACCCAGGGTTTGAAAGGAGTTGCCTTCTTATCTGTGCAGAGATTTTATTTTTGATCCTTACGGTTTACCAAGAGCCAATGTTGTTGTGGTGGAGAAAAGCCTGGGGAAGGAAGTAGCAGCAGGAAAAAACCCATTTTGCAGAGCTTTTCTTTAATTTCAAGCATGTGGAACCACAGCAGCATCTAAATATATTGAGCCTTTGTGAGTGCAGCTGCAGGGGATGAGTGGGGGCTGCGGAGGGACCAAGCGACTGCCGGGCTGCTCTGGTCCAGGCTTGGGAGAGCTGCTGGGCATCACTTCAGAAATGGGCATCTCCGCCTGTTCCAGAAGCAGCTAGTCCTACAGCCCTTGCCATGTGTGCAGGAACTGGGGAGAACTGGAGAGCCTGGAATTCGGTTGTCACCCTCTCTTGTAGGTAGAGGTATTTGTTCTGCGCACAGCTCATCCTCACCCCCCGCAGCAGATCCATCAGGTGTCTGCTTTGCTTGTATCACTTTTCCAAATTGCTTCTTTTTCCCAGTTCCCCAAAAGATAAATGTGTTTCCCTAAACGTTCTGCAGCATGAAAATCTCATTTAAGGTTTACTAAAGTTTCTGAAGGCTCAGCAATCTTCCTTAAAAGCCTTCCAAAAACCTCATTGAGGTGGGAGCGTGCTTCATCCTGTCATGGGAAAAAGTAAGCGGAGGAAAACGAAGTGGGACAGAAATCCAAGGCAGTGTGCACCCTTTAATTCCATCCTGCTGCTCCCGGCTCACACTCTCCAATTCATTGCCTTGCTGGGTGCCGCTTGGAGCGGGAGAAGTGTTGAGCAAGTGCACGAGAAAGTGTTGAACAAATGCACGAGGTCACGGGGGTGTTAGCAGCCTGTTTTACAGGCACAGAAATGTGTTTTCACCTGTTTCACAAGCACAAGGTTGCCCAGAGAAGCTGTGGGTGCCCCATCCCTGGGAGTGCCCAAGGCCAGGCTGGATGAGGCTGAGAGCACCCTGGGCTATGGAAGGTGTCCCTGCCCATGGCAGGGGGTTGGAACTGGATGATCTTTAGGGTCCCTTCCAACCCAAACCATTCTGTGATTCTATGAAATTTGGTGAGAGTTGCTGTGACGGTGGCTGAGAGTACGAACATCGCTGCCAAATCATTAAACCTCTTGCCGGAGCAGGGACCGTTCTGCCGGGCTGAGCTCCGCTGGGACCCGTCTCCTGCATCACCCTGGTACCGAGCCCTGCTCTGGGCTGGGCTTTCACCCCCTCCTCTGGGTGCACTAACACCAGGCAAGGCTTTCAACGAGGAATCTCAGCGCTCTAACCCTGGCCCTTTCCCTGATGCTGGCTCTGAAATGGGATTAGAGTGCTGGAGAAAAAACCAAGGTCACGTTTTTCTTTTAGTTAATTCAGAACAAATTCTGCCTGTGGAGGTTGCCTGTTCATTTATTGAAAATATTGAGACAGTCTCCAACAAGCCCATTAGCCCTGACTCCAAGGAAACGAGCAGCAGGATAAAACCAGCCATCCCGAACACCGGAATCCAGTTCAGTGAAAAAGCACAGAGGAAACTTTCCCCAAAGGGTGGGTCCTGCAGCCACTGGCCCCCAACCAGGTACAAACCCAGGTACTTTTGTCAGCTGAAAGGGAACAGCTTCTGCTATTACCCCTTGGTGCTCTGCTTTGGGGACAGGCTTTTGCAAACCTGGCCCGTAGGAAGAACCCATCCCCAAAGGTCTGCCGGGACAGAGGGGAAGGGTTCTGCTTTGCAGCCAGGCACTTCCAGGGCTGGGGGTTTGCCAGTCGCTCGAGTGCCAGTGCCAGAGCCACTGGGATTGTCCTCTCCCAGGAACAAGCCAGGGATACAGTGGTACTGGCAGGAGGCAAAGCTTGGGCTTTGGAACCCTTTTTTTCACCGCCCCACCCTGCCCTGTGCAGAGGTGACACATCTGGCAGTGACATTATTGAGTGGTGAACTTGGCGTCAGCAAGTAACCCGGTGATAATCACCTTGCTAGGCTCTGGGCTGTGATGGAAATGGAGCCAAATCTAGCTTAATGCAGAAATTCCTTCGGCAAAGGTGAGGATAGCCAGCTGGGAAACTGCTGGAGGGAACACCGTGGTGGGCGAGGGGTGGGAGTGGGAGGTCTATTTGCCAGTGCCACGCTGGTTTGTGGAGGAGGATGCATTTATAAACAGCTAATTGGGGTAGACAAGAGCGAGACAGTGACTTGGTAAGGGAAAAAGTAATGCTTTGAAAAATATATATATCTTTCTCTAGCACATTTGTCTTCCAAAATACTCCTGTTGGCTGCGGTTGTGAATCATCCTCAGTCGTCATTTGAAATGCCAAGTGCGCCTTGTGGTCTGGAAGCACAAGGATGGGGGAGACAGGCAGATCCAGGGCAGGTGTACCCATATTGCATACATTTACTACTTACTTTTAAAGAGAGAACGTGCTTGTTGTTCTTATCTGAGCCATCGCCAGCTCTCGGCTGCTCTCCACGTGCCCAAACGCTTGAGCGTTTTGTTTCTGCGTTAGGCTTTGCCGCTCGGTGGGGCTCAGTTTGTGTTGTAAGGTCGTCGTCACCTCAGTTTTAGAGAGGATGTGCAGCCCACAGAGTGCATAAATAATTCCTTCTCTTCTCACCTGTGCTGGGGACCTGTAAGCAAAAAAAAAAAAATCACTTTGGGATAAACAGTCCCCACACGGTTTTCAGTAGGAACGTGTTTTAATGTATTCCTATAAAAATAACACTTCTGAAGCTTTACCATGGAAATCGGGCTTCATTTGGATTTTTTTTTATCTGCATAAAGAAGCTTAATGATAAACTGAAACCTGTTTTCATTTTTATCTTTATTGTGCAGGATCCCAGAGCATTTTATTCCAAGGATAAGAGAAAGTACCTTTCCTGAGCTCTATAACCAGCAAGGCGAGGGCAGCTCTGGGCCCAGCGGGTGCTGCTGTCACCCGATTATTACCCTGGGAGAGCAGAAGTAAATGCAGAATTGGTTAGACGTATGTGTGTTCTCTGCTCGTTCTTGGTTTCGGTAGCATTAGCCGTGTTCCGCACTTGATATGTGGAAATCTGGCTTTTGGACAGCTTGGGGTGCTCTGCAGGAAACCAAGGGTTTCGGTTTAAATACACAGCAAACACGCGTCTTTAAAAATAACTGTATTTGTACTGGAAGAAACCTGATGTATAAGAAAATTCAGCTTGACCTTTCTTGAGGGAAAGAGCAAGATTCTCCTAACGTGGCCGACTCCCGTTTTCAAGCCGGGACGGATCACGGCAGCCCGAGCGTTAGCAGTAGGCGCGCTCTTGGCTTTCTGACTCCTGCTCAAGGCTCGTCTTCCACGCTCGCTGCGAGCCATGAGCTCACGGATACATTTTTAATGAAGGTGTGGGAGCGCTTACGGATCTATTGCACCAAGCCCTTGGCAAGTGCAAGCAGGCAGGCAGGGAGCATTTAATTTTCCCCCCTTAGCATCACCAGAGCCCGAGTCCTCAGCATCATGCCAATGTCTTACCCAAATCCCACTGAATTTTCCAGCTGAGGACTCGAACCCCTCTGCCCTCCTTAAACAGGGATGGTGTAAGGCAGAGTTTTAAATTCTGGAGGATTTTGTGAGCCACGGGAGCTTGGACCCATCCACTCAATGAGTGACATGTAGCTATACATAGCTGGCGTGTAGATCTAAAAGCACGGGGAGATGTTGTGCTGTGGGTCAAAGTGAGGTGACAAACTAGGAAAGGGCACGGGTAGCGTCGCAGTGTCCTCTCTGGGTCTCAGCGTCGCTCTCCGTGGGGTGAGAGAAGTAGGGCAGGAGCAATGTCTCCCAGGGTGCGTACGTGTCTGATCCCTGTCCCGTATGGAACCTGGCGCTTCCCCAGCTCGCTGATGTCTCTTTCTTCCAGTGGCTTAGGAAATATGTACTCCCAATATTTATACATATAAAATATAGGAAATAATATTCCTTTGGGTGGGTTTTAAAGACTCTGTGTCGAAAGAAATACCTCTGCTTTTTTTGATTTGTTTTCTATTTTTGAGTTGCATGATGCTAAATGCAGGAGCACAAACCTAGGCAGAGTTTCATTCCCCAAATGACATGTTTCGCTGGCATCATAAATTTTTTCTAATTTGTCAAATTGAAGCTTTGGAAAATGAACTCAGTTTCTCAAAGAGCTTCAGATTTCAATAAAACTCTATTCTGGCAGCACAGGATCTTACAGTAGCTTCCCCGTGTGGGTTAGTGTGCTGCTCCAGGTCTGCATGCCCAGCCCAGCCCTGCTATCCCGCTGGGAGAAGGGGCTCCAGCTTCTGCCCGGCTGCAGGGGACACAGCTCAGGGGACACAGCAGCCTCTGAGCCAGATAACCCTGTTTTAAACCCGTTTAATCCCATGGCCCCTGAATTTTGGTAGAGTGAATTTTTGTTGGCAAAAACCTCTCGTAATAACAGCTTATTTTGCTCTTTCTAGGGACGTGGGTCACTTTTGGAGGGCAAATCTCAGACGAGGTAAGTAATGTTTGGTGTAAGCACGGTGCGCAGAGTCAATACCAATATGAGATATTTTTAAGTGAAACCATGGCTACCAAAATCCGAGGAGCCAGTTTCAGTACGAGGAAATGGCAGCGAGTTACTACTCAAAGAAGTACAAAGTTAGTGCTTCTGCTGCAAAAACACCTTAATGAACCTGACATTTCCAGAGATCAGTTTTAATAACAACAATAAAAAATAGTCTACCCCTTAAAGCGATCTGTTCCGTGCTGTTTGAAGCCACATCGCCATCCTTACCATTGGCGCTGGCACCGTTCCTGGAGCAGAATTTGGAGCCTATTTTTACATCCTGTATGTAATCAGCAACAGTCATAAATACAGGCAGGGTCTCGGCTTCCAAGGAGCTGCCTGATGATTTATGTTTTACATAATAAGATGAAACAAATGAAAATGAGCTTGGGTTTCCTACGCAGTCTTGCCCATACCAGATGGCTCTTAATCTCAGTTAATAATTCTCCCGAGTGGCAGGCAGCACGTGGGTTTCCCCCCGTCGCAGGTACGCTGCGGGTGCTAGTTATCCAAAGGAGCGTGACCTCCCGCCTGCCCTCCCCACAGCACATGGCAGAAACCCCAAAATAACTTCGGCAGAAGGAAAACGGCCCAGGAGTCTGAACTCAAAGGGGATTTTTTGCCTTTTAAGTCACTTGATCTTTGATGGTATTTCTTCTGCTGGCGACAGATCGCTGGGTTCATTCCTGTTTTGCAGGCTGAAGCGAGACAACTCGTTTCGGTTGTGAATTTGCTCCCTGGCTCTCCTGCCCTCCTTGCTTGGGATAAGTCAATGCAAAGTGTTCATGCATGGAAAAAAGAGGGATTAAGCGCAGTCCTGTCCTTGAGGGATGCCCATACTAAGGACAGTGGCCATGTGTGGGTGCCCTGGCCAGGCACAAAATGACCTTCAGACCTTTACGTTCCCCGTGATGCTGGCTGGAGCGCTGCAGGACAGCCTGTCAGGTAGCCAAAAAATTAAACTCTTACCACAGGGAATATCCTTTCTGTATTAAACTCCACAGATCTGCAGAGTATCTTTTATAACCCCATTAAATTCTTGGCTGCTTTCCTATTGGAAAGCCTAGGATGTTCCTATGAGAAGAGATTAATTGTGGATGCCTCACCCCTGGAAGTGTCCAAGGCCAGGCTGGATGAGGCTGGGAGCACCCTGGGCTATGGAAGGTGTCCCTGCCCGTGGCAGGGGGTGGGGCTGGGGGGGCTTTAAGGTCCCTCCCAACCCAAGCAGTTCTGTGATTCTATTAATTGTTCCCAGGATGAATCAAAGGGAAATTGATGTAAATCTGTGTTTTGGTGCTTCTTGGGCCAGCACACGAACCCCTGGGTGCCCTGCCCAAGGCTCTTGTCCCCCAGGCAGGGGATGCTAACAGCTCTCCCTGCCTTTGCCGCTTCTCTGGGAGCTTTTCCCCATGCGGGAGGAGCTGCCGGGGCTGTGCTCTGTGCCCCCTCACCTCGCCTTCTCTGCTTCCCCGAGGTGGCTGAGCAGCTGATGACCATCGCCTACGAGAGCGGCGTCAACCTGTTCGACACGGCTGAGGTGTACGCGGCCGGCAAGTGAGTGCCTGGGGTCCCTCCACCCGGCTCTGCTCTGCCCCATGTCACAGCTGGATAGGGCTTGGGAATCCCCCCCTTTGCTTGAGGCAGCACAGAAAAACCTTTATTTTTTGAGCACCCTTAAAAAAATCAAACCCAAACCCCCTTGCACCCAGCCACAGCCTGAAACGTATCAGTTGTGCCACTTGCCATTGGCACAGGGGGAAAAATACCCTGAATAAATGAAAAACCAGGGCGCACCTTAATGGTGATGAACGGCCTGTGCCGGTGACAGGTCCCAGCGTGGGGAACTGCGCTGTCTGCACGGCAGCTAATGCTCTCAGTGTCGCTGAGGGACTGTGTGGGGGGAAATTCCCATCCAGGATATATTTGACTTTGGGTGATTTATATGGCTTTGTGTTTAAAGGGTGGACTGGGACACACTGCCCTTGGTGTGGGGGTGAAGTGGCTTTGCGTTCCCAGAGCAGATGTAGGCTGCAGGTCTGTCCCCGTGGGAGTGGGCAGACAAGATGCTCTGTAGACCCATCCCAGCCGGTGGAGGGTCACTGTCACCCACAGAGGGGAGGGACGAGCCGCACAGTGAGAGCGGGTGGAATCAGCCAGGGTAGGTGGCATCCGGGATGGTGTACCCAGCACCGAGCCTCCTCCTGCCTCCCTCACACGGGGCTCTCTCTCTTGCACAGGGCTGAGGTCATCCTTGGAAACATCCTGAAGAAGAAGGGCTGGAGGTATGGTGCGGCGCTGTGAACGAGCAGGACCCCTGGGAATATGAGGACCCTTCTGGGTTTTAAAAATGATGCATGTTAAGTGATGCCAGCCCAGGAGCAGGAGTTGTGGGTGCAAGGGCTGGGCACAGAGCAGCCAGCCAGGACTCCTGCGGCAGCCAGAGCTCTCAAGTGCCAAATAAAATCGCTCTCCTGGGTTTTTTGGGAGTGTACACCAGCTTCACGAGGCTGTGATCATCAGGCCACGATGCTGCCTTGACCAATATCCCGGTGCACAGCACGTTTAACATGAATTCTGAGCACATCCATCATCTTTCCCATGCGCGGTGTGTCGAGACAGATTATTTGTGTGCCGGCATCCTTATCCGTGTGCGTAAGGCTGTGTATTAAGAATGCAAAGCTTTGATGGGCCTTCATCCTGGGTAGCCTGCTAGGAGATGATACCTAATTTAAATGATGCACATTAGCATATGCTGTGTAGTTTTTATGAGCATTTGCATAATCTTTAAAGACCTCCCGTGTGTGTTGTACCTAGCCTTCAACTAAAGAGGGGGGTCCTAGCAGTGCTCTTACCAAAATCAGCATCCCCTGAGTTAGGGGGATGATAATTCCGTAAGAAATATTCTGGAAACTGTGGAAAATAGGTTGAGCCTATCAAAAGGTGGATAAATTGCAGGTTGTACACCTACTGTTATGCAGCAAGGTAGTTTGCAGGTGATAAATTTAATATAACATCAGAATTTATAGATTAATTCAGTGAGTGTATCGCTCTTGGGGTTTTTACTAGCTCCAAATACTGCATCATAACGAGAAGCACTGGACTTGGATACCAGGAGGGAATAACACTGTAACCCTTGGTAGAGGGATCTGGAAATTTCTTGTTTCATAATTAAAAATGTCTATTTCTTGGTCTCCTCACTTGAACTGGTTTTGGTTTCCAGATATGAGCCTACAGTTGCCCTCTGCCCACGTAGGGTTATGGTAGATGCCCTGAGCGTGGGAGAACTGGCCTCTAGACCTGTTGTAAAGGGGATTATAGGGATGTAGGAGCACTTACTCCAACCCCAGGGCTGCAAACCCAGACACAGGCATCACCGCTCATCGACGGGTAGCATCTTGCTTGGTTACTTACGATATTTATTAACAATGCCCGTTTTTCTGTTCTGTTTGCAGGAGATCCAGTCTGGTCATAACAACCAAACTGTACTGGGGTGGAAAGTAAGTCTCACAGTCACTCGGAATGGTGTTTGCTGCTGTGTGCTTTTCCCTTTTACAACCAGGTGGAGATCAATGGCATCTCGGAGGGGTGGTTTCGTGCTGTTTTCCTTCTTGTTTTGCCAAGTCTGCTAAGGAGCCGGTGCTTGGCAGAGGCCGGGGTGCCGTGCTGGGTAGGGCTGAGGCTCTGGGAGCTGTAAGCCTGGTTTTTCACCCACCATGCCTTTCTTCAGCTTGTTGCCATTGCGGGTTGGTTTTTGGCCACGGCACAAAATATCAGTGTGGATTTTTCTAATCTCCTGGAATGTCTGAGGAGAAACCCAAACAAACCACAAACGTGGCTGCAAATTAGTCTTTGGGAGACTTTCATCAGAGATAATGTGTAATTATGTCCCCCCCTCTCTGTTTCACCGAAGTCGTTTAATGGTGTGTTGAAGCTGAGGTGCAACAACACGAGCCTCAGCTTCTCTGGGAGAGCCGGGCTATCGCTGAGTACTGCCGCACGTTTTGGCGAGGCGGGTGTCTGGTGCTGCCCCACGTCCTCATGACGTCACTTTGCAGTGGGTTCGGGATCTGCCTGGGAGGTCAGAAACACAGGCAGAATTAAACAGTCGGAAAGGACAATTCCAAAGCCATGTGTTGCCTCTGGATCTAGTTTATACGTGAACGACGGGCTGTGGTCGTGTGGGTGTTGTTTCTCATTGCCTTGGTGGGGTGACTTGCCTGGAGGCAGTCCAGTCCTGGCAGGTGGGGTGTTAATGGTTTTGGGGGTAGCCTTGGCTGTACCTTAGTGCCTGTGTGTGAACCGGTACTTGGTTGGGAAGAGAGCTTTGCTGGGTTTGATCCCTCCCAGAATTGCGGAGGGAGGACAGGTTGGATGCTGCTTCACTCTGAAATTGCAGATGATGCCAGGGAAGCCTCGGTGATGCACGGCCAGCTGGACACAGCGCCATCCCTGCCCTGCCAGCATCCTTACCCCTCCGCTTAGAAATGCCAGACGGTAGACTTAGGGTCAGGCAATATCCACAGTAAGGCTGTTACCATGTTAATGTTAAAGGTATTACTCATCCCAGAGGCTCTTAGAGGCTGGAGAACCAAATGAGATTCAGGGTCTCTCTGTTGTATGAGTTGTAACTTAATTTTTGGGACGCTTAAAGCACATGCTGAACAGAATGCAAAATCAGTGTTTCTCAATTGTTAGCGCCTGCGGCGTCTAACAGGTGTTTTGGTTGGGATAGAGTTAATTCTCTTCACAGTAGTTGGTATGAGGCTGGTTTTGGATTTGTGCTGAGAAGACTGTTGATAACACACGGACATTTTTAGTTATTGCCATGCAATGTTTACATTAAGCCAGGGATGGTTTCGGTTTCTCGTACAGCCCCTGCGTTCCCAGCTTCTTCTCTACAAGAGGATGGGAGGGGACTCAGCCTGACAGCTGACCCAAACTGACCAAAGGGACATTTCATGCCATAAGATGTCACACTCAGCATATAAGCTGGGGGAGTTGGCTGGGGACTCTGGCTCCCGGGCTCTTGGGTCTCTCAGGATCTGGCTTGCTCTCCCTTTGGCTCTGGTTCTCGCTGCTCAGTGACTGGCTGGGTGTCAGTCAGCGTGCAGTGAGCAGTCATATCATTTGGGGTTTTTTTTCTTACCTTTCCCTCTGATTGTCTCCCTCGTCCCACTGGGGAGGGGGGAGGTGAGTAAGCAGCTGTGTGACGCTCAGTTGTTGCCTGGGGTTAAACCACAACAGCCATGTACCTGTTGTTCCTTTGCAGAGCTGAAACGGAAAGAGGCCTTTCCAGAAAGCACATCATCGAAGGTACGTGTTGCATGGGGCAGGGGTCTGACCGTATCCGAGCGTGGGCTTGGTGGGATGCAACCCGCCAGACCCCAGGGAGAATGCTCCATGACCATGAGCCAGGTCTTCTTGACCCTGGCGCTGGCTGCTCTCCGACACCAGCCCGGCGCGGGGCAGCCCCGTGCCAAGCGTTTCCTTACTCATCCGTCGGGATTTATTCACCCAAGTCTCTGCTGGGTCTAACGCATGCGCCTCATCTTCCTTTGGACTGCTTTTTGATTTCTTGGATACATTATTGCAGGAGAGGGAGTGAGAGCACATGCATATTTCTATACAGATGAGTGTTTTTCACCCAATCTGGCTTTTTCCGAAGGGCTGGAGGGTGTCAGGTCCAGCACCCAGGCACAGTGACCACAGGACTTTACCTGCAGGACACAAATAGAGCAGCACCCATAAAAATACACATTTCTGTCATACTAAGGATCAGTAGCATCAGCTGTGACCTTGCCCCAGTGAGGGCTGGCTCCTGACGGGGGCTGGAGCAAACCCCAACTGCCCCCCAGCAGGACCCTGGGGCTGACCCCATCCCCCTGCCCTGTACAGATCACGAGTGGGTCCCAGACTCAGAAAAGCAGCCAGCAGCACGGGGGGCTGCGTCTGTCTTCTGCATAAATCCTGAGTCAACAGAGCGTGGGTTTGGAGAAAAGCTGTGGAGAGACATGGAAGAGAGTTACTGGGGGTGTCCAGCTGCTTGAGGGGCTGGGGACCCTCCGGGGTGGGGGGATGGAGCATCAGGCTGGGTATGTGTGCTGCACCTCTCTTCAAAGGGATTCATGCTGCACTCCTTTGTTGCTGCTTGACCCACTTCTGCCCGCTGTCCCAGAGGGTTGTGCCAAGTGTGTTCTCTGGGATAGTAGGAAAGGACACCCTGTGTGCCAGGGCCAGGGGGAGTCCAAGGCAGCGGGCACTGACTGCTCCTCGCTGGGTGACGCCAGTGGCGCAGCCCCGGGGAGCAGCACCCTCCCTAAACCAACAGGCCACGGCAATGAGAAGTCATTCTCTTCATTGTGCTGAGTGTCCCGGGGCAATTGGCCTCCTCTTTGATTTATGAGAGAAACCCTAATTGTTTACAGGGGTGGGTGGTTAAGCTAATGTTTTCTGCCAAGACAAATTAGAAAAGAGGAATTCAGGCTCATCTACATTAGTAGTGTGCCATGGTGTCGGCAGTTTGATGGCGCGGGGTACCAGCCCGTTCACAGTTCACGCTCGGGGAACAGGCGGGAGGTAAGCTTTGATCTTTGCTTATCAGAAGGTAGCATCCGTCTGCAAAAAGCCGTGTTTGCCCGCCAGAAACAGCAGCTTTAACTTCCATTTGGCCGTTTGCGTGTTTTATCACCAGAATCTGCAATGGCCCATTTGTCACAATTTTCAACAACCAGCGTTTGTTCGGGGTACGTTATGAGGTAGATGACATGGAAAAGTATTATTACTGTATTTACACTTCTTTCACTTCACAAAATTATGGAAAAATACTGGCAGCAGTTGAAATAACTTCCCAGAAAGCATACCAAATAACGTTAAGGTCAACGTTAGCGATTTTCTATAAATGCATTTGGCAAAAATGGTCATTTTCTTCATCCTGAAATTCAGCGAGCGTTTTCAGACTGCTCTATTTTGGCTCATTCTTCAAGAACATTCATAAAAACATTTTGTTCCTGGGAAGATGCATAGAAAATAAGTGTTAGAAATCCTCTTCTTTCCCTCTCACGCACATATATATATATATGTACACATGTATATGTAGGCTTTTGATGCCATCTCCCATCAGATTCTCATGGAGAAGCAGCTGAAGCCTGGGCAGCCCTGGACTGTAGGTGCAAAACGGTGCCTGGTCTTGCTCTGCAAAACTCTTTCTGCTCCTGCAGTGCATTGGTGGGCACAGTTTGCTTTCTCTGGGGAAAGAGGAAAGCCCTCTGTGGTCCTTCATCTGCTCATCTGAGTGCCACCATCCTCCCATCCCGTACCTAACCAAGTGCATTTCTGGAAGCGTCCCCCCCGGGACAAAGCTTCATGAGGTGGGACAGGAGCGGTGACATGCCCTGGGCTTGCACGGAAAGGCTCTGCGATGTGATGTGGATTAAATTGACTCTGAACAGAAGCAGAGCGCGGAAGTCGGTCCCTGGCAGCTGCCTCCAGATGGGCTGGCCACGGACACGCTTGGTAACCGATGTCTGTTCCAATCCAAATCTCAGCCTACTTAAAACACAAAGCAAATTCTCGTGGAAGAGGGGGACTCTGCATGTGGCCAAATTGGTGTTTTCTTCTTAATATGGCTGCACAGATGAGGGATAACACATTATGCAGGATCCTTCTCACATGCTATACGGTTGTGTGTATATAACATATATATAAGTACAAGGAGCTCCGTGTAGTCCTTGTGCGGCGGCGTTTTGTACCTCTCGGCTCCGTGCCGCCGCACTCCTGCCTCTCGCTGACTGTGCAGGTTCTCGTCTCCGCTTTGCTGTTTCCAGGGCTAAAGGCATCTCTCCAGAGGCTGCAGCTGGAGTATGTGGACGTCGTCTTCGCCAACCGGCCGGACAACAATACCCCCATGGAAGGTTAGTGGGAGCTGGAGTTTAAGATTTTAACATGACTGACCCTGGTTTACAGGCTTAGACTGACAATGGTAGGAAATGAAAACCAATTTGTTATTTAATATTCAGGTGGGGCAGGTTAAATATGAAATACCTCATTTGTTATAGCCTGGAGCCCTGTATAGCTATACTTCACTGAAATGAATCCGTACCTCTAAGAAAGAAATTGGAGTTTCCTTTATGTCCCAGTGGTGGCTTTAACGTTTGGGCTTTTTTAGTTTTTTCCCCAGTTCCTTCAGATAAAGTGAATTTGTGTTTGCATTTAAAGCAAATCATCTTTGTGCCAAATGAAACCTGGATATCTCTATCCCTGGTGCTGTCAGCTCTAGGGAGGGGAGTGTGCCAGGATTGCTGTCCCCATCCTTGTCCATGTCCCCTGGGCTGCCCACATAGCACATGCTTCTCTCAGCACTAAACCCAGGGGGGTGATCCAATGCTTGGTCCAAAACAAGAAGCAATTGCCAAACTTAGGGTTCGCTGCCCCGGGTGCATGAGCAGCCCAGGCTGAGTGGGCTCGGCTGAGGGGCTGTGCGAGGACAGGGTCCCACAGGCACGGAGAGCAGCGATGCTCTGCCCATGGCTGGGCTCAGCCTCGACACCGCAGCTGCCCGTGCCTCAGATCTGGGGGAAAACGGTCCGTGTTAAATCCAGGGAACAAATTTAGGAACTTGTGAACTGTGACTATCTTCATAGAATCACAGAGCGGTTTGGGTGAGAAGGGACCTTAAAGCCCATCCATCCCACCACCCTGCCATGGGCAGGGACACCCTCCGCTAGACCAGGTTGCTCAAAGCTTCAACCTACGCAGTTAAATTATGTTTCATAGTTGCTGATAACCATCTCTGCGTGTCTGGTACATGGCCGTATAGCCCAGTTACCCAGTGTGTTTTGGAGTTAGTGCCCTATTTAATGGGCACCAGTTCCCATTCCTTCTCTTTTCCCATCAGTGTTAACACAGCCATTCACACTGTGGCAGATTAGCTTCACAGCTAAATAAAAACTAGCAAGAAGAAAGACTTGCAGGCTGCAGAAGCTGTCACGGATGAGTACATGTAAATCAAACCAACCTGGAGCTTGACAGGCCCTTCCAAAGATCCTGGCGTGACTTTCAGCAGTCGTGACCCCTATTTTCTTAACGACCACGGGGCCGTGCAACCCAGCACGAACCCTGGGTGGATGGCAGTGCCACTGCCCTGGCTGATAGTGCCCATGGCTATGGGTTCAGGGAGCTGGCTTGGGATTTTAGGACCGGTGCAGATTTTGTAGTAGCTGATGAGGACAAGGAACATGACATGTTGTGTCTTGGAGGGAGAAATGACCTCTCTGCTCAGTCAGTTGTCATCTAACGAGGCGGTGCAGAATACGTTTCCCGTGCCCGCGCAGCAGCTCGGGCGTTTACAGCTTTTAAGATGCTACGGATACCGTTAGCAGCGCTGGAGCTTGGCAATAGGGTACAAACTGTGGTGCTGTGGGTGAGATTTTGAGCGGGGTGAAAAAAGGGACATTTTTTATTATGAATGGTGTGGTGTTGATTCTTTCTATGTACTTCATGCTTTTTTTATGGTTCACCTACTAAGCCACTTCTCTCCCGGAGCATCTGCTGAACCATCTGTCGGTTCTGCGCGATCTGGCACGCACAATAAGTGCCGAGCTACCTCCGCAAGACGTACGCTCCCCGCTCTGTCTCCTCTGCTTTTCCCATGAGCAAATAGCTTTGTAGGTAACCTTCAAACCTTCCCTGCTTGGGCTACTCATGCCAACGTGGGAGGGCCCTTCTCGTGCAGATAAAGCAGTGGGGTGCCGTGAAGTCCACCCAAATAAATCGAAGGATGGGCTTTGGTGTTCATTTTGCTTCCTCCACTTGCTGCAGGCAGGTGAGGGTTCTCTGTTAGGACTCTGGCTCCTGTCTCTACTGTGCTGTGGGTGTCTGTGGGCATCGGAAGGCGACGGATCAGCTGTTTAGAAATACTCATCTCGTCCACCCCAGCCAGAGCAGAATGGCTTCCCACTCCCCCGGGCTGGTCACGGCCCAGCTCCAGCTGCTGGAGGCGTGGGTAAAGGAGATCTCATCAGAAGAGAGGAGAGTTTAATACAGATTTCTTTATTGGAGGTGACTCTGGTCCCCAAAGCAACAGGCAAAGCTGGCTTAATCTAAAAATCTGAAACGTATTTACCTTCCTCAAAAGTCTCAGAGCAAATTAAAAAAGCTTTCTGTTGTAAAAGCAATGTAATGTAGCCTCAAGGAACGTCTGGAGATGAGTGTCATGCGAAAAGCTCTTTGCGTAACCCTGCAGTCAAGTGTGGCATCTCCCTGGCCGGGACAGCCATGGTCATCCTCGCCCTTGACCCAGTGTCAGCTCTGCTGGGACAGGCAGGATGAGGGGCTCTGTCCTTGTTGGGGTTGGCCATCATCCATGAGGTTATCCTGCCCCGGTGCCCAGGCGGCTCTGCCATCGTGTGCTCCACCCCCACCCCGAACAGGGACCATGGGAGATGGGAAGGATCTGTGCTTTGCTCCTGAATTTCTGCAGGTTTCATGGCTCATTAGTCAGGCTGGAGATCTGATCTCCCAACTGTGCTAGCAGATGCTTTTTTTTCATCCCGAGTGGCTTTTCCAGCAGATGAGGAGGGCAGCTCTGGCTGTGGGGAAGGAAGGTCCCCTGGTGAGACCCCCTTGTCACCGTACCGGGGGACTGGGTGCCTGCTACACTGCCAGCCCTGATGCGCAGCCCTGGCAAGCGGGGAGGGAGGGTGACATGGTTCCTACCAGGGAACTTTAAGCTACTTGAAAATTATTATTATGCTGCTGGAGGCTGTTTTCTGGGGTTTGAAATATTCATTTATATATTAAAAAAAAAAAAAAATCCCCTTCTTGAGTGATGCCATTTGTGCCATCCAGCTGGCAGACCGAGCGGCACAGGCACGTGCTCTTCACAAACCATCTCATCTCCATACCCAGTCTCTGATAAAAATGAAGATAGATGTGTATATATATATTTTCTTCTCTGAGTTGACTTCAGTTTTTCTTGAAAGGAGTAGAGGTGGGAGAAAGGAAAACAACCACGGGCCAAAATGCGTAAGAGGCGTATGATGAAATGCTTATCAAGTTTCCTAAACGGTACTGCAGCAAAAATAGAAAACTAAAACCCAGTGAGAAGCCGGCGCTGCCGAGAAGGGAGGGATTTGCTGTACAGCTGCCCGGTAGCAGGGTAGCTGCTTGATAACGGGGCATTTTGGTGGGCTAGTACCTGCCTGAGAATAAACTGCTGAGGAATGAAGTATGGCTTTGGACAAAACAAAGAGGGGAGGGAAAAAAGTAGAAACCAATATCTGGCATTTGAATTCTACTCTTCATTGGGGGGAAAAAAACCTCCACAAGGCAACGTTATCCTGGAGAGAAATCCGCATTTTCAGCGGGAAGGCAGGAGCCCAGCGCAAGAGGCACAGTGTCTCTTGTACACCCCTCCGAGGTTATAAATGGAGACTTCATCGTCTTTAGCTGCTTGTCGCTGCTGGCAGAAGACATCTCACAATAACATCAAGATTGGCAGTGTAATCTCCCCTCTGCCAAGCTCCTTTTTTTTTTTCCTTTCCATAAATAGGATGAGACTCTTCATGATATAAAAGGCAGCTCATCTTGATCTTGAGACAGCGCTGCCCAGAGTCATTGTCCAAGTAACAGCAGACACGCCAAGGGCCGTAATAAACACACAGGGCTCCTCCGCGCTGCCCCGTGTCTGACCTGAGCCATTTTACTGTGGCTTGATGGGTCAGAAACCCAGGGGGTAGATGCGGATTATCAGTCCCTTGCCACTTTCCCACGGGAAGAGCGTGCGGAGATGTGGTAGCACCCACTGATGACGAGGTGCCTCGTGTGGCACTGAGCGCGGTGACCAAATACTATTATTTTTGCTTCCCAGAGGGAGTTTAGCCCATTTCTATCCATTTAAATGATGTATATAGTGCCAGTGCCCTCGCAGCTGCTGCTCAGCTCCACAGGGCAGGGAGTGCCAAAGCTCAGTAAGAAATAGGAATTTATTACTACAGCCAGGGCGATTATTTATGCTCTCGTGGATGCTCATGAGGACTGTGTCCCCAGGGATGCAGACTGTGCCAGTCCCCAGATCTGTTAAGTTCTGGGGACCCTGTTCTGTCCCCAGCTCCTCTCGCAGCAGTGCTGTGATGAGCGCTGCCTGAATTCCCCCCCACTGCCGTGGACCCAGCAGGCTGCTCCCGAGGAGACATCAGGCTCAAAAACGAGCTGCAAACAGTAAGCAGGGGCTGTTTTCCTTACAGCAGTAGCGAGGCATCCCTCCAGGCTCTGTAACCTCCTGGGCAACCATGAGGGATTGGCAATTTTTCTCTCCTTTTCTTGCAAACTGAAGTTTCTGACGGGTTTACTCCTGCAGAAGGTAGGGCTGCTCGGCAGAGGTCTGATGGATGGAAATTAAAGATCCTGTCCTGGTGCATGTAGCCTTGTAGGCTTCCATCTTCCCAAAGGAAAACAAGGACCGTGGGACCGCTGTGCTGGGTTTGGCAGAAGTGCTGCCCACTTCTCCTGTGGCTGCGGAGCTGTTGGCAGCGCAGGGTTCAGTGATCCAGTTTCATGATTTTTATCCCTGGCATCCTAATATTCCTAGTAAAAAAAAAAAAAAAAAGCAGGACCTAATATAGGCGTTTAGTAACAAAATTTAAAAAGAAATTTAATTTGTAAAGTGTATTTTTCGACAGTGCTGCCCTCTTGTGTTAAATTTTAAAAGAAATATTGCCATAGGGTGGGTGGTAGGTAATAGCCAGTTGGTAAAAGCAGCTTTTAAACAACTTGTAGGATAAAATTCTTTACATTCCGACTGTCAGTGCATTTTTTATCCATGCTGGCACAAGCGAACACAAGCAGAAGTAGTGTTTAATGCAAAGCTGCTCAGGCTTGTCCACGTACTTTGCATTTGTAAGTGGTTTTGGGAGGATTTGGTGCTGAAAAATTGGTCTCTGCGCAGTGCTCATGCTTCGTTTTTCCCTCCTTTAGAAATTGTCCGAGCGATGACACACGTAATAAATCAAGGCATGGCGATGTACTGGGGAACGTCACGCTGGAGCGCCATGGAGATCATGGTAAAGTTGATTTTTGGGAAGGCGTTGACACTTGGTAATTCTGCATTCAGGCTGAAGAGTCTGCAGAAAGCCACGCTGGGAGCTGGACCACAAACAGGTCTGGGCTGGGATGTTCGTATTTTACTCCATCCAGCATCTTTTCACCTAAAATAATTTTTCTCAGTCTTAATTAGAAGATGGACTGATTTAGTGGGTTGGGGGTCTTGGCTTGTTTCATTTTGGTTTTATGTGGCTGACTTCAAGACTTTTGGTAAAGTGCCTGTTTGATGTCCATGCCTGTGGCCGCTGATGCCCCATTTAAGATGTGACTCCTGGCAGCAGCTCTGTGACTCCTGCCCCTTGCTGCTGTGGTGGGAAGGGTCCCCATGCAGGAATGGCTGGAGAGCAGCCCTGAGGAGGAGGACTTGGGGGTGCTGCTGGATGAAAAGTTGGCCGTGAGCTGGCCATGTGCGCTGACAGCCCAGAAAGCCAACCAGATCCTGGGCTGGATCCAGAGCAGCGTGGCATGGGGGGGCGAGGGAGGGGATTCTCCCCTTCTGCTCCCCTCTGGCGAGACCGCCCTTGCAGTTCTGCCTCCAGCTCTGGGGCCCCCAACAGCAGGAGGACACGGAGCTGTTGGAGCGAGGCCAGAGGAGGCCCTGGAGATGCTCCGAGGGCTGGAGCCCCTCTGCCATGGGGACAGGCTGGGGGAGTTGGGGGGTTCAGCCTGGAGAAGGGAAGGCTCCAGGGAGACCTTAGAGCCCCTTCCAGTACCTGGGAGGCTACAAGAAAGCTGGGGAGGGGCTTTTCCCAAGGGCAGGGAGTGACAGGACAAGGGGTGACAGGTTTAAACGGAAAGAGGGAGATGGAGATGGGACATCAGGAAGGAATTCTTCCCACAGAGGGTGAGGAGGCACTGGAGCTCCTGTCCCCCACAAGATGCTTTTACTAAACAAAGTATTTTGTCTACCACTTTCTTCTCTCCAGGAAGCCTACTCCGTAGCCAGGCAGTTTAACATGATACCTCCCGTGTGTGAACAAGCTGAATACCACCTTTTCCAAAGAGAGAAAGTGGAGGTTCAGCTGCCGGAATTGTATCACAAAATTGGTGAGTCTGAGGCTGCTCTGCCTTTTTTTTTTTTTTCCCCCCAGAAAGACAGACAGAGCAGGCTGGCCCGGGGCTCTAATGGGAACAGCACCCTCCTGCCCTGCATCTGAAGGGGACAGACGAGTGTCTGTCTAATGACTCACGTCTAATCTCCTCCTTTGGTTTCTCTGCAGGGGTCGGAGCAATGACGTGGTCTCCACTAGCCTGTGGGATCATCTCAGGGAAATACGGCAATGGGGTCCCTGAAAGCTCAAGGGCTGCACTAAAGGTACGTTTTTTGTTGCATGTTTGAGAAAAGCAGGCGTGCTGCTTTCGTCAGGGCAGGAAAGTAACAAAGGAAAACCAGATCCCTCATGAGAAGGCTGGCCTGGGTGCTGCTGCATTGAAACATCAGCTCGGTTTCTCTGGTAACCATGTTCCAAAGCACAGGAGAATCTGGATTATAAAGATGCCTTGATTTCCCCACTGCGGCGAGCTGGTGGTGGGGCAGCACGGGACTGGAGCTAGGCTCTGCAGAAGGATGCTGTCACTGCCCAGACACAGAGTCATGGAATTATGCTGGAAAAGCCCTTTAAGCCCACCCAGTCCAACTGTTACCCCAGCACTAACCCACGTCCCTCAGCACCCACACATCTCCTAAATCCCTCTGGGCATGGTGACTCCCCCTCCCTGTCCAGCCCGTTCCAATTCCATGATCAAGGAGAAGACACAAGCCCAGGGTTTCTGTTCCGTTCGATGCCCCTGGCCCATAGATACAGCTGCTGTGATTTCAACACCTTAACCACACGCAGCGCGGAAACTGGCCTTGGACACCATTTTTCTGCCCACCCTGTCCAGCCATCCTAGCGGGCAGCGGGGGCACGGGGGGAGTGCAGCCCACAGCATCCCCCCAGGGACCATGCAGGCAGGCAGACCCAGCCCTGTGAAACCTGTGGGTCCTCTCTGACAGGTTTACATTGTGGTGTCACCACAACACGTGGTTTCTCACACAAGTATCCTGATGTTATTCTATCTGGGGGCTACGGGGTCTCCTCCCACACTGTGCCTGTGGCAGGTGTGTTATTTAATGGTTTGAAAAATGGCAGAGCATTAAAATGTCATGGATTTGGGAAAAAAAACCCAACCAACACGGTATTTGAGGCTCTGTATCAGCTGGCAAAAGCCAACGCTGTCTGACAAGTGCCGGCAGACTGACGTACGTCCCCGTGCTGGTTTTTGCTCAGCTTGGTGCTGTTTAAAGGGAAGAGGCAGTCTAACGCTGACTTGCTTACCAAGGGCAGCATTTTCAAATGTGGCATTTCCTCCCATTTGTGGGGGGTTTTCCAAAGTAAAATGTATTATTATTATTATTATTAGGTAAAAGCTAGCTAAGCAGGTAGCATTGCAGAGAGGGATCCAAATTAAACTGATGAGAATGAAGCAGAATCAAATTTCAAGTCTGGAGCTGGGGAACTGAAATCACAGCTTTGTTTAATTAATTTTCTAATCTTGAATGGTAATAGTCAAGCTTGAAGATTAGATATTCTCTCTCTGGTTTTTCTGGGGGGGGGGTGGGGTTCAAAAATCTCCTCAAGTTGTCTGATATTTTACTTTCTTCCATACTGTGATGGGACCAAGTGGTCCAACAATAACACTGAGGAGGTTCCAGGTTTTGGACCGAGCATCAGTTGCATAAAGCCAGAGAGATACAGCCGTAGGGTCTCACCAGAGACATCCTGCTCCTGTCATAACTGCTTTGGGTAGCAAAGAAATTCGTTACTCAGCCTCAGTTATCTCCTGGGATGGGTATGGCTTTTTCAGAGCTGTTAATAATTGCCTTAAACTTCCCATCGTGGAAGATTAAAGCTAACGGTCGAGGGCAATCTAATTCGCCTCCAGTGCTACCAGTGGCTGAAGGAGAAGATCGTGAGCGAGGAAGGGAGGAAGCAGCAGGGGAAGCTGAAAGACCTGTCGCCCATCGCCGAGCGCCTCGGGTGCACACTGCCTCAGCTGGCTGTTGGTAGGTGACGGGACAGGGACAGACGTCACCATGTCCTCGCCCTTTGCTCGTGTCACAGATGCATCGCTTCGCTCGCCTCCTCGTAGAGCGAAGGGCCACACTCTGAGGTGCACAAAGAGTTTGTGCCTTATGGGTTGCTGGGAGGTCATGGAATGGTTTAGGCTGGAAAAGCCTTTTAAGCCCACCCAGTCCAGCCGTTCCCCCAGCACTGCCCAGCCCCCACTGACCCCATGTCCCTCACGGCTCTGAAACCCCTCCCGGGATGGGGACTCCCCCCTCCCTGGGCAGCCCGTTCCAATGCCTGACAGTCCTTTCCGGGATGGAATTTTCTCTAATATCCATCTAAACCTTCCCTGGCACAACTTGAGGTTGTGGTTTGTTATCTGCCCCGTGCATCTTCCTGGCAGTGCCGGAGGAGCAAAGTGAAGGCTGGGACAAGTAACACCGTTCTTATACAAGCATGACAAACACGAGGATCTGGAGCAATGCCATGTCATGAAGCCCGTGTTCCTGACCATCTTGTGACTTTATTCCCAGCATGGTGTCTGAGAAACGAGGGGGTGAGCTCCGTCCTTCTAGGATCTTCCAACCCAGAGCAGCTGATAGAGAACCTCGGAGCCATACAGGCAAGTGCAGGTGGTGGTGGCATCTCAGCAGAGGTGGGGGGGGGGGTTAGCTACTGCCCACCTCCCTTCGGGGTTAACACCAGCATACCTTGAGACTAGCACCCTCCTCCTCTTAATACAGCTTTAATAGCCTGTATTTTGTTTCAGGCACCTTCCAGTTCTAGTTGTGGACACTGATGAAGCAAACCTTTTGGTGCGTCACCCTAACTACAGCCGCTGGTGGTAGTTACAGCTGCATCCAGCAGCAAGTGGGTGGCATCAGCAGGTTTAATGTCTCTGAAAGAGCGAGTGACCCGATTCCAGGACACGCTGTGATCTATTCCGCGTTGTCTCCCGCAGGGCACGTGTCACTCGCACCCACCTTCATGATTCTCTGTTGTTTTTCACAATAAGAGCTTCCTCTGACGCTCTTGCCCCCAGCTCGCTTCCCGTCGCAGCCGAGCAGTATCGTGCATATAAATTTTAGGAGCACTTTTGCGATTCTCTCACAGGGTAAAGATACTACAGTGGTTTTTCCTCTAAGGGAGAAAAGTATTAGATGAATGCTTAAATGTCTGTCACACACACAAAAAAAAAAAACCCAGAGGAAACATTATTTGATAAAAAAATCTAGATTTCAATTGGGAAAGACCATTAATGGAAGCTTGATTAAACATCTTTTTCCTACCCCTAGGTCCTTCCAAAGATGACATCCCATATCGTAAGCGAAATAGATAACATTCTGGGAAACAAGCCCTACAGCAAGAAGGACTACAGATCATAATGCACTGCATGAATTCCCTGGACTGCATGGTTTAAAAAGTGCTCTGTACGGAAGTACAGCCCCGAGTTAATATCTGGTCATGAGAATCATTCAGCAGCTTGCTGCTCGGTGTCTACTGTCACTGGATCCTTCGAGATGTGTGCTGTTGCTACTAATCTGCAGTGAAATTCAAAAGCACAGTTGATCTCTCTTCTAACCAAGAATAACCTTGTATTTTCTTACCTTCGACTGAATTCATTAATTTTTACTTTACTCCTAGCACCTCATGCTTGTGCTGTGAAAAACACTTGTAAAGCAAAAAATAATTTATAACCTTCAGGTACTTGGTAATTAAAGAAGGATGTACAGCTCTATTTTTTCAATGAAGAAAAGCCAGATACAACTTAAGGTTTTAATAAAACCACACATTTGGGAAATCTCACCTACGGAGTTTCCTCAGGTTAACAGAGAGAAGGGGCAAGCTCAAATTTTTCCGTTTTCTTTTTTATGCTGAATATACACTCTAGATTTTGTTTGTAGTTGAATAAAGGATGTAAGACAGAAAATTAGTTAGAACTTAGATAGCTCAATTCCTAACTATACAATTATTTCAGCTGTGGAGTGCTCCTGGGAAGTGTTTCGGAGTACAAGCCAGAAGAGCACAGTTAGAACACCCAAACACGCATGCCGCGTTAACGACAACGGCCGGTGGCAGAAGTCTAATTCTACATAAACCTTAAACCAAGAAAGCCATGATGAAATATTGTTATTTGCATCTACAGAAACCTGCCTCTACTTCTGCCTGCTTGTAGACGTAGCTATGGCAAACCTCAGTATTCATGAGCTTTTAAGGATATAAATACATATATATAATACATAGCTGCTGAAAAATACCAGAGAAACGTCAGGTATGTATCTGGTGGAGGGTCACGTTTGCTTTAACTTGCTCTGGAATCGGGCATAAGTAAATGCATAGTATTTTTAAGACACATTTTAAACAGGTAGGGTATTATTTTGGTGAGCACGTCCCCCTAGAGGAGTCGGTAGTAAGCTCTTACATATTAATTTGCTCATCTGGAGAACCACGTCCTGTTTCACCATGAGTTCGCTTTGTAAAATGCTCCTATGGTTTCGGTAGGTATTATTTCTCACTCGTCCTGAATCACGTACCCCGGGCACACACTTCCTAGGGGGTACAGCTCTGTACAGTATTTGTAGGACCCTCGTATCCCAGTCCCCTTAACCGCAGATCTGCGGAGCGTGTGCAGCGTTCAGTGGGCCACGTGAACAGATTCCGGTACTCGAGTTGTCTTCTCCTGTATTTAACCCCACGAGCTATGGTATGTGTAAATGAACTCAGCTGCTGTATATCCAGAAATCCAGTCTGACTTTGACTTCTGCTTGGACACAATAAAAGCATTTTGTGCATCTAATTTTATACGTAGAGACCCGTTACTGAGCCTGAAACAGCAATGGTTTACGCTGGAATCGGGAATGTATCGTTCCACGGCGATCCGCTAACCTTCAGCTGTACCCAGGTCGGGCAAGGGACAAAAACCTTCGGCCAGAGGAGCTGGTGCGGCCGGGGAGTGAAGGTCCGGCTGCGCATCTCGGAGAAGACGCTTCCAGAGGTTAGTCTCCTAGGGCAGACATCAGTCATGTTTAACATTTCAGCCTGAAATCAACCCAGCGGGAATGTCACTGCGGCCCAGTCACCAGACGCTCCGAGACTGGGCTGCTCAGGCACAGCCAGCCGAGGTGGGGACAGCCACTTCTCACCCCCACCGGTGTTACCTTCACTGCTCCGGGCCATGTCCCTAATGCTGCAGTATTTTAGCTGTGAAAATTAACCATTTAAGTATTTTAAAATCTGAAGCACAAAAGCCTCAGCCATTATAGATTTTGGTGTTTTATTATTTGAACAGGGTTATTTCCCAGTAGCAGACTAATTCCTTTTCTCACCTGTGGAAATGCTAATGTAATTTAATGTTCTCCCCCTTCTCAGACACCTGGGAATCCAACAACATAGCAAAAATATGTTAATTCCCAACCTTTTTTTAATTGAAAGGGCGATGGCGTTGTGCCTTCCTTAGGAAACATTTAACGGTCAGCTTGCCTAATGCTCCGCGGGCGATGGGATGCCAAGCAGCAGCCTACCTTCAGCATTATACTGAGGAAACTGGGTGCAGCGTGTAGTGGGGATTGCAAGGGAAAAAAAACAAACACCCTCCACTCAAAAAAACCCGGAAAACCAAACAAAAATCCAAACAATAAACCCCCAGACCTTTTCTGCTCAGTTCACAGAACAAGACTACAGGAAGCCTTTGTTTCAGGCTGTTAGTGCTGCCCAGGTGCCTCCCCACAAGATTTCCTACACACAGGATGCTCCAGCCCTCGGCAACCGCCAATACCAAGGAACTAAGGTCGGATGGAAAGCTGTTAGTAACAGACTCAGCGGAACGACAGTCATAGCAGGGAAGTGCTGCTTCAAATCGCTGCAGAGGGCAGCTCTCCTAGAAAATACGCCTGCCACCTCCCGAAAGACCTGACAGGGCCACGTTCTCCCCGCCGACGCTGACAGGTAATGTGAGGCTATTAGCGCTGTCTGTTCACGCAGCTGAATTTCAGTACCAGGTGCTTACAGAGCAGCCAGCTCGGCCTCGTGTTTGATCCTGACCATTTACAGAAGCTCGGGAGAAATTTGATTCACGTGGGCTAAATACTTACACAGAAATTAGTCCCTTTACTGTGATAGGCCAAGGAAAGTAAAATTACCCAAAGCAGGCATCAGCAATAGGGAAAGTCTCCTTTCACCAGTGAACACAGCAATAGAGAAAGTCTCCTTGCATTAGTGAATAAGCTGGCAGAAGCAATAAAGAAAAATTACATTATTTGGAAGGAAAACAAGGTAATTTCAAGAGTGTTAAATGACCAACCCAAGTAATTTCAGTGGCAGCTCTAAAGCGTCCCAAAACCACTGGAGTTTTACTGATGTAAACACATAAATAGTACTGTTTTTACTGGGAAGCCAAGCAAAGGTACATTATGGAGTGGAGAGTTGAGACTGAAGACCCCCATCCAACCCCGCAATCCCAAAGGATGCTGAGAAGTCTCCTAACGGCCAGCGGGCACTGGGTAACTAGGGAGCAGTTCTGTGGGACTGTCCTGGCTGCGTCTGTCAGAGACACTACGAACTCAGCGCACCCTAAGGCAAGCCAGATACGCTGCCGCCCGCGCTTCAGAATCTTAATATCACGTAAATACAAATCTTACTGGAGATTAGCAAAGTAATTGGTACATTAAATCTAATTATAAGCTTTCCCTTTCTTCCCAGTTTAGGATTCCAAGGCTGTAATGGCAATATCTCTAACTTCTACAGCACAGTTCCACTAGGAGCAGCAGAGTTTAGCATTTTCCGTAACAACTGCTCTACTGACAGCATGGAAAGGAAGGAAAAGGATTGTCTGATAACCCCAATATAAAAAGCCAGCTAAAGTCTTTTTGTTAATCCGGGTAGTTTGGTAAAACTGGCAGTTTGGGGGTTTATTTATGATTTTAGAGATGAATGGAAAAAAATAGTACATTCCAACCCCCTCAGAAGCATTTTTCTGTGAGGTGTAGCCTTTGTCCTGACTCCAAGTGATGTAAAAATGAGGAGTATTTCCACTGAAAACAGTATATATGCTAACTTGTAGAAGAGCTCTCTCTTCTGGAAGCAGAGCTGTCAAACCTACACGCTTCTTGCCCATGAAAATACCCATTTTTTTTTAAAAAGTCAAGAATGGAAATGCAAGAAATTAAATGACAAAAAAGCCGACTTTTTATTGAAACTTTTCAAGTTACCATGATAAACGGTGGATTGTCACTTTTTACAATCAGTGAGTTTGGCTCTTACACCAGGCACCACATTTGCAGGGGAATCCTGTTACAGGCTTTCAGTACAGCCGTTTGTGCTGCCGAGCAGCCCTCCCTACGGAGTACTTGTCCAACAGCCTGTAGTACCAGCACACCCACGCAGTGCTTCAGGAAGGTTATATTCGGTACCTGCTCACAGTCCTTTTCCTTTTTCATTGCTAAGTAAAAAAGTTAACTCTGTTATTGAATAATACCATGTAAAGATACCAAAAGTAAGTATAATTCACTCATTTGGGATTCAAACCCTCCCCCCATACCCTTAAGCAGTCAGACTATTGAAAAAAAAAATGTGTTTCTATTCCACCCTTAAACACCTGTATGGCAGCTGACCCCCCTCACAGAAATAAATTGGTGTGGGGTTCCCTTTTTGGTCTACTTAGATCCTGTGGATAGCAGAGCAATCAGTCCAGACGAAGCGCTTATGGAAAGAATGTAGTTTCTGGAGGGAAAAGGTCAAGGACATATACAGGTAAAGATACGGCTTCTTTCATACAGAACACGTAGTAGAAGCTTTATGAAAAAGAAGGGATCAAAATGGGTCTTCCCCTGTAGGAGTTTTCAAACTTCAACATCGTAACCTGGAGCGCAGCTTACAGTCAAGGGTCAGCAGGACCCTGAAATGTACTTAACTTCAAAATTCAGACGCCCGTAAAGTTTAGGCTGTTCACTTACAAGTGTTTAACTGTATTTATAAATACAGAAGATCTTTAATTAACATAGATGGCCCTGACTGGCAGTACCTATTTACTTAAGTAACAATAAAATTTACTTGCAACGTTACTGAAACGAAACAACCCTGTCACGTAAGAGCCCTGGCAACTAAGAGGAGCTGCTGCCTCATTCCATAATTACAGCCGAAATGGCAAAGCCGTAAGAATTTCCGTATGCTTAAAAATATCCTTAAAACATCTCAGCAGATGTTAAACTTTCACGGGATTGGGAGATTATTTTTCTGTACCCTCCGTTTTTACACTGCAGTGTTTCTAAGCTGAGGTATGACAACAAACTGCACACATCAACAGAATCATCTCCCAACCCACGTGACAAATACAGCTACTGCAGCAAGCAGGAACAGGACTCGGGTTGTTCCAAGCGTGGTAATAAAGGATACACGGTGGGGTTGAAGTTCTTCAGCACAAAAAATGAAGCAATGATGACCAAGACCAGAAAGAGAGTATTGTTGTAGAAGATGGAAAAAGTTGTCGCTTCATAGTCTGCCACTTCATTTTTCTTCCACAGAATCCTAGGAACGAGTAGAGCTGTTATTTCAAACATATTTAAATCAACGCATACCCTGGCACAGCCATCGCTAGGAAGCGCTGACACCCAGAGGTGTAGTAAACGATGTACTGCTGCTCGCGTTACAGCCAGCTCCTGAAAGACGCAGCGCAGCAAGAACCACCAGTCAACTCATTCATTAGACTAACACACCGCACACACCAGGCGCGTGTACGCTGAAGTGACTTGTGCTTGTTTTCCTACCAGGCACGTCCAACCTAGCCCTTTATAAGTAACACTTTCCGTAGCGGGTATCTGCTGGATGCTACCAGCGTGCCTGGCGAGTAGAAGGCAAGATAGGGCTTTTGCTCCAAAGCGCTGACAGGTCGTGTCCTTGCGTCCTGCACATAAGGGGCATCTACACTAATACTAAGAGCTTCCCGACACTCTCATCAGGCATAACCTGGACCTTATGGATAAAGGTTTCAGTGTTTGAGACCTTTCATTGATAACTCGCCCCCAAAAGGCTTTATAGATCATAGAATCACGGAATGGTTTGGGTTGGAAGGGACCTCAAAGCTCCCCCAGTGCCACCCCCTGCCATGGGCAGGGACACCTTCCATAGCCCAGGGTGCTCCCAGCCTCATCCAGCCTGGCCTTGGGCACTCCCAGGGATTGGGCATCCACAGCTTCTCTGGGAACCTGTCCCAGTGCCCCCCACCCTCTCCAGGAAGAATTCCTTCCTGATATCCAATCTAAATCTCCCTGCTTTCAGTTTAAACCCATTATCCCTTGTCCTGTCACTACAGGCCCTTGTAAAAAGCCCCCCCCCCCAGCTTCCTTGTAGGCCCCCTTCAGGTACTGGAAGGCTGCAATAAGGTCATCCCAGAGCCTTCTCTTCTCCAGGCTGAACAAGCCCAATTCTCTCAGCCTTTCTTCATAGGAGAGGGGCTCCAGCCCTTGGAGCATCTTTGTTGATGACCAAAATGCTGTCAGGACAGCTTCTACTTACCACAACACAGAAAAAACCAATGGCCAAGCAACAGTCCCTAACATCCTACCTAGAGCCTTAAGGATGCCAGGATGTATTGCAACAAGGGGGAGAACAAAGAGAACAAACCAACCTTTCATCCTTCTCCTTTCGAGACATCTTCCTATTGTCTGCCTCAGACAGCTTGCGAGTAACTTCTTTGGAAACAGCGTCTTCTCTTTTCTGTGCTACTCTGTAAGAAACCCCATTTAAATTAAAAAATGAAAATAAAAAAACCCGGGGCTATAGAGAGTTGCATTTACAGCAAACAGTAATACTCCACTGAGACACTGAACAGTTGTGCCAAGTTGAAGGGACAAGTAATAATCAAATTACTAAAAGTATTAAATACAGCTTGTGGCAACACCCACTGAGAATGAGGGTAGTTTTGCTATTTCACTGTACACTTAGCTAACAACTCTGTCCCATGGGAAATGAGAGAAGCCAATTAGGAGACACTTCTGTGTAAAATATTTTTGGAGTAACATTTCAGACATTCTTACTCATTTAATACAAATGCTGAAAATGCTGGTTTTGTTAAAGTACTTAATACTAAATTCTACTTCAAATTGCCACCAAACTTACTTGTGTTTGAGAACAAACTTGACGTTCTTATAGGCAAAAGCCACTAGATAGGTACTGATGAGGGTCATTACGCTATACAGGACTGCAGACTGAACGAGATCCATATGCCATATCCTCCAGTAAAGCCCTTTAAAGACAAACCAACAAAATAAAAGACATTTTGAGTGGTTTCTCTCCCCAAGAAAGACATCCCCAGAGGAGTCCTAGCCGGCTTACTAGCTCCACAATTCAGCACCGGCTCTGCCAGACCAAAGCCAGCACCTGCAAAATCACTTGGCGGGGTCTTCGAATCGCATTTAAAAAGACGCCTCAATAGAGAAATCTGCTTGGATTTGGCCGAGAGGCGCCCTCCGGGACCACTCAAGGCGGCTGCGGGGCCCAGCCTGCCAGCTGCACGGCGCGCCGATGCTGACACGTCAGTGTGCCCCCGGCAGCTCGTCCATCTTTGCAGCCCACAGACCCGCCACCCCGCCCGCCGTTCCAAGCGGGAACAGCTTCGAAGCTGCGTCTAACCCAGCAAGGAGACAGCCAAGATAACCCCGCCTGGGGTGGGCTCCAAACCGGCCAGGCCCGGGGCAAACGAGCCCAGCAACCCGGGGACCCGCACCCGGCAGCGGGCCAGGGGCCCCCGGCGGGCTGCGGGGAGCCCACGGAAGGGTGCGGGGAGCCCCCGCTCCCCGTCTGGGCCTGCCGCCCCCCTCTCCCAGCGCCTGCCGCTCCCCAGCCCCCTCCCCGGGCCCCCCCCCCCGCTCCCCCGGGGCCGCCCCCCCGCTCACAGATGGGGATGGCGGAGACGATGAAGGCGTTGCCGAAGAAGAGCGCGGAGGACTTGGCGGAGAGATTGCGGCTGAAGTCCTGCAGAAGCAGATCCTCCTCCGACTGCTGCCGCCCGCCCGGGCCGCCCTTGGGAGCCATGGCGGGACGCTGGCCCTCGGCACCGTCAGCGCACCGCGACTGCTTCCGGGTCAGGCCGCCAACGGGGCGGGAGGGCGGACCCGTCCCGCAGTACTTCCGGGTGGGCCGTGAGGCGGGCCGGGGAGCGCGCGGCGGGAGGTGCCGCCTCAGGCGTGAGGCCGTTATGGCCGTTACTCACCGTTACTTCCCCCGGTCCCTCCCGAGCCCGCCCCGATGCGGCGCTGCTGCTGTCCCGGGGGGGCCGGCCGGCGCCGTCGGCCCAGCGCACGGGAGGCCGCGGTGGTTGAGGCGAGTGAGTACTGCTTGGGGCCGCCGGAGGACGCGCCCCCTCGGGGGCTCCTGGGACGGTGCGCCCCGGGAGAGCGGAGCGTTTCCCCCTTCTGCCCTTCTCACCCGGCAAACACCCCGGCCCCAGCTCCCACGGGACGGGCACGGTTGCTGGTGGGGGGTTACGCTGTGCTCTTTTCAGGCGTTCAGGTGTAACCGCGTTTTCGAAGCGTTGCTTTAGTGTCTGAACCGTTAGAATGACCTCTGCCACGCACACACGCCACCCGGGGAAGCCACAACGGGCGGCCTGCACAGCTTCCCGACGGTCCCTCAGCAGTTGGTGAGATCGCCCGTGGGAGCCCACAGGAGTTGGGGTGTCCGATGGGATGCAGCTTTAGGGGTGTCCCTCTGATGGCCTGTAGCACTCCTTGCCTCTTCCTCCTTCGTGTTTCTAACCATTTTTTGAGGAAACTTCATTTAACAAAGCATGTATCTCTTTAGAATTTAATTAAAGTCATTCTTTCCACTTAATTCCCTCAATTACTAGAGTCTGGTAGGACTTGTAGTACATTTCCAAGACCAAACAGATGATTTTCATGATTTAAAATGGAACATTGCATGGTAGCTGCACGGTATCGTTAACATGATGTTATCTACAGGCAACTATGGGAGGTACGCTCCTGCTACCTTCCTTCGTGGCTTGGAAATGCACCTACAGCAGGGATTCCCTGGCTGGGTGACCCTCCTCAGATGAAGCGTGGGAGCTCTCAGTACCAGCAGAAACACTCAGGAGTACTGATGCATCGCAGTCTGTGCGCAGAGGAGGGGCCTGCGGCTCCCCACCTGCCGCAGCTGGGGACCCAGCCTTAGCCTCACCTTGCCCCTCGTCACACAGGCACTGGTACCTGCCCCTGGTCAGGAGTAGTGCCACAGGCCACGTACCAGTGATGGGAAACGTGTGGCCTGTGGGATTCATTGTCAGATGGCATGTCTCCCTGCAGCTGTGGTTAACCAGCACACGTGGCTTTCCTCTGCCGAGGTACTGACTTCAGGCATTGTCCTTCACAGAGGCTCTTAGTGCTGTTGAGCAGTTGGTGATGACTCCCACACCCAGTTGGATTGTGATATTATTGAGCTGTGTACACTCCATTTCTAAATATCTCTGTGGGTGTCTTAAAATGGAAAAATTATGTGTGGGGTTTTTTTGAAGTAAGGAATTCTGACTTTTTAAATGAAAAATCATTTTCTTAACGGAAATCATTGAAGTCATCAGCAATATTTTAATGGATTGTTACTTCAGGGTCCTTCAGCACCTAAAGATGCGTGTGTGTATTTCACTGGGCTTGCAAATGTGCCTGTCTTTCACTGATTGGTTTCTTTTTGATGAGTACCTGTTACATGAGGCATGTGAAACCCTCCTCCTTCTGATGTTCCTTATGCCCTGCATCTCTGGGTTATATTAACCTGTTCCAAAATGGCATCAGCAGTTCCTGGCTTCCGCTGGCGGGAAATGCCGTTTGTCCTTCAGATGATATTCTGAAATGTGAACGGAGGGTGGTACTCCAACAGGAGGGGAGGTCAGTCTCGGTGTCTTTGTAAAACATGTTAAAATGGGGAGTAGGTAACGTCGCTACTTGATTGATGTTCCCAATCATAACAATTTCCTCATTGAAGAACATGGTTGGAAATCATGGGCGAGGTTAAGTTCCAGATTGTTTTAAGATTCGGATCTAATAACGGACTCTGTCCTTGCACAGATTGCTTCCTTCGCTCATCTGGGTAAATTTGGTTTGTGCTGTGGTGGAATGTAATAGAGTAACTTTTTTGTTCTTGCTTTGGGTTTACATGGGAAGGATGTTGTCAGTTTGGAACGAAACCTGCCCGGTGGCTGTCTCTCCATTAAGATGAAGTATGACCTTGTTTTAGGCAGTGAAATGGTGAAAGACTTTCTTGAAAAAACGAATGTGCCCTTTGCTTTTTTAAAAATCCTGGCACTGGCAAACTGTAGCTTTAAGCAGAACTCTGCATACTACCAAACTGTCACTGAAGCTTCGTACTCACGTTAAGGATGCCATAGTTCCTTCCCCAGAAGTAAATTGGGCCACCGTTTTCTGTCAAAACAATTCAAGTTTTTGTTTAAGTGCCTAAATCTGCGTTGTGCTGACTGCATCTTGTCATTCGGAAGCCCTTGGGAACGTAAGGCGTCAGAGGAACAGTGGCTCCGTGACCCAAAAGCAAAAGTTCTTCTGATAACAGGAATATTAATGCTGGTGTCTTTGTAACTTAGGAAGTATGTTTCTTGCCAAATTTGTTTCTAAAACACAGAAGCAGCAATAAATATGCTGGAAATATGTGGATTATCTTTACTGCTCTCGCGTTTTCTCTAAGCTTCTAAGCTGGACCAAGCGGAAAATTTTAAATGAAAGCCATGGCTTTGTTTTGTCTATTTTATAGTTGCCACTTCTCTGTGTGGAGTACAGACTCCAAACCACATTTGTGCTGTACTGAAAAGTGGATTGACAGTAAATAAGTCTGCTCTTTAGCAGAGCATTATTGTCATCTTCTGCACTAATATGAATCCTAATGTCCCAAGGTCTAAGAATGGCTTTTGTTAGCGTGACTACCTTACAAACCAAAAACCCTAACGACTCCATTACTTACTAAGGCTGCAAAACCTGTGGAAAAACACTCCCTTGAGATTAATACATTGTGTAGTCTCCTTTGAGATTAATACAGAGCAAATTGGACCATTGTTGCTGTCACCTAGTGTTAATACTAGGACATTCTGGTATTTCTTGTGGCCGAGGGAATTGCTCCATCGTTACCGTGGTAGCTGACATCTTGTTTAACAGAATTCTTAAAAGCCTTCAGACAGAAGTGTGGTTTTTTCAGGACGGTGATCGCATTCCAACAGTAACAGTTGTATCAAAAGGAAATACTGATGGCAGGAATCCTCTCAGAGTCCCACAGAAAATAATATTTGTGATTAAAATACACCCCGGGGGTGATCGCAGCTGATCTCTGTGTTGTTGTACAGTTCCTGTTCGTAGAAGTAACGTAGAACATTATGTGCTGTGTGGAATTACAGTGCACACCCTTAATATCTCTGTAACAAAACAAATGTTCTCAACGTGCACTTTGTTACACCCTCGCTGTTCTTTGCTTTTATAACATTCCTTTGTCAGAGTAAATCTTCCCAGATCCATTTAAGAGAGAACCTGATACTTTAAAGTTGTTTATTTCGGATGGTTATAGACAGCAATGAGTCCAGCTGTCTCTCAGAAAAGGAGCTCTTACTTCTTTGATGTTGTCTCCAAATGCTTGCACGTGGCTTTTCAGTAGTGCCAGTGGTGTATATTCTGTTATACTTGGGGCTGGGCATGTTTTCCTCTTCGTAACTTAGTCTCAGAAGGATATTGTGCCTTCGGCCTTGTGTCAGTGTTTACCCTGGATGTGATGTTTTACTGTGGAGTTGAAGGAGCTGTGCAGTCTCTTGCATCTTTTGCAGTTCGTTATGGATAGGCCAGTACTATATGGAGTTTAGTTTAAATCAAACCACAGCCAGCGGAATGATCCCACTCGTATGACAATAACCTTTTATTTTCCATATGTGACTACACCGTGAACCTACATCCAAAGCTAAAGCATAAACCTGGCTGACCTTGCAGCCATTAATTTTGCTGCCTACGTACCCACCATTCTGGATTCGTTTGCCTCGCTAAAAGGGCTTTTGTTAAGCACAGAAACAGTACCTATTATTTGCCTTCGATAACCCTTTCACTGCCAAGTCCTCTGGGCTGATCACTTCCTTTTGCCCTTGTTTAATTGTTGTAGCTGATCCATCTCCACACACGTGGAAGACCTCTGTCTACTCTCGTTTTAAGTAGTTCACTGAAACTGGGAACACGTTCTAGTAGTGTAGATACAGCCTACAAAGTTTGTGACTGAGACTTAATCTTGCAGCTGCCTATTGCATTTCTCAGGGGGAATTGTGTATTTTCATTCTGGCCAGAAAATTGTGTATTTTCATTCTTTCCATGTTTCCTCTTACACCCCGCCACCCCTCCCAAACACTTGTTAGTTGGGAAATAAAATTCCATAGTTTTGAAAACTGCTCGGTTTTCACATTTGCATCTAAATCTAAATTCAAACTAACTTTCCCAGTGGCATTCGTTCCAGAGTCAGTGGACTAAAGTCTGTCCAAGAATTTAACTGGGGCAGCGCAAAAGCTTTGCCATAGTGAAGACTGAAAAACCCCTCTTTGTTCAAAATTGAACTCTTCTAATATTCCGAAATCCCCGTGTTTACTTGGATTTATTCAAATTTATCATGCAGTGCGGGATTAGTGTTCTGGGTTTTGGATCAGCTGCTAGGGCATTGTTGAAGTACAAAGGAAAAGCCGCCTTTGAATAAGCAAGCGTGATGCTCATAAACTGAGTGGCTTCTGCTATCCCTCTGTGAAGGAGGTGGATGAGAGGCTTTCCAGTTCTTCTCTGTGTGCTGTGCTTTTTTTTTCGAAGCAACCTGCGGTGTCTGAGGTTTAAAACTGGAGACGTAATCTGTATTATTTTTCAGCCGAATCACTTCGCGGTGGTTTGGAATGTAGCCCCCAGAGGGCTCCGCTGGAGGGGCAGTCTGGGTGAGGAATGGCACTGTCTTGAACAAGTCTTGTTTCCAGACACAGTTGTGAGAGCAGAGCTTATCCGGGTGTGAATTTGGGAAGAACCTGTGACTCTGTAAGGGGACGAGATCCTCCTCTGTGTTAGGAAAAGGCAAGACAGTTGCAGTCATCAATGAGGTGAAGAGTTACCCAATACTGTTGCCTCTACCTTCTGAGGGCATTGCCTTGAGCTAATGGTTTGCTGTTCTAAAAGCTGGGACTTGCTGGCTTTCTGTGACACCGTTGAAGGGAGCTCAGTGTAGCATATGTGACCTATTTTTGGTGTCTTGAAATGGTCTCATCTGCTCCAGTTTCCTCTAGCGTTTTTGCAGTTGTGGTTGATAGTTCTTCTGCCTGTAGACCAGATGAATGAAATCATGTTTCGAAATAGATTCTCGGGGGCTGGTTTGCTCAGCATTTATCCCAGATAAGAATATGAGACTGACCACGCTTTTTAAAAGCAGTATCAAATGCAGTATTTGGACAATAACTAAACTCCTCAGGAAAGAATAAATGTAATATTCAGTATTTAGGGCATCTGTTTCTCAAACATCAGGGCCTGGTTCCCGTGTTGCTTTGAGATCTGCACACCTGCCTCCTAGAAAATCCAAATAAAAGCTTCTGAATGCAGAAAATGCAAAAGTATGGTGTTTTATTTAACCTGTTTGCATATCTTTCACTGCTTATCCTGGTCAAGTGGCCTGGTTTGGGTCCTGTAGAGGCTGCACATGTATGCTTTCCAGCCGGACGTGACCTGAGGAGGATGGCAGTCAAGCCATTTGTTGCCTGGAGGCCACTGAGGTTCTGCAACTTCCACCTGCACGGAGGGACTCTCGATGGGTGTGCCACCTATCATGGAGGTACCGTGAGCTTTCCTACAGGTCATGCTGGCTTTTTATGGTGTGGGGGAGAAATACAGGGTGTAAGTAAGCCTGAAAGCTGTGTCATTAATGTGTCAGCACAAAGGCTGCGCTAGGAGAGACTGAGGAAGTTGAATGAATGAGGCTTTAATGTAAGCAGACCTACAGAATCGTGGTTTCATGTGGAAAACAGCTGCTAGGCAGAAGGATAGCAAAATGAGCTATGGGTGCGACTTGAGTCAGTGAAACACTGATGTAGGGCCTAGGTTTGTTGCTGCCTGTTGGGCCCATCCACTTAGGTGCTGCCTGTGATTATATATTTAGGCAGAAAGGATGCCAGACAATCAGAAACAAATCATTTTCATGCGGGACAGTCAGCTTGTGTCTCTAACAGCAAGCAGATTATAAGGAGTTCACAGGTAGTCCCCACACTAGGGGTGTATTGAGTGATCTGTGGTGGGATTATGCTGGCACAGTTCAGCAGTCTGAATCCCTGTTAGTGGGAGGAAGTCAGACAGATGGGATTTCTGAGTCTGAAATGTGTCATCCTGGCACCCACCCACCCACTACTGCTCCATCCTTTAGCAGTGTAGGAGGATCTCATGGTGGTTGGCGTCACTTGCCACCTGTGAGTTATCTCTGGGGTTTCCCATTCCTGCAATCTTGCGTTTGGCAAACATCTTCTGGATCTTAGCTGTAGGAAGACTTTAGCCTGTAATGTGTAGTGAGAAGAGCTGGCCATCCGTGGGCTGATGGCTCCTAAAACGCTAATACCTACAGTGAGAGAGAACAATGAACTAGAAACTGAAGTGTCATGTGAAGAATGTTTGGGTGAGTGAGTGAGTAAAAAGGGGTACTTCTGGCTACTTCATCTTTGGAATGGTTATTTGGAGTCATACGTAACACAGCGTAGCCTTGCGCATCGCAAACGTTTGAACTCCTCAAGGTAATACCCATTACGCTGTGATGGTCTGTAGAGAATGAAGCACGTTGGCATCACTTCCTGGCTGGGACAGAAAGCTCTCACAGGATATCTGTCACAAGGGAGCAAGATCCAGGTATGTGCAGCTGTGCTCTGCAGCAGCAGCGCTGGGTCCAGGGAGTCTGCTGTGGAGCTAGACCTGAGGTAGGTCAGGAGCCAGGTTAACTACAGCCAGCCACTCAGGTGTCTGCAGGGGGTGTAGTTCTTCACGTTGGATCCACTGAGCTTGATGTAAAGCCCGTGTTACAGGAAAGCAGTTCTAAACCTCTGTGGCAAAGCGGTACAGAACTGCTCATAGCAGCAGTAAAGCTTCGGGCCTTTGGTGATCGTGCACATGGTGCAGAATTGATCCAGGTTCATTTATTTCATGCCGTATCGGTAGAGATTGGCCGTTAGTCCAGCCACAGAAAACCGAATTAGCTTTGTGTTTTCTAGCCACCTAATCATGGAAATTCTTCTGAGTTACAGGTTTTTTTCCTGATTTGAAATAATTTAGGAAATGTAAACGGAAAAAATCTTGGTGAACAAAATTAATATAGCAAGGCAGTTTCCTATACCCTTCTGCAACACCCAGATTGCAGAATTCCAGAAATGCAGCATTTATAGTGTATTCCCACACTGATTCTTCCATGAAGAAATAATCTTTCAAACGCATATCCTCATTCTGAAACGGGGAGCAGAGGATCTCTCCTACTCGTAGTCACTTAAGGCAGGTTCAGACAAAGAACATCTGAATACAGCAATGGTGTTGCTGTTTTCTGCATGATACTATCCAGCACCGGGGGTTATGTGTTCCACAGACTGTGTCCATCCCGCTGCTCACGGTATCCACAGCAGGGAGGCTTTGGGAGTCAACGCTGAGACAACCTGCAGGATTTCTAAAGCAACGCGTGCCTCTCTTCCAGTTGTTGCTTACGTATGTATTAGGCAAATTGAAGAACTCGACCCATTTTCTTCCAGGTGGTTTTGTATCATTAATCAGGGTTAGAGCTTTACTGTATTGCTACAGCGGACCTGGAGCTCTGCCTGGCCCCTGAGATGCGATACCTTTGTGAATAATTTCCATTGCTCTTGCCGTTTTCAAGAGGCACGGTTAAGGTTGAGGATTTGAACGTTACTGATATTTTCTGAGCTTCAGGTTTTTGTTCTTCATCTCCTGCATCTTAGAAGAAAAACATTTCGCTGAATTTAGTGTTAATTTCTTCCGTTCACTTATTTTAATTGGTGAATGCTGCTGTTTTCCTCCTTGATGTTTGCGTCATGCACAGCTTGGAAGAAAGGGCAGCTAAATTTGTAATACCTCCCCCTTCTATATTGCAAAGCTTGAGCTTTCCAAGGGATGTCTTATTCACACCTTCAGCTTGCCAAGGGTCTCCATGGACTCAGTGTTTTACTGGGTAGCTGAAGCTCTGACGAAGGTTTGCTATAGTGAGCAGCTCTTGGCTGCCTTTTTCCAGATATAAAATATTACGGTACTGTTACCTTCCAGGCTTTCCTTTATAATTTGCTGGAATTTTTGGTTTGAAGCATGGACTTTATCTGCATGTAGACAGTAAACTACCTGTGTGTTAGAACTAGCTGTTAATTTTAGAACTGTTTCAATTCTAGTTGGCCAACACTGCATTATAAAGGACCATTCCCATTCCACTAAAACAGGAGTCAGCCTTGTGCTGCTGCTTCCCTTGTGGCAGGATCCGTGATGATCCAGAATCATCAGCCGTTTAGAATGAACCTTCAAAGAGTCTCACGAATGAATCTGTTGCTCGTGTGGGTTCAGTGTTGCCTTGGCCTTCACTGAATCTACCCGGCTTGTACTGGTTGAAGAGACTTCCACAAGAGGGTGCACCAGGTCCACAAAATCCCACGTCAACTAAGGGAGCGTGTCCCCATGTGGGGCATATTTTCTATCTATCATTTTATGTATTAACTCATGTAGCTAAACAAAGCTGGATGGATGCTTTAGTCGGTTTAATGTCCCAGAGCCTCTCTCCAGTCTGTAACAGGTACATGAATGGATTTATACTTTGCAGGTGAGGAAGTCAGAAGTTGAATTAAAGGAAAGGCACTGTTTCCAGAAGTCCCGGTCACACTGACAGAAGGCTGGCTTCAGACTCCACTCACAAGATGCTGCTTAGACTTTCAGTGTAGTGAAATGTGTTGCCTGGTTGCCCTGCAAACGCGTTTTAAGAATAAAGTTTGGGGATTTTAGTTTTCCTCTGTTTTGAAGCATCATTAGTTTTCCTCTCACGTGGTGGATAGTACAGCAGCAGAAGAAAACTCCATCTAGAAAGGACTTTGAGAGACTGCTGACTTGAGTATGACTGGTACTTTTTTTTTTCCTGTTTCTATTTTGGGATAAAATTATTTCTCGTTTCACAAGAGATAGGAGCAGTTAGTAACACTTCAGCTTACGTCAGATAATGTCGCTGTATTGAGACGCTAAAAGCGTTGAAGTGTTCTGCTGCACGTGTAGGCCAAAGTTCTAGGTCCGTTCCTCTCAGACTGCAGTCCTAGGGCGGTAAGACAGCTCTGCAGAAATGATTAACATGTTTTCCAGGAAAAAAGGGCCTGGTTTTGAGTCATGCGTTCCCTGTCCAAATATATTAATCATAAATCACAGAGATAGATGTGCTGATAGTCAGTAAAATAACTAGAAGTGTGGTGATACTTGTGTAATATGTGATGTTTGGGTTTTTCTGAGTAATGCTGTTTTTGCCAAACTTCAGGTTTTAGTAAGTGAGAAACAGAATGGGGAGCTTTTAAATCCTTTCATTACTAGTACAAGATATGAAGGTGAATTTGAGAGCAAGGAAATTACTATTTTTTGTTCCTGCTATCCACCAATGTCAAAGCTGCGTCTGGATCCAAAAGGTTTAAGGTATTACGGTTGATGAATTGGAACTACTCTGGTTTTGCTGCTTTTCTTTTGAGCAGTGTCAAAGAGAAGAATATGAGGTTTTACTAAAAAATCACCACCACATGGTGACTCTGTCATTTAACTAGCAAGAAGATTTTCATTTTAAAGACTATAAACTACCCACCTGCTTCCATTTGCACCAGTTCTAGGTTTTCATGTGTAAGCAGGTGAGGGTTTGGTTGTTTTCCCTTGCTTGTGGATAGTACCAGAAGAATAATCTGTGTTTATATTTTTCTTAAAAACACTGTGCTTTTAGGTCATTGCTGCCCTCCAGTCAGATGGGCAGTAGTGCTTAGGTATCTGAGATTGCTGGCTGTATCTGACGGCAGTGGGGCACAGGGAGGAGTAGTGATTACTGGAGTTAGCTACTTACTGGTCATCTTTTTCCCAATATAATGGCATTTTCAGAAGTGATTCTTCGTTCTGGCAGTGTGTGGAAGCCAGCCATTTTTAAAAGCATAGATACACAACACAGGTGGCCCCCAGTGAAGTCGGGTCCCAGCCTCTTTCCTAGGCTCTGGAATGAAGCATTTGCCACTGCCAGGAGGTCTCCTCCTGACTTGGAGTTACACGTACCAGCCTGGCCGAAGTTCAGCCAATGTTGAGCGTTCCCAGTGGAGGGAAACCTTAACAGAACATTTCATCTCGGCATGTTTGGACATGGAAGATGGGGAGGGCAGAAATTTCAGGAGAGGCCAAACCAAGATGCAGCCCACTAGGTGTCACTCCCGAAAAGGCCATCGGAATACAAGGGTTGGGTGAATCTTTGCTCCCTCCCCTCTTCCTTGTCATTAGTGAAAACTGGCTTGCATTATTTCACCTCCTGTAAGCACAGCCAGCACTTTCTTCACTACTTAAACCCCAAACAATTAAAATTACCAGCTTTGGTGTCAAGAGGGAGGATAGAAATATGCACATAAAATAAAAATTATAAATATTTAATTATGCAACTTGTAAGGGAGAAAAAAGAAATCTCTGTATAACAAGTTGCCATATCATGAAAAATGGACTATTGCAGAAGTCTAGTAGGTCTGGAAGGGTTAGCACATCCTGCTAACAGGGTGACCTGATCAGGGATTCGCCTTTCCCATCTGTTACCTTTTAAAAAACGCCTGCGCCGTTGACGTTTCTCTCCCCTTGGTACCTGCCTGACACGCTGGCACGTGTCCGTGTCGGAGCACCGATAGGGCTTGAAACGTTATTTGAAAGTGATTAGCGTTTGCCGTCCAGCATCGGTATGGAAAAGAACAGTCTCTTTGGTTAATCTTAAAGCATTACAGTTAAAATTAGTTATGTAAATGATTTCCTGCCTTTCATGCTGATTTCTGAAATAAATGCACACCTCTTGTTCAGGACTGTAAAACATTAATAGATTCTTTTTCCACCACGGGATCAAAGCTTAGTGTTTTGACTGAAATGAAGGTGGTATAACTTCATAGTGTCTCCTACTGCAAATAACGATCCAGTAGCTTAAGAAGAACAACTTTCATTCCTTTTTCTTATTTTCGTCATTTGTGTCTGGTGCTACATAGCAAAGAAAGAGGCAGATACATCTGCAGGTTCCCTTGGAAGTGCTGACGGGTTGATCCAGTGTGCCGAGCACTGTTGTGCGAGTTAGGAGACCTGTCTCCTCTTCCGTTTGCCGCTGAGTTGTTGCTTAGCCCTGGCTGTCTCATTCTGTGTTTTTGTTTAATTGTTACAGCAGACAATTAAGCTTAAGAAAATAATAATACAATTATACTGTGTAATAATGATTAGGGGGGGAAAAGCCTGGAACTGTAGATGTCAGGATTTTAAATGGTAATAGTATGTACTGATTTCTTCACTTGTATGTCGTGGAAAATCCAGTGCTAAAAAGCAATTTAAAAAAAATGTAAAATGCTATGGAGTGATTGAGCAGAGAAATGGTAGAGGAACTCTTGGAGGAAACTCGTAGTATTGAAGTCAACTTCATTCTCTTCTTGATTTGCTGTGTAAAGTGAGGTAGATCCTTCTAGACACAGAGAGTATAAGCACATTGGGAACAGTAGCACTGAGATTCCTCACGAGAAGAATTTTCTGATGCCTTGAAATCAGTGAAGACCCCCTAAGAACAGCGGTATGTGTAAGCTCAACATAAGTTAACTCACAGGCGCTGTGACTTCCTGTAAGCACGAGTTTGTCATGCAACTTCTGTGCTGAGTAGCGAGATCGTGGAATGATAGCAGTGGTTTTGTGATTATCGTCCTATCGATTAAATGAATTATCGGACTATCAATGAAAAGTAGTCTTGCAGTACTGATGGCTTCATGTGATGGCCTTGATCGGCTTTTTCTGGAAAGGTACTACGGAAAGGTGTGTGCCACACAACATCCTGCCTTTTCTTTTTATTTGCAGTGTTCACTTGCTCCATAGTTGAGAAAACAAACCTGTAAACCTGTTAAAGGTTTCAGCCAGTTGGCTGAACTAGATAATGCAGTTTAGCAAGATATCCTGAAGGCAGGGGAGTATTTTTAGCTTCATTAACTATTTTCCTGGTTACAAAGAATTAGGAGAAAAAAGGTTTTAAAACATGTTGCTCTATACACTGCATTGGTTTTGCTCCCAGAAATGTCATCCCCACAACTGTATCTGCAGGGGTTCATAGTCTCTAATGAGGGGGCTTCCCCGCACCCACTGCTGGCCACCACCACCAGTTTTTCCTTGGATTTGATGGAGAAGGTCTCTTAGCACAGTTTTACCCTTACGTGAGGAGAACCAGAGCTTTTTCTCCCGTTGCATTACTGCAAGCGGGCACATCGCCGTGGGCCCTCCTTCCAAACTTTCCTTCAGGAACTTTGGCTTGCCCTTGAAAAGTAAGTTGACAGTAGTTTCTCGTTGCTCCTTGCGCAGTGTGTACCCTGAAGGGAGTGCTCTGTGGGAGCAGCCTAACAGGTCGTGAAGAGGCAGTGGGCAAGGTAAGGGCATCCTGAGGACAGGTTAGACTTTGATTTCTGTGTCTCTGTATTAACTGGGTTATATCAGAACCTTCTTAGCATTGTCTGATTTTAAAATTGAGCTGAAAGAAGAGCTGTGGTGGTGACTGTTCCTCTCCCTTCCTCTTGAAAATGCAGAGAGCAAGAGCCTGTGTGAGATAGAGGTGGGATGTAAGGGCTGCGGAGGAACTGGAAGTCCACAGCATCCTTCCAGTTCCCACCAACATTTGTTGACTAAGTATGAGACACCAGAAAAGGACATAACCTTCCTGTAATGGGATTTTTTTTAAAGAAGGATGTTCATTATGCAAGTATGGAGGTAGAAAAGGTCTTCTTGTTGTCACTAGGGAAAAAAAATGTGGCTGAGCCTGAGAACTCTTTTTTTTTAACGTGGACATTGGAGTCTCAGACACTTCCTTTCTTCCATCAGCATGAGCGAAGTGTGCGCACTGGTTATTCCTTTATTTGCAAGTCAGAATTGTCAATTACTGTATTCGCTCTGATGCCGTTTACCATCTGAAAGAAATAATTAAAGCTTGCTTTCTCTTGCCGAAGATTTAAACGTGTATTTAAAAATGAGGTCATACTTTCATGGTGGTCATAGTCTCCTTCTGTATTTGTGCGGGGTAGCCTCAGAAACGGGTGGGTGATCTGCTGCTGGCCCGTGATGTATTTCCTTTAATTATACACTGCTTTTGAGAAAGATGGTTATTCCAGGCCTCCTTCTTTCCTCAGCTACATCCTTCCAATCCCGCTGCAGTGGGAGTTGTGCGTACCTTAGTGTGTAGTTCAACCATATGTGCCACTTATTTCATGCAGGAGATGTAAATAAGCTATTGCAAAGAGATAATTTCTGTGCTGGTAATAGAAGATAAATGCAACTGCGTGCACGGCTCTTTCGCGCTGAGGATATGACACATTGCCAGTCACCGTGCTGGGTAAAGCTCTTGTTTTATCGAGCCCAGACAGTGTGAGGCTGTGCCTGTCTGATGTTTCAGACACTCATGAGTTCAATTAATTTACAGATGATGGTTTCTTTGCAGCTCCTGTAGACGTGGGTGCCTTATTACTCAGCCTCCGTTGCACCATTCTGTAAGAAGTCGGCGCCAGCTGCGTGAAGCTCAATTTTTGTAATGCATTGGTAGAAGTGGTGTTTTCTTCCTGCGTTATACACGTGGCCGTGCAGCTTTTGCAAAACACAGTGTAAAGCTTGTCATCTTAAAATGACAGTTTCTTTCCAGACGCCTGTCTTTGCTGTATGTGCAGTTTCATAAAATCACCGAGCACAAGGAATGAGACTGGCTTTATTTGGAAAGAAAACAATGGCACAAACCATGTGTTCCATCAGCAGAAATGTTACCTTCTGAAGTTACTGACCTCTTTTGCTTTATCTGGCCAAGTTGGGGTTGCAGATGCCCTTAATTCTGGCGGTGTCGAGTCCGTGTGAGTTGATGGACGTGGCCGATTGAAATCTGCTCCAGCCGCACAGGCGTGTGATTCAGCGGGGCGGCACCCCGGGCCATCGCACCAGCAGCTCAACTCGCCCACCGTGCGCTCCCACACGCGCAGCCGGCGGCCCAAGGGTGACGGCACGCTAATGCCTTCTGGACAGAAGGAAGTTAACTAATGATCATAACACGTTCCACCTACAAAACACGCGGTGGAAATAAACAGTAGCTCACTGCAAGTTGTATTTGCTGTACTTCACGCTTGCTTTTTTGGAGCGTGTCACCGTCGGTAACCAGTACAGGCCCAAACCCTGCAGCCCCGCGCGAGAAGGGGGCTGAGCTCACGCCCTGTAGGTACAGAAACTGAGTCACGGTGACTTTGTTCCAGGATGGGCTTCTCGTTTGCTTCTTAGTCACTAATTCCTGTTCTTTGAGTAACTTGCACTGTGAAACGCAGCAGTGTGGGGAAGTCGAGAGTGCTCCCTTTGGCTTCCGTCTGTGCCAAGGTGTTGCCTGACTCGGAAGCGCCGGGGGCTGAGGACCCTGTTCTGGGCCCCCTCCTCAAGCACGCACGGTCCTCGGCCGGTTACTCGTTACTTTTGCCGGAGGGAACCCTCCTTCCAGCCCGCGTGGGTGAGAGGCTGTGGCTGCCCAGGCTTACAGAGGTGAAACTGCGCGCTCGGTGCCCGGTAAATGAAACACGAAGGCGTTTGACGGCCCTTGGGAACGGCCGAGTCACGGCGCTTTCGGTTTGTCGCTGCCGTCACCGCTTCGGTGCGGGGACATCGGCCACGCGAAAGGACGCGCCCCGCGGTCACGAGTGGTGGGAAGGGGCAGGCTCCGGCCTGCCCGGCTTTGTCCCGGCTGCGCAGCCCCCGGGAGCCCGGGGGCGGAGCGAGGGGGGGCGGGCGGCTGCGGGGCCGGCTCGGAGCTCCTCCCCGGGCCGCCAGCTGCCCGCCGAGCGCTCTCAGGAAGCGATATTTAAAACGGCGAGGGGAAGATGTGAGGAGCAGAGGGAGCTGCGGGGCGGGAGGGGCGGTGGATCCCCGGCGGCTGGGCGGGCAGGGCGGCGCTGAGCCTGGGCGGCCGCTCTCGCAGCGCCGGCGCTCGGCTCCGGCTGTCCTCGGGCTGCCTCCCTCCCCTTCCCTTCCCTTCCCTCCTCCCTCCCGAGCTGCCGGCGCTCGGTAACCCCGACGGCAACTGGAGAAACAGCCCGGGACGTGCGACCCGAGACGCAGGCGTTTCTGCATTTTTAAGGTGGAAATACCGACGTGCGAGCGCCTGGCTGCAGCAGCGCCGTCGTTCGGGGTTTTTTTTCCCCGCCCTAGGTTAATCTTGTTTTCAAGGTGTCCTTAAATCGGGTCAAAACGCAGGAATCTCACCCGTGGGGGAGCACAAGCCGGTAGGTTTCAGCCGGGGGAACCAGGGGAAAGTTGCGCGGCGGTCTGTCCCTCCGGCTCTGCTCGCTCTTGGTTTGGGTTTTGCGTTTGGGCTGTCGCTTTTATCCTTCTTTATTGTTAATTTTAGCACCGCTAGACTTGCTTTCTTCAGCAAAGGAAAAGGAGGTTTGCGTGAGATGGCTGGTACTTGGGGACTGAAGACTCCCCCTCCACCCCCCCCCCGCCCCGGGAGATCTTCCTCCGTTGAAGTACGTCGTGCAAATAGAGCTGCGCTCTCGGCGATTGTTGATGTTTCTAAATCGCGGCTACTGATCTGGGGTGTTAAAAGGCCGAAATAGAAATGCTGACAAATTCTGATATTCATCGGCCCCACTGCTTTCTGTGTTTAGAGTTGTTGGGGGATTCAGCTCTACACAGTAGGGCAGTTCTTGGAAAATAGCAGCAAAACTTAAATTGTAATAGAGTGAGCAGTAGCACTATTAAAATACGGCTGGAAATGCCCAGAAGTTATTTAGCTTCTCGGCACAGGACCCCTCAAACCCGGGAAGACCCTCTCACAGGGGCTGTTAAACCTGGGCACGACAAACCTGGATTCGATTCCTTTTGGACTTGAGGATTCTTGACCTTTTGAAGTTCCAGGAAGGTTTGAGGTACCCTCGGTGGCTTAGGAAGGGTTGCCCGGTATGTCTGTGGAAGAGTAACAGAGATGCCAGTCATCTGGGAGTTTGTTTGGACTGGCAAACAAATATCCCGGTCGCTTTAAGTTTAATCTAAAAACGGGAAACTGGAGAGGTACAACTTCTTTTCTTTCTCCTGGCAGTCCTGACGTGCCGTTTCCCTGGGTAATGCAAAAGTCTTAGAAATGAATGTTCCAAAATAAGGCAGGCTCAGTGAGAAATTTTCCAGAGCGAAGCCTCAGTAGCAAGAAGTTATTGCCAAATTTTATCTGTTTTCTGGAATTTAGTTTTGTAATGAGAAGTTACTTTGCTTGGAATGCTTTTATCCAGGAAATAGTCATAACGTGCTCCGCTCTAAGCTTTGAGGCTATGTGCAAGGGGTTCAAAGAGGGTTTAATTAAATGTAATCAAGTATTACAAGGTTTCTGATTAAAAGGTGTGGAGCTTGCTTTCCGGTGACGTGCAAGGCGTATTATTTATTTGTACTTCAGAGAGAAATGATTTTTCACCTTACAAACAATTGATTGTTTTTCCCCCTGTTCCTGGGTGACCAGCACCCCTGCGCTTTCTTCACTCCCGGCTTTAATTCTCGCTGACCGAGGGGCCGGCACGTGTGGTGTGTCACAGCAGGGTCTGAGTCAGCGTGAGAGCGTGGGCATGTGAGGATGGCTGTGCGCGAAGTGGGAGTGTCGGGCCGCGTACGAGGCTGTCGGTGTGGGATGCGGGGCGCGGAGGAACGGGGTGTCAGTACTCGAATTCCCGTGTCTCAAAACCCAAGCGTTAAATCCTGGCCCTTGCTGAAACCAGTATGGAGTTTGCCGTGGGTTTAAGTGAAGCCAGCGGTTCTGCTGGGTGGGAAGAGGTGTCTGACTGGAATGGGAATGTGTACATCTGCCCCTTTACCCGGTGGAAAAAGAAGCGTTGGGAACGTTCAGGGCTGTGTGTCTGCTAATGCTTCTGTCCTCGGGTCTGTGTGTGAGGGAGGCACAAAACAATGCAATGCTCGCTTTTGGGAAATATAATGAGCTAAAGTGCTGTTTAATAATAAACATCATCACAAGGCGGAAGGCATCAGACCGTCCCCCTTTCCTGCCCCCCTCCCTCTGGGGACTGTGTGTGCGTGCCTGAGTGTCTCTGAGATTTCATGTGTGAGAAGACGATGAGTGTGTGTTTGGGATTAATTAGGCTGAGTTTAGCTGGTTTCATGCTTTACGTGCCTAGGGGCTATCCACAGTCACAGGGAGGGGAGGAGTTTGCCGTTGCTGGCTCAAAATCCTCTCCAGGGGTGATCTTGTTCGTGTCAACCATGAGCAATTAGAGAGATTAACTGTCTTGTTTTCCTTTCTGCCCTAGATTGATTCTTGTGAGGCTCTGGGACATTTGAAAGTGATTTGGAGAGAGCAAAGTCTGTGCCTGATGGACACCGAACCAAAGCCAGCGTGTGTTGTGCAGCCGGCTCACTGCCCAGGAATGAAGTGCCCTCCTTCGGAGGACTTTCCTCCTCAGATAAGACTGTCTGAAAAGATACCACCGGTGAAGCCTTGCTTCAAGAAGAAGCAGCAAACGCAGAAGAGGCTGGACACGGAAACTCTCCGGGCTTTGCGGCCCATCTTCACCAGTTTGCTGGGAGCTGGGGCCTTGGATAGGGTCTTTGTGCCCCGAGGCCAAGGTGCCGGTCATAGTGATTTATGTGAACCTGCTGTGAAAAAGACTCTGGACCTCCGTACCTCCTGCCCCCGAGCAGAAAGTAACGTGACTGTGCTGATGCCCGCAGCTCCAGATGTGCAGGGTCAGTTGTCAGTAGCTCGTCCTTCTTCTGAGCATCCTGAACAGGATGACCAGTCAGGAGAGCAAGGCTTCTCACCAGAAACCACTCCTGGAACTGCTGCTGACAACAGCAATGAATCATTCCAGGATCATCCTTTGCACCCAGCTGCTGGGGATGGTGCAGCTTGTCCTTTGTTCCCAGACAAGATTCTGGAAAGCTACACGTCTGGCTTAATCCAAGAGAATAGCTGTCCGATGCAATACGATGTGAATCCAAGCAATAAATTCAGTGCTGGGCTATTCCAGGATAAAAGTGAAGAAGCTTCTCTCGATCTGGTATTTGAGCTCTTGAACCAGCTGCAATATCACACCCATCAGGAAGATGGAATAGAAATCTGTGTGGATTTTCTCCAGGGCACTTGTCTTTATGGCAGTGATTGTCCCAAACATCACACAGTCCTGCCTTATCACTGGCAAGTGCGAAGGACAGCAACCCAGAGTTGGCAGAGCGTGACCAACGATTCGCAGGAGCATCTGGAAAGACTCTACTGCAACCCCGACAACGATAGGATCAAGGTGAAATACCGGTAGGTAGCTGACTTTCCTCCCTTACTAGCAAAGCCAAGGGTGATTAACTGAGCAGCGGTGCAGAAATGTAACAGACTGTGTGTCCTGTTTTCCTGATGTTTTGTACACAAATGTTGTATAAACCCTGTGATGATGTTACCTGAATAATACCTAACCAGTTGGCCGGAACAGAAAACTCTTGGGCGCCTATCGAAACCGGTTTAATATCTGGAAGGCATTCTTTGAAGCTGAAGGACTTGAAGTGTGTGAAATAAGACAAGTGCAGTTCTGTAGAAATTGTGAGAGTTGACAGACTGCTGTGTAACATTGTACTTGTTCTTGAGGTTCCTAATTTTTCTCCCTATCGGAGAATGTGGCAGCATGGATGAGCCTTGGAAGTGATCAAAACAGGAAGGACACAGCAGCTGCTGTCTGTCACTGTGAGTCCAGGTTGACTTCATGCGCTGCAGGCACAGTTTTCATAATTATAATCTAAGCAACTAAAATCAGACAGGGACTCTGTCTGGAAGTTTTATCTAGTTGCTAATAGATGGTCCTGTTTCAGCTAATTCACTAGGAACAACCAGAGCAATACCTTAAGAAATGCGGATCATCTACTGAAGCTGTCACCTAAAAACATTAAGCCATGTATTAGAAGTTATTGTTTCCTCTGCACATAGTGTTTATCCACTCATTTTCTGAAATTAGAGAACAGGTTTTGAGTTTCCCTGGTTATGTTATCAATTTAGGCTTGATCCTGCAGCCTGACATCTACAGCGTAACTTCAGCTTCTTCCAAACACTGGTTCCGTTTGGAATAGTAGTGGGGAGTGCTGATGGCCACGAGTTCATGGGATCTGTATGGTCCATGTTTGCATGAGCGCAGGGTGCAGGCCGCTTTGGTTTGAAGTTTATTTTCCCTGGAGGAAACATATAATCCAGATTTCTCATCTCTTATCTGCCCTGCTGTAATCTGTAAGGCTGGCGCCGACTCATTCTGATCTTAGTCACTTCAGAGCAACGCTTCTGTAGGTGGATACTAACATCTTCAAACTGCCTTTACCATCTGAGTCCTTGGGGATTTGTTCTCACTGCCTCTTCCTTTCCACTTCCTGAAAAAGTCTATCCTGTCTTCTTTAATGTTTTAATTTCCATTTGCTATGCTGAGGTTTCTCACTAGGCATCAGAAACCCAATTTAGTGCTTAAAGTCCATGTGAGTCTTTAATCCAACGTCCAGTTAGGTGTAAGTAGGCACTAAAACTAGGGCTCCATCAGCCTACGTTTTATCCTTTTCACTGAAGACAATACCAGAATATATATACCCCACACTGAAAATGGAAGTGAAGTAGAAAATAGGAATTGCATGTAATGAGGAATAATCACATTTTATAGAATTGTCTTGAAAAAATATGCTGAGTCTGTTTAAAACAGCAAAAAAAATCTTGGAATTGCATAGCAGATAAAATTTGCTGTATTTTACATCAGTGAAACTTCCTTGGTTTTGAAGTATTTTAAATAATTTCTGAAAACAAATCAGCAAATGTAGAAACAAGACAAGCCCATGCAAGCAGTTCAAATTTGAGCTCTGTGCACGAGTAAAAAGTGTTGGGTTTGAAGCCTATGTCACAGAATCCATCACTGCGCACACGAGATCATGTTATCAATGACCGAGCTCAGAATGATTGATTTTAAAAGCAAGATTAATTTGAAAAGAAACAATGCTTCCTAATTGCTTAGTCATCTCCAGGCTGTGAAATGGGCTGAATAGCGCTGGCCGCCTTTACACTTACTTTGCAGGTTTCCAGTCTGGTGGGTATTTTGGTCTCTTGGTACACGGAGTTTCTGTCTGTCTGAACCGGTCGGGAAGAAACTTGTCGGGTGTGTTGCCAGACCCGTGACATTGCGTTATGGTGAAGTCAGAGCAGCGTGCTCTCGGAAACCCCAGGTGTGCTGGGGCAGAGCTCTGCTGCCGGTCCCGCAGTCGGCACGAAACTGCTCTCCAAGGGGAGGCATGCTCTCTGAACACCAACTGGACTTCATCTCGTTGAGCTGAACCGGCTGCCCGGTGTCTGCTCAACTGTTTTCTTCAGGTGAAAGTAGTCTACCGAGACTAGAATTATTGTAAACAGCAGTGTTTTTAACTAAACTCTGTTCCAAGCTGCTAATTCTGTAGCCTGTACTCTTCTTCCTTCTCTTAAAACGCTGTGAAGATCGTTGCTTCAGGCAGTGCTACACAATCATGCAAGGTTGGCTGGCTCTGGTCATTCCGTGGTATATTACACATTTACAAGTTGGCAAGTTCTGTAACACTTGCCTGTGTCTCATCCCTTGGAAGAGCGCCGTGTCTGGGGATCGCTGCCACTGAGAACCTAGGAGGGAAACTTGTGTTAAGGTTACAGCTTCCAATTTCAAACATTGACTCTGATGCGCCCTAAAACCTAGACTTAACTTGGTTTGGCATTAGATGTTGAAGCGGGGAGGGAGGGGGGGTAGATGTTTTGCTATGTGTGGCCGCCACTCTCTTCTTGGCGTCATCTTGAAGCTGCTCGAGATGTGGACTGCTTGGACCCAGTGTGACTGTTCATGCACGCTGATGGTCACTGCAACCTGGCTTCCCTTATGTTCCTGGGCGATGTTGTGTCTCCTGGCAACAAGATGCAGATAGCAGCGTGTTGAACCTTGCTGAGAGGCTCGCAAACATGCTAGAACAGCTCATTGTTCACATGGTTACTGCATTATTTGGCTAAAGCTATTAATCTCTTGTGGTCAGACTAGCTTTACAGGCCTATCTATACAGATTGCATACAACAGGGAAATGTCTGCTCAGCAGTTTGCATGTCCAAGAAAGGCCCTGCAGAAGCCAGCCTGACAACCAGTGGGTGGTAGTTGTTTATTCTCCTTTGTTTCAAACACGGCTGATATGCTGTAGTAAGTAATTGTGACAGTCTGCGTGCACAGTAGTGCCATTGCGTGCTGCTCCGAGAAAGTTGGGCCGTTCAACAAAGAGTTGGGCTGTTGGCTCACTCGGAGAATAAGCTCTAAATTCAAATACGATGTTTTTCAAGTAGCTATTTATATACGTTTTTTCTTCATCTCAATGTTATCTAATGCAAAATGCATATTCAGTTGTTGCCTTCCACCTCAGGGAGCATGAGCTTGAAGCAGGAGAAGTGGTAAACCTGGTTTAGCTACCTGTCTGTAGTACGACTACCTCAGGTACTCGCTGCGCTTTGGCTTCAAACTGAGTATAAAACTTTGTCATAAATCATTCGTATTTTTCTGCTTCCTCAAGTCTATCAAGTATTTTAGAGCCAAATACCAAGCTCCCCAAACAAATGGGAGAATAGGAACTTAAGGAGGTTAAAATACTTCGAAGCACTCAGTTTTCTTCGTAGAGGCCCTGGAGAAGTTCCAGCTTGCAGCGAAGCGTTGGAGAGAACAGTGCCAAGGACTGCTTTCCAGCATGGGAGTAGCCAAGCTGGGACAGTTTCAAGATGCCCTTTAGCAAGGAGAAAGGCTTGGCTGCAGAACTTGGGGGTTCCCCCCACACACACCTGACCGCCCATGCATTTGGTGCTTTTCAAAATAGGCAGTATCGTTACAGACTACAGGAGGATGTAAAACACCCCTGCAGTGTCCGACCCATCCGTACGCCCTGCTTTGGCTGAAAATTCCACCCCTTCTCTTGGCAAAGAGTATGCCATGGGAACCGCAGCGTCTGTTGGACTGCGTGCGCCCCAGCGTATCCCAGCTCCCATGAAACACCTTCTCATGGTGGTTTGGACTTTTTTCTGTCAGTTCTGTACGTTTTATGGAATGGCTCCTCCTAGCTAGAGGAGGGAGGCCAGAGTTTGTGTCGGGGAAGAGCAGGTGGACCTCCAGTGGCGCGTACTCTGCCCGGGAGCAGCTGACGAGGTACTCGGCGTGCACGCGTGGCTCTTGGATGGTCAGAGGACACACCGTGTGTTCCCAACGGGGTTCTCAGTGGGGGTGTGGAGGCACCTGGGATGGAAAGGTGAAGACAAAAGTAACTCTAAAGGCAACTGCTTTTCCTCCATTCTTGCATTCATGGGATAACTTGATGCTGTTAGAATATGCTTCTATGATTTTTAAAATCACACAGAGCACAGTGGAAGCATTTCAGCCCTTCACAGCCTTTTGCACGTCCTCTGGCCGATGGAATAGTTAAATTTCGGGAGTTATCTTTCTGATCTGCACAGCTGCTGCGGTGTATGAGAGAACTCATGTGTTATTGATAACTCCGGAGATGAGAAACCAGCTGAAATTCCCTGTGCCTGGCAACTGTGTGTGTGTGGTGGTTCTTGAATGTGCTCAGCCGAATGGTTTTGAGCTTCTTTTAATTCCGTGCTAGAAGGAATGCAGGACGGACTCTAAATAAAAAGCATGTGAAGTGATTTTGGAAGTGTTTGCCTTGTGCTTTAGGAGAGCACACTTCAGCGGGTTCCTGTTTGCTCCACTTTGTTCTGTCATTTACATATGAAATAAAACTAATTGGCTTCTAGCTGTACAAACCCAGGGAAGTTGGAGGTGCTGTGTTGAGCTGCCATAGGAATCTGCAATCGCTCTTGTATCCCTTTTCTTGTTTCACGTCAATAAACAGATTACAGTTTTGGAAACAGCTGTCACCTGGTGTCGGGTCGAGGTCAGTCTGTTCCCTGTGTACTTACGGTAATAAAACAGTCCTTTTGGAAACAAAGAGTTAGAACAGGGGACAGAGATTGCTCGGGAGACTTGCTCCCAGGTAATCCATCCGGCAGAGTGGGCTCGCATTGCCCCTTTCGCTAGGGATGAGGAACAGAAAGAGCCTGTTGCCATTACTTGCTTAGCAAGAGCCGTGATCCTGGAGTTCCCTCCCAGTTGATGCACGTATTTGTTGAAATCAGTAGGGATTGGAGCTGAGTAATCGTTGCAAAATTTGCTACTTGCAGGCAGATGTACAAAGGCATCAGTTTTTTGGGGAAGCTGCGTGTGGAGGGTGTGACATGAGGCATTGGGTGGAACATTCGGACACTGAAATGTGCAGACTTCGTTGTCCCTAGTGGGTGTTCAACTTGCACATGACCATCTTATGTGAAGCATTGCTGAGGTTTGGAGCACCCTGGGCTATGGAAGGTGTCCCTGCCCGTGGCAGGGGGTGGCACTGGGGGGGGCTTTAAGGTCCCTTCCAGCCCAAACCATCTGCGATTCTGTGAAATTGGTGGAGTTTCATTATTTATCGTAAGTTGAAAATGGGGCTCTGCGTGTTTTAGAAGGCGTTCACACTGCAGCCTTGTGAAAGCAAACGCCCCTCTTGTGACTGTAAAACCCCGTCCTCTCTCGGCTCTGTTGCCACTCGGAGCTGTGCTGGTGGTGTCTCTGCAACATCTGCGGACAGAACAGTTAAAGCTGACAAACAAAACTCTGCAAAACGACTCCTCGTGTGGCATGGGTAGGAGACCTTTGAAACCAGCAGCCTACCCCCCACAAGGACATCCATGTTTATCCTCTACTGCAAACAGAAGATGTAACATTATGAAATATGGCCCGTGCAGTAATCCTTGGAAGAGCTGAAGGTGTTTGACATCCTCGTTACTATGGATAGCTAGACTTCAAAGCGCTTCACGCCGAAGGACCGCTTTAACCCAGTACCTCATGTTCACGAGTGGTCAACAGTGGGTTTCTTGGGAAGAGTAGAACAAAACAAACACACTTCTCAGTACAGTCTCTTATCTTCCAGCAGTCATGCCTCAATGACTTCCTGATCCAGAGATGGTATCGCTGTGTGCGAGAGAGCTTGGTAGATTATTTTAGCAGTAAAGCTACCGCTACGTTGATAGATTATTTTTCCCCGCTGATGATGGAGCCTTTTCAGTGCAGAGGGAAATCTTCCTGCAGCACCTTTCTCGCTGTACACCTCCTGCGTGGCTCGCAGCCGCAGCAGAGAGAAGCAGTGTGACATGATGAGGGAACAAATTAAATAAAATATGAAACGAATTTCCTGCCCCGTCACCTGCTGCCCCTCTCTTCAGTTAAGGATGATGAGATCCCGATAAGATCAAGACTGTGGGATCACGTTTACCACCTTGTTTTTGTTCGAGCCCTGATGCCAAGTACTGCTTCGACGAGGGCCGGTTCCTGTTTTCGCTTCACACTCCCTGTAGCAGTAACTAGGATTTGGCTGTGTTTTTTACTGCCACGTTGTGAAGAGCTGTTTGATGAATGTCCCTTTATGAGCGTTACCCTGGCCCCTGCTGCTGCTCCCTATGGAATGGGTGTTGGTTTTGATGGGAGCAAATTTGGGCTGCTGTTGTCTAAGATCCGATGTTCCTGTCAGTACCTTTGCTTACAAAGAAGGTTCTTGTGAGGAGGATATACTTTGAGTGAAGTCCAGTTTCATACAGTGGAGTTTAAACACTTGGTTCCCCACCCATAGCCGGACTACAGCCTGCAGCTTCAAACAACTGCCACAAATAAGGTGAAATATTGTCGATATGGGTCACCAGAAAGTGTAAATACCTGACTTGAATCTCCTACAGCAGCTGAGTGCGATTTGACTAATCTTTCAACCTTAAGTACCGAAGGCTTTCATACCTGTTTGGCTCTTTTAAGGTTGTTTGTTCCCCTGAGTGGCTTTCAGGTTGTTGCTCTTGCAGAGAGGAACTGGTTTAGTCATAGAGAGAAAATCAACATTTTCAACATCTGAGTGGTGTTTTAACTCTCAGTCTTGCTGTGTATCACAGCTGTTCTGATGGGAACCGAGTTTCATTTCCTGCACACAGCTTTGCTGATCGCTGGGGTTTCTTTTTAATCTGAACCCTGTTTGCGGTAAGACTCATGACATGTAACTGAACTCTGGAGGAGAGTTCGAAACCGCATGCCTTTTCATAGCGCTTACAAAAAACTGTTTCTCCTAGTCATCGATTTGTGCATAACATGTAGAGAACATCTGTCTCCCTGAATGGAAAGAGCACAGATGATTCACACGTTGCACTCAAGTTCTGAAGAAGGAGGCAAGAGCGAGCTCAAATGCCCTTATTTTAGCAGGCTGCCTTCGTCTGAAAAACCAACAGCATCGTCCCTTGCTGTAGCCGAGCTGCCTATTCAGCTCAGTCTCCCCAAGACTGAGGTTTTGTGCTAACAGTGGGCGTACAGAGGAGGCGTAACTTCCTCGAGGCACCCAGTTCTGCGATTGAGGGCGCTTGTGGAATTTGATTGAGCTGCGCTCTCGGGGACCACCAAATTTGGGGTTGTGCGCTGTGTTCTTAAGCCGGCGCGATACGCTGCTGCTTTCCGTGCACATAATTCCCTTGAACTGCTTTCTTTTATAAATAGAGACCTTTATTTGGTTAGTGGGTGAAGAGAAGTTCAGAAGAAATCTCTGTTCCCACCTCTCTCGCAGATGCTCTGCAAGGACTTTGGAGGAGCTGGTTGTCTCTCTTTCCCGGGAAAAAATGGGGATAGTGATTGTCTGCCTCAGAAGCAGGATGAGGCAAAGTTTTGCGGTGTTTGCAGAGATGTTTAGTACATCTTTCTGTAGAAGAGGATGACGGTGTTGTTTTTGTTACTGGTTTCAGGCTGTACTGAAGCCTGTTCCTGCCGCGTGATGCAAAGCGGCAGTGGGAGTAACGCTTCGCCCCACCAAGGTATTTGAATACATTTCCTGCTTTCCCAAACGTCTGACAAACTGTAGCTTTCATCATTTCCTTCCCGCTCTTCTTCAGACCGATGTTTTCAGATACAAACTTCGGCGTCCACGAGTAACAACACGGGATTCTTCTTTTTTAGTCACGTTAACGGTGAACCTCTCCCTTAACGCAGACTGCCCAGGCGCAGTGCCACGGACCCCAGCGCCTTTCGGAGCCGGTGCACAGGAAGTGTTGGGAAGGGTTGTTTCACCCCTGCACACAAGAAAGGCTTTTAATTGCCGGGTTTGTGTGTTTTTGCTCTGCCTCTGTCATCATCGCGTTGCCCAAGTGTTTCATCACTGTGTGTGAGCATCTCCCAGAGGTGCAGAGAGCAGTGCTGTCGCGTGTCCGGGATGTGTTACGTGTCCTCCCGTGCTCCCTTCCGGGCACAAAACAAGGCGATGCGTGCCCTTCTGGCTTCTTGTTGGTTTTCCCCTCTCCCAGTCTGTATGTTAGCCGAATTGGGCTAGTTCAGCCTGGAGAAGAGAAGGCTCTGGGGTGACCTTATTGCAGCCTTCTAGTACCTGAAGGGGGCTACAAGGAAGCTGGGGGGGGGGGGGCGGGGGAGCTTTTTACAAGGGCCTGTAGTGACAGGACAAGGGGTAATGGGTTTAAATAGAAAGCGGGGAGATTTAGATTAGATATCAGGAAGAAATTCTTCCTGGAGAGTGTGGGGAGGAACAGGTTGCCCAGAGAAGCTGTGGATGCCCCATCCCTGGCTGTCTTCAAGGCCAGGCTGGATGAGGCTGGGAGCAACCTGGGCTATGGAAGGTGTCCCTGCCCCTGGCAGGGGGGTTGGAACTAGATGATCTTTAAGGTCCCTTCCAGCCTAAACCATCCTGTGATTCTATAATCCATACATTATGGAGGATGCCCTTTACTTCAGATGGTGTACACCTCAGAAGTAGGAAGTCGTTATACTGTACTGCAGATGAAGTGATGTTATGCTAAAGAGCATACCAGACATAACCTGGCGCACCTCGCGTTCTTACCTCTCTTGAACCCTAAATTTGGGGTCTTTCACCTATGTTTAGGCCTCGGGCAGGTAAGAAGTACGGTTGTCGCATTTGCTTTCATCACTGGTGTCTTAAAGCCGAAGCCAGGGATGTGATCACACAATCACTTGGGCTGTAATCACAACTCGTTTTCATGGCTTTGCATTATGTAAGCTGGCAATAGGCTTTGTAATGTACAGAGGAAGTGCTTTACCTGAAGAGCTGTTAGTGAGCAACTTTTCTAAATATATTTTAGGATTTCAGAGCTTAAAAGCTGGTAAAGGTTGTAATTTGAAATAAAAGTTAATGCTTCTGAATAGAGAAATGCACTGGGTGTATTAAAAGGATGTAAATGAGCATTGGAGTAATACATATTTTATGTGACTCAAGGTTTTTTTGTGATGTGAGAGTTTATCCTTCCTTATTCCCAATGTTATAATTAGGGAAAAAACCAATCAGGTAGGCTTTTGGGCACATAGTGAGTTTTTCAGATGCAGTCCTTCCGATAAATGCTTTCAGCTGCGTGCAATAATGCAGCTTTGTCCCAAATAATTTACTGTTAGGTGGAAAACTTATGTGGAGTTTAAAGTATTCAGGGTAAAAAGAAAATACTGTTGTGTAGGTTTTGGGGCGTTTCTATATTTTGGTCACTTAATTTTCCATTAAAATTATTGCGAAGTAGCATTCTGAACACTTTACCAATATGAAAAATAAAGATGCCATTTTTTAAGCATCCTTAATTCAACAGAAGTTTGGATTTGGGGAAAATAGTGCTGTGTTACATCCTGACACTGCAGAACCTTGACCTGTTCACAGCTAAGGGAACTGGATGGTGGGATGCCATGCCAAGAAATACCTCGACCGCAGATTTTCTCCAAGAAGTAATTATTTGGGTTCTTGGCTGCAGCATTTACTCTGAGAGAAGCGTGAGGTAAACCCAGGTAGTGAGTGCCCCTCTGCTCTGCTCTCCAGGCCTCGGACACACACCAAGGGGTGGGTCACTCAGAGACGCCATGACCTTTACAGACCGAGCAGTTCTGGGTAGGAACGGGAAAACAAGAGCACTTGAGTTGTTGCATCGTGCGTAGGCTTTCAAGAACGTTCAAAGGGGAGGTGATCGGCTGTTTCAGTGCTTGAAGCTTGGTTCTTAAACTGCATCATCGGCGTAAGTCGGTGAGCAACGACCATCCCTTCCTCCTGGGTTTGCTGACAAGGGAGGGGAATGTGATGAAGAAGAGACAGAAACAGCTGCAAAATTGTAAAAAAATTCCAAAGAGCAGACAACCTCTACATTTTTCAGATTAACTTGGCGGGTTTTATACAGGTTTTGCAGGAAAACGTTTGGCTTGCAGGGATAGCTGTGTTCCCTGGACGCTGTCAGCCTTGTGCATCTTGGACGGTCTCCTGAGAAACGTAGATGCACAGGTAGCTGTGCGCGGATTTTGTTTGCTGTAGGGAGAAACCTTCCCTGCTTCGTTTACTGGAATGGTGGGTGAAGTGTTCACCTTGATAGCACTGCGAGAAGGCGGCCAGGTAGATATAGATTAGATACCAGGACAAGGTTCTTCCCAGAGAGGGTGGGGGGCACTGGGACAGGTTGCCCAGAGAAGCTGTGGGTGCCCCATCCCTGGGAGTGCCCAAGGCCAGGCTGGGTGAGGCTGGGAGCACCCTGGGCTATGGAAGGTGTCCCTGCCCGTGGCAGGGGGTGGGAACTAGATGATCTTTAAGGTCCCTTCCCACCCATCCTGTGATTCTCTGAAACCCTGTGGCTCCCACCCGCTTTGCAGTTGGAACGTGTGTGCACGCAAATACCTTTTTTTGCATATTAAGCCCTGTCAACCCGGAGCTTTAGGAGTTCATCCCTAAGATCTGCTGGCTCTGCAGTCCCAGCATGAGGAAAAGCAGTCTCCTGCTGCGTTCATCTCGAAAAATGTTTTTCCTTCCCCAGGCTCCCCCCCGTGCATTGCTTTGATTCTCCTCCTTTGCTACAGAGCTTGGAGACTGTATTTGAACAGCCCAGCCTACATTAGAAAGACCCAAGTCACGTATCGGCAGCCAGCCGCGTTTCAAGTGCCTGTGGAATTTGTTTTCCACTCTTCAAAATCTTGCAGACCTTTAACTTCTTAGGATATTAACCAGTATGTGATTATTTCTAGAAGAGGTCAGCATGCTAGTGGGTGATCTTTAGAGTGTGTCTTGATTTTCAGGCTCTGCAGTCTGCATTGCGTTGGCAGAGAACTGCAAACATTCTTTCACTGCCAGTTTTCACTGTAATACACGCAACATACAAAGTTACGATAAAATTAAATAATCCTCCGGGCTTTACCACCCTTAAAATCAAATAATTTGCTCATAAATAAAAGGTTTTCCATTTCTTGGCACTTCCTTGAAGGCCACAGGTCTTTGGAGCGGGGAGAACAGTTTTAGCGTATTTAAACCGTGTTATGTATTTGACTTGAAGAGAGATGGAAGTGAGAAGGAATGCTCTCACTGTGAGGGTTTGTATGGAGAAACAGCTTTGGAGGGTTTGTGTCATACGACATGCAGCGTAGGATCAGGGGATCTCCATTCAGGACTTGGGCTTGGAGGTGTAACATGACCCCCAACCAGCGAGTCCCACTCGTCACTCCAAAGGGATAATAGGATCATGGAATGGTGTGGGTTGGAAGGGACCTTAAAGCCCACCCAGTGCCACCCCCTGCCACAGGCAGGGACACCTTCCATAGCCCAGGGTGCTCCCAGCCTCATCCAGCCTGGCCTTGGGCACTCCCAGGGATGGGGCACCCACAGCTTCTCTGGGCAACCTGTCCCAGTGCCTCCCCACCCTCTCTGGGAAGAATTCCTTCCTGTTATCTAATCTCCCTCTTTCTGTTTAAACCCCTTACCCCTTGTCCTGTCACTCCCTGCCCTTGTAAAAAGCCCCCCCCCCCCCCCCCAGCTTCCTTGTAGCCCCCCAGGCACTGGAAGGTGCTCTAAGGTCTCCCTGGAGCCTTCGCTTCTCCAGGCTGAACCCCCCAACTCCCCCAGCCTGTCCCCATGGCAGAGGGGCTCCAGCCCTCGGAGCATCTCCGTGGCCTCCTCTGGCCTCGCTCCAACTGGTCAATATCCTTCTGATGCTGAGGGCTCCACAGCTGGACACAGCACTCCAGGTGGGGTCTCAGGAGAGCAGAGTAGAGGGGGAGAGTCCCCTCCCTCGCCCCCCTGGCCACACTTCTCCTGATCCAGCCCAGGATCCGGTTGGCTTTCTGGGCTGCCAGCGCACACGGCCGGCTCATGCCCAGGTTTTCATCCCCCAGCACCCCCACGTCCTTCTCCTCAGGGCTGCTCTCCAGCCATTCTCTGCCCAGCCTGTCCTTGTAGTTGGGATTGTCCCGACCCAGGTGCAGGACAACATATACATAAACAACAGCAATCGCTACACGTGGTCTTCTCCAAAAAGACAGCTTTGTTAGGCACTGAAATTCCAAAGTGTTAGGCTACGTTTTGATAACAAAAAATACATGTCCCTAAAGCAGCATTAAAAATCTAGCTAGGAAGAAATTCACTCCAAAAACTTGTGCTTATGGTGCTGCCTGCAAATACTGTAAATACTAACACAGCTTGCTGTTCCCCAGAGGCGGTTTCCTCATGGTTTCGCACCTCGTTTTCAAATCAAGGAGGGTTGTTCAGGAACAACAGCCAGGAAGGTGGGCTGACCTCTTCCTGGTGTGTGCCCTCCAGCGAGCGTGTGTGCGTTAAGCCCTACCTTTAGATCGGTCCCTTTGGTCATTTGTTTTGCTTGGGGCTGGTTTTCCTTCTGACTAGCTCTCTCTCGTGTCACTCATCCCCATCGTTTGTCCTGTCGTGCTGCTGTTACGTGTGGTTTCCGAGTCGCGTGGGTGCCGCGCACCAGCCACTGAGGCTGCGGAATGTCGGCTTTAATTAGCCCATCGGACTTCTCGCGGTGGGACGCGGCTCGGGCGGGAGGACGGGTTATGTGAATACGCCTCCTACGCAGGGTAGCTGGTTGCCTCCTGCACTCCTGACCGCGATGGTTTTGTCTGCCGTTGACGCAAGTAGGGAACGCGCTGTTAAACCTGCGGCGGGTTCCGTGTAGTAAAGTGTCGCCTTGACAAAATTTACATCTTCATTAGGGCAGTTCTGTGATGGATTTTAGAGAACCATGGGCAGGGAATTGGCACGATGTTCCCTTTAGGTAGGGAGTTCTGCTTTGGAAGGGACAGCCGCCCTCGGGGTGAATTGTCCCTGAAATGGGTCGGACAAAACCCCTGTGCTTGGGGTGCTGGGGGAGACGCAAAAAGAAGGATTTTGGTGTCCAAAGGATTTTAAAAGGAGCTCACGCAGTTGCACTTTTAAGACACTTGATTTGACTTTTGAGCCTGTCCTCTAAGCCTAGACGAAAGCTCATTGGAAACAAAGAGCAGTCTAAATTTACCCAAGTAGCAGTGGCTCAGCTCCCCTGATTGCGAGCCCGTGGGAAGAGACACCTCGTCCTTCTGAGTCAGGAGAGCCCTTAGTGCTTCCAACTGTGCTCGGCACTTCGCGGACCCAAGTGCCGTTATTTGATGATGCTAAACGCCAAGAACAGCCACGCACCAATGCCTCCTGTTGAGAAGTGAAGGATCGTTCCTGCGGATCGTCGTTTTTTAAGTGGGAACTCTTCAGTAGATTTCCGTGAAAGTAGTATAATAAAACTCTTAGCAACTGGACCGGTGAGAGTGTGGGAGAGCAAGCAGAAGTGCAGCCGTTCCCAGGCAAATCTGGATTCATGACACCATACTGAGAATAGCTGTCGCTTGATGTGGCAAATACCATACACGGTGCTTTGATGTCTGCGGAATTAGTGTGCCAAGGTTTTAAAAATAAGCTGTGCATTTTGAGTATCAGCTTGATTTATGTTTAGAATTCAAAGCAAACATTCTGTATAGTCTCAAAAGCTGCAAAGATTAGTAACTGTTAATGATTAGCAGCAAGCTGGCGACTTGTAAAGAGATTACAAGAGTAGAAAACTAATGATGTAAACAGCATTATTTTGGAAATATGTTAATCCAAGTTCTGAAAAAGTTAGGGTTTTTTGTAGGGCCTGAATACCAGTCATTTCTTTCCATTGCTATGCGTTTCCTAAGTTCTTGGTCGCTAATAAACCATCCGATGATCAGAGGAGCTTTACAGCTCCAGGCTTTGCTGGAGCGCTTTCGGTAGTGTGATGTCCCTGTCTCAACACTACTGAAAGAGCGTTACAAACTCTTGGCTGAGGCGTGCCCAGCGCTGTCAAACGGGACTTTGTAAAGCACAGGGGAAAAGCACTTGCATTTTCTCCTGCAGATAAAGCCCACGCTCCGGTTCTCAGTCCGTAACCCTCTTGTCGTTAGCTCCTTTTGACAGCGCCCGTCACTTTACGTGAAGTCATATAGTAGCCTTGATTTTTGTAGCAGCTACTCGAAAAAACACAGTATTCCTTCATGTAGGCTCCAAAGTCGTGAAATCATGTTTCCTTTTCATATTCTGCTCGTTCTCTTCTGCCGCACGTGCTGAAAGGTACTCGAACTCTCCGGTGCTTGGCAGCAGATGCTCCTCACCTGGAGCCGTTCACGTGTTCTTTTCTTCCCTGAAGCACTAACTCTCGCAAGAATAACCTTGTGGATAGTATGTGGCCGCTTCATCAAACGTGGTTGTGTGTTGTGTTGACTCAGTGTGCTCAAAACGTCAAGGATACGCATACTGACTTTCGTACCGTGGGTATATGCTGAATAAATCCCCCCGGACGAGGAACACTGCTGGGGATGGGGTTTATCTACCTGTGTGTGGGTTTTCCACCGTTGTCCCCAGGGATTTTTGAAGAGTGACTTTGCCCTCCCAGCTCTTTGGTCTCCTTGATGCACTTGTCTTGGTGTTGTGCCAACACCAACTGATGTTGAAGGTGGTGTGCAATGTGAGCGCAGCCAGACCGAGGGTATCTCTGAATATGACTACACCAACTCCGTTCTGACCGTTTTATTGTCTCTAAATTACCTTTTTAACGGATTACAAAAGGTGAGAATTCTTTGTTTTTCTTGTTCTTTCCAGGGGACATGAGTTTTGGGTGGATTTGAATGTTATGAAACTATACGAAACTGTTGAGTTTGACCAAATGCGGCGGCTGTCCACACCTTCCTGCCCCAGCTCCAGCTGCAACTACTACACAGTCTGGAAGTACTTCTGCAGGGACCACTTTGGCTGGAGAGAGTACTCAGAGGTATTTAACACTTTCCAGAGTCCTTTTCCTTAAATGTCTGGTTTAAATCTATTCATCGCTGGTTTATGCACAGTTTCGGTGTCACTGTTGCCCTTTGGTCTTCAACAGCCACAGTTTTCCATGTCAGGTTTTAAATAGGCCCTTTCAACCCTTTAACCCCAATTATGGACACAGAAGTCACGTCCACAGATAAACAGTATTGTTGTAGACAAAACCAAACCAAAACCAGAATAATTCTATTCATTTATTCAAGTAAACTTTCAAATACTGGTGGTGGTTAAGAGCTCATCTTCGCGTGGCCAGAGCTTTGCGTCACGTTTGAATAAAACCTGCCCAGAGAAGCTGTGAGTGCCCCATCCCTGGGAGTGTCCAAGGCCAGGTTGGATGAGGCTGGGAGCACCCTGGGCTATGGAAGGTGTCCCTGCCCATGGCAGGGGGTGGCACTGGGGACCTTTAAGGTCCTTCCAGCCCAAACCGCTCTGATTCTGTGAGTATGACAGCACCAGTGATGTAGGAAAGCTGTGAAACCTGCCTCATTGGCAGATCTTACCCACAGGTGACGAAACATTTTTCAGTGGCCTGAATGTACTTGTGCCTCAGAACAGGGGAAAGAGGAGAGAGAGGGATTCTTTGAGGTCTCTGGTAAAAATACTGATTTTTGAACGTGTAATTTCTCACGCGTGCGCTTTTGTTTTCTTAACTCTCTTGAAACAGCCTGTTGTAAGATTGATCGAAGAAGCCAGCTGCCGGGGTCTGAAAGAGGTTCGCTTTGTTACCTGGCACAATCAGTACATCTTAAACATCAAAGATGGATTCCAGCAAAACGCCTGCTTCAGAAGAGAAATCAAGAGGAGACCCCTTCTTCGCTCCTGTGTTGTGCTGATGCCGTTTTTACAGTACGTATCCCAGGAAATGGAGCCTTTGCCTTTGTCCCCCGTGGTGGTCTGTCTGTGAGAATTGTTTTCCTTAGGGTGTGACAAAGAAACAGGCATCATTGGGTAGGAAAATCAGAAGGAGTAATGAAAAATCTTGCCACTTTTCCAGATCAGTATTGCCCCAGGCGCTCCATACTGCTGGGCTCCGTTACGTAAAGGTTATAACACGCCTTGTGGATCTCGGAACATCAGCAGCACGGATGTGCTTTGAGTTTGTGGAAGCATTGTCCAGCTTTCAGCATCCCACCGGCTGTAGTGGCTGCCAGGCTGTCAGCTCTAGGTCCCCTAAAAATGAGCGTTCAACAAGGTTTTCTGATTTTCAAGCACGATTAAGGCATGGCTTGGTTTTTATTGTCATCTCGACCAGGGGCCAACACGCTCGCCCATCGAAGGCAGCGTGAGGAAAGTGTTGCGTTGTAGTAATTTTTGATTGCAGCTCATAAAAATGCTGTTTTTGTGATCTCACCAGCACAGCTGGAAACGGGATTGTCGGAGTTCAGTAGCTAGGAACATAATTGTCCTGTTAGCGAAGGGGTGGGAGTCATTAGGCTGACTGGCAGCTTGGCATGCGGGGCCCATCAAAGGCGCTCTAACTGCTGCAGCAGGGCTAGAACGCTCATTAGCTCGCGGAGTCGTTACTGCGTCTGATTGCGAGGTGAACGTGAATTTGGTCAGAGCCTCAAAACGCACGGGCTTAGAAATGTTTTTCCATATGGTTTTACAGGAAAGAAACCTCAGATTAGGCAAGAGATACTGGGAGGAGGCAGGTAAAAAGGCCAAGCCTGGGCTTTGTGGTGATAGCAGGTGGGGTTGTCACCTTCATGAAAAATAAGGATTTCAGGTTTTCTCCTGACGTTTCGCTACCACTGACTATTTTACTACAGTGTAAATCCATAAAATGCTAAAATTACGCAATTCCCACTCATTTTAGAGGACCCTTGAGCGTTCCACACTCGCAAGGTCTTGATAACCACTCATGCCAGCTACCAAATCTCTAACGTAAACTCTGAAATTTCCACTGTGCTGCAGTAAACCTCATTCTTACGTTCTTTAGATAAAGACCTTGCAACGCTTACTTCAAAATCTACGCGTTTTGGCAAGGAACAAAAGAGTATTTTAAATATTTATGGGAGCTGTGCTTAAGAAGCCAGTATTTGCCTTCACATCCCACAGTGCTACCTGAGATTTGTTATTTCCCTCCCCTCCCACCTGCTTAAACCTGTTATAAACCTGGGAACGAATTCTCCGATAGAAGCTGTGGGAAGTGGGTGATAGTGCCTGGCAAACGTTGAGTTTCCCGTGTGCAGTAAATCCTCACCCAGGATTTCCGCTGGTCAGAAGGAGCGAACAAAGTACGCCGAAGGATTGTAGCAGTTTTATTGTGTTGGGCGTCTTGCTCGTTAATCCACAACCTGTTAATCTGGGCTTGCTCTTCCAAGTGTGGGGGAATGAGTTTCTACTGCGATTTTTTTTACCCTTTGACTTTAGAGGGGGGAAACTACATTAAATGAGCACTGTAGTATCGCAGGCTGCTGTTTTAATAATCTTAGAAAAACCCATCTTCTGGGTTTCTGTTCAACTGTAAACAGTGCGGAGACTTGTGGGTTGAGTCAAACCCATGCGAGCCGAGCGAGCTCCCTCCAGCTCTCGGCAGCAGGTGAAAGCCAGGTGCGCGCTTCAAAATAAGGAGTGGCTGCTCCGAAAAGCGTGAGTGCAGTTAGAGTTTACTGTCTCTCTGGTCCAAATCAAATATATCCATTTAAAAATAGACTTTTTTCCACCCCCCCAACTTTCTTTTTACAAAGGCAACGTAGGAATCGAGTTTGCCTGTCGCTCCTGTTGAGATCCGATGGCATGTGTCCAGGAGTTGGCCCTGGGTGTCGTCAAACCTCCGCTCGCCCAAGCCAAACACACAAAGGATTCACTTTCCCTGTTCCCTCCTAGTCAGAACAGGTTTCCTCCTTACCCTTTGGCAGGGCTGTGTTACCAGAGCACAAGTGACCTGAGAAACTTCATTAACTTTCATTAAACTTTAATGTAATGAAGTTCAACTTAAGGTCGTCCGTGGGGTTTGGAGACAAGATTCACCTTGGGGCTTCCCATCCAAGCGGTGGGTACCTCAGACTTCACAGTCTTCCCTACCAAGAGCTGCCGGCTTCCGAGTGCCCCTCACCCCTTGGCACGTCCGTCCTGGAGTCGGCAGCAGCTTCTCCTATAAAAATACTCCAGTCAGATACTCCTCCGGCGAAACCTTGAGGAGGCTCCGTATATTGTGCCGACTGGCAGGGCGCTCGCCAGCACACAGCAGCGGCTACTTAGCGTGAGAACCAGAGCCCGAACGTGCACGCTCCGCACGTTCAGAGTGTTCGTGCTGACCTAAGAGGGAGAGCTGCAGTAAGTAAGGTTTACTCAGTGAGTAAGGCTTGCTCGTTCAGATTGTAATCAGGTGAACATAAGCCACAAATGCCTTTATCTACATCGGCAGCTTCAGGAGTGTGAAAAACTCCGCCGAGGTGCAAGTATTTATTAAGAACGGAGCCTGGCCACGCCACAGTTGGTGTCCTTCACTGGGTTTTACTGGTGTCCGGTCTTTCTTGGGTATCCGTGCCGCTTCTCCTGCCACGGCCCTCACAGGCAGCAGCTCCCCTCCTTCGCCCCTTCCCGACTCCTTGCCTGGCAGCATTCCTCGGAGGAGGGGCTGGTCTTTCCCATGGAAATAAGCAACTGCAAATGCAAATCTACACCTGGCCTGTGCAAATGAAAATAGGAGAGCCTTCCTCGGCATGGTACCCAAAACAGCACCTCCTTTTCTACGCGATGCAGTGAGAGAGCTGCCGGTTCTGCCTAGAAAAGGTTACTCCCTGGGGTTATTTGTTGTTTGTGCTGTGCAGGGCTATGTTTCTACTCCTTGTATTCCATGGAAATTAGCTCAAATGTTGCCGCGTTATTTGTCCTTTCTTATCCTGGGTGTTAAAATCACTAATAGTTTACAGCTAACACACAAAATAGGTGTGTTTGGTAGCGTTCTGCCCGCCTGTCTTTTATAACCCCACCCCACAATGCGAGTAACGACCACAGCAGGCCTTTAATCGCCAGCGAGCAGGAAGGTTTCCCTGTGTGGAACAGCATCCCTGAAAGTCAAGGTTGTGGTGTTAGTTTGGATGGCCGGAGGAGTTACTAAAATAGCAGAAACCGCTGCACGTTTGTTTCGAACGAGCACCAAGGATGGGTAAATCGTTACAGAACTGGAGAGCAGCGATCGCTGCCGTCACGTTGGTGACGAAATAAAGGTGATTGGAAGCTCTTCTGTCCGTGACTGGTAAAGCTCAACCTGTTTCTCCTTCCCCCCTAGGACCTTGGGTGGCAATTCTCCAGCCCCCTCTCCCTCAGCTGAACCAGCTCCCTCGCACGTCTTGTCTCCCGCTGCTCTTACCTCTCCAAACTTCTATCCTGAAACCTGGATTAGTATGGATCCATCTCAGGACTTCATCCAAGTGCCTGTTCTGAAGGAAGATAAAAGCTACCGAACCATTTATAACCTGTTTCACAAGACTGTGCCAGAGACCAAATACAAAATTCTGAAGATTCTGAGAGTGCAGAATCAGTTTCTTTGGGAGAAGTATAAAAGGTAAGATAATGCAAATACCGTTCTTCTACAGCAGTGGGGAAATACATTACAGTAGGTAGTTTGGTCTGCAGAATACAAATTGATCACTAAGTGAACATATAAACTCCAGATTTGCTGAAGAAAAGGAGTATCTTCAGTTGAACAGCTTCATCTGGAAAGTGTCTTAGCCTGAAATTTTCTGTGTAAGAGGTTTAATTATCTACTGATAATGTCTGTGAAATGTATCTTCACAGAAACATCAAATTAAACAGGATATCTAGCTGAAAAGTCCTTCGGTTTGCTTCCAGGCCGAAGTGGGAGGAATGGTTTCCATCAGCTAACCTCCACACTGAGGGCAGCCGCTAGCGCTTTGGTTCCCCAGCGCGCGGTGATTCCGTGATGGGCTGTGTGAGCAGAGACTGACTCTCTTCCAGTATTTGTGCTGGTCTGCAGCCCCTTCACCCACCCTCTCTCTCAGAAATTCCCCTCCGTGGCCTCTTCTGAAGCCGTAGTGGGATTTAATCTTTGCACAGCGCTTGTTTTTCACTCCAAGGAGGATTTCCTTCTGCACCCAAGCTGAAATACAGGCCCAGATAAGCAGGCGCTTTTCAAGCCTTTGCTGCTGTGTTGGTGAGAGCGCTCTGCCTCCAGCAGGACCTGCTCAGGAGCTTTCAAAAGTACTTATTTCACCCAAGTTTTATTTAGGAATGGAAGACCCACTCTGCTGCCTGTACAGAAACATATATGCTCTTGCAGCTCTGCTAGTCCAGAGGATAACACCAACACTTGAAGCGCTGTAGCGAAAACCGCTTTTCCCCTCTCAGATCTGCATCGAATACTCATCTTCACTTTCCATTTTCTATTCCAGGAAAAAGGAATATATGTCCAAAAAAATGACTGGGCTGGACAGGATAATGAACGAAAGGCATTTGTTCCACGGCACCTCCCAGGACGTGGTGGACGGAATCTGCAAGCACAACTTCGACCCGCGCGTCTGCGGGAAGCACGCCACCATGTTTGGACAGGGCAGTTACTTTGCCAGAAAGGCGAGCTATTCCCATAACTTTTCCAAAAGGTCACCCAAGGGAGTTCATTACATGTTCCTGGCCAAAGTCCTGACGGGGAGGTACACGGTGGGCAACCACACCATGAGGAGACCCCCGCCGGTGAACCCCGGCAGCGTTACCAGCGACCTCTACGACTCCTGCGTGGACAACTACTTTGAGCCTCAGATTTTTGTCATTTTTAATGATGACCAGAGCTACCCTTATTTTATTATCCAGTATGAAGAGGTTAGCAACACCGTCTCCATCTGAAAACCTGTGCTGCTAAATTATTCATTTTAATGAACGCTTACCTGGCGTCGGCAGCGGTTTTGGGGGGAAAAAACCCCCTTGGACATCGCAGAACTGATTAAATTACTTGCTTGGAAGGAGGTAAATCTCGTCATATAGAGAAGACCAGAAGTGACCAACTGTGCACTTGCTGTTTGATTATGTTTGTGCAAATTGTAAATATTTTTTCCATTGTTTATAGTTGGAAATCTTGTGCCTTTTGTTATAAAACACTGTTTATTTATGTTAGTAAATATTCATGTTTAAAAACGCGTGCGTGTGGATAATTTCAGTTGTCTTCTGTGCGCGTCAAAGCGGCTGGAGAAGTGCTTATGCCCTGCCCTCAAATCTTACCGCTGGCCGTTGCCAGGTGATTTTCATCCCAACTACATTCAATATCTTACTGACGCTTCCAACCGCCCTTTGTTATCGCTGTGTTTCAGACTGGGGGAGATGACGGAACGAACATCCTGCTCCCACTTCGGATTATTGCACCGGACCACACAAACAAATACATCACTTCCTAACACCGGCCCCGAGGAAGATGAGGAAGAGGTTGGTGCGGCGCACGGTCCGCGGGGGCGTAAAGCCGCCTGGTGCGGCGCACGGTCTGCGGGGGTGTAAAGCCACCTGGCTTCCCAGCGCTGCGCGACACCCGCTCTGTCACCTTGGGGCAGGCATGGGGCAGCACCCAGCTGCCAAGAGCCAGGGCTGGGCCGGGCACGCGCCACCAGCCCCCCTCCCGGCCGGATGTCCCAGTTCAAGGGGGATGGATTCCTTGGAAAAGAAGCCTCAAAGCCTCTTTGGGATGAGGTTTTAAATTTGACCAGGGATGAAAATGCGTGTTAACGTCACTTGAGGCTGTTGTCAAATGAGTTTTAAAATGACTGACACATTAAAATAATCGTCAACGCACAATCTTCGTTTAATCCGGGCATTTCCATGCGCAGGAGCTGTGCCTGGCTTGGTGCTCGCCAGTCCCTTCAGCAGCGAGACAGAGAAGGAAACGGAAAGCGAAGGCCGGTGTTTGCAGCTGACCCAAACCAGGTCGGTCATTCCCAGCTCCTGTGTTCCTGGGAAGATGAGCTCTCCTGAACAGCGTGTGCTGTCCCACGCCCTGGGGGGAAGAGGGAGAGCTCATGGTGCAGAATCGCAGAGCGGAGGCTCGTGCTGGGGCGACGTTACACAGAAAGACCGGGCAGCCAGCCGGCTCGCCTACTGACTCATAGAATGGTTGAGGCTGGAAAAGCCCTTTCAGCCCACCCAGTCCAACCATTACGCCAGCACTGCCCAGCCCAGCAGAACCCCTGTCCCTGAGCACCTCGTCCCCAGGGCTCTGAAACCTCTCCTGGGGTGGGGACTCCCCCCTCCCTGGGCAGCCCCTTCCAACCCTGACAGCCCTTTCTGGGAAGGAATTTCCCTGATATCCAACCTAAACCTGCCCTGGCACAACTTGAGCCTGTTCCCTCTTGTCCCATCACTTGTCCCATCACTTGTCCCCTGGGAGAAGAGACCAACCCCCCCTCTCTGCCCCCTCCTTGTCAGGGAGCTGTAGGGAGCAATAAGGTCTCCCTGAGCCTCTGCTCCAGGCTGAACCCCCCCAGCTGCCTCAGCCGCTCCCCCCAGGAATTGTGCCCCAGCCCCTTCCCCAGCTCTGTTCCCTCTCCAATCACGCTCCAGCCCCTCATCACCTGGGCTCGTTCTACCACAGTCGTTAGAAGCCTGTCACGGGCATACTCCGGTCCCGGCTGCTGTGACAGCTGGGTAGCATCAGTCACATGGCAGGTGACACAGCTGATGGCCCAGCCAGGGTGTCCTTGATGCCTCCAGCAGCCCAAGTGGGGCGTTCCTGAAGTGCCCTGTCCTCGTTAGGATCCTTACGAAGCATGACGTACCTCATCCCAAAGCTACACCCGCTTGATGGGCGTGGGGGGGGGCCGAGGGGCGCTCCCCTGCTGTGCTGGGAGCCAGGGTGGCCCCGTACCTCCACCAGCCCAGGTCTGATGGGGTGGGAAGGGAAGGGAGCTTCGGGCTCGGTGCTCCTTGTGTCTGCTGAGCCTGGAATGCGTGTTAGTGGTGACCTGTTCCACATCCACACTCTCTCCGGCGCCTCAAAACCATGGTTTGCCGGGGGGGGAGGGGGAGAATGATTTGCTCCCACCATCCCTCCTGCTTGTTTCTGCCCTGCTCCCCTGACCCGGAGTAGGTCGAACCAGCTGGTAGGGGAGAAGAGGAGGCAAATCCAAGCAGCTGGTTCCAGTTAACACCCAGTTTCTCCCGAGGCTCTTGGCAGCGCCGGGCAGAGCTCAAATTAGAGGCGGGGTTGCCGTGGGGAAGGTGATGTGCATTGGTGTGCTGGGAGCTGCTCCTGGGATGCACAAGGCTGAGGAGCTGCTCCTGGCTGAGGATCGTGTCCCCAAGCAATGGCTTTGGGAAGGTGAGGTGGTGTGGGGGGAAGGGGGTGGGGCTGATGAATTAAAGCTGAGGTTGGCTTCTTTTGCAACCTTCTGGTTTGCCTTCTCCTCCTCCCCATGGCAGTCAGGTTTTCCTGCAGCAGGTCAGCTGGGGGGAGTAGGGGTACTCTTGGGTGTGTTTTGTCCAGCCACGGTGGAACTGGGGTGGAAAGGTGGAACAGTCTTGTTGCTTGTATGTCATTGGGCTGGTTTGAGTCAGGACAGGGTTAACTTTCTCCACGGTGGCTGGTGTGAGGCTGGTTTGGATTTGCCCTGAGAAAGGCACTGGTAAGGGGTGTGTTAGCTGGTGCTGGGCAGTGCTGCACCCATTCAGGGTCTTTCCAGCCTCTGATCCTGCCCCTGCGTTCCCAACTCTCTCCCTGCAGGCCGTGTGGGGACACCCAGCTCAGCCAGCCGACCCCAACTGACCGCAGGGGGTTTCATTCCACAGCACAGCATGCCTAGTGTATCGGCTGGGGGGCTGTAGCGTGCTTGCGCGTTAGTGGGTCGGTTGGCTCACTCGCTCAGGCTCTTGCTCATGGGGCTCGCTTGGGCTCAGGTGTGATCCCTCTGGGGCTCGCTCGGGCTCTGCTGCCGTCGCTCTTGGGCTCTGACTCTGGCTACTCGGGACCTGGCTGTGCGTCGGTCGGCGGGTGCTGAGCAATGGTAGCGTTTGGTTTATTGTCCATTATTTCCATTACATGTTATTAGTAGTGTTGCTAATATCATTAGCATCGCTATAATACTCATTTATATTCAGCTATTAAATAGCTCTTATCTCAATCCACGAGCTTCTTCATCTCTTCCTCCGATTCTCCTTCCCCGCTGGAAGGGGAGGAGGAGAGCAAGCGGCTGCGGGTACTTTACTGCCAGCGGAGGTTACACCACGACAGCCGTGCAGACACCTCGCTGGTGGGCACTGCCCGTGTCTAGGGGGACACTGGGTGCCTGTCCCGTCCCCCACCGGCAGCTGCTCCGGCAGCACGAGCCGATGGAGACGGTTACATTCCGGTTACTACCTGCGTGTAGTGTAGGAGTGTCCTTACTCTAGAACTGAGATTTAAGACTTCCATAAGAGGCAAAGACTTGGAATAAGGGCTGATGGTGTTGGGTTGCTCCTCATCGGAGGCTTCCGGCAAGTCTGAGATTTGAGTGAACAGGATCCAGCTGCTGCTGAGAGTGGGGAAGCCCACCCATCCGGGGGGCCGCAAAGCCTTGGCCTGGGCATCGTAGGCTTCCCTCCGTTCAAGCCGTCATCGAGGAACCCGGCTGTATCTTCTCCTCCAGGGGGGTTTTGGCCTCCAGGGACCTTCCCCTCCAGGCGGTGGGGTGCTCTCGCAGCCCCCCGCTCGCTGCCCACCGATGCTCCCCGGGGGGAATGCTCCTGAACCGTCACTTTTTAGGCTTCCCTTGCGAGCACACTGGCGCGCCCGCGGGATCGGCGTAACCGGCTCTGGCCACGCGCTGCCGGCAACGTACTGAAAATATTTACGTTCCCATGCCAACCTCTTCCGAGCGTGTAACCCGCCCCACGAAGGCTTACACCGTTAGCGGCTCCTCGGCACGGAGGGCGCGGGACCCGGTTTCCCCCTTCCCGCCCGTGTACATCTGGCCCCGTAGCTCCTGTTGCTGCCGTTGGGAACCCGGCCGGTCACCGGGATGTGCCGGCCAGAATCCGGTGCGTCCGGCCCGCAGCAGCGGGGGATGGGCGGAGGCATGCGGTGTCACCGCGTGCTGCCGATACAACGCAAGGTCAACACCCTAAACCCTCCGTAGCTCTCCCAGGGCTGGTGGAGCATCTCTCCTGGCTTCCAGCCTGCCCCGGGGCTGGCCGAGGGCAGGAGCAGCGTGGGCGCCGGGGCAGAGCGCGGTCAGAACAGAGCGTGCCCCTGATCACCGAGCAGGCTGTTAATTGCCTCCTACGTGCATCGTCGCAGCTCCTTCTGCGACGCCAGTTGCTCGAGGGGTGTCTGAGCGGAGAAACCGGCTGTTACTAAATCCTGCCCCAAGAGGAATGTCGGGAGAGAAGAGGCCTGATTCCAGCCTGGCTCGGGGGCTGCTGCAGTTCTCCCTCCGCGTGTGTTTATCTATACTTAAACCCTACATAAATATAAGTGAAGTGAAACCCTCCCGTGGCCGTCACAGTTGGTCTATTTAAACGCTTGTTGCCAGGTTTCCCGCCCCTCCCACTTCCCCCTTTGCTGTTTAGTATCGAACTTTGTGTCCGGGCAGGATCCATCCCCGGATGCGCAGCACCCTGCGGCTGCCCAACGGGGTCTGGGGGGTTGCCATGGTGTGAAGGAAACACTCGTGTTTTCTTGATGGTGTCAAGAATCCGAGGACGAAACTGGGTGGAAGAACAAGTATTTGTGATCAAGATCTCGCTGTATCGTTATCGAAATTGTAGGTGGTGACACGCGCTTTGGGCAAAGCCACGTCGCTATGAAAAGCCGACTGGCGTGGCATGGGGATGGGAGCGACGGCCACGTGGGATGTGCCCGGCCTTCCCAGACCTGTGGGAAACCAGCCTGGGCTGGGGGGAAGTGGTTGGAAGGAATGTGGTGGGTGACCAGAGCGGGAAGGTTCCTCAGGTGGGAAGGAGGAGCCTCCAAGATCGTATTCCTGGGCATACACGGTGTTATCACTGATCTCTTCCCGGAGACACGAGGGATGAGGGATATGAGAAGGAAGTGTTCATTAGCCAAAGGGATACTGGAGCTTGTCCCAACCTTCTGCTCAAAGCAGGGTCAAAGCTCCGTGGTCAGACCAGGTCGTAGAGGGCTTCACTGAGCCTGCTCCTGAACACCTGCAAGGGCGGAGGCTGCACAGCTTCCTGGGAAACCTGCTCCACCGCCCACAAGCCCTTCTTGTGGGGGGGAAACCAATCTCCTTATATCCAGGATTAGGCTGCCCTGTGATTACACACCTCGGCTTACGGTGCCCGTACCTTGCAGTCACTTTACGTAATTCCCACCCTTGGTGCCGGGGGTTTGGAAGTGGTAGTGCCGGTGGGTGAGGTCATAAATCGATCCAGCGAGGCGCTTCTCAGCAGCAGGATGCAAGAACTCATCCTGGATGGCCCCTCCACAGGAGTCCTGCAGCCACGCGAGGAGCAGGGGACAGCAGTGGGGGGTGTGATCGCGGCAACCTCCCAGAGCCAACAGGGAGCCGCAGCCTGGGAGAGCGTGTGGAGCAAACTCCAGGAGCGTGTTCCTGGGTGTATGGAATCACAGAGTGGTTTGCGTGGGAAGAGACCTTAAAGCCCCCCCAGTGCCACCCCCTGCCACGGGCAGGGACACCTTCCATAGCCCAGGTTGCTCCCAGCCTCATCCAGCCTGGCCTTGGGCACTCCCAGGGATGGGGCACCCACAGCTTCTCTGGGAACCTGTCCCAGTGCCCCCCACCCTCTGCGGGAAGAATTCCTTCCCCATGGCCCATCTCAATCTCCCTCTTTCCGTTCAAACCCGTCACCCCTTGTCATGTCACTCCTTGCTCTGGGAAAAATCCCCCCCAGCTTTCTTGTAGCCCCCCAGGCACTGGAAGGGGCTCTAAGGTCTCCCCAGAGCCTTCCCTTCTCCAGGCTGAACCCCCCAACTCCCCCAGCCTGGCCCCATGGCAGAGGGGTTCCAGCCCTCGGAGCATCCCCGTGGCCTCCTCTGGCCTCGCTCCAACAGCTCCGTGTCCTCCTGCTGCTGGGGGCCCAGAGCTGGAGGCAGAACTGCAGGGGGGGTCTCCCCAGAGCGGAGCAGAGAATCCCCTCCCTCCCCCCGCTGGCCACGCTGCTCTGGATCCAGCCCACGAGATGCACTGTTATCCCTGTTATCTTCCCGGAGAAGCGAGGGATGGTGGATGTGAGAAGAAAGCATTTATTAACCAAGGGCATCCTGGCGCTCATCCCGATGTCAGGGTGGTGTAAACCCAACGGGTACGGCACGGAGCTGCTCTCCGATACCCTGCTAAGGACTTTCCTTCTTCAGCCCTGGGGAAAAACCTCCTCTTCCCTCTCAACTGTGCTGGGAAAGCAGAGCGGGACAAGGCCAGGAGAGTACTTTGCGTCCGTGTCGTGGCAGGGTGGTCACGGTCTGGCCCAGGGTTCCCCTCTGCTGGAGGGGAATTCAGCGCCGCCGGCTCCGAGGGCTCACGCGATGGGCTACCGAAACCCAGGCTTTGAGTCACGGGGCTTCGCGAAAGCGTGAGGCAGGATGAGGCTTCGGCTTCCCGGTGTGGCAGCCCTAGCAGCGCACGCGGCGGGGGGCTGGGGGGCTCTCGCTGTTAATGTGGGAACTTGAGGCTCACGCACAGCAGCAGAATTGGGAACTGGCTTACAGAAGTAGGGAGCACCTCTGGCTGCGCTGGGGGTTCTCCATCGCCACGCTAACATCACGGCAGCCAAACGCATCCTCTCTGTTAACTTTTTTTCTTCTCTTATGGCTATGAAGCCTGATTTTATGAGAACGTTTTCCCATAGGCTGGACAACAAATGTCAGCTTGACCTAAGGATTGTTCTTTCCTCCGTTTCCTTCGGGCTCCCTTTCCTCCAGCGAGCCGGGTACAAGTTGTTTCAAGCATAATTAGCCTATTACAAATCATCGTCTGCTCTTTTGTTTTTTCCCCTCCTCGCACAAGGCACACGTTCCCACACATGGATACGCGCTCGGTCTGGTTTTGTCTGTCAGACTTTGTGCAGTCCTCGTACCCCTGCAGCTGCGCAGGACAAAGGTGTTTACCCAGCCTCATCCAGAACAGATCGGCAAGCCCTCTCCCAGCAGCGTTTCCATAGAATCACAGAACGGTTTGGGTGGGAAGGGACCTTAAAGATCATCCAGTGCCACCCCCTGCCATGGGCAGGGACACCTTCCATAGCCCAGGGTGCTCCCAGCCTCATCCAGCCTGGCCTTGGGCACTCCCAGGGATGGGGAATGTTTTGAAGAGGAATCGATCATACAACCAAATACCACCAGTGCCTGGACCCGCAGCTGCTCTGGGATGGGCTCGTGGTAGGACACGGGTTCAGGTGTGTGGGGGTGGCCTACTGCTGGCCAGGCGGACAGGGGATGGACCCGAGCCCAGGCCATGGATCAACTTTGGGGGTGAACTTCTTGGGAAACAGGCTGCCTTGTGCGAGCGCGTGTCCTGCAAAGATCCCTCACCGTAACCAGCAGCGTCCTTGCTCGGGAACAGAAATAAGCCCGTTGCTGAGGATGAGCTGGCGTTTGTCCCTCCCTGGGTAGCAATAAAAAGCGGAGTGGGCTCTGGTTGCGTTGCCCAAACATGGCGGTTGGTTGGGGTAACTGCGGGGGTCTCTTGCTGAGCAGAGGGCTGCAGGGTGAAGGGAAGGGCTGGGCACCGTTTGGCTGTGAGCGGGGGCAGGGGCTTGCAGAGGTGCCGGGGGGGTCACGACGCTGGGGTGAGGGCCGGGGAGCTCTGCTTGGCTGACACCCCCAGTCTCATCCAATTCCCTCTGTTCTCTCTCCTTCCTTACCTGGAAGGTGGCTTCAGGCTGGCACCAAGCCTTCACCTAGCTTGCCTGGCAGCACCCACTTTGGGGTGCAACCTCAGGCAGGGCCCCCCTTGGAATGTGCCCTGCCTTGTCAGTCCAGCATGTTGCTGTAATCCTTCGGAGCCAGGAAACGCCAAAGCCTCCTGGATGCCCAAGCCCCACGACGAGCCTGGCCTTTCCCTGCTGCCAGGCAAACCCGTCACTCCACGTCCTGCCCGCTGCGCTCACGGGCAGTTTGCACCCTTCCCTGCGCACCAGCTCCCGCCGTTCTTCTGTCATGCCGTGCCTCCGGCTTCTCTGCCGCCGCCAAAACAACCCTGGGGGCTCCCTCCAGCCCTGCTCCCCACTCTGCCATGCTTTGGCTTCTCCCAGAGCGGGCTGTGCCTTCGGGCATGGCCGCTCCCAGGGGGCTGAGAGCAGCAGCAGGGCTGTTGCTCGCATCCCTCAGCGACGCTTGTGCACAACCCAGTTTGTACTTGCTTTTTTTGTGTGGTTTTTGCCTTTTTGTTTGTTTGTTTGGAACTGCTGCCGTTCCCAACTCGCACAGGATCTGCTTTTCCAGGGAGCAGCAGGTTCCCTGGTACCCGATGTGCCGGATCTCTGCCGGCACCGGGAGACGAGGTGGGCTCAGGCGCATGGGCCGTGGCACTCGGGGAGGGCACGTGCTCATCCAGACCTCTGCTTCAAATGCACCCTGAGCTTAAATGTAAGAAGCATTCCTACTCATTAAATATCCACAGGTTATTAAAAAGAGCTTTATTGGAGATTAGCCGCAGGGGAGGAGCGACATTCCCGCTTCAATAAACTGCGGCTGCTTGGCTTGGCCAGTTCTGTTTACTGGGGTTTTGCTGAGCTTGGAGAGGTGGTGAAAACCACTCGTTTGGCCAGTACGGGCTCTGCTAAAGGTCTTGTGGCTTTGCCTTTTGGTTGCTCACCCCTGCACGCGGCCCCGAGCACTGGGCAGCCTTTGCCTTCGATCTGCCGCTCCCCGGTTAAACCTGGCGTGCGGGAAAGGGCTGGGGGGGATGCGCCGAGGGTGCTGCCAGCCCTGCGCACGCCCGGCTCCGTCGCCGTCCCTCCGTCCCCACCTCCCTCGGGGTCCGGCACCGCGCACGCTGCGCCGCCATGGCAGGTTGCAGCCAGCGCCTCTCCTGTCCGTGGCTCCCGTTGAACGCTGGTCACGGAGCAAAGCCCAAACGGGGTGTCACCAAAAAGCTGTTAAAACGGCTCTCAAACTGACGTGTGTGTACGTGGAGTAGGTGTGCTGCCAGCCCCCTTCAATTACGGCTTCTCCACCCTGTTGGAGCAGCAAAACCTGCCTCGGCACGACGTACAGACGTCTTGTTCTCGGCTTGCACGGCCAAAGTATTCCATGAAAGCAGTCCCGGGCCTCGGCGCCCGATGCCTCGTACCAGCGGCCGTGATGGACCGTGGCAGGGGGCCAGCTGATGCTGTTTTCTGGCCACACACACCCACCCCCCAGGAGATGTTCAGAGAAGAACACAGACTATAGGACTTTCTTGAAACGGATCGTGTCCAGGGAAGGATCTCTGCCTTCTCCAGGGTTTTATGGCTCACCCTCCCGTGACAGCCACGAGGACCACGTGCCTTTGGTCACAACAGAAAGTAGCAGCACAGGCTGTCACCAGCCCTTGAGCATCTTCTGTTCGTGCAGGCAGAGATGGCCAAAGTCCTGCTGCGTTTGACACCGGGCACCTCACTTCTCTTGGCAGTTTTTTTTCCAAATGATGCGGTTTTTCCCTGAGTTTCCTCATGGAAAGCCACGGGGAGCAGCGTGCTCACAGGCAGGCTCCGTCCATTTCCTGCAGAACCTTGTCAAATCCTCTCTGCAGGGATTTTTCCCTCCCTGCCCCGTGTCAGATAAGCCGGGCTGTGTGACGCTGTGCACGTTTCCACCCCTCTCCTCCATCCTCGCAGCTTCCCAGCGTTTGCAGTAGCTCAGCTATGGGAAATAGGAGGCTGGCTGTCTTGTTTGATAGAAAAAAAAATGGATTTTGGATTTTCCAGGCGGCTGAATACCCAGAACCTGCGGCTGTGCCTCCCCCTCCCTCCAGTCACCCCTTCAGCCGCGTACAAACCCTTTGCAGTAAATTGCCTGTGGATCAGTTTAGTCGAGAGCTGGGGGTCGGCAGCGCAGGACGTGTTGAATTAGGAGGGTCCCAGGGATGGGGCCAGGTTTTGCTTTCATGTGTGTAGCTGTGATGCGTGTGACTGATAGATGGTTTGGGCTTAGTTGGAGCTGGTACGCAATACTGAAAGGGAACAGGGCCTTGGTTAACACACCGCGGTCCAGCGATGCCGTGAGGACCGCCCTGGAGGTGCTCTGTTTTGGGGCTGGGCTGAGAAAGGTGTGAGCTCGCAGCCTCCCGAACGCTGCCGCTGAGCAGCCACACCAAGCCTTGAAAAACCACGCCAGGAGGTTTACCGGATCCCACAAGGCTCCCCCTGACTCGTTAACAACTGTGTTAACGATTTACCAATTTAAACAACTGCGGTGATGTTGTGGGTCAGGCCTAGGGTTGAAGGGCACTTTATGCTCTTTCCTTCACGGACAAAGCAAAGGCTGATACTTAAATGGGGTGATATTTCAATACTACAGACCTCGAGCATTCCTTTTGTCTTGCGTGCCAAGCCAAACCGCGTGCAGATGTGTGAGAACCAGGACCTCCCTCCGAAAAATCCCAAACAACGGAGTTCCAGGCCAGAGCTCAGCCTGCTGCCCACCAAGACGGGTTTTCATTGCAGATACCGTCACAGAATGCCCGTCGCGCCCCGTTCACCACGGCTGGGGTAAGGAAATTCTGCAGTAACTACCACTGTGGGGCCAAACTCCTCTTTATTTCCCATGAACTCAGGATTTGCACAGTCAGACCAAACGGCTTTATTTTTCACTCGGATGTAACGATGAGGCCAACGCACCGCCGCCTCCTCCAGATAATCTGTCGCTGCAATCTGCTGAAGTCAGGAGGCTGCTGCTGACAGGGACGTTTCAGGTGCTTTCTCGCTCGTTCCCGTACGTTTTCCATGCCCATTAAGCAGGGGAAGCAGATTTTGGGCACGTCCGATAAAACCGCAGGAGCGTTGAGAGGGGCCTACGTTTTCTAACACGTTCTGGAGGCCATTCTAACGCACAAAACGGAATAATTACTGCAAGCAGCACACCAGTTCGATGATGGGCACACCAGTGTCCTAGGGCTTGCCGGCCCATTCCTAGCACCTGTTGGCCATGCCAAGGCAGCCAGCCCGTGCAGTGGTCGGAAGAGCAGCGCCGTTGGCGACGTGCCGCCATGATGGTGACCAGCCGTACCTACCCAACGTCGCTGCGCGGTTTTCAGCACCTCCCATCTTCAGCATGGAGCCCTAAACCGCTGAGTCAGCTGAATGCGCAACGAGCCGTGAACTCTGCTCCACCTTCCTCGGTCACTCACCCCGTCTGACCCCTGCGCTGGCTGTGCTCCGGAGGGAGAAGGCGAATTCTTCCTACGGCCCCGCTCTCGTACAGGACTGCCTTCTGAACTTTTATCCGCGGAGGGGTGGCAGCTTTCATTTACTGCTCGAGTTGTGAAATCTTCTTTACCAGTGCTGGGGACTTGTTCTGTTGCCAAGCAGTATTTATGCAGCTTGATGAAGTTTCTCGAGCGTGCCGGAGGTGCGTGCCGGGACACCGAGTGTTGCACGGGGCAGGTGCAGATTAGCAGCGCTGTCAGGTCCTGTGTCAGCACCCAAACAGCTGATTGAAAGGAAACGATGTCCGGAGACAGGTGGCTGATGTTGCCCTTTGTGGAAATAAAAGTTGTGCCAGCTGAGTGCTGCTGTATTCCAGCTGCTGAGGCTGCGTTAGGAGAGCCCTGCACCCCTCAACGTGTCCGTAGAGGAGAGGATTTCCCTGCTTTTCCCGTCTCACTGCCTTTCCTTTTGGTTTTGCTTGCCCTCAGAGCCTGAATCTACCCCACACCCCTTGTAGAAGACACGAGGCCCAGTGCCTCCCTGCCCAGGCTGCTGGGGACGGGGCGTGGGGTGCAGGTGGTGGTGGTGGCTGCCCCAGCCCGGGGTCCTGGGGCACCCGGACATCTCGCCGGGAGCTGCTGCCATGTTTCTGTTCGGGCAGATGCTCACGCCAAGGGACAATGAAGTAGCTGAAAATAGAAGCACCACAAAGGCTTCTTAATGCTCCCGTTCTCCTATTTGCCCCCCGTGGTTGTGAGGAACAGAGGCTTGAGCCTTTCTCTTTGGTGCTACAAGTCTGTCCTGAAGGCAGACTAAAACTGTGGCTGGCCGCAGCCAGGCAAGGGTTTGCCGTAACCCCAGCGCGGCTACGGACCTGCTGCTAATGTCCACGGTCCTGCGTGCACTGACTGGAGCTACGGCGAGGGGGATGTGCCCGCAGGTCCCCTCGCTGTTGGGGCCAGAATGCAAATAACCTCAATTGCTGCTGTCGGCAGGGCACCACGCAGAGTTCTTCTGCCCTCCCTGCGTCTCTTCCTCTGCTCCGGGAGGTCACGACCACGCGAGAACTCGGCGTGTGGGTTGTTCGGATTGTTCCTTCGGATGCGCTGGGTCTTGCCCGCGTCTGGCCATGAGCTGGCCTATTGCTCAAGGAGCTGCTGCGGTCCTGCCGAGCCCTCGCCGCGTCGCATGGGGCACGGGCAGAATTGGAGAATTGGCTGCCTTGCTCCTCATCTTCTGGGTTGAGCGTTAACAGAAGCGGGAGGAAACGCTGTCATTAGGCTGGATGCTCCTTCCAGGGCGCTACGTGGCTGTTTCTCCTTCTTTCCCGCTCTCTCGCGCGCACAGCACTGATCTGGCAGCCAGGTTTTAGCGCTCCCCTACAGCCCGTGTGTTCTGCTGAGAGCTCCTCACGAGGGGCTGGAGCAAGAGCTCTCCAAACAGGAGTTTTCACTGATAACGCTTTAAAAGCGCGGTTACAGCTGAAGCAAGCATGGCTAAACTTACAAACGCCACAACAGGTTGTTCTTATCCATTAACTCCGCTTGAAATGCTGTCCAGAGCATAAGCTGGACACGGGATTGCGTCCAGCACCCAACGCAGACCCTGGGGAGAACGGTAATAAGGTACAAGCGAGGGTCAGTGAAGCCGAGAGCTGGGCAGTCACGCGGCCCAGGAGCGCAAAGCTCAGCGGGACCCTGCCCCGGGCGCCTGAGCCACGGAGCGGGGACCGGGGCTGTGAGGCGACGCCTCTGACAACAGAAGTTCTCATCACCTCCAATCTTTCCTTGCAATGGGCAACTCCAGGATGCAAATATGGAAAACAGAGTACGTCCACCTAATGGATGTGGCGTCAAAATGCCACGCTCCCGCTGCAGTTACAAGACGCGGCATCCAAATACCCCGCTGCTGCTCCGGCTACGAGCTTGGCAGCTTCTCCAGCCTGGCTTGGAAGTGCAACGCGAGCATCAGCTTCTCCCGTGAGCCCTGTGTTCCTGAGGTCTGTGTTGCAAACATCTGGCAGGCTTTTGTTTGTTTGCTTTTTCCCCGCTTGCACGCATCGCAGTCATTTCTGCCCCGCTCCGAGCGTGCTGCTGCGGACGATGCCGGGGGAAGCCGCGGCGCAGGAAGCGAGTCTAGCCAGTGCAAATCTGTGCTTGCTTGGGGAGGGAAGTCAGGAAGAATGAGTATTTGCCCTGTGGCATCAATTTCCTGTCTAGCGTGCTCCGAAAAGCAGCTGGAAAACACCCAGGAACACAGATGTCTATATGTGGGCCTGGCGTCCTCCTGGCAGGGGTGAGAAACAGCTTTTGGTCCTTCCTTCTGCTTGTCACAGACCTTCTTCCCTCACCCTGGCTGCTGTCCCACTCCAAAATTCCCAGAATCATCACTTTCCCGGAGAGCTTCTCTCCTCCGGAAACACGAATTCATTATTCAGTTTAATGTACCATATGGGCCCATGTGGAAAAATGCAGGTTCTGCCTGAGGACACCGAGTGATGCAAGCGCCTGGGTCAGCAGGACGTGTGCGAGGGAGGCTGGCTGCGCGGCACCTCCCGGGCCAGCGCCTAAAAAGCCTCGCTCGGCCCGCCAGGGCACCTCCGAGGTACTTGACCTTCCTAACGACAGTGCATTTTAACGATTTCCTTTACGAGTCTGATGGACGGTAATCCAGCGCCGTGTCCACTGCCGACATCCTTCGGTAGGAGCTGGTGGGATCAGAGGATGAGGGAATGTAATTAACTGGGCGCAGGGAGTTGCCTCTTGTTGCTGTGTAGTCTCAAGGATAACCAAAAAACCTCCACCAGCAAAACCTCATTTTAAACGTGCCTTCCCCGAGGATGAAGTTTTGTTGTGGATTTCATGGAAGTGGCTTTTAGCGCTCAGGTTTTGCGTGTGTCTTGAGCGCGGGTTTGCTCGGCCATGAGCTGCCTTGGCGGGCAGCCGCAGCGCTGGGGGCGAGCACGGAGCTGGTGCCTCCTGCGCGGCTGCAGAGGACCCCTCGGTGTGCTCTGCTGACCGGGAGAGCTTGCAGCACGTGCCGAGTCCCCCTTCACGGTGGGATGGAGGACGCAGCCACTCCATTAACTGTTTCAGGACGTAGCATCTGAATCCCACTCTGTTCAGTGGTGCTGCTTGCGCGCGTGCTGGCTCGGCCCTTGGAGATCAGAGCGTTGGCCCTTTCCAGGCGTTTCTCGTGCCCCTCTGGCGGCGCGGAGCGGGAGGACGTTGTCTCTCCCAGCTCATTCTCGCGTGGGCAAACGTCAGCCAGTGCGAGTCAGCTTCTTAATCTGACCCAAAACAAAACTCCTTGGTCCATGTTCTTGCTTTCCTTCTCGTGAAGCTTATTCAGGAAGGACTTTCTCTGTCACTTGACAAACTGTTTGCGGTTATTGGTTCTGGTTATGGAATACTGGAATAGTTACGGGAGCAAATTTCAGCCCACATCTCGGTTCGGCTCCAAGCACCTCCCAGCAGCACTGACGCTGCTCTGGCCAGGTCTGGAGGCACTGGTTAGACCTCCAGCGCTGAAGAAAGGGGTGAAAAAATGGATAACGTCCTGGCTGCGAGGGTGAGCGAAGGCTCCAGGTTCCCCCAGCAGTCAGGTCTCAGCTGCTGTTGGGTCCTACAGCCAGCAGAGTCACTGCTGCCACGCTGGCGGTGAAGGGATGGTAGTAACAGCGTGGCGGCGGTTCTTCTTGAGGAGGAAGGCAGGGAAGACTACAAAGGTTGTCTTGGGAAGGAACAGCAACTGCAAAGAGCTGTAGTAACAGCCAGAGGACGGCGAGACCACGGCGGAAGGCTACGTAAGGTGATCTTTGCCCTAAGAGGCTCAGAGTCCAGCTGAGCAGAGGGGAGAGCACCCCACGGACGGGTGAGGACGGGGGAGGATTAGCTGGGTAACAGCAACAGATTGCACAGATTAGCTACACGGAGGGCAGCGGGGGGGAGCGTCGCGTCTGCAGCAAGCCTCTCTGATAGCTCTCGACGTCGCTCCCTCTCCTCTCTTGCCCTGGAGCAGCCCTGACTGCAGCTGGCCATCTCGCTCTGCACGCAAAGCAACGGGTACCGGCACGGCAAGGCATCCTCCATCCAACATCCTCCAGCATCCTGCATCATCAGTTGGGATTCTTTGCCCGTTTCACCAAACCTCATGTAGGTCTGAGTCAGAAATCGATTTGAATCTTATTTACGGTTCAATACGTGCTTAAAGTTGAGCATAACCTGAGACAGGGTGCTAAGAGAGCTTCTGGGATTCAGGTTTTCTTCTTGCGTTACATCGTGCGCTGTTACAGCATAAATAACGTGGCTGGGTTTATTTGGCAATCTTTTCACCTGCAGCGCGTCTTGTGGCTTTTCAGGGGACGTAAAGTGAAAGTAACTGGAGCTGTTGTACTAAATAAGGCTCTCGCCCACCGTAGTGTGGAACAGGGGATCGCTGCCTGTCTGGACAAATAAGATTTTTCTGTCTTCTAGGGTCCATTTTCCCATTGCTGTGCCTCTGCAAAGCCAGTTAACAGTAATGGGGGTTGGATGTACTCACCCAGCAGAGACCAGAGCCTTACAGAAGGCCCTCGGTAGCTCTTTCTGTCTGCAGCTTCAATTCTGAGTTGCTAAATTTTAGGGCTTAGCAAGAATGCTAAAAAATACAGAAAAGCAAGCCTGGATATTGCCATACCAGAGTGCTTACTTCATGAATTTCAACGAGTCAGGTTTGAGAAGGAATCGGTGGGTTCATGTATAACCAGACCTCCGGAAAAACTATACAAAGGCAATCTGATCACCCAGCTGTATAAATATCCCACTGCATGGGCCTGACCTCTTCCACTCAGTGTAATTCCCTGAGAAACTCTGTTTCCAAGGGAAAAAACCCACTAGAAATCCTCAGAAACTTTGTTTTCTCGACCTGCCAAAGAAGAGGCGTTTGCAAAGGGAGTCACGCACAGGAGAACGCCCGGCAAATCTCCTCGGGATAATAACGTTACAAGGATTGCTCATCCTGTGGGACCACGCTGTGAGTCCCGACCATCCTCGAGCAAACTGAGCGGGTGTTTGTAAGGCCACTGTGTTTAAGACAACTATGAGAAACCTGCAGCCTCTGACATCATTTCTCTGGCCTAGGGATGCTTGATTTTTCCCACGTTATGCCGGGATAACATTAGATGTGTGGTCTCCCAATGGTATTTGAAGGGCCCTCAGCAAGGAAAGATTCTTCCCTGTTTTTCCTTCTCCCTGTGGGTTTGAGGGAATGGAACGGCAGGAGGAGGCAGGTTTGGCAGTGACGCTGTTTCTCATCCCCGTCCCACCACACCCCCCCCCCCCCCCCAGCACCCTGGAGCGAGGGGCATGGGCTGTATCAGAACAAACACTACGAATCTGCAGGGCAGAGAGTGAAGCATTAGAATTCAACATGTGTCCGTGTGGATTAATTCTCAGGATCACGGGAAAAATGAACACAGTTGAAAAGGAATGATGAAACCGTGATAAAGCACGCGGAGGTTGGGAAGTCACCCTCATTTTTAAAGAAGCAAGCCTCATCCAGCCTGGCCTTGGGCACTCCCAGGGATGGGGCACCCACAGCTTCTCTGGGAACCTGTCCCAGTGCTCCCCACCCTCTCCGGGAAGAATTCCTTCCTGATATCTAATCTAAATCCACCCTCTCTGACAATTTGTCCTTTATGATGTTTCTGTGTGAGGATTTCCCTGCCCTCCAATGAGGCATGTGAATAAACAGCCGAATCCTGAGAGCCAGGCAGCCTGGATTACGTGTCTCTGAATCGCCGCAGTTTTTCTCCTGACTGCTCGCCCTGAGCATCCGCCGATGCGCTGCTTTCACTGATTGGCCTTGAAACCCAGTTACTTTAAATTGTGCCGGGCCCTGGCTGGGCCTTACTTGCGTTTGCATCTGATTTAGCTCAGAAAAAGCTCTAATTGGTGTGCTGGCTGGCGCAGCCCAAGTGTAAGGGCTGAGTGCAGGGATGTCCGGGACGTGGGAAGCAGTCAAGCCTCCGAAAGCATTCGGGTATAGAGGAACGGAGGAGTTTGACCTCTGGGAGAAACTCTGAGTGGGAGGACCGGGAGATCCATGAGAAAACCCAGTGAAGAAGAGACCTGGGGGTTCTTCCTTGTCCTCAGCCTGTCCATGGCTCAGCAGTCCTCCCCCTGCCTGTCCTCACTTCCCAAGCCAGCGCAGAGTGGCCTCGTCTACCTCGCCGTTTACTGAGGGCAGGACCACTGTAGAATCACAGACTGGTTTGGGTTGGGAGGGACCTCAAAGCCCCCCCAGTCCCACCCCCTGCCATGGGCAGGGACACCTTCCACTCGAAACCATGCCAAGCAGGGAGAAGTGGCTCCTACAGCTGTCCCACACGAGCCACCTGGCTACTGCGATACCCTCATCTCGCCTTTCAGGCCCTGTCACTTTGAAATTACCTCTCGGGCATTCTTACTTTCAAAAAAAGCAAGCCAACAAGAAGGGAAGGTTTTCTCTTTCGTTTTTATTGTTGTTGCCAATCCAGCTCTTTAATGCTATTTTTAGACTGGGGTGTTTTAGTGCTATGGCATGAATTGCTGGGATTTCCCTTTGCTAACGTAAAATAGATGATCTGCACTTTGGTATTAGCTGTCAGCCAGGAAATCCTTGCGGGGTGCCAAAACTGGGCCTTCTTTCATAAATCTGTGCTTGTTTTAATTTCCTTCTGCAGCAACGATGCGCCAGATCAGCTGCGCTGGTTTCTCGACATGCTGTGTAGAGCCGTATAACACGGCAGGCTTAACGGGAAACGAGAGGCCAGATTTGTGTTTATTTGATGATACGCACAGCTGGGAAACACCAATTTGTGAGAAATCAGGGGACTGTTTTCTCATCCCTATAAGGAACTGGCAGGCGGCAGTTGTTCTACAGGGAGCTCTGAGTGTTTGAAAACATAACCGATGAATCCTGTATGTCTAATTGCCTTCAGCGTCGCGACAGAATTATCTCTGACTGATCGTACGTTTATTCCGAGGCAAGGAAGCTGTAATCACGTAGGCTGAAATCAACTGAAGGATCCAGGGATCCGGATCCAATTCCAGCTCTGCCACCGGCTGAGCAACCCGCCCGTTTCCTTGTGAAACGGCAATCATTCTGTCGATCCACTTTCTGTGCGCGCCGTGAAGGAAAAAGGCTCTGTATAAATAACTTGTCATTACGCTTCTCTCTGGACCAGAGTTCATTTCCAAAACACTCATGTCCTGTTGCTACCGTGGCTGGTCTCTTCCCCTCGGCCAGGAAGGTCTTACGTGGTAAGGATTACGTGAAGCTATTTTTTTAACTTCTATTTTTAAGGGTTCTGAAAAGCGATACCTAAATGTTAGTCATTGCCATCCTTAAAATAACCAGAGCGGCAGCTCCAGGCTCTTTGACATTCAGGGCTGGCAGAGGGGAACGCAGGGCAGCAGCGTGGGCGGCGTGGCATCGCTCCGTACAGCTCGCCCTCGGCCAGGGAAGGGCTCCCGGTGCATCGTACCAGCTCTGTGGCACGGCTCCCTCGTGCAGATGTGGTCCGGCAAGGGCTGTGACAGCCGGTTCCTGGAACAGGGGTCAAAAGGGCTGCAGTTTATGGCACCGGGATGAGCTCCCTTCTCAGGGGGACAAAGTTCGGCAGAGGTGCTCGGAGCAGCCCTACGCTCGGGGGGGAAGGGCTGCCAGTCACCCAGCAAGTGCTGCTCTGGGGGAGCTGGGATCTCCGGGGTAGCCTGGCAAACCAAGCCAGGCGATTCGGGTACAGCTGGCAATGCACACGGAGTGCGAGGCAGCAGCCTCCGAACAGATTGTTAGAGACCTAAATCCATCTCTCGAGCAGATTCCTGGCGGCTGATGACGTCCCAGCGAGTAGTACGCTGGCACGAACGCCCGAGCACTTCTCACTACACCACGCTGCAGCACGGCGATGCAGAGCAATCTGCGCGTGAGCACCGGTGCAGCAGCAGCAGCGGGAATCGTAGTGGATCGATGACTCCACGGCGATGGGCTGCGTCTGGCTCCGTACCTTTGAGCTGTGCCCGGTGCCCCGCAGAAGGGTCTTCCCTCAGCATGCTGTGAGCCACAGCTCAGGCTGGGGTAAAGGTGAGCTCCACCTCGCCTGCTTTGGGCTACAGCTGTCCCTTCAGGCACAGCAGGCACCATCGGGCACTTGGAGTTGCTAGAGGAAGACGGTCCATAATCTTCCAGGCGTGGATAAAGGTGATGCTTAGGGGCACGTTGCACACATTCTTGGATGGGATTGGATTGCTGAGTACTACACCTTGTTCACTCGCAAGGCTGTATTTCCACGGGCAGGCTTGTACTCGGAGACAAGTCCTGTTGATGCCACTGCTGGCCCAGCTGGTGCGAGGTCCAAATCCCACCCCTGCATTTCCCTCCAAGGCCACCGGCTTCCAGGATTTCCTCTGCAGTCAATGCCAGGCTGCCCTGGCCAGAAACTGCTGCTCTCACCCGATCCCCATTCCTGGGCTTAGTCACTTCCAGCCACGGGTTCTGCTTCCTGCCCGGGTGCTGCCGAGGCCTCTGCCGATTGTGAAAGCGGTGGTTAACGCGGCAGCGAGCGAGCACGCCCAGCCTTCCGCCGCACGCAGACACCCGAGGCAGTCCTGCCGCCTTGACTCTGCTCACGCCCGCAGCGCCGGGGAGAAGCAGCACTGCTTGACAGCTCAGGAGTTGCACAAGGGGCAGAGTCTGGGGAACAGGAATTGTGGACCTCCCATGGTTAAGGACTGTGCTTCTACCTCCCAGAAATCCTCTTCTTGTAATGGGGAAAAGGCAGTTCCATGGGAAGAGGTACTCAACACAGCAAGCATCCCTTGTGCTGCATGGTTTGGGGTTTTCCCATCCTGCTCGCTTCGGGCACGATGTGTCTTGCAGAAGTCAGGCATTTTTAGCGGAGGGTCGTCATCTGTAAAACAACCGGGAGTCACGACTCAGCATTTAAACAAAGCCTCCACCCTTCAGTACCACTGATAACGGGTCCTTCCGCAAGCAGGTTTAAGGAGTAGGCATGGCAGGACAGCTCAAACAACCCCCCCTGGGCAGCGGGGCAGCCTGAGCTGGGGCAGGGACTGGCTCTTATCGTGAAGGTTTTAGAGCACCGAGTACTGTGGACCTTCATCCCGACGGGGCCTCTAGGCGTGACAGCTATATAAATATTTAATGTGCCTTTAATCTTGGGGTGGGGAATGTGACTTGTATCCCCAGTAGGAAGTGCTGATCCTCCGTTTGTGTGACGGTGTCGTTGCACTGAAAGATATTACGCCGAGTATCTACTGCGGTATCAGCTGAGATACTGTAAAGTGTACACAAAGGGATAGTGCACAAAGAGCAAACAGCAGCATGGAGCGCTTTTGTTCTGCAGGCACTCGTCCCAGCTCAGCAGTAAAACACAGCTCCCAAAATCACGGAGTCTTCGAGTCGTATCATAGAATGGTTTGGGTTGAAGGGACCTTAGACCCCCCCCAGTGCCACCCCCTGCCACAGGCAGGGACACCTTCCATAGCCCAGGGTGCTCCCAGCCTCATCCAGCCTGGCCTTGGACACTCCCAGGGATGGGGCACCCACAGCTTCTCTGGGCACCTGTCCCAGTGCTCCCCACCCTCTGCGGGAAGAATTCCTTCCTGATGGCCCATCTCCATCTCCCTCTTTCCGTTTAAACCCGTCACCCCTTGTCCTGTCACTACAGGCCCTCATCAGACTTGGATGCTAGAGAGGGGGGTTCTGCTGCTTGGCGTGCTGCCCTCCCGCTGAGGAAGGGTGCGCAGGAAGGGTGCAAGGGCAGTGGGATGCGATCCCAGCTCACCCATCCCAGGTGAGGGAAGTGGCCTTCAGCTGGTCGCTTTGGCCGGAGGCGGCTTTCTGCACGCCTCGCAGAACAAACCCACAGCCTTTTCCCTCACTTTTGGAAAGAAAGGCCATCAATAAAGGTCAGGAAGCTCACGTTCTTGTGTAATTTTGTAGGGAAGAAAAACACCGACAGTGAAAGGAGCCTGTAAACTGTAGGATGTGAGATTTGTTCCTCCCTGTGGCTTTCCTGTGGCCGAGGACATGACTAATCCTCTGCGACAGCCCCGTGCTTGGAGCCTGCTGCTCTTACTGCTGCAGCTGGGAAACCATCCCAACGTGAAACGAGGGATCTTTTGCAAGGGAATTGTTTCTGCAGTGACACGGAGGATCGCTGAAGCCCTCGCCACAACCGCTGGGAATAAATTCACTTTTATGTTATTCACAGAACTGGGAATGAATTGGGAATTACGTACTGCAGATGTCCTCAGTGCGGTGCAGTGGGGGTGTGGATAGTCCCAGATGAAATCCAAGTACCTTTGGGTTTAAGCCATGAGCTACTGCACTGTAAGATGAGCCCGGAAAGTGTGGCAGCACCCTCTGAGTCATCCTGGTGGAACCCCAGTTCAAGCTTGACGCCCCAGAGGTTCCGTCTCGCACACGTACCCACGAAACGTAGGTCGTACCTCGCTATTCCGGATTCCCTGGGGAGCAGTTTCACCCCTGTGATGTATCTGGGCATCGTTCCAGCCTGCCCTCACTTGTGCCTCCGTGGCTGCAGCCCCTGTGGGCTTTCAGCAAGAGGAGGCCAGGGCTAGATCTCCCCTCAGGCCCCCGCGACGCAGCCTCCTGCGGCGAGCCCCGGCTCAGCGCCGCCAGCCCTGCGCCTGCCAGGGAGCCTCTTTACTTCAGACCATAAAAAAAGCTCTGGCGAGTTTTATTGCCGTGGTGTGTCAGTGCGGCTTGGCGATTGTGGCTGCAGTTCACCAGAGATGGGTGCAAAGCTAGTGGTGAAATGTTATGCAAACAGGAAGAAAATAGGCCTGTTCCCTTAGTGACTCCATAGTGACAGGGAAATACTGTCCAATTGCACAATCATCTCTCTCCTCTCATGGGTCAAGTTTTATTCCTGCTGCTGTCAGGTGAGTAAGACAAGCTGGATTCAGCACTTTGCTCTGCACATCGTGACATGTCTCGACCTCCGGCATCTCCCCAGAGGCAAGCTGCTAGGCAGCTACAGCTGACACCACGGGCACCGAGCTCTGCCACACAGCTGCACCTTAACCCCCTGCCTAGGGGGGAACAGTGTAGGAACCAGCAGCAGTAAGGTCACTCCCTGTGCCGAACCCCTCTTGGAGCCTGGCAAAGGGCGCGCTGCTGGAGGAAGGGCAAGCTGGCTGGCACCAGGAATGCTCTCAGCAGGAACCAGGAACACCTCTTGGTGTGTACCGCTGGTAACAGTCCGCACTCGTGCTCCCAAACATCTCAGCGGTGTTGGCTGACAACCGCGCTCAATTCTTCAGTAGTTTTTTTTCAGGACAAAAGGCAAAGAAACCTAAAGCTCTTAAAGCGAGTAATTTGTCTAAAATTTCCTTTCTTAAAAAGTTTAGGATAATTACAGGTAGCAAACAGATTATGTAAATTATAATTCCCAGGAGTGAGAGCTCAGCTAGTGCAACGAGTCGTGGTGCTGAGCAGGTCCATCACGCCCTTACGTGCTACGGGAGGCCTGAAGCAACCACCTTGCAACTTCTGCCCCGATGTCTATTCCAGGCGCCTCACAAACCAGCTTGCCCGATGACGGCGATGCCTGCCGCAGTTCGTTTCGCCACGCGAGCTCTCGGGAGCCGCCAGCGCAGCCAGCATCGGAGCAGCAACGCGATGCCAGGGGCTGGGGGTGGCCACGACCGCTGAGCCCTCCCGCGCTTGGCGCGCTTGCTGACGGCAGCGCAGTCGGTCGTGACAGTTCACAGGGGTAAGGGAGCGGAATCAAGTCAAACTCACTTGGCCATCACCTACCCCCGGATCGACCTTTAGATCCCAGAAATAACCATTTTTGCACTTCAGCAAATGTAACCTGTGTTTTGGGTAGCAAAAGTACAGGCCCCCATTTCGGGTGGGGTCTTGACCTTGCCCCGTTTGAAGTCAGTGGGTTTAACCGATGAGCGTGGGAGGAAACAGGTTCTAAAGCAGAGCAAGAAAAATCTTACTCTATCAAGAACTTTTCATCCAAGTTCCACGCGCCAAGGTACAAAGATACGGCTGTATTTTAACAGCCAGGTTGTAGCAACAGCATGCCAACAACACACGCAGGGTGTTATCCCTGTGTGGGAGATGGATTTCAGCGGTCAGGCCATGCCACGGAAATGCAACATCGGCGTTTTCCAATCAGGACGTGCCGGGACGTCCCACTGCCATCGCAAATCCAAAGGTAACGTGAGGTGGAGGAGCCTCATCTACTGCAAAGTACTCTAGGCTGCCTTTTGGGATTTTAAAAGGGTGCCCATAGCATCGGGAGATGGAGTGGAGCCCAAGAAAAGCTCCAGAGCTGTTTCGACAGTAGATGATGTCATACTACAATTTCAGGGCTTGCAAATCTCAGTATTCCTTATTCATATGGATAATCCCGTTCCCTTCGTTGTCGGCCGGTAGACCGATTGTGCATGCTGGATCTCGGAATGATGAACACGTAGCGACGTTGCCTCGTGGAGTCAGGTCAGCCTTACCATCCTCCCTGGTATGCTCCCTCCTCTAAACATCCAGGCTTCCTTCATTTGTTTTTCCTCTTTATCTTTTCCTGTTGGAAAATGACAGATGGAAAACAATGACTCCATAGTTCCTTCATCCCGGCCTGATATTTCTTCCAGTAGCTCGCTAAGACTGTAACATCTGCCTCCTTTCACCCATCCTCACCCTCTTTCAACAGGGAGGTCTTTGTGTGCAGTTTCCATTTTGGCAGGATTTTCAGTTTGGGGTGTTTGTCTCTTTTTAAAGCCAACAGTATAAACGTTTTCTTCCTTACGGATTGTGTGTTTAAATTAGGCGAAAGCAGATCACTCTGCTCGTGGATGGGGGCAAAGGGGAAAGATTTATGGGGTTTCTGAGTTCCCATGGGAGTTTCCTAGCAGGCCCCTGGGAAACTGCTGAGTCCTGCCCAGATGAACCTCACCCTGATGGTAAAAGTTGTGTTTTGCTCAAGGAGTCATTGGAAGTGCCACCATCATCCTTGTCCCGGAGCATCAGGTGATCTTTTAGATACGCTGCGCCCTTGAATGCCTTACAGATAAAGAACAAAACCTTGAACCCTTCTGCACCCATCTCCCAGAGGTCTGGGCTTTTGCTCGGTTGTTTTCTCCCCAGGTCATGTCCTGCTAGCTGGCTCTCCGTGTCCCCCTGCCTTTCGTGCCTGTTCCTAACCACTCGACTGCTGAAGCTGCCTCTGTGCTCCATTCCCTTCTCACTTCAGCCTCGTATCTGTGATGCTTTCCCTGGCACCCTTCCCAGGTCCTCTTGCTGCCAACTCAGACTCACTATGAGCTTCTTGTATTCCCTTTCAAATCCTTTTCTATGGTGGCAAATAAACCCACTGTCCTCTACACATATACTCCTGATTATTATCCTTGACAGCTCTTCACTGCTGGCACTCAGCTGCTGCTTAGCCATACACATTCCTTCTCTGATTCACCTCATGTGCTCCTGCAGCCGAAAGCTTGACTTTGATTTGGCAATGTCACACCAGGAGTACTGGGATCTCCTCCCTCAGGATCCAATTCCAGCACGCTCTGCTATCTGGGCTGGCATCCTGCCATCGTTGGTGTCCGGTACCGTCACCTCGCATACCACCCGCTCCTTTACGCTTTTCCTGATGTTACCGTTTTCATGCTGCTTTGGAGAGTTTTTATCCTGCTGCTGTCCCTTTGCACAGAATGACCCACCTGACCTTGACTCCCAGGTAGCCCTGACGCTCGGATCCCTCCTCCAAACATCCTTCCACCCTGAATGCTCTCCCATCACGGTCTCGTCCTTGTGGCATTTGCAAAGTGGGGGGCAAAGCAAACCAAACAAACCTAGCACACAATATAGCTTGAAAACAGGAACTAACACGATGTGCACGCAGCACCAGAAATAACCTCGCTGCCCTACGCCGCACAAGCCCTGTCCTTCCCTTGACCCCTCCTTCTGCACGTCTCCTGCCATCTCTCCTCCTCGTGTCAGCCGCCGCTGCGGGCCCCAGCATCGGGACCCCTCCTGTTCCTCCGCCAAGCCCCCGCGTACCTGCAGCACTGCAGGTTTGAGCGAGAAGTGCTTGAGCTCTGCTCTGCCCCGCCCCGGCAAAATCTGAACCGCCAGCAGCTTCCCAAAGGAGGTGTTTTCAGGCGACGCTGCAAAACCCCTTCCCTGCGCTGGGCTGTGTATCGAACACACAAACAGCCTCAAACAAGTGCGAGAAGGTGGTGCCTCTTCCCCAGGAAGCAATGCAGGGGCAGGGACACCTATTCACCCTTACACCCCCCGGCCGGTCCTGCTCTGTGCAAAGAGGGTGTTGTGTTTGTTGGCCCTTTCCCCCAGCTGCCCACTGGCACGGACTTTGCTCCTCCGCGTTGGGATTTCTAAGCAGCGGGAGGCTTTCCACGTGTGTTTGAGAAGGTACAAAGCCTGCTGGAAAACAATGGAAATAGCTGGCTTATGACTGCTGCGTGTCACGCACTCGTTTCTCTGCCTGTTCGTTTGTCCTTGGAGCTGCTCGCGCCGCCTGGAACCTGATCTCCAGCGGGACCGGTCGTTCGGGCTGGCACGCACGCGGGCCTGCCGCCATGGCTCGGCCTCTCCGCCCGGAGGGAGCCGGAGGCCCGCGGGCAGGGGTGGACGGGCCCGGAGGCCCACCGGAGCCCCACACCAGCGCAGATGCACAGACTGGGTGCGGGGGCCACGATGGAGCGGGGATTTTGTGTGGGCTTCCCGCAGGGGTAAACAGCCGCCTCAGAAGGGAGCATGGCGGGAGCAGCTCCCCTCTGCTGCCTCCCCTCAGGGCCTCTGTCAGCGTCCTGGCTGGCAGCAGCATGGCGTCTGCCGGGTTCTCCTCACCTCCAGGGCAGAATCCTGGAATGGTTTGGGTTGGGAGAGGCCTTGAAGATCATCTAGTTCCAAACCACTGTGTTTTTCAGGTGCTTGTGTAAAAACAACAAAAGTCCCCCAGGGCTGGGTCCCCCCAGCACAGGGTCCCCCTCAGCGCCCCAGGGCAGGGTCTCCTCAGCACGCCAGGGCTCCCCTCAACACAGGGTCCCCTCAACACCCCAGGGCTGGATCTCCTCAGCAGAGGGTCCCCTCAGCAGAGGGTGCCACAGCACCCCAGGGCTGGGTGTCCTCAGCACAGGGTCCCCACAGCACTGGGTCCCCCCAGCACCCCAGGGCTGGGTCCCCTCAGCACAGGGTGCCCACAGCACTGGGTCCCCTCAGCACCCCAGGGCTGGGTCTCTTCAGTCCCCCCAGCCCAGGCTCCCCAGAGCCTCTCCCAGGGCAGAGTCCCCTCAGCTCCCCCAGCTCAGGCTCCCGTCGGCGGGCGCAGCCGGGGACAGGGCGGGAGCAGCCCACCGCCCCCCCCCTCCACCTCCCGGCAGCTGCGTGACGGCCGCCTTCCCTCCCCCGCGGCCCCGGCTCCCCGGCAGCGCCGCGGTGATCCGCGCTGATCTCATCGCCGCGCCGCACGCCACCCTTCCCCGGCACGTTAGGCGGCCATCGCGTGCGAGGCGCTGGGCGCCCGGCCCGCCGCCCCCCCCGCCGCCATCACGCAGGGAACATATGCCGGCAAGGCGCGGCCAGGCTCTCCCCCCCCCGCCCCGCTCCTATCAAAGGCGCTGCCTTCCCCGTCTCGCTGTTAATGCGGCTCCTAATTAAATACCTCCGCGGGGGGCGAGCCGCCCTTCACACGCAACCCCCCCGCACCCCGCCGGGTGAGCCCCGCCGCCAGCCCGCAGGCACGGCGTGGGGGTGGGTGCAGCGCGTTGGGGCCCCCCCCGTGCTTTATATTTTATTTATATTTACCCCACCAGCTCTTCATTCTGACCTCTGGGCGAGTTAATGTTGGCGCTCGCAGGACGATGACTTGGGTGACATTCCCACGCCACCCCCCCCCCCCCCCCCCAATCCCATTTTCCACGCGAGACACCCGACCTGGCGTTGGATGACGGAGAGGTTAAAGGGGGGGGATGAAGCTGGGGCATGCGGCTCCGGTCGCTGCCAAACCGGGGATTAACGATGCAGCGGTCGGCACGCAACGTGGAGCGGGTCACGCCGGCAACACACGCGAAGGCTGGGGGGGGGGCAGCCACCCGTGGGACCGCGGTGCCCTCCCTCGCCCCCTCCCCCCCCCCGGCTTTGCATCCCTATATCATTGCAACAGCTCCTAGTCATGCAATTTTCTGGTTTTCCTGTAAATTTCACTATCAGCCTCAATAGCAAGGCACCCCCTGCCCCCCCCTTGCACACACAGAGCTCGCTCCACCAAAAAAAACTATTCCCTATCCAGCTGCTCTGAAAAAACGGTGACTGATGCTTTGCCCTGCACGGAGCTGCCCCAGAGACCGAACCTTTGCAGTTACCAGCGACTCAGCCATAAATTAAATCAGGTTAACAAGGCCGGCAGAAGGTCGTTTCGTTTTTCACCACGTCCTCTTCCCAGTTTTTAGTGGCTGTCGTTAAATATGTCTTTTTTTAGGTGGGGTGTATCTTTTTATGTCAGGCTTGTAGGAAATTCTTTGGGGATAGGAATTGCTTTGGGCATATAGGAATTGCTTCGGGCATGCAGAAAACGCTTTGGGTATACAGGAATTGGTTTGGCCATATAGGAATTGCCGTATAGAAAAGACTTTGGACACACAGGACTCGCTTTGGGTGTGCAGAAAACGCTATGGGCTTATAGGAATTGCCAGACAGAAAATGCTGTGGGCATGTAGGAATTGCTTTGGGCATTGTAGGAGTTACTCTGGGCGTGTAGGAATTGCTCTGGGCGTACGGAAAATGACGTGGGCACGTAGGAGTTGCTTTGTGCCTCCAGAAGAAGATGTGGGCATACAGGAATTGCCATACAGGAGTTGCTTGGGGCAGGTGGAATGTGCTTCGGGCGCACAGGAACTGCGCTGTGGAAAATGCCCGGGGCACACCGGGCTTGCTTCGCGACGGAGGGGGAGGCAGGGCGTGGAATCAGTCCCACTGAAACGGGGTGGCACGTCAACCACCCCATTCTCGCACTTTTTCCGTATTTAGGTACTTATCGCTGCGCCGTGAGCTGCGGCGGTTTCCGCGGCCGCGCAAAGGCGGCGCGTGCGTCGGCTGAGCACGCGCCTCGGTTTTGACACGCGGCTGACCCGGGCGTGACCTCAACCGGGACGCGGGGGGGGGGGGGGGCTGTGCAGTGAATCCCCCCCGCAGAGCCCGCCGCAGCCCGGCAACGCAGCTGCCCCGTCCTAGCTACGGAGTTTAAACCGGGCCGGCCCGTTACGCGCGGCGGTGGGGGCGGACCGGGGGCACCGCAGACCCTCAACCCCCCCCCACCTCCGCCGCCTTCGCGCAGGCCAGGGGCGGGGCCGCGCCTCGGCCACGTGACACACGCACGCAGCGCCGTGCGTCGTTGCCGTGGTTACGAAGGAAGCCGCGGTAAGAAAATGGCCGCCCCGGCTGCTTTCCCTCATTCTGCTTCCCTCCGGCCGCTCCCGCGTCCCGGGGCGGGTCGTCCCGTCCTGTCCCCACTCCCCGCTTCCCTCGTCCCCGCCGCGACCGCTCCCCGCTGGTGCCGGCAGCCGCGGCCTGTCCCCGAGCAGGCGGTGCGGGCGTGGGGAGGCCGCGTGTGGCAGGCGAGCGCTGGGTTTCCGCGGGCGGGCCGGAGGAAACGCGCGGTTCTGACCCTCCCTGTGACCTCTGGCAGCTTCCCTGACCCCGCCGCGGAGTTTCGGGAGGCCATGGAGCGGCACGTCCCCATTCATGCGCTGCCCGAGGAGATTCGGAAGGTACGAAACAGTGCGAGTACAAACCAAAAACCATCCGGAGGCCAGATGCTGCAGTGGTTCCGGGGTATTTCACCGGCCTTTGGACGCGGGTACATTGTGTGGTACATTTTGGTCCTGGTTTTAGGTTGGGTGTGTTCTAGGTGTTGTGTAATGGTGTGTAATTACGCACTAATGCTACAGGAACACCGTTCTCACTGTCGGACGGTGCCGTCGCTGCTAGGTGAGTTTCAGACTTTACCCCGAACGGCATGTTTTGTTGCTGTAAGTTTGGAATGCCCCCAGAGCGTAACGTGTAATTGTTCCACGGGAACGTTAATACAAAGAGGAACAGAACATTCCCCTTCTTGTATCCTCTCGTCCTGCGTGAGGCTGTTGTTCCGTTTGGGAGACAGCTTATTACCCGTGTAACAACGCTGCTGTTGGTGTGGGTGACTTTGCGAGGAGGCTGTGTATGCGCTGATGCACACAAGTCACTCTCTGTGACACTGTGGAGGTGTTTACTTTGGCAGTAAGACACCCGCCTGTCCTCATTTTTTTTGGTATGCATCTAATAATGAACAATTTAAAAAGCAGTCTGCGCTCAGGCTAGTGCAGCCTGGAGGAATTCTTCCTGGAATAGTCCAGGAAACCATTGAGACAATTTCTGAGTGATGGTTTCTGAGAATTCAGGGATGGGTAAGATAGCCAAAGGAAGGGAAAGGACTACTTGCCCTTAACGAAGAGGAGGGGAAGACCCTGGGAAATGTCCGGACTGATGAACAGCTGTTTTGGTAGCAGGAAAGGTACCAGGAATGTTTGTTTATTTAGACATGAGTTTGCAAACATCAGTAGGAAACACATAGTAACTGACTGAGCTTCCTTGTCACTTGTCAAACCTGGCACTGAGGTCTATCATCACCTCATAAGCATCACAGTAATAACAAATTGATGTTACAAGGAAAGCAACTATTACATGTATTAGTATAGGAATTGCATGTGAAACTTGGGCCTTTGTTATTCCTCTGGTCAGGGCTGTTGGGGTGTCGGTTCTGAGCTGCAGGCTTTAAGAGAAGTAACACGATTGATGGGGATTTAGAAAAGAGCAAAAACAGTAAAAAGCTTAAAAATCTTGCCCTTCTACAAAAGGACAGTAGAACTGGGTTTGCTTATTCTGGAAAATACTTGAGGGCACAGTAACAGCGCTCACGTGTAGGAAGATGGTGGTTGCCCTTCATCTCCAGCTGCAAATTAATCTTATCCCCACCTTTCTGGACTCGCTTTGGTTGAGTTTTATGGAACTGTAGAGCAGCTCACCCCGGGGCGATGTGGAATTCTCCCAGTGGCGCTGTGGGGGACAGGTCAGGCAAACTTTTGCTTTGGGGCAGAGGACTGGGCAGGCAGTCCTTCAGCCATCTTCCAGTTCTGCAGTACACGTTTCACAAAGATCTCTGTGCGGAAGGCACGGTGTTTCTCGACGTGTACATGGACAGGCTGATGTTCCTGTCCCTTCCTACCCTGCGCCTCATGTGAGATGTGTGAGCTCCAAGGCACTGACAGCCCGAGATTTTGGGATCAGTGAAGATAAAAGGCTTTACATATCCTTTGCTGCTCCTCATCTCCCCACTCAGCTGACTCGCATTGTGGCTGCCGTATAGTTACAAGATACAGAGCTTGATTACAAGCCGTTCTCACAATTTCCTGTCCTTGTATTTTCTACCTTTCATGTACACATGTCCCTATTCCCTTCCCGTTCTCTGCCGCTTGGATTTCATAGCGTCTCTTTGGAGTGTTTCCTTTTAGATTACTCCTAACATAAGCAGAATTTGTGCCAGCTGTAGATTGCTCTGCCAAACCGAGCACATGCTCCCAACATGCCGCTTGCTGGCCAGAGGAACACGTGTGTCTAGCGGCAGGATGTGAAGCATCGTGGTTCCAGCTGCAGAATGAAGACTGTTCACGGCTAGGTGCCGTTCAGTTGTAGTGCTGCCAAGGGATCGAGCGGCCGTCTCAAAGCAAAGGATGCAGACCAGAGCTTCATCATTCCTCGCCTTCGTGCTCCTAGCAGGTGGAGGAGCTTTACAGGGTGCTTATCAGAACTTGGAGCGGTGATGTTGCTGCCTCCAAAATGGTATGGAAAGGGAAGGGGGCATCTTGCGTTAACCTGGAACAGCCGGTTCTGCTGCCCAAGTCTGCCAGAGAGAGGCCTGGTAAAGCCGTGGATGTCAGGGCCGAAGTTGGTATAAATTGACCATCTGCAGACTGGGTGTTACCCACTGTTTTCTAGAGCTTCCTTTAAAATTTAATCCAGAGGGGAGGAAATTTCTTGGAGTTTTGCTAATGAAACGATAGATACGAAGGGACTTCGATTCTTAGGGTTCGGATGAATTTTGCCTTGGAAAGTCATGTAAGAATTTTACGTGCCCCTGCTTTTTCACCCGCACCTTTCTCTTTCCTTCTACTGCCCTCCCGTTTCGTTCACACAATGTGCATTGCAAGGTGGATGCCAAATGGAAAACAAAAATCAACCGGTGAATAAGCGTCACCTGTTCATTATTGAAGCTTATCCCGGTTTTGTTTTGTATTTATGGTTGCATACTTCTTAGAAACTAATTATTAGTAAAGATCTAAATCGTAGCTTGTTTCTAAAAAAACTTAACACCCTCCCCCTGCCCCGAGTTGTGACTTTGCCTGTTAGCAGTCTGGTTACCCAACAGGGCAAGGTCTGTGGATGTTAGGAGGCAGCAGGAGCCTGTTTTCGCGGCAGGTTTTGAAGGAAGCTGAGCCACATGGAGTGGTGGTGATGGTGAATGTGGAGAACAGATGCTGCTGTTTTGGCAGCAGAGGTAGGAAATAACCAGGTCAGCCCGTGGCAAAGTCCAGGCCTTAGCTTATGTTCTCTTCTGTGCCTCTTTTTGGGGAGGGTATTTGCTACCTCTTAGTCTTATTTTAGGGATGCTTGTATACTTCTGGAGGGTGATGCTTGCAGATTTGGTGAGCCAGACTGAGTTGGTTAGTCTGTCTTAGTAGAACCTACATTTTCTCTAACTCTTTGTTACACGACTGCAGAAAGAACTTTGCAGGTACAACTAGCTTGTAATGCCAACCTGCCCTGAAGATCTTACAGAAATGGGAAATGGAACAGCAGTAAAATGCCCCAAAGTCCTCAAAGTATCAAACAAAATATTTAATTTTCTATTTGGCACATAAATAACTTTTGCTTAAAGTAGATCATAAAACAGAGCACGAGATACCCTTACGGATTAGCAGTTCTCTTGCCCTAGGAGCTTAAGAGAGCAAGCAGAGCAGGAACTTTGAAGCTGTGTTAGACATCAGTACAGAATGTTCCCCGGTATCCCACTATCCACAAAATATCACGTACGTTACTGGTAGCAAATGGTTACTCATTAGATTTGTCACCTGTGCTATAGATTGGGCACGTTATGGTATCTTTATGAGCACATTATGTTATCGTTCATTTTTCTCGCTGCCTTTGAACCAGGGGTTATTTTTTTTAATAGGTTCTTACACAGTTCCAGTTGCGTTAATTGGCTAAGGAATCTGTCCCTTCCGCCAAGACCGGCTCTGTAGGAGTGAACAGCGTAGCTGTGTGTTTGGTACTTACAGTAGGGATAACAGTATGGGTTTAGAAATAGCAGCATTTCTATCTGTTCCCTCCAGATAAGCACGATAGCATTTTTGCTGGATTTGGGAAAACCAGCTCCCGAATCGTAAAGGCAGCCGGCTTTGTTACTGCTGTCTGTTGTGGTATCAGAGCATTTGTGAAAGCAGATCTTGGATAACGATCTTCTGTTCCGAATGGCAGGATTCTGGAGTCACCCCTGGCCACCTAGGGCAGCAAAGCGTTTTTCTCTCTCACTATACTCCCGAATCCAGGCCCGCGGTGGCCCCGTGCGGGCTTTTCCACCCTTTCTGCAACCAGCCTCCAAGTGTGTTGCTAGGAATTGGAGGGACTGCGGTCTCTCCTGCATCGCAAGCAGTTGGGTTGTAGCTCGGAGAGGCTTCCCAAAAGTTGCAGTTACAGATGCAAGAAGTTATTTGTCAGGCAGAGATGGTTAACAATCAGCTAAATTATCTTTTGTCTGCGCAGTCGTGGCGTTTTGTCGCAACGGGCTGCGGCTCCGTTGGTAAGAGCTCTCCGCTCCGCGTTGCGCCGGAGGTCTGGAGTGCGCCGGAACACATCCTGAAAGAGCTGCTGAGCACCAGTATGGTCTGCACGGCCCGTTGGACTGTGTTGGGTGTCTGCAGGGCTGGTGTGAGTGTGTGCAGTTACTCGCGGCGCAATACAGTCTTTTATGATTCATTAGTCTGCTTTACTCACAGGCAGGAAAAAATTAAAGCTACCTGAAATCCGAGTATTTCCTGTCGTGACAAACTGATTATTTCAGGGCATGTTTTGAATGGAACTTTTGAGAGCAGGACATTCTGTTTTTTACTACAAGCCTGTTTCTACACTATTCATATGTATTCAAAGCAAGTACTGTGATTTTTATTTTGTGACTGCTATTTTATGGAAGTGGAGGAAATAATTATGTATATACAGAAATAATTTAAAAGCACCCAGTTGCTGCATAATGGCTTTTTAAGTTGTTTTCTTGAGCTTTCTGTCTTGTTCTGCTACAAGTGTAGTTTGGACAAATACAGGGTTGTGGTTTTTTTTTATATTTGGCCAGTCCTTTCTAAATCAGGCTCAGTCCTGACAGAAAACTGGGGAGCAGGAGCTGTTACTACTGTGTCATGTGCCTGAGGAGCACCGGGTGATGCAAGGAGGGTGGCGAGTGCTGCGTTTCCTTTAGGCTCTCCCTCCCCTGCGCTGTAAAATTAATGTGCAAAGAGTACATCTGTGCTCGCGGCTTTATGTTTTTATTTTGGCAATGCACATTCAAAGCTTTTTAAAAGCATCTTATTAACTGAGGACTTTAGTTCCAGCTTTTAGGAGTCACGGCTATTTATTAGCTGCTTGTAACGGACTATTTCCAGCATAAGGGATTCATATTCTGGATGTTGTAATACCAAGGCACTACTAAGTAAGAAAGTAGACTATTTTTCTTTTCACAAGAATTTACCTCTTTGTCATGGTGAGTTTTGTGGGTGGAATCTGGAATAGCAGAGAATAGCAGTGCACAACCCTAACCTTGTAGTTATTAAGCCAAGTAGAAATGGTGTAAATACCTGTCTTGTCATTCAAAAGGCTAAAAATGGTCCAGACCACCAGTGTATTTTCTTTTTTTCCTTACAACTTATGCTCTGCAGATGCTTATGGTACTGAGCCAGGCAGATGTAATTTGAATGACTCTCCATCATGTCTCAGTTCTCCACTTGCCTTTGGTAGCTAAAGAAATCTGTGTAACCATGGAATAACACTACTGCTTCCAAAACCGAGCACAGCTCTGACTTGAAACTGTTCCCACAGATGCTGTAGTGGAACAGCTGCTGGAATATCGCAGCTAGAAATGCCACCGTGTGATACGGTTTGTTCTGGCCGTAGCTCTCGTCCTTTCTTGGTAGCATCTGGGGTAATGTGTGTCAGAAACGTGGATCAAATATCCCCCCAGTTCAAGCACTTTTTCCTCGGGGGGTTAGTTTTTATGTTGTAATTGTGCATGCAGTGCTGTTGTGCTAACTCCAATAGCAGGGGTTTTTAGTATCCCCCCATCACCTTTTCAAGTCCTGTTTGCCCTGAGTTTCCCTATCCAGGTTGACCAAGACAATACTGAAATTATCTTCTGCTTGGAGTTTTTTTTTATTCCCAACTGATTTTCTTTTTTCTGTTCACTGCTTATTCTTACTGCTAAGGCCATATCCAGTCCCCCTTCTAGGTAGAGCGCTCACAGTTTCCTTTTCTGTTTCATCCAAACTCTGCTTTCCCTCTGATTCTTTCCTGCTTTGCATTTGAGAAGATGACAATTATCTTTTGTCAGAGCGTAAATAGTGAAACATGGCATCTGGAAACATGAATGTCTGTAGTACACGTTCTTACTGGTTACTCAGGGATAACACTACTCCAGAAATGGTGGCTTTGTAAGCCTAAAACCCAATGAAAATGTGTTTCCTACTGACTGTAACGGTTGATCATCCTCCATGTCTAAGATACAAGGTCTAAGGGAATCTTTTTTCTTGGCTGGACCATTTCTAAGGCTCCCTCCTGTATGGGTTATTGGGTGAGGACTGCAGGCTCACACTCCAGTTTACTTCGCAGGGAGCTTACCAAGTCTTTATTGCCTGCCTGCTTATCTGAAACACTTAAATATTTCTGCCCTTGTGTCAGAATTGGTTATAAATGACCGTTCTGGTTCACAAATTACTGAAGGGTGACAATAGCGAAATACACACGCAGGCAAAGTAATGTTATTTCTCTTGGAAACTGTGCAAAACCCAAAAACGTTTTGTTTGTAAGTAGTTTTCACAGCTATTAAATGCATTCTGGCTCTGACCTTTAAATTGGGGTAGCCCTAAGGTAACTTGGTCGTTATTTTGGCTGGGTGAAATCAGCATCTACAGCTTGACATCATTCCTCTGTATCTGTCTGTGTGATGCTTCAGTAACATCTGCATATTGTCCAACCAGCTCAGGAATTTTGGAGATATTTTAAGTATCGGTGAGGAGAACTTGGATTGTGGTGTTGACAGTGTAAGGGCAGGGAGAAGGTGAAAGTCCTGCTTGTGATTTGGCCACTATGGGCATGAGAGAGGAATCTCGGATTTAGGATGAGAATCCAGATTAGCACACCCCTTGCTCTCGAGCTCTCACTTTCAGCTGTGAATTTTCCAGGCATATTGGGTGTACACGTGCTGATTTAAATTAGTTAACTTGCTTGTTCGCGTTGATCTACTGCAGTGTGGAATTAGGGCTGGGCTGTCTTGCCTGTTGAGCATCACTCAACCCATGCCAAATTCATTACTGGTATTAAGAAATTGCTATTTATACCGCAGATAGACATGAGCTGGTCTTAAAATGTCTATCTACGGTATGTTGCGGTGGTGGCAGGGTAATTGCGCGTGTCCAGAAGCAAGGTTCTGATTAAAAGACAGAACTTTGTTTTCTTGCTGCAGTAATTTAAAGCCATCGGGCTTTCCTGTCGTTTTGAGTATGTAGCAAATACTTTGAAAATCCAGCCTGATCTGAAGTCCTTTCAAGTTTTCAGCTGAGGAATGGATGTGAAGAAGAACAGGACCCATTTCCCGCTAAGTCCAGATGGATAATATTTATTGTTCTATGACTTAATTTATTTTGGAGTTCAGTAACAAAATTGAATTTGAAAACTAAAAAGTTTCAGTATGTGCATAAAACATTTTCAGTTCAGGACCCCAATTGTCTTTATTTTGTTTTTAATCGCAGTACCCAGTGGAATTCCTGTAGCTGTTTATTTGGAAGACGGCAGTGGTGGTGCTGCAAGAGAGCACAGTGTTCTTTTGGGGATAAGAGCCCCCCTCCTGTGCTCCTTATAACAGCTCACTTTGTCCTTTTTCAATATAGTAATTTTAGTGCTTTGGAACTTTATGGTAGTTATCCTGAATAACAGTTTCATATTTCCAAGCACGGTTTGCAGCTGCCAGGAAAAATAAACTTGCATTTTCAGCTCATTCGGAGCAACCGTAACTAGGGGTATTTTAAACTGGGGGAAAACTAAGAAATCGGAAAATAAAGCTTGGCGTGGTAATTCCAAGGCATCCTGAAATGCCATTTTTCTCAAGCTATGTTTAAAGTGCTAAAGATTATCGACTCACGGGATAGTAGTTTATAATTTTTGAAAGCTGTTTTCTTTCATCTAAGTACGTTTTCGTTCAATTTACCCCAGTGTCTCCAAACGCCTCTTTTCTTTGTCGTTTTCTGCAATACACGGGATTCTTTGACTTAAACCATTTTCAGTGTTCCAGCTTCCCGATTTTCATCAGTCATTGTGTCAAAATCCTCGTACCACTTGGTAATTGCAGGGAGGGTAAAAGCCTGGTTTAAGCTCTCAAAGCACAACCACACAACTGCTCGTGCAGCTGCCACCTGTTTTCCCTCTTTCCCGTCTCCAAGCTTGCCAATACCTTTTTATATTTGTTGCTTTGAATATGATTTACTTGGTATCCGTTTCTTGTGCAGGTTGAGTGCTGCATCACTTGGAAACAGCAATTTTTTTCTGGAAGTGACGAATGATTAGAATACCCAGGAATAGCTGATATACCGAGCAATAAGCACGTAACAAAGGCAGAGCGCATCTGCCTGTTCGTTTTTCATGAAGCCTTGCTTACTGCCAAGCTCACTAATGTGAGCACTTCCAGAAGTATGTGTCTCAGTTTAAGAAATGGCCTTTCAATTAGATGTGTATTACGTACTCTGTGTTTTTTAATCAACGATGAATACTTCATACCTAGCGAATGGGTTACATTTTCCACAACACTCGAGTGCCATGGACACTACATCATCGTAATTAGTCCCTTACTCATTTGAATTGTGTTTGTAAAGATTGCGGGTTACATCATTCTCTTCACTTTCCATTTTTCCTCTCGACCACTTAATTGGATATGAGCTGTCAAAAAACCACAGTAAATAACGTTTTATTCTGGCTCAGGCGATCACAAATTCATTAAGGAGATAACTTTGTAAAACACAGCATTTTATTTTAAATGAATACATCAGACATCATTCAGAGGTACTTTGGTTTTCAGTTCCAGTGGGAGTTCCCACGTAATAAATCGCATGGTTGAAATATCTTGTAAAGTTTCCAGTAAGGGAAAGCACTGCTGCGGCTTGATTTCATTTTGCTAATGTAGAATTTTGTCTTTGTTATTTGTGAAAGCACTAACATCCTCTCATCATAAATGCTGCCGAGCAGTAAACGCTTTAAACTACTCCAGTTTCTTATTATTATTTAGTGTCATTTGGTTGTGGTTTTGTTCTTGTTGTTGTTCAACTTGTTTCTTACAATGGCATCTTTTTCTAGGTGTCCCGGGATGAGACCGTGTGTAAATACTGTGGCGTCAGCTATTTGATACTTCCCGAATTTAAGGCGATGGAAGAAAAAGTCAAAGCAATGGAAAAGGAGCTTAAATTTTATGAAGGAAGTATAGAACGGGAGAAAGGACTTCAAGCAGAATTGCAGTCCCTTTACCAAGACCTTGAACGCTATCGAGCTGACGGTGAATCAAAAACAGAAAGGTCAGAGCTTATTATGTAGTCTGATGTTATTCTCATGGATGTGTTAGGTCATTTCATTCCAAAGAAGTTTAAAATACAAGTAAGATTTGTCTTTCTTTATCAGATGTAACATGCATACTGTAATACTTAATTTAAATCATATCTCATAGTGTTCTCTAGAAGCAACTTTTGAATTCCTTAATAGTTAGAGACAGTCAGTATGTTTAAAATGAAAGAAGGGCCAGAGGCTTTTCAGAGGTGCGTCCCCTACACGCACTCCCAAAGGGGAATGTTCAAATATTCCATCCAATCATTTTGTGATATTTTAAATTAAATTCCACCGTATTGGGAGTTTCACACTTGTGAAATTTTTACGGAGTGTCTCGTAGTAACACGGTCAATTAGTTATTGGCATCCTTACCCTGAGCTTACAGTTCACTCTCTGAGGGGATGGTGCAGAACGCTGACGCCGTTATGGAAATCTCAGGTACTGCTTTTGGCGTTGTTCCTCAGAACCGGGTGTTTGCAAGTGCTTATGGGCAGGTATGGGAAGGCCCTATTAAAGGGGGAGGTTTGTACCTGACAATAGTCCTCAGAGCCCCATCTGTATTTTTAGGGCGTGATGATTAGAACCCGGTAGTGTTTTCTTTCAGCTTATACTTACAGGCTTTTGTTGTGTTCTACTTCTGATCAGCTCAGTCACTTTCATTCTGAAGACCCCAAGAGGGGTGTTTCTTGTGTGACTGACTCATGCCAAGTAGCAAGTGATCTAGAACTGATCACATGGGGCATTTTGAGTATTAAGGTGCTCCCAGGAGAACTGGGAAGCTTTGGAAACACTGCAGGAGAAACAACGGCAGATTGCCTATATGTGAAGCATTTAAATGCATTTGCCTGTTTTTCGTGATCAGCAAATCCTGTTAAGAATTTAAAGGCGGCAGTATTCAGTGTGTTAGCGAAGGCAGCACCAGCACGATTCTCTTGTTGAGGATCATTTGCCAAAGGTAAACTTCATTTTTTCATTTAGCTGACTTTTTGTAGCGGAACTGGAACAGTTAATAAAAATTTTATCTCTGCATTTTTTTCCCCCTGAGGCTCGACTTGATTTAAAACCTGCCTAAATCAAGTGGAATACTTTTGAGGAGGCTTTCGTTCAGGCCATAAATCAACTACTGTGCCTTGTTAAGTAACCTGTCTACATGTTCCTTATCTCCTCTTTACTGTCCTGGGTCTCTCTTGTTACCTTGTGCTGGTGGCATAAGCTAACTGGTGACCATACTATCTTCTGGTTCTCGTGAGGCTGACAAATCATTCCTCCCAAACTGCAATTTTTTTATCAGAACCCAAATAGGCCTTTTCTTTTAGCTCTGGTAGACCAAGAGATTTAATCTTCCTTGTTAGTTGCAGACCGTTTCATTTTTATATTCCTTATAGGTTAAAGTATTGCTATTGTTTGTACCTGTGGTTGACCTTGAAAGCTGCCTGGGAACCTGAGCTTTTGTGGAAATTAGTGCCCTACCCTTATGGATTTTGTCAAAAGAAGGGGAACCAACCACCATGCCGTTAACTACACTGATTTAACTATTCAAGCCTTATTCCAGGTTGAAATTGCTTTAACTCTAGAATACTTGGAGCTGAAGCTGAAATGCTGGTGTCTAACGATTGTTGGTCTGGTACCAATTTAAACTTATTACTAATAGGCACTTTCACTGGAGGCTCACTTCTCCAGTTCACTGGCGCTGCAAGTATGATGGGATTTAGCCATATCTCTGTGTGGGACCCCCCCAGATTCCTGGTAGATGTTCATGTAGATGTTAAAAATTTTATCTATAAATAGTAAAATCTTAATGTAAACCTTCCATTTTACCTTGTAGAAACTGCTCGCCCATAGCTACGCCCCTACACAGCACCTTGGTGGAAATGGTGCATGGTTTCTTGTCCTAGGAGACAGAAAATACTGGAAATGGGGAGTGATGCATGCTTTAAGGACTCTGTCCCCATTTTAAAAATAGCTTTTGAAGGGAACAAACACGAAGAATTATATGCTTTCTGCTGTACCTGGAAAATTTAGAAACTAAGACGACTTCTGCTTGGGAACAACACTCAAATATTCACTTTGAGTGAAGTTCTGTTTGACTTTTCTGGTTCAAATTTGTAGTATAAGTGAAAAGTCACTAATAAATTGGCCTTGGCACAATTTCTTCTTTATGCAATTATCACACTGTTCATACCTTTTTAACTGAGTCTGTCCAACTCCGCTGACTTTAAGGAAGTTGCTCCTGAGTAACACTGCTCTGACAGTACTGAGAACGACTGAGGTTATGTAAACTGTCATTACTGCAGGTGAAAGTGGTAGCTGGATTGGTAGCTCTGGGAAATTAAGTCTTGGGTTTCTTCAAAGATAAATTCTGAAGTGCTGTGACAAGGCAGTTACCTTTCCATCATTGTTTTTCAGACCTGTTCCAGAGACTTACCTTTGCTGGAACAAAAATCACCCAGGCTGTCCTCATGATACATCTTATTTCTGCTGAGATAATAGATAGATAACAATTAATGCAAGAGTCGAAGTGACTGTCGGCCTGTGTGAGACTTGATAGAAACCTTCACAAAGAGCCTCTTGATGGGCTGTCAGAGATAATTTTCATTTACTGTCAAATTGGGCCGTATGCTACCTGCAGTCAAGAGGTGAATGACTCTGTAGTGGCACGTGCACACTATTAAATAGTCTTGTCTTAACCTGAACAGGCTGTGCTGAACAGAGTATTAAAAAAAAGACAATCATGGAGAAGTTTGTGGATGACGTTACATGCAGCGGGTTTCAGACTAAGCCATTTTACATGTATTCTACGCCAAATTTATGAATGAATACTCAGTTTCTTCGTAGGGATGCACACCGACTTGTCTGCGGGAAGGATCGCAACATGCTGAAACGAAAATGAGCAGCTACTGGCTCTGAGCAGATCTTAGAGTTTTGGAGCTGAAAACACTGTAGTGAACTGTTTGTCGCTGGCACTGTGTTCCAGCCTCCTCTGTGCATACTGTCCCTGCTGACTCCAGGCAACTAGGGATGCAATTGCTCATTCAGGCTTAAGTGGGTCCCACTGGGACTCGTAGAGGGGCTGTCCTCCGTGTAGCGTGCAAACACAGGGTTATTTCTCCTCATCTTAACTTCTGTGAAACGCCGCGGCTCGAATTCGAACCAACACGGTAGTTGCTCTTGTCATTACTTTTAGGACAATGAGTGTATTTGCTGGCAAGAATCCCTTGTGACTATTTCTTTATTTTCTCGTGCTATTCTTTTTGTTGTCAGCACTAGTAGTTAGCATGTTATAATTCAACTCCCGCTCCGGGCAGGCTTCCTCCCGTATTCACGAGGAGTACGCTGCCTGCAAAGATAGGCTGTTCATTTTCACAGGTCGCGTGAACTGCAGGACGGAGGACGAGATCAGCACGTTCTCACGATTCTCTCGTAATGCCAGCGTTTAGTGATCCGTTGAACCTTTTCCTTTGTGCTAAATATCACCAAAATAGCGTGTTGGGTTGTCTTCCTTCTTACGGTGATGGCGGTTGACAGAGTTCATCTGTCTGGCCTTCCTCACCTCTTCTTTTGTGTGCGAGCGACCACAGCATACTGATAACGTCCCTTTGCGCCCTGAAGCTGCGGTTCCCTGCTAACCTCGTTATATCGGATCTCTGGAGTGGAAAGAGTGTGTCCGTACTTCTTTGCAAGTTTCTTTTTGAAACCAGGAGATCTTCAAACACTGCCCATTCTGGAGCGAGAAAGCACAGGAAGTGAGCATCCAGTTTTCCATGGGTCCCAATGTGTTGATTTGTTATTGTTCAGTGATAATTCACCGCTGTGTTTTTCCTCAAGGTGTGTGGTTAACAGAATATATAATCTGCAAAAATACACTTGAAATGGTGTAGCTGTTAAGGGGATGGCCATTTCCTCATGAGTCGGTGACACCAATCTGGTTCTGCTCCAAGCTGCAATCACATAGATTTTGCACAACTTTTTGCCCACCTGATGTTGAGTTTCGGTTTTGACAGAGCTCTGCAGATCCAAGTTTCTTTATTGGGGCTAATATATTTTTTTAAACTTCCATTTTGGTGCAGATATGTTACAGATAATCTTTCTGATAACTAATAACTAATGCTCATTAATATTGTGGCTTAATTTATATATATATTTATGGTCTATAAAACATCCTCATTTTCTTTTGCTTTTTAAAGTGGAAGCAAAGGCTGATGTAATGCTTCTGCCATCCTTTGGTTTTGTAAAATATTTGTTTACTTGTGACAATGAGTCTGCAGTAGACAAATAATTAATTTACTCTGCTTGCAGTAGGGTAACAGCAAGTGGTGAAAGCTTGCAAAGGGACTGGATTTTAGCAGTTGCATATCATTGTAGTTGTGGTTTTGGGGATAGAGGAATATAGGATGGTTACCTAGAGCTAACGGAAGAGGGGGAGCGTTGTGCTGGGAACTGTAGTGATGTGCTCTGTGGTGTTTTTCTGCGCAGGTAACGCAGGCTGGGGGTTGGATTCAGCTGTCTGTCGTTCCCGTATGGTTCTGTTTATTTTGTTGCAGCTGTGGGATTAAGTCCCCGGTTGTTGAAAGGACAGTGTTTAGACTCTATTTACACTACGATAGCTGCGCTTGAAAAAGAAACGGGTTAGAATTTTGGAGGCAAAGGAAGAAGTTGTCGGTCAGCCCTCTCCCCCTTTGGCCAGGGTGGCTGTGTTTGCCATGGTGTGGAGTCCAGTGCAAAGGTGGGCTGTATCCTGCGCGGGCAGGAGATCAGCGTGGTGCAGTGGTGGAAAGCTCCCCTGTCCTCCCCACCCTCCTCCTCCTCTCCTGGGAGCAGGCAGTGCTGGTAAAGGAGATGCTGGGTCGGTTCTCCTGTGTCTCGTCAGGTAGCTGTTTGGTTTTTTGCCAAATACGTGTCCAATACTTGAGGAAACTAAAAGAAGGTGATTGTTCAGGTGTTAGCGAATCCCTGCGTGCTTCCAGGTGACTGCAGGAATCGTGCCCAGCCTTGGCTGAGTGCAGGAGCGGCCCCTGAGCGTGGGAAAACCCCCGACGGGTCAGCCTCACCTGGTGAGGCTGCAGTCCCCCTTCTCCCGCGTGGGAAGTGCTGCGGAGACGGAGCGAAGCCCCTGTGAGCAGCGGTGCCCCATCTCCCCGGCTGGGTCACGCACTGAGCACCGCTGTCTGCTGGCTGTGAAACGAGCGGTTAGTCCATGGTGGTGAAAGAGTGGGGGGTTTCCCCACTTTATACTTACTGTACATCTTGAGCTGAATGTTCTTGTACATAGCCATGAGCATGTGTCATCTCTTTCTGATCGCTTTCCCCCAGCACAGGTGTTCCACTTCTGTGTCATAATCCCATTTAAATAAGCATAATTAGAGCCCAGATGTACAAATGTGCATTTTTAATAAGAGGGAGGGTACATGATGTATTTGTGTGTCCTGGTAACAGTGAACTCTTTCCCAGTCTCAGATTTAGGATCTCTTTTCGTGTCAGATTCATGTTTTCTCTGGGAATCTGTGGCTCAAGCTGGGAATGTGGAAATCTGGCACTGGTCTGGAACTTCCTGCCATCCTCTGAAGTCTTCTGTAAGAGCAGTGTAGGAAAATAATCTTACTAGCTTGACATATTTGATCATTTTGATGCTGGTGTCATTGCCTGAGTATGTAGAAGTAACATCTGGTGGAAGCATCTTTTGAGAAAAGTTGCTCTGTAGCTCTGTAAAATGTCATTGTCAAGCAACAGGGGCTTAAATTGCAGTTGGTGTAAAACTAATGGGCAGGAATATATTCTGTATGTGTATTTTTTAATTATTATTTGCTGAGCACCATTAATTAATTCAGCGATGCAGAAATACAGTTCCATGAACATGACTGAAACTGCGGGCAGATGGAAACGAGAGTGATAATTAGGATGCATCTTTTGAAAATGTCTGAAATTGAGAAATAAACAGTCTGAAGGTGAGAAAATTATGGTAACAGTGACCAAATATTTAGTATTTGCTGTTGGTTGACTTTAGCCAATTTCCCCTTTGGCTTAGCTGAGCTCTCGATTACCCTGCCCACACGTCCCTGCAGCGTGTGTAGAGCCTGTCGGCTCACCGTGGTACCTTGCACTGCCCTCCTGGGACAAGGTACCCACCGTTCAGGTGTTGTAGCCCCTAAGCCGAGTAGCCAGGATGAACTTTAAACTGAGATTTTCATAATGGCATGTGTCTTCTGCAGGGTGAATGAGTTCTGTGTGGCACCTGTGAATGAACATTAAGACATTTATAGAACATTGTACACGAGCCGATATTGGGCATGCACACTTCCACGTTATTTTACAAACGCATTATGAATGTTATTTTGAAGGAGTTGCTAAAATGACTCCTACATTGGCCAGAAGATTAGATTCTCTCCATTTGGAGACCTGATACCTTGGTCTGAAATATGTGATTATAATTTTTAAAAACATGCTGAAAGTCTTTTCAACTTAAAGCTGAAACAGAAGTTAGATGTTGGTTAGGAGTGCAATAATATTCTGATTATTTTATTTACTTCTGTAGAATAAAAAATCTAACAGTGGAACTTAAAACCAAGCAAGATGAATTAAAAAACGTGAGAGAAGATTTGCGGTATTTCCAAGAGGAAAAGGAAGGTGTCTATAAGCAATCACAAGTGCTCAGGTGAGACCCCAAATAGAAACGCCGATGATGTGCCTCCTGTAAACGTGTACAGTCAGCGGAGAGGATTCAGTGGAGATGCAGGCGCGGGCAGGGAGAATACCGTGAGTGAGAAGAGTGTTTTTAGCCATCCTGGGGTTTCTTGCTTTTCCAGAACATTGTGAGATGCTGTAGACTTAGCGAATGTAACTCGAAAATATCACTGCTGGTTGCTGGTGTTATTAGCAACAGATAAGCTCATCACAAATTTAAAAGCATTAATTAGTATTTAAATCATTGGTGTACCACTTGCTCTTAATGCATTGGAAATACAGTGTTTGGTACATGTGTTGTTCACGAAACGTCAACGTAAGCTTGGATATATAGTAATTTAATCATTACTCTGGTCTTTCAATAAAAAAGCCTGTACAGTTGTCTGTAGAGTTTTCTTCATTTATGCATAGTTCTAAATCAACATTTAGAAGAGACAAACTGGTTAGAAATGTATTCAATGTACAGCATATTTCATACTTTAAGTTACTACAAACTGATATAAGTTATCATATAACAGAAAAGTAGTTACCAAGTTTACTTTGGTTCCCAAGCTTGTTAATAGTATTCTGTCATTTTAAAACAATCTGTCTGGTATGATTTTTCTGCCTTTCAGAAATACCTTGGAACACCATTGCTCAACTCTGAACAAGGCTGTCTCGCTGTTTCCTTTAATTAGAAGTGAACTAGACAGCATTAAAGAGATGATCTCCAGTAACCTGGAGAACTGGGCAGCTGTGAAAGAAGAAATTTTCCTACAAATAAAAACTGTTAGCAAAGAAGCTTTGACAGGTAAATCGTCTTGCAGTAATTTTGGGCAAGATAAAATGCTTTTTGGTAGTTGAGTGTAACACAGTAAATAAAAGGTAAAATTTGTTAGATAACTTCCTATTTTGACATTAACTTGTCCAGATCCAGAGTGTTAGAAGACCCTGTCCACTGCTGTGGCACCATGTGACTGAGGTGAACTGAATGCTGGACCAATTGTTGTTAGCCAAGTACGACTGACATGGAAGTAAAATAAATACTTACCATGGTATTTATTAAACATAAATAATACATTATTTACTAATAAGTATTATTAGTATGTATTAAACATAAATGTATAAGAAGTATTATGTTTTAAATTGACTTACTATGAGTATGTGGATATGACTGCGACAAAGACTTGGAGATATTTTAATTTGCCTCCTGTCTCCTACTGCCGGTTTTTCGCACGTGCAGGCGTGCACACGCGATACTACACGGCAGTGGCAGAATTTCCTTTTGCGGAGCTGCTCGAGGCTCCTGCGGTGCTGCCTCCCAATCCCGTGGGCAGGCTGTACCGTGAGCAACCCACCGCTGAGCACATGCGGTTGCCTTGAATACAGGAGCCGACCTGCACCCGACATGTAGCAACTATTCCCTCCTTCCGTTTCTCAATGACAACGAGTAATACCCAGATACAGCTGTCTTTATCTGAGGGGTCTTTGCGTTTGAAAGGGGCATGGAGCAGCCCTTGGGCTGAGAATAATTCGCTTGGCTCGAAGCCTGCTTCCTGCTCAAACAAGGGCAGCCTTCAGGAAAAGAGAATCTTGGAGCGAGTCACAACTGACGGCTTGTTCGTGAAGGTCGTGCCCAGCCCTCAGGCTGCTGCTTGGGCTGGAAAACTCGAATTTATCCTTGAATACCGTTTTTGCTCTGCCTCAGTTAAGAGGCTAGTTTTGCTGAAAAAAGTGTGCGGTAGTGTAATTACAGACTGTAACATCCAGAGCATCCAAACAAGCCCTGTGCTGACTTTTGCAACTTTAGAGGTCTTGGGACATAACTTTCATGTATGTATTCGTTTCCTTACAGTTTTGTCAGTGTGCTCTGTGTGTGTGAGCTGATGAGCCACTGCTTGCTCTGAAACTTGGTTTTATCGGGGTTGTAGGGTAACAGAGAAATAGGTGAGCTGATGTCAGGCCTCCTGTCCTTGTGAGAAGAAGGACAAAGGCGTGGTGGGCAATGTGCATCTCCCAAATCATTCTGCTGGTGAAACCGTGTGAACCGAATTCACAGCGTAAGTGAAACCTGTGTGCACAGAGTATATCAGAAAATACGTAGCTTCATTTTAAACCACAGCTCCCCAGTAGCCCGTTCTTCCTGTAAAATTAGAAGCAATTTTTAATGTGCTCAATGATGGCTTTGTTCAGGCTGGGAAGGAATAAGTGGGGCAGCTGTGCCACGGGAGCGAGGCGGCACGCACCCCAGTGAGACAGCGCCTGCGTCCGAACAGAGTTTGGGGCGTCCTGAGCCCGGGCAGCAGTGACCCCAGAAGGGAGAAGGGCTCTTGCTGGCTGAACATGAACGTGACTGGAAAAATCACTCTTTAGGATTCAGGTTTTGTAAGAAGAATTAATTTAAATGTCAGTGTCAATATCACGCGTTTTGATTCATGACTTCATCTCTTAATTAGACTGAGCACAGAAAGTATTCTATGTCCCGAAGGATTCCTCTCTTCCTGTGCTCATCTCTCCTTACTTCTAGCTAATAAAGGGAATATGAGCATGTGTTTCTGTGAACATCTTCAGGTTCAGAATGATTCATAACATTTTAAGGCTCCTTTTCTGGAGTGTCTCTTGTTTTATTTGTTGTACTGGTGCAGATGTATAGAATGTCGACGCAGAAGTGCAGCCTTTCAGGTTCTTTCAATGATTATACGTACCATTATACATGCTCTGTATCCCCAGCTGCATTCAACAACATCCCCTTCAGAACAGTGCTGCAGTGTGAATATTATATGCACCCTTAAAGCCAGCTTTCTAAAAGCGATTTAGTCACACATAATTATTTTTTTGGCCCGTGAGTGCCATTCAAAAGCTTTCATGTTCTTGGTGAGTTGTTCATTATTAACATCTGGTAACATATTAATGCATAATAATTTTTTCTTTGTTTATTTTACCTTATTTTTGTTTTTGCAACAGGATATTCACAACTTGTTTTCCATTCAGACTTTGAGAAGACAAATGTTACATGAGGTGCTACTCTTTATGCCTAGGCCAGTTTGCTTAGTTAGTTTGAAAACCACTTAAAAAAACCCCCTTGTATTTGTACATTATTTAGCCTTGGTTAATTAACGGCAAGTGGAAAGAAATCAATTTATTGTTAGACTAAGTGATGTAAATAATACAATATTTTCAGTTCTTATACTTAAGTGTGGAGTATTTGGGAAAGATTGTAGGTCGTGAAAATATTTGCACCATAGAAAGAATTTAAAATTTGCACATGGGCAGAGTATAAAACATGTAAGAGCCGAATTGAAAATAGAATTAGACTTCATCTAACATTTGCCATTGTTAATGTAAATACGAGTGTTGTGAGTTCTTTGGACAAGCGAATGTTTACGGCTGTACTTGGCCAAGGCATGGACAAGGGTTGCAACTGCTTTTGAAAATGCCTAGGAGTACTCAGCAAGGGTAACTGAACGCAGGGAGAAACAGGAACATGTAGGAGACCCGCTATACCCCACCCGTGATTTACTTACTTTTCTTGCTGTAAAAACTTCCTGGGGACTGCTGCTCTGCCATGCAGAAGAGCTGATGAAAGAGAGTGACAAAGCCTGTCTTTTGCGTACTGAAGATGCACTGTGTGATTACTTTAACAGAGGTAGTCATCTGGGGGGTGAGAAAGGAAAATGTGAAGTAAACGAGAAATAAAAAAATACACATCTTTTTTTCTTCCTCAGAAATACCCAAATTGAATCAAAGATTAGCAAAATCCCAGCGAGAGAATGAATGCCTCCAGGAAAAGGTAAAACATCTGACGTCGGTGGCTGACACGGCTGAGCTGAAATCTCAACAGCTGCAAACTTCACTTCAGCAAGGGAACGAGCTGCAAAGTAGATGCCGCGAACTGCAAAAGGAGACGTTAGGTAAGAGAATTTTGACATCTCAAGCAAACTTCCGAGTAAAGTAAAATGCAAAATAATTTTTTTTAAGCACTGAAGTTGCGGCTGTTGCCGCGAAAGCACTCTGCAGCCCAGCTCAGGCCCTAATAAAACGTGGCTGTCGTGCGGTCAGAAAGATGGTACGTCATTCTGAGTGTGTTCCGCTGCTGGGAACACGAGTCAGCTGGGGAAAAGCGAAGGAAGGGGGGAAAACAACGCAGATGACGGTAACAGAATTATGCTCTTTCTTGTCAGTCTTGTATGAATCACCAGGGATAAACCTCTGAGGTGAAAACGAACAGAAATGTTCTTGTTTTGAGTGGAAGGCCAGGAAGGATTTTTGGCTATCAGCAACATACCTGACAAGTAGGTCAGGCTAAGCCAGACTTTTCTCATATATTCATTAAACTTGAGACTGCCTAATGATTTGCCCTTGATCTTGTGTCTTCAGAATTTAGAGAGTCCTCTTGAAAACTCTTTAAGAGCAGCAGTAGCACTTGAAGTTGTAATACCTTGTGAGCTCTGTTAAGACAATAACTCGTTACCAAAAGATTATTTATGTTAGTCTCCTGCAAAGCAGTATTGCATTCATGGTGCTGTCTCTGAGACATTTTAAGACCTCGAAAACTTAGAGGTGGTGCTGTTCCAGGCACAGTTTTGAGTCATCAGATTGGCACAGCCGTTACCATGCGGCCTTATGCACAGGATGTCCTGTCAAAGTTAAAGCCGTAGGTCTAGTTATGATGAAGGAATTTCACTGGTTCTCCAATATACCAACATTCTTTGATACACCAGCGATAATATCAAACATGAGGTAGAAGATGGTGGATGCCACCCAAAGAGTTACGCTCTCCTGGTGCTGAAAACAGTCCTTATTTTTGTTGCTGTGTAGCAGTACTGTTGGGAAAGCTCCAGCAGCGATGTGTTTGAGTGGTGGAAATGAGCAGGTGACTCTGTATAATTGTCCAGCGCCCATCTAAGGAGTAGGCTTTATATAACTTTTTGTGTTATTTATTTTAAAACAAACAAATGCAAAATCAATTTGGTTTTCCTCTGACAAGAATTTCCTGTGGACTATCCACACTTTCTTGGGAAGTCGCTAAGTGTTCCGGGATCTCCAAAGCTTGCCCATGACATTTTTCGGTAGGCTCGTTGTCGGATTGTAGGTACCTCTTGTTACTTAGGCCTCTGCTCAGAGTAAACTGGCAGGCAAGATTTGGGAAGAGGGTTGCCTTAAAAGTGGTTGGCTGTCAGTAGTCACAGTATCTCATTCTCAAGGCCTGAATAGATGGATGAAATGCATCAATTCTGTTTAAATTTCCTTTTTCAATGCAATCTCAAACACACTGTTGGACAGTGAAAATCTACCTTTTTGCTTCACTTCTGCGTAAAATCACTGGGAGAGATCGCTTAGGAGGCATGACATAAAATGCTGGTAGAGCGTAAATAGTATCTACTGTGTTGATTTTTTGCAAGAAAAGCAAACCATCTCAATATTAGTTGTACATTACATATATATAATAGATACTGTATATCTGAGACAAGTGCTGGGGTAAAAAAAAAAAAGTAATAAAAAAAGCCAAAATCCCAAATCAGCTCAAGATAACATTGCTAGAAAAGATAAAACTTAAGGAATTAACTGGTTGTACTGGTTACCTAAATCACGTTGCTTGTCCTAAGAGCATAAGGTCTGTGAGTCCTCGTGTTTTACTTGAAACTTGTTTGGGAACGATGCTAAAAATGCATTCACTTATTTTGAAAAGACAAGTGTGTTTCTCCTCCATTAAGAGATTCATGTTTTATGTACGTACACAGATTATTAGGATAACTGCCAGGTTCCACTATTACAGTGCCACAGTCCCAAACTCGGGAATTCCATACTTCAGCCTATTCTGGGTGTTTTGTTTCTTAATGTTCACTTTCTGCCTTCACTTCCTGCTGAAGTAACCCTGGAGATGGAGCTGGGAGGCTCTCACTGTACCAGAGATCAGGAAGATAGCCAAGGCGGCTGCCTCAGAACCACCATGGGCGCTGCAGGTCCTGCAGTAAACCCCACGGCAATGATTTATTGCGCTTCATTAAGCTTTCCTTTCTCTGCCAGTAGGGTAGCGCTTTTGGAGAGAATGTTTGGTGTTCGGTGTGGCCTTGTGCCATGCAGAGAAATGGTCTGAAAGTTCATTTGTACGGCAGTCGGGATTTTCTACTATGTACTGCTTGCACAGTGGCCCATTTGGTCACACTGTTGTGTTCTTTTAAGAAACGGCGAACATAAAATGCTCGTTTACCCCAATGCTTGGCTTTCTGCTGTTTTCAGTTTAACCAGAAGCCTTATATCCGCTTTCTTTTTAGAAATATCTTATCTTCTCTCTTTGCGTAAATAGGCACATGTAGTGATAAGTCATGAGCAGTTAGATAAATTATTATTTAACTTCCTTGAGAAATCTGAGCTTCCGCAGTTTCAAAATGTGTCTACCACCTGCCTGACTTCGGGAAAATATCATTATATTTGACATGCATTTTTTTAGGTGGAAAAATTGGTCAGAATAAAGAAATCTCAGTGCAAACCCAGCTCCTTCTCGAGTATACTTGACGCTTCATTTGTGTTGAAGAGTGTCCTGATTTTTTCACATGAAATAAAACCCCTCAAGTTACGCGGTCAGCGCTGGTGTGCGGACTGTTGCAGTTCCTAAGGAACGAGCAGTCCTCCGCACAGTGTCCGGAACTGTAGATTTCACGTTTTATAAGGTTCAGTATAACGCGGATAGTTTTGCACCTCAGCGGGTTAGGCTTTGCTGGTGAGGTGGCTGTATGTGGGTGTGTGAATTCAGCGGCCGCTCACAGGCGTTCTGGGGAGCTGGAATGTTGGCGCTCGCTGCTGTTGTAGGAAGTCTGAAGTCCATTTGATTCAGCATCCTGGCCTCACTGCTGAAAAACACGGCGTGGTTCAAGGGAGGAGCAGGAACTCTACAAGAGCAATTACAGGATAATCTATCTTCCTTACGTGTCTTGTCTTGATCTAAGAGGACCTTGAGCCTAATAAGACAATCTTTTAAGCTTTGAAATATGTGGTTTGGTATCATTTCGTAGGATATCTGTATTGTTACATTTATGTGGATATGAAAACTACCCTTAGAGTTCCCTTTTCGGTTTTGTACAGCTGTTTACTTCAGCGGTTCCTGTAAACAATGAGTTCACCGTTTATTCACGTGCGCAGTAAAAAATACACTTTCTTTTTCAGTTCAGTTCTAGCTCCGTGGGGAGTTGCCGCCTTCTTATGTTAGAAGATCGGAGAGAGAGTCTTGCAGTCTGTAATCTATTGTTTTTAAAGAAGATTTAGTGTGTTATATGTGTTTGTGGTGCTTGCACACCTTTCTGGCTCATCTCAAAAATCTGAGTTTACTCCCCTCAGTGGGCACGTTGCATCAGACCGTCACATCAAGTAGTGAGTTATGTTTAGGTTCTAATTTCTTCCCTTTAATTGACATGGGTAACTTAGAGCGGTAACTGGAGTATAAACACGAGTACCACATCGTGAGCAGGTTCAGGCTAGCTCACATAGAGCATCTCTACCTTTTGTGCTGAAAAAATGTGAGCTGACAAAGTGCCTGGTCTCAAGGCCCTGTTCCATTCTGCATCATCTTGCCCTTTTTTAAGTATTGCTGGATAAGAAACCCAAGATTGCTCAACATTTCCTATAAGATGATCTCTGTTTTCAGAGGTTTAGAGTATTACCCAACTTAACCCATGATTTTTTTTTAATATTAATTTTGGTAAAAATGGTGATAGCTTTCACAAGGGTGGGATGGCTGGAAAAATTATCGTATTTTACAGTTAGATCTTTTCCTGCAAAGAGGTTGTTGAAAACCCCATGCACCGTCTGTTCCCTGAAAAAGGACTTTGAGATGGTAGGTTTGATGTTCCTGACACAGAGAACCAGGTTGAACTGACTAAGAAGCCTTTGGAAATGTTGAATAGGCGTTTGTTGGTGTCGTGCCTGAGCGCTCTGTGATCGCGGTTTACCAGCCTCCAGCCTACAAAGGCTGGGCAGCGCTTTCCCAAGCCGTGCTTGCCGAAGGGGAGAGCCTGGATGGGGCGGAGGCTGGTGCGGGAGCGCATAGGGTAGGGTGCTGTGACAGGGCCTGTGGCAGAACTTGGCTTGCTGGCTGCTCTGAGAACGAGCTGGGGTGAAATGCCAGTCCCAGATAGCTGGAGTTCTTTTGTCCTGTGTGGTGACAGGCGCAGGAGTCTTGTTGGGGGGGAGAAAAAGGCATACGGTTATATCCTGAACAAGTATTTCATAATGCAGAGTTAATAAAGCATGAAAAACCGTACATTTTTCACTTTGGTGTGATGTAACTGAAAGTGAAGGCGTGAGACTTGAAAGAAGCCTGAAATGTTAGAATATTCTGAAAAAGTTTTATCCATGCTTATATCTGTATTTTTTTCCCTCTGCTAGCTTTGGTAGGACACCTAGCCAAGAGCTACCGTCTATGGTTTTGTCTTTTTTTTCCCCTCTATCTACTTCAAAAGAATCTTTAGAAAACTTCTTGTTTATCAAGAGATTGGAAAATGTAGTGCTCTACAGAGCTACTCCTTCCCTTAGGAAGTCTGTGAAGTGCGCTGCCACCTTATCTCTCCTGCTCACTTGCCCTTTTTCAAGATGTTTTTAGAGAAGAAGGATTTAAAAAAAAAAAAAAACAAACCCCAAACCAAAACCCAAAAATCTTTCAGTGACCCTGTTGCAAACGTTATCTCAGTGGTTAGTGTGACTGGATTCTCGAGCATCTTGGCGGTGTAACGCTTGAGCAGAAGGGTCACCGTGACCGCTGCGCATCACGCTGTGCTCGCTATTTACTTATTTTGCACGTGTCAGGTTTCTTGTTTAAACGACCTACGATAAAAACTTGAAATAGCAGATGTTTTGTGGAGAAAACCTAAACAAAACGTCGTATATGGGATTCGTACAGAATATTTAGGACTCTGCGAAATCTTACGGAGCAGCTGAAATAGCAGCTAAGCAGGTCGATGTTTTATCTGAGGCACTTTAAAATTTATTTTTATAAATTAAAATGTGGCGCTTCGTAATAAATCAGTTCTTAAGAAGCAATAAAATGTTGATTTGATGTGAATATCTGGAAGGAGACTTCAAGGCAGGGAGCTCAGGCTTATTATTATTATTTATTTTATTATTTATTTATTATTCTGCCGCTCCTGAATAGGTCAGTAAAACACAAATCCATACCCATTTGAAGAGGTCTGTCGGTCTGGAACTCGCTGCCGGGTTGGGGTTAACGAAGCTGGCTAATGCCCTGGTGATAAAAATGTTCTCTTTGAAATACAAACCATGATTTTCTTCGTGAAACGAGCACCAAATATTCTGAGTTTGCCATTGTACTAAAATTAATTGGTGGGAACAAACAGCACTTTTGTTTTTTAATTGCCTCACTTGATCTCAGTGAAAATCTATTTCAATTGGTGGATTTACACCATATAAAGTCAGTGTAGAAAATCAGTCAGCTCATATCCCTCTTTGGTACTGAAATAGTTGAGTGCTCTAGAAAAAAACCCTACCAGGATTTCATTTTCATGTTTTGAAAGGATTTTCCTTTCTCCAGTCAATATTTTGCAGATCCTTCTTTTGTGTATTTATCACAGAAATTGTACATTATTGACTGTTTCATGTGATAAGTCACTTGTGAGAGCTGAAACTAAGCTTGAGTTTCTACTCTTGTTCCTCCTTTCTTGTGCTTCTCATGACTTTCCAAAACCCGTCTGTGAGTTACGTTTCGCCAGGGAGGTGAATTTGCTGCTTTCATACCGCTTTGCACACTCGCAATTCATCATCCATTTAGCTAGAGGTGACAGGTCTTGAAAAATGCTCAGCGCAGGGAAAGGTCTGGTGAATAATTGTCTGATCCAATAGACTCGCAAAAAAAAAAAAATCAATAATGCCTTGTGATAGTGGTTTTGTGTGAATTTTCAGAGTCAGGAGCGGCGGAAGAGCTGCAATAGCACGTGCTCCTCAAAGAGAGGAGCTGCTATCGGGGCTTTCAGTTTTATGACCGGCCAAATCCTTTCCTGCACTTGATCGCTGATGGAAAATAGTTTTTCTTCACTAAGTCATTGCCGGTTTTCCGTAGCCCCTTTATAGTTACAGGTCTGCCCCTGTATGGGGTGAAATTGCTGGCTCTGCACACGAAATCTCTTTTAAATCTTTTGATGCTACTGCTTCATAGGCTACTTAAGTTACTAAATATAAACTTTGCAGTGATCTACTGACATAATGAGACTAATGAGAGATGATTGAAAAGCGCAGGCAGCTGTAGGAGTAGCTGGGTAGTTTGAGTGGGGAGTGTTAGCACTCCTCGCGGAAAGAAGGAGCAGTATTTTCATCTCCATGAAGTGTCTTTAATGACACTTTAGAGACCGCTTTGAAAATCCAAAGAGGGAATAGTTTCCTGTAGTTTTAGGTAGGCTGTAGTTCAAATATCCACTATTCATACTACAAGTACTGTTGAAATATATATTTTTTTCTGAATTCCAGCTGCGGTACGAAGAATTTGAAGGGTGAGAACTTGGGGAATGCAGGGGTGGTGTTTGAACAGAATGTGACAAATGGGTTAGACGAAGCAATGGCTCATTAGCGCTTTTCAGCGGTCTCTTACAGTGGAAGAGGAAACAGATGAATACGATGGAAAAAACAGGATCCTACTTCTCTTCAGCGAGGTGTTGGGATAATGCTGTGCCTGAGTATGATTTAGTTACAGAAGGGCCCCACTTTGCTTCTTGAGGAAAAGCAGGAATCTGTGTGAAAGGATGTCTGTTTATTATATACGGTTTCATCTGCTTGGCCTAAACACTGAGGGGGGAAAAAAAATCAGTCTCCAAGGAAAATTAAGGTCAGAAGCTCCATTTTCTCACCTTCATTTTTCCCAGCCAATAGGTAAGTGTTTCAAATCAATTTTGCTACATAGGAGAAGCAGGCCTGTAGGAACAATGCTGCCATGTCCCAGTTAGCTCGGGTTCAGAAAGGCAGGAACGTGTGCAGAAAATTCAGGCTTGAGGACCAAATCCTTTGATGCCGGAGCGTGAACCCTGGCCGTGGCTGAGCACATTCCGTGTGAGCAGTCTCTCTGGCTGCAGAAGTGCTTGTAACCCTGACACTCAGGGAGCAGGGGGAGAGAGGTTTGCTGAGATAGTGGTGTTTCTCTAATTAGGCACGTCGTAAGGTCTTGGAAAAGATTGCCGTCACGTTTGCATGGTGTGTGCATTGCTGGCTTATTCTTTTGAGGGCACTGAGGGTGTTCTGGATTGGTACCACTCAGAATAATTTAGAAGCTGGTCCCTTATCTTGCTTTCTCTGTGCTTGTTTTATATACAAACATGACAGAACTAACACACTAGCTCAGTCCAGAGGTCCAGAAAGCTCAGTCCTGGCAGTGGTCAGCAACATATGCTGGGGGAGATAAGGAACAGGCACTCCTTTTTCTGGCACAGCCTCCCAGTTCCTGGCAGCTCTTAGTCATTTAGAGGCTTCCTGGTGGCATTGGTCAGGTCTCCAGAAAGGATGTAAATCTATATGGCTGGAGTCCGTCCCTGGGCTCTTTTCAGACAGGCCTGTGAGTCACAAATAAAAAGAAGTACTTTCTTGTGTATACAAAAAAAATAATTTATCTTGGAGAACATAGTACATGAAATATTATAAATAAAAATAAATAGTTCTGTTCCGTGCGTGCAAGGACTTTGAGTATTTAGTTCGCTTCTTTGGTCTCTGTAGAAACATAGTGAGGCAAATTCTTCCTCGTCTGACACAGTAATTTTTCATGTATGTATTTCGTATTTCTCACAGCTCCTCTCCTAGGCTTTTTAAAGAAATGTACTTTGAAGTGTCTGTGTTAAGTGTGCATCCTGATTTGGTCCAGCGTTAATGTTCTAAGAAAAACTAAATATTTCAATCCCTTTTCACACAGCTCATCAGCCAACATTCAGGGCCTTGTAGGTTGCTTCCTACAGGGAGTAGTTATTTAGTAGGTTTTAAAGAATACTTACAACCTCCTGTTTCCCAGAAGACCAGGCAAATTAAGCAGCAGGAGCTGGTTTGCATTATCTCTCAGACAGGGATTGGTGCAGCTCTCTCCACTTCTATCTCCTCACCGTCTTCCACGTTTGAGCTACCGGTATTTTCCTGAGCCCTTCTGTTTCTTTCTGCCTGTCCCTGTAATGGAACTGGGCTGCGTTTGCACTGCTCCCCCTCTGCCTCAGTTCCCTTACAGCGATACCGTGGCTCCTGCGTTTGAGTTTCTGTTCCAGTCAGTTCTTTCCGTGCCCGAAAGTGCTTAACTGCTGCTCGCCATCTCCCAAACGAAGGAATTTCTCACACCCTCCAGCCTCAGGGTGGTTTCCTTCAGTCCGGCAGCATGACGAACATTATCCTGATCTGAGGTAACACAGGGAGTTTCTCGCTGAGTACTTGTGTTCACGTATAGATGGACTAAGTCTCTGAAAAAATTGATCCTAAAATGACATTAATTGGACGAGGGAAACTGTATCATGGCAAGAGCTGGGCTGGTCCCAGCTGGGTGAGAGGGCACCTGGCACTCTGGTCATGCCTGGAGGGCAGAGAGGGAGGTGATGGATCCCAGCTCTCCTGGGGAGTGGCAGATGGTAGGACGGGGGACATTGCCCACAGCCTCTGGAACCTGGAGCTTTGGGATGGACCTTGGGAAGGTATTTTTCAGCAGAGGGGGGTGCAGTGTGGGAAGAGGCTGCCCAGAGGGCTGGGGGAGTCTCCAGCCTTGGGTTCTGAAGGGCTCAGCCCAGTGAAACCATGGACCAGCTAGTCTGGGATTGTCAGCAGTACTGCTCTGGGCAGGCAGTTGAGCTGCGGAACCCCCTGAGGTCCCTTCCATCTTCCTGTGCATCTGTACCTGGCTGAATCATGCTGAGAATCTCCTAAAGCTTGGTAAAATTAGACATATTTGAATCTGTGATTCTTCAGTGAGTAACCTCTGGTTGGCAGGACTGGAATGCAGCACGTGCAGCCTACACAGCCTTTCTGCTTCTCGGTGAGAGCGGGAAGGGGACTGCCCCAGCAGCTCTTTCTCATCAGTGACCGGTATGATGAATCAGAGCTTGTCTTGTTTAAACCAAGCTATCTGCCAGTTGTTCTGCAACCATGCTTGAGTAAAGGGAAGATGAAACTACGCTCTCCCTGTGCGGTTGTCTATGTGCTGGAGAGTAGAGATGCGGCTAGAAGTAGCAAATCCACTTGTTTGCAGTCCCCAGCCCAGGTAGTGAGGAAAGGACTGTATTTCTGAAATTGGAAGCAGATGAGCTTCGTAGACGTGTGGTTTTTGTCTCAGGTAGGCACAGTCATTTAGACCAGAGAGTTAGGGATCCAGAACAGATGTGTACCGTGACTGGCTTTGACCTCAGCAGAGCTGTGCTCTTCAGTTGCTGTCCACCAGCAGCTGAGCTGGTGCTGCTAAGGCAGAAGGGTCTCAAGTAATGGCTGGGGTCTGCATTCAGTCACAGTATCTATTTGAGCTCTGCCTCCTAACCTCTCTAGAAAGTCTTGACTGCTGGCAAATAGCCTTCCTTTTCTTACACGTGTATAAAACAGCTTTGATTTAGATGTGATCAAAATTTTCGGGAAGCATCTTGGAGTTTTTTGGTAGGTTTTAGTGGAAAAGCAGAAAATGATACAGTTCTGTCACATGTGCTTCTGCACTGGTATCACTGCGAATCTGTTATGAATTAGCTGCAGCTGATGGCTTCCAGAGTGGCTGCTTACCCAGTGTGAATAGGGTTCACAGTGCCTTTTTTTTTTTTTTGAGACTGAAAACTGTGTACCAGTTGTTGCTATTTCCAAAGCAGGAACTGGAGGCTTTGGTCAGTACCGTGCTGTTGGCTGAGCAGCTGCAGAGGATGCAAACTGGGTGGCTAAATTCCTGAAACCCATTTCTGGGCAGGCTCTGTGCTCAGTGCTTAGCAGTTACTATGGGCTGCATCTATGGGAATTCACCCAAATCAGAGGAAACAGTCACCAACTTTGGTTCTTTTTCTTTGGTTTTTCACAGCTTTTCTTTGTGCATGTTCTGTGCTGTGCCCCCTCGGTCTCTGTTATCACATCAGAGTCTCACTTTATGGAGAATATGACACTGCTAAACCAGAGAGGTGTAGGAGAGGCACTCTCTGCCCTTATCCACCTTTTGCCCCTGTTTGCAGGCAGGGCTGATGGCAAAGGGGATCACAAAGATCAGTAAAAGTAAACATGAATGATACTGAGATGAATTTGGACTGAAGGTTCTTTCAAATGTGGTACTTCTTAAAGCTTTAAAGTGAGTATCAGTATTACAAAGCTGCTGCTTTTGCATAATTTGCTTTATAAGCTCTATTTTCATTATTGGAGAACATTTTTACATAAGCATTTGAATACACTGTTCTTTATTCAGCAAGTTTTCAGCCCAAGTTTCCATTTGAATTACCATTCTTCTGATTAGTGTCCTCATTTTTACTATGTCTTTCAAACCTGATTGAAATCTGTGTTTTATAGTCTTTGTGAGCGTGGGTCTGATCCCTCAGACTTTCTGCTAACCAGCTTCCACCATGACTTTGGTGGGAACTCTCTCTAGCGAAGACGTGCAGAAACCAGCCATATAATTGGATCCATCTACTCCCTCATGCAAAACTCCTGTCCAGTGCTCAGTCATTATGAAAACTTCTCAGAGCACACTGAGAAAAGAAACAGAGCTAAAAGAGACCACCCAAAGTACTAGGAACAAAATACGTATTATCCCTCTCCTTTTCCTTTACTTCAGAACTTGTGTCTGTACTCCCACGTCTAGGAAGAGGAGAAAAGACCGCAGTTGTCAATAATTGCCAGAGACCCTCTGTAATAACGATTTAAGGAAAAAAGAAAAGTCAGGAAGAGATGTTTGTGACAGACTTCTCTGTAGCAGCCATCCCCATGCGAAGAAAGGCAAAGCGTCTCCTTTTTGTGTTGTTGACCTACAGTAATTTAGTCAAAATCTGTTTTAACAAAGCAGTTGCATTGCAGGAGAAGTTGCTGTTGTCAGTGTTCGTGTGTTCCCACGTGTTGTCTCTAACATCTGCTTGGTGTGTGGAGCCAAAGTTTCCCCTTTTGCTGTAGGCATTCAGAGCCATTGGCTTCATAAGGCGATGTCAGGATGAATGGCAGGAAATTAAAGTTGAATTATTTAGCTTTGGGAAGGCGTGCAGAACAATACATTACTGAGGAATGCCCAGTTAAAGAAAGCAAAGTAAACGAAAGTAACCGCAGGTGGTCTAATCTGCCCTTGGTGTACTTGGCCACGACTTCCCGTTTGTAGCGAAGGGGAAGATGCCAGCTCCAAGCAGCAAATGTCACAGCTTGGTCCGGTGTCCATTCTGCATATTTTTGACACAGATAACAGATAACATAGTGACTGCACGGCTTTGATTACAATGGGCATCTGTCAGAGAAGTTTTTACAACAGCTGAGAGGAAGTTTTGGCAAGAACACTCTCGTACAAACACAGTTTTTAAATAGTTGCAAGTTGTCGTTGATTCATCTCCGTGGGTTCTGTTCAACAGCAGGCGTGGATGCTCAGTCTCTTTCCCTGGGAAGGAGAGGGTAGATGTGCTTGACCTTCCAGCCGCAAAACTGAAACGGTGAGGGGGTACTGAAAGGTTATAAACTGCTGGTTCCTGATGGTTTTGACAAGCAGCTAAGCTACCCTCACCATTTATTGTGGTCATACACCCCTACTGTCAAAGTTTGGGCAATGGTGCAAATAGCTCTGTGGAAGAATCATAGAATCACAGATCGGTTTGGGTTGGAAGGGACCTTAAAGCCCACCCAGTCCCACCCCTGCCATGGGCAGGGACACCTTCCATAGCCCAGGGTGCTCCCAGCCTCATCCAGCCTGGCCTTGGGCACTCCCAGGGATGGGGCACCCACAGCTTCTCTGGGCACCTGTCCCAGTGCCCCCCACCCTCTGCGGGAAGAATTCCTTCCCCATGGCCCATCTCAATCTCCCTCTTTTCTTTTAAACCTGTCACCCCTTGTCCTGTCACTCCCTGCCCTTGGGAAAAGTCCCCCCAGCTTTCTTGTAGCCCCCTTCAGGCACTGGCAGGTGCTGTAAGGTCTGCCTGGAGAAGAGCGTCAGACCACGGTCCATCAGCATGAGGAGCACGGTCAAACCAAAGCACCTGAGGGTGTGGTATCACAGAATGATATCCAGAGATACCACATATCTCTGCTGAAAGAATGGCAGAGACAAATAGGGGTAAATGTAGGCTACCATTTATGTAGTAAATATTATTCCAGGTGTAGTCAGCATCCAGCACATCAGAACAGGGGTGCAGCCATGGAAAGCTGGCAATGTCCCCTACTCTGAGTAGAAGAGAAGGTACCAGTCCCCATCTCTTTTTTTTCCCTGAAGGAGTTGAGGTCAGCAGTCTTCAAACTTTGCTCGTCCTTGGTCGTACTCAGCTTAGAAGGGGCGCTGGGGAACTCTGGGAAACTGCGGAATCTCAAACAACTTGATGTTTTTTTCCAGGAAAATTCCTTTCTAGTGCCTGCAAAGCTGCAAATTGCTTAACTCATTGCACAGGAAAACACAGAGTCACCATGGGGTCAGGAGGGGTGGGGAGGGCCGGTGGAAAAAATGTGGCACCAAGTTTCAGCTGAATAGTTTGCAGTTAAATAGATTAGTGCCGCTGAGCAGTGGTCGGGGAGGTGATGTTTGGAGGAACGCCTCTTCAGAGGTGACTTTCTTCCTCACCTCAAGCCTCTCCTAGCTCAGTTGTTGCTGCAGTGCCCAGTGTTTGCTGGTGGGAACGTGTTCTGTGGCTGCTGCTGCTCAGAGCAGTGTTTTTGATAGCTCTGGTACAGTCTTCCTGAGAGGTCTTGGCTCTCCCCCAGCTGACGGCGTGTCCTTACAAGTGGAACCGCACAGGTCCTCGCTGTTCCCCTGACTGTCTCTGCACAGAACCTACTCTTCGCCTCTGGGGAGATGGGGCAGGGGCCGCTCTGCGGAGGTAATAAATACCACTTGGAACAGAACGCGAAGGAAGTTTAACTTAACTTTTGCCAGACCGTAGCTTGATTTATGTGCAAGGCTTAATTTAACTGTTGCCAGACCTTTTCACTTTCCATTTCTTTTCAATACTGTCATGGGAAAACAGCCCTCACCACAAAGCTAGGAGTGTCGTCTTCGTGTATGATGAAGAGGGTCAGTCCCTGTGGATTTCTGAGTCTTTTGTCTAAATGCCAACGTATGATGCTCTCAAATGCCAATTTATGGTATCTAATGTCTCCTCTTGGTTCTTCAAGTTTCTAAAAGTCTGATGTAAATAGTAAGTATTCTCTACTAACTGAATATAGACAGCAGTTAATCATTAGGCATAGGTAACAGTAAATATGAGCCAATTATTATCTATACTTAGGATGTCCTTCTCCTTTTAATACCTGCAACTTCCAGAATGACCAGAACTTCAGCTCTGTGTGCACCTATTTGGAGTTCATCTTGTTTTGAACTCTTGAGAAAATAAAATAGACCATGACAGTATTCTGTGAAAGACAATTTCTGGAATTGTAGAATCATAGATCCAGCCCATGCTTTGGGCTGGAAGAATCTTAAAGCCCACCCAGTGCCCTCCCCTGCCATGGGCAGGGACACCTTCCATAGCCCAGGTTGCTCCCAGCCTCATCCAGCCTGGCCTTGGGCACTCCCAGGGATGGGGCATCCACAGCTTCCCTGGGCACCCTGTCCCAGTGCCCCCCCCCCCAGCATACTGGAGGATTAGTTCACACTGTTCTAGCTGCATCTGTATAGTTTTTGCATTAACTCATTCCTGTCTTCAAAGAGGAAAACACTTGCCTGGTAAAAGTTAGTGCAAACAACCTCTTGTTTATATGCTCTGCAAAATGGGAAAAAGAAATTCTGAGTTGCATGTGGTTTGACAGAAACCGGCATGTTGCTAACAACTCATACAAGTGCTGGGTACTCGGGCATCCCTTGCTGAGTGCAGGAGACCTCCCGCGTCTGTTGGGTACCAGGAGCTGCTTTTCAGTCTTACGAGGAATGCCAAGGAGATGGGTGGGCGACGATTCGCCTGGAAATAGTCATCATCATTTACCCCACCAGACCTTCTCAAATAGCTCACTTGAACAACCGATGTCAGAAATTATGGGAAAGCCAATAACAAAAAGAACTGATGTTGCTTCTAAGAAGCTGTAATTTCTAGATTACCATTTACCTCCTGTATGATTCTGTGCTGGGACCTACTGCTTTGCCTGTTTGAGGTGGGAGTGAGGATGCCTGAGGTGCAAATAAAACCCAGTGGGTATAAATTTAATTGTTTCAGTATACATGCACACATAAACCCCATGCTTCTCTTTTCAGATTTAACAAATCAAGTCGAGACCGTTGGACTGAAGCTGCAGAAAGTGACAGCTGAAATGGACCACTACAAAAAGCTGTTAATGTAAGATTCACATTTGCTCGATTGTTTGGCCGCTGCTCATAGAGCCGTAACACGACGCTTTTGTTTGGAGAGCGCTGCTTGTCGTGGCGATTTGAGGTTATGGCCAACAGAGAAAATATTTTACCTTCACATTAAGGGGTCTGTACTTCCAACCACCTGAGTGAGCGTGGCTGTGTAAGCAGGGCTTTCTTCCTCCAGCTGGGTTTGAGGATACAGGGTGAGGTCCGCTCAGTCTGGCGCTTCGTTTCATACACAAGTGTGGGATGAGTTTTGTGAAATCCACGTAACTTCAGGACTAAAGCTCTGTGTGGAAAGTAGTATTTCACAGCGTAGGTTTGGGATGGAGGGAAGGATGCAATAAAACTAATCAGGAACTTTAGTATTTAATGAGTGACTCGTTTATATTTTTGTTTTCCCCCAAATGTGAATTTGCTGTGACTTTTCCCCATGCAGCACCATGTCATTGCAGTTTGTAGTTTTATTGTGCTTATGGTTTCAAGAAAGAGTGTACAGGAAGCTCTAGTGATAGAGGAAAAAAGCAGAGAATGTGATCCCGCACTTGCTGGAGCTGCCTGAGGCACTGACTGAGAAGAGCACGCTCACGCAGCGCGAGTAACTCGGCTTGCGCTGTCTCCAGCCCACCCGAAAGGGCCCACCGCTCAGCCCCGGGTGCTCCTCAGCTGTGTCCCACTCCCTGCTGCAGCCACAGCTCAAGGATCCTCTGTCCAAACTTGAGGAAAGGAGGAAAAAAGATGCACCTCTTCTTAAATCTTGTGCTGTTGCACACTCTTCTCCTGGGTTGATGTTTTCATGGCCAAGCAAGGGCGGTGCAGCCGAGACTGCCCTCCATTGACTCACAGGAGCCGTAGCAGGCACCCAAAATAGGGCTGGGTGACCCCTGGGGTCCCCTCCGGACACAGCTGTGCCCAGTGGGACCTGTGTCATCACCTCCCGATTCCTTCTGCTGTGGTGCGTACCTTCTGGTTTCGACTGCTATATTCAGCCTGTATGATCATAACAAAGTTGCAAATATTTGGAATGCTTAGCAACAAAGTATTTTAATGATAATACAAGTATTGAGCCTGAAAAAAAGATGTCATTAACGCAGTGAAATCAACAGTAAAGGGTTTCCGAATGTAATATTAAAATTTCAACGTAATATGAGTGCAATTTAATAAACCACTGTATTCTGTATCTGTTTAACTGTAAATATGAAGCTTAACCATGGTTATTAATTGGTGAAGTGATGACATAATGACACAAAACCTGCAAAGTGTCCAGCCCTCTTACCTCCTAAATTGGGTTTTGTTCGTTTTTATTCATATCTTACTTGAAACTTTCATCGGTGTCGCGCGATCTCGCTTTCCTGTTCGCAGCGTGAAACTTGTGATCCAGTGTCCTCTCAGCCTAACCTAGGAAGTGCAACTTCCAATGGCTTAAAAATATCAGCTGGAACTAGCAGAACTTTTTGTTCCCTTTCCTTTAGGTAAAACAGAAAACGCACGTTAGATACTGTGTCAATAGCCCGGATGTTCAGGTTGCTGCATGAGTAAAGGCTGTTGCTGCTTTGGACAATACGTGAGGGGTTTTTGTTTTCTTAGGGTGAAGTCAACGGAGCTTGATGTCTGCCAAAATGAACTGAAAAAAATGAAATATGAAAATGGAATTTCTGAGTCACGGTAAATGCTGAAATGGCACGTCATAACGTAGAGATTTCTGAGCAGTGAGAGGAGAATACTTATTTTACTATTTTAATACAGTTCATATACAGTAATTTTTTTTCTCCTGGTTTTAGTTTCTATTTTTGTGTTCAAGTCACTAGTTTTAACGCTGTAAAGAATACATAGCTTTTTGTCTAAAGTTTTATTCTCCGGGTACAAGTTATTTCTCCCTATTTAGTATCTGTCTGTAAATAAAAATACAGTAACTACGAGGCTGATGCTTTATTTAAATGTATTTCATCTGTAGACTTATGAAAGAGCTCAAGGAAAAGGAGGAGTCTCTTCTAATTTGCCAACAAGTGTGCAAACATCTGCAGGAAGAAGTGACTGAGAAAGAAAGGAAAGAAGAAGATCTCAAAAGAAGAACTGGTCGATCAGAAAGTGAACTGGAAGCACTTCAAGCTCTTCTTAGACAAGCAGAGGAAGAGGTGGTGATGTTGAAACAAGAAAGGTAACGGCAGCTGAGTCACCGTGGGTGTCCGCCCGTGTCCAGCCGAGGTTGTCCTCTTGGACAGCTATTAAAAATAACACAGCCCTCCTCTGCCAGATCCTCGACCCCTGTCGCGGTTACCGAGAGGGCAGATGGATTCTGTAAAGCCCCGGAGGCGCTTTGTGCCTGTCGGGATGTGGGAGGAGAGGCGGCAGGATGAGGAGCTATGGCACTGGGCAGACTGGGAGAGACGCGCTGGTCCCAGTGCTGTGTTCTGAGGTTGTTGCCTCGCCTGTGTGCTCGGGGCAGTCCTGAGATCGCCCTCTGTCATCTCTTGCTTTTAGGGCCAAACTCTAAGCCCTGAGCTCATATCCTGAAATTTTGGAATTTGTTGGATGGATTTTTTAAGTTGTTACGGTATGGACAAAACTTGAATAAAAAAGAAAACACCTTCTACATGAAAGGAGAAAACCCATCCTTGCTCTGCAGTCCAGGGCTTCAGCCCCAGCTGAGTCAGAACACCCGCGAATTGCAGTGCTTCCAGCTGGTGTTTGTTACGTGAGGCTTGTCCAGCAAAAGCCCTGGAGAGTTTGAATTCTTGGAACTCGTGATTAGCACCTTGCAGACTGGAACGGTGCTGTCGGTATGGCGATATTCCAGGTTTTTGGATGCGGGCTGGTATTTGGTGAAGTGCCTGGACAACCTCCTGCCAGTATGTACTCAGTTACTGGTGAATTAGCTTGTCCTTTGGTAGAATAGAAAACGCTGCCCCTACTTAAGACAGGACAGGATGTTATTCGTTGGATTTGTGTGCAGTGGAAAAGGCATTCGGAGAAGTGGCTTTTGGAGAAGATAAGCATTATTTTGAGCGACAGACACTAAGACATTAAGCTATTTTCATATTTAAAGGCTTTGAACGTTCCCTGTACTTGAGTACTTGCGTGAAAAGATATTACATGTTAATTTAAGAATATTTCCCTTCTACCTAAACCCCAGATAGGTGAGTTGTTCCAGGTGGTACATTGCTAATAATCTAAGTTACAGGAATTTAAACTCTCCAGGGCTTTTGCGCTACAAGCCTCACACAGCAAACGGTAACTCTGACAATAGAAAGCGCTCAGTGGTTTTAATTCAAAACCTATTACAGTTTTTTAAATTAATGATAGTAATATTCAGAGTTCATGAAATACAGATTTCTGGTTTGAGTATTATAATAATTTTTCAGTGCTCTTCAAAATTTGACTCGAGAAATATTAAAAATATCTGAGGTTTCATTACGTGCGTGTGGAAAAAAGATCAACCGTAGTATTTTCTTTCAAAGGTAAAATCTATAAGGCATGTGATGGCATCATGCGAACGCTAAGTAGTCGTTACGCTGTGCCTCTGGGCTCCAGGCAGGATTCCTGGGCGTATTGCATGGAATACTAAACCGAGAGGAAAAGATGAGCCTTTGCCACGAAGGACTTAATTGCAAGTAAATGGCATACCAGCAATCCGGGCAGAGCACATACTGACATACGAGTTTTTGTGGTTTCTAGGGAGTTAATGCTGATTTCTCATCAGAGCAGAACAGAGCAGCTGCAGGAAACGCTGAGACAGAAGATGTGGAATGAAGATAACTGGAGGGAGAAGGTAATACTGGATGTGCAGTTGGCACCTTTTGCATTTCTTCCTTATTTTTGTCAGTGGTAGTCAGCCGTCGCGAATCGGTACGGTAAGCCAGGCAGCCGTGTCCTCAGGTGCACACCTGGCAGTGGTGTTCTTTGAACAGAGGCTTTAATGGGTGATCTCTCCACACAGATGGAACTGAATGCAAAAGGTATTTAGGATGAGCGTTTACAGCCTTGAGAGACGTTCAGGTTTGATCCAACCTTCCCAGGTTTTGAGGTGTTTGTGAAGTGCCTGTGTTAGGGGTGCAGTCCCCTGCAAGCCTGGGTGTGAGGAGCAGGGCTGAGCCCACTGACCCTCCCATTTTCCCAGCGCCGTGCTTTCCCTGTGTGCTCTGCAGGAGGGTGCAGCAGGAAAAGCCCAGTCTCGCTGGCCCGTGTCCCACACACGCTCCAAGGAGGTGAACATAGAGAGCCCACCCGGATCTGTGTGCGGCAGCCGGGGTCATGCACCCCGAGCCCCAGTCCTGCCGGGGGGAGGGCAGCAGTGCCTGGGTTTGTTTCTCTGGCAGAGAAGCATAGGAGGGCATATATTTAATAGTCAAGTGGCTTCCCAGTAAAAACAAGGTTGGGCACTGTTGACAGGATGGAAGGAGCACAGGGCCTTGCAGGTTAGGTGAGCTGAAACTGAAGGCTGCTATTTGTAAAACAAATCTGTACAATAAATAATAAGCAGATGAGCAAAACCGTCCTTTCCTTAGAAGACGGGTATTTGCAAACCAAAGCAGAGCTAAACAAACAAGCTGCTTGTAGCACAGCAGCGATGCTGGAGCTGTCTTGTTGAACAGCAAAAGGCAGTGGCCATAGGGCTGACGAGGAGGGTGAGAGGCGTGTGGGTTTCCTGCCACGCGTGCAGGATGCCATCCCCCGACCACTCTCGCTCGTGGCAGTAGGCACGTGAAGGGATAACACCATCGTTTTACCCTTCCCAAGTCCTCTGTGAACATGGAATTTGTTGTTTTGATATGAACCCATAGTTCCCGCTGGTGTCAGGACAAGTCCCCACGTGGATGGCGAGGAAAATGACCCCCCCAAATTACCAGTGTCCTCTGGAGCTTGGAACAAGCGTTGCTTTCAGCCTGGGGGCGCAGGGAAGCTTGTGCAACCCAGGGCTCGGGGTACGTGTGCCCCTCCAAGCAGTCCCCCTGCCCAGTGGTTGAGAGGGGGCTAGGGCAGGGGGCTAAGGAGCACGGTGGGTGGGCGGGGGAGCGTGGTTAGATGGGGGCAGCTGGGAAGGCAGCTGAAAGGAGGCATGTGGCACATCCTTTACTTGAGCTGGGTTCCTCACTGTAAAGTAAAGAGCTGAAGGAGTTACACAGGGAAAGTCCCAGGGCTGGAAGGGGTCTCTAGGCTGTGAAAGGCTTCCGCTCCTCCTGCTCACCTCCAGCATCACCAGTTCCCTTCAGGCAGTCACACCTCTGCCAAGGACTCTGTTGGCTTTTTCGTTGCCTTCCCTTCAAATCAGAGCAGTATGAAAATAAAGACTTTGGCGAAATTTACTGTGAAAACACCCCAATTTCATCTGAAAAGACTTGACACTCCCACGACCTGGCTTCTCCGTGAAGTGGCCGGTCCTTGGTTATTTTATTCATTGACTCTTACAAAAGCCTGCAGAGCCACTTTCGTACGCCCTCCCACCTCTAGGTAGTTGGGTGATGGTTCCTGCACGGTGAGGAGGAAGGGGAAGGTGGGAGGGAGAATGGTACACCTTCCACGCCTCCGTCCTCCTGTATACGTGCCCTTTTCCCCTTTATTTGATGGATTGAAGTGTTGGGGGGGGAAAGCTTGTAGTTTTGGGTCAGGCTGCGTAGTTCTGAGCTGGAGACTTGAGAGCCCGGTGCCTGGAAGAGGGATTTGGAAAGCTGTTCACCGTAACCAACGGTGAGCATGCAAACTTTGTTTTCATCTGCAACTTCTTCACGTGAGCGCAAAAAAAACCCCGCCCAAACTGGATATAAGAAATCTAATTGCAAGTAGTGTTGAACAATAACTCTGCCTTCTTGATTTAAGCCGTACGTAATTAGTGACTGAAGTTACTGCAGGTTTTGGTTCCATACGCGATGAGTGTCCGAAAGCTTTACGTGGTCTCGTGAACATTTTTGCACTACTAGCAATTAGGATCAGTTACATCCCTTTCAAAACGTGGTAACCTCTCTGTTGCAGGGTGTAATTTTAGAATGAGGTCACACTGTCTGCCTAATCACAGTGTATTGTTCTACCTGACATTAATCCAAGACAGAGACTGCTGCTAGGGAGGGAGAGCAATTACAGCTTTGGTACTGCGGCCATCAAAATGCGGCGCATGGCAAGCGCTCTGAAAACGTTCTCGACGCAAGAGTCGGAAATTTGACAGAGTGACAAAGTTAGCTTTTTCTTGGGTCAGCGTGCCATTGCTTAAGGATAAAGCGTTCCAGTCTGCTGTTTAAAATACAGATAAATCTTTAATTGTTTTAAGGGAACAACCACCCAAAAATGCCTTTTACAAAATGTTTAAGATTGACGTAAACACTTCGTTTTATGGATTTTTTTAAAAATATTAATTAATGAGTGGATTTAAAGCAATTAGTAGCAATTATGCTTTGTCTGAAGATCAACTCCCATGTTATTTCCTGTTCTGGTTATCAGCTTTGTCAGCTTCAAGTGTTAAATGTGAAAAAATGCTGGTGTAATCTTCAAAACGAGCTCCGTTTTCTATACTGCCTTTATGTTTTTAGTCTTTGGGTCGAGGAGCCTCCAACATGCGATCTATTTCTGTAATAATACGTTGAACTGATAAATCTTTCTCTACGATTAGAATCCAAATTCCCCTATCCTATAACGTCGACGATATATCTGTAATAATAACAACCACCATAATAGGATCTTACAAACATGCCAGTGTTAAAACAAGGCTAAACCTCGGCGGGGGATTTGTGCCTATTCCATGCCCAGAATTTGAGTATATTTTGATTTAAAAAAAATAATGAAAACATTTCCACTTTTATCTTTTCCCCAAAAAATTTTAGGGGGATTTGTTATGCTTTTGCTCATAATTAGCGTATGAAATTAGATAATTGTAATTAAGCTCATTGTCGGCTTTTCTCCTGTTAGTAACTGTAAGTAATTAGGCTAGCGTTGTGCACGTTTAATGTGCCTTTCGCACTCGTTCGGCGTGCTACAATGACGGCTGTTAGAATTCAGCCTGCAGGAATGTCACAACAGGTTTGGGGAAAACAGTTTTCCGAATACAGCCTCCAGTATCTCCTCCGGGCTTCTCTTTTCAGGAAATTACGGCTGAATTTTCAAATTTGAATTGATAATTTTAAATACGTGAGATGCCTTAAGCCTGGGATATTTTACCCAGAATTTGCAACTCTCGCTTCAGTCTCTCCGCTTTTGGCTCAGCGCTTGCCCCCCTGCCCTGTGTACTGCCAGCGCCGTGTTGCCTGGACCCTAAAACCAGCTGCTCCTTGCTGTCCTCGAGCGTGCTCCCCCCAGCCCCGAATCGGCGACGGGGCCCGCGCAGCCGCCGTCGGCGCTGGGCGATGCTTGGAGAGGCGGGCATCCCGCTGACGCCTTGCTGCGAGGTTCTGAGGACGTCCCTCTGCACGCCCCTTCCCCATCATTTCTGGTATTTACAAGGGATTTAGTGGAGGGGGGACGTGATAAAACTGGTACGCGGTGCTGGCGTTTCTAAACTGCAGGATGGCACGCGTGGAGTACGTGTCGTCTGAGCGTGGCCCCTGGAGCTCACACAAGCGTTGTGTATGGTGAGTTGCTATTCACGGACAAGGCTGATTGGTGGCAGAGCCTGAATAAAAAGTGATCTTATAAGAAAGAGTGAACATCTTCAGATCTTAATAGGCTTATTTTTAGCACGGTAGGTGGTGTTTACTGCGAGGTGTAGCATTTTGCTGCATTTGGAAATGCATAAGGAGCTGAGTTTTACCTCCAGAGCCGCTGCGCCCAGCAAAATGATCGTCTATTTTAAGAACCAGCTAAGGATTTTGTAATGTAGTGTTTCCGTAGTGATTTAGCGTGACGTTCAACTGCCTAAATTTAGGCATCTAGCACCATCTCACAAGCCCCACGGTGCCTCACCTTCCCGGGTGTGCCTCAGCCCTGGTGCTCCGCGAGGCGGGATCCGTCCACACCACCACGGGAAGCCGGAGCTTTCCCTCCAGTGGTTGCGATGGCTTTGTGTTTGTTCAGCGCCCGAAACCTCAGACTGCCGGATTTCACGTCATTTATGGCGGGGTGGAACGGGAGAGAGACTTTAGGAGGAGTTGCTACGCGTTGGTAAAACCCGTTTGTTCCCCAGATGGAGATCGATCTGGCTAAAGGGGAGGCACGACACAAAGAAGCAATCCTTAAAGTCAAGGAAGAAGCAAGGGTGGAACTAGACATCGAAAGACAAAAGCAGCAAGAGCTAATCACAAAATACCAGAGAGATCACGAAGAGCTCCAGAAGAAGGTGTGTAGCGCTCAGGAGAGGGTTTGTGGCAGTAGGTGTAAGTGGTGTGGAGGCTCTTCCTTTACTTGCCTTTTCTCTCCCCAGAGTTCATCCATGTCCGTAGACCGTGGTTGGTAATTATTTTTAAACCAACATCATCATTTTTTAAAAGCTTTGGCCTGTTTCAGACAACGACAAATTGTCACAAAACCTTCCAAACCGTGTTTTCCCTTCCCAAATTAACGTGGCGCGGGTGGGGTAAGGTCCAGCGGCCAGTTAACCACTTCCTTTGGTGGCTTTAGTGGTTGCGTCACACACAGTTGGCTGTTCCCAGCTACCCAGACCTACAGGTCCAGAAGTTTAATACAGAAATTGAAAATGGTACCCATAACCTTAGTTTTCAAAAGATTTGACCCATTTCTTGAAAATTCTAGAAAAATCAAAGTAATTTGATGAAATTATGTCGTTGTTTAAAATTCCCTGTATTACACCGTGTTTTAAAGAGCTGAAAATAACAGCTTGACTTGGTTCACTTTGCAGATATTTGACTATGGTTTTTGGTTTTCCCATTTTTACCTCTGTTTCTCTGTTTGATCTAATTAATCTCTCTTCTGGGTGAGTTGTGATTAGTTTACAGCTCTCCAGTATCCTTTCAGGGTATTATGTAAATTCAAAGCTTTTTTTTTTTTTGTCTCTGCGGACACATGTGTTTTTCCTGAAGTCAACATTTGTCTGATGCTTAATTCTACGTATCTGGAGACACCCACCGAATGTAGAATAATGCAGTTTCTGTCTCATCTCATGCAGATACCAGAATTAATATCCAGTGCCACCAATAGCTTGAGGATGGAGACAGAAGTTCTGGAAAAGAAGCTGCAAGATGCCCAGCTCAAACTTGCAGAGAAAGATGAAGATAAGGAAAAAGAAATTCAGAGCCTTAAAAGTCTAATTACTGAACTTGAATTCCAGCTGACGATGGAAAAGAACAATAATGAATCATTTGTGGATAATATGAGGAAAGAAATTCAACACAAGTCAGATGAACTGGAAAAATTAACCCAGGAGAGGACAGAGCTGATTCACAACTTGACTCAAGTTCAAGAGGAGGTAGGAACGTGACCGAGGAAATGCCTTGCTGCTCTTACTTAGGGACATGTGATTTCTAAAATCATTCAGAGCATCTGTATTTCAGACCCTGCTATGCACTGGTTTGAAACCCACCGAAATGGAAAGATTTACAAAGCAGGTCATAATTTCATAGATACAGTCTATCACAAAATACATGAAGTTTTTAATTGTGCAAGCACTTTTATTTTTAAAAAACACATATTTTTCAGGTCCTGTAAGAACTTATTTCTTAGTCTCTAGCCTCACGTCGTGCTACATAAGCATGAGTAAACAATAAAGCATTCTTCATGTTTCTGTGAGAATTAGTCAAATGTGAAGAGAAGTTTGACTGATGGATAATCTGATGACAAGCATTTGCTGAATGTTTGGAATATCATGGGAAGGGAGGAGAGAGCCCTGCACTGCTCTGAGAAAACAGTGAAGTCAGGGACTGTAGATAAGATTAGACTGGAATGTCCAAAGTAATTAAGTGGCAGAAAAAAATTGGGTAAGCAGTGAAAACAAAACTCCTCAAAATGAATTCGGGCTCAGGTTGGTATTTATTTCTTCCTTGAGAAAGGCTTAGATACGCTGTGTTGGTGCAATCAGAATGATGTTGGCGCTCATTCTGCCCTGTACCTATGGAAAAGGCTCTTGGAAAGACACGTGCTCTTCAGATACCGGTCAGGAAGTTCAGCAAAGTCAGGAACACGCTGTTACCCTCAGTCGTGAGATTCCACCGGCTCTGCTTGTGTTCTTTGTTTTCCCCACTCTGAGGCAGAATCCCTCCTCTAATGCAATTAGATTAGGAATGGGGTGACGAGTGGTTGAAAACTGAAGCTGGTTGTAAGATAAAGGGCACTGTCTCGGAATTGCAGGTAGCGCTTCCCCAACGATTCCATGGGCTGTTGGTGAGTGGCAGGGAAAGGAACGTTTCACTCTTTCATTGTTATCTGCAAAGTTACCGAGAGCACGTTCTCTGGGGTATTTACATCTCTCCCACTTGTACCTCTGCGTGTTCCTCGTGTTCCTTCTCCAACAGCTCCTTCACCTGCAGCTGGCACAGAGGTCGGGCAGCCTGAGCCAATCCTCTGTGTTTCCACTCTACGTCCGCTACAGATGCTTTGACCCAAGAAAAATTTTAAAATCTAAAAAAAAATTGGTCAACAAAGGGCTTTCTCTCCATCACTTTTGAAGTTTTGACGGGAACACACCTGCAAAAATGTACCAGTTTTAGTCTTCTTGGCTAAACAGAGCGTTAGTGGGAACAGGCTTCTGTGCTCTGACTGCACTGACACCAGTATTCACTCTTTGCAACAGCAAAAAAGTGCTACTGAGATCACCTTTCTTACCCTTCTCCTTCCCGGCGTGCAGCCACTGTTGTAATCCCGTGGAGCGTTCCAAAGGCAAATGTTTGTCCTCACCTGAAGGCGATCCGGGACCTGCCCCGGCGTACAGCTCCTACTTCCAGCGTGAAGAGCTCACGTAGGACAGTTTGTGTCCCGGCAGCGAGGCTGTGCTCGACTGAGGGTTTTCTCCGTTTGACTCGATTGGCACGCCGTGCTGGAGCCTGCCTTGGTTCCAGAATCACAGAGCGGTTTGGGTCTGAAGGGACCTCAAAGATCATCCAGTGCCACCCCCTGCCACGGGCAGGGACACCTTCCACAGCCCAGGGTGCTCCCAGCCTCATCCAGCCTGGCCTTGGGCACTCCCAGGGATGGGGCACCCACAGCTTCTCTGGGCACCCTTTGGTTGTTGCTGCCCTTCTGCTCTCGTGGACCTCCTGGTGTCGGCAACGTTTGCCTGCTTAGAAGGATAAAAATGTGGGCATTTTCTGCCCATATTAGCGCTTCCACTAGTTCTGACTTGATGTAGCGATTCAGTGACGGTTGCCCCTTGTGTTTTATTCACTTTTTGTTTGGTTACTTTATTTTGGTTACTTTTTACTCATTCTCTATTTCCATTTCATTTCAAACTTTGTTTCAGCTGTTTAGGAAAATTAGCGTCACAAACAAGCTCTGCATTTTAGACCATCCTGGGGACTTCTGTGACGTGGAAGCCGTTTCAGCTGCCCGCCCGAGGCCCGGTGCCAGCCACTTAGCGCTCAGGTGTCGGGACTCACAGTGCGAGGCTTGTGAAAACCACGAGGCTGAAAATCATCTATCCCAATTATTTGGGAAATAAGAATCAGTGAAGAAGGCCACCACAGAACAAACCAGTGCACAACTATTGCAGCTACAGGGGAGAACTTGTTGGACATCTTATAATGAAGCGGCACAGCAATACTCAACCGCTGTGGCTTTTTCCTTTCCAAGAGCAGCATTCCCACTGTCCCCTCAGCTGGAGGACGGGCAGGAGACTGTGACTGCTGATAACACCCCTCCTATTTCCCACCAGCCGGAGGGAGTGAGGGGGTGTGAATGCTGATGTACGTCCGTTGTCAGCTCTCGGGGAAACCAAACCACGGGGAGGGTTCGCATGCGTTGGTGCCACCCCCGCCGTTAGCCCAAGGGGTTTAATAAGCACATTTTTAAACTAAGGGCATTTTGTAAAGCCAGTGTTTGTTTCTGTTTGCAGAACACCCTTCTCCAGGAAACCGTGCGCAGAGAGTGTGAGGAACGCTATGAGCTGACTGCAGCTTTGACTCAAGCCAGGGAACAAGTACTGGAACTAAAAAAGCTCAGTGGAAACTTCCCTTTATCGCCGTGTTCCCTGACTCAGGGCAGCCTAACCTCCTCTGCTGCCCTGCTCGCTGATTACGGACCGAAAAGCCGCCCGAGCCCCAGTGCCGGGAAGGAAATCAATCTCTCCAGACAGTTTGGTATTTCGAGAGCTAAGGCACCCACCCCGGGTAAGCGTAGCGGCAGCAGCAGCTTGCCGCCTCTCGCCCCACCGCATCCCCCGAGGGGAAGGGCGGCTTCGCTGCACGAGCCCAGGAGCAGGATTGCTGCGGTTATAAGACGACAACTGAGTCAGCTCTGACAGCGACGCACGCAGCGCGTGAGCCGCCGTTGCAGTGCTTCCAGCCGCCCTGTGCCTGCAGAGCCCTGGCGGCAAATCGTGGCCGATGCGTTTCCACAGCTCTAAATGAAGTTAAACTTTCCTGTGGTTTTGAGGCAGTAATATTCCTTTGGCTGTTGCGTATCAGTGTAATTAAATGCTGTCTATATTTCAAGGTAAGAAAAGCGAAGAAGGCGAAACACCGTCTCTCCGGGAGGAGCCCATCCTCCATAGGTGTCACCAAAATAATTGCCAGTTCCAAATAGTTTTCCCCAACCACCTTGTTGGGGTTTTTCCCATTTTGTGTGTTCTCCCATGTAACTGAATCGCACGTTTCTGGCACAAAAGCGTGATCTGTGCGGTGAGAATCGGGTTTTTGCCATTCTCTCGTTCGGTAGCGTTATGTTTGCAAACGATTACGCTTAGGGCAGCGAGACTTGCGGGGTGTGGAGTAGATGTCACCCAGCATGAAACCGTGGCAAATCCCTGCGCGCGGTAGGCTAGCCGCTGGCAGGGCCGTAGCTTCGTCTGCGCGAGCCTTCAAGCTGTGCTAATTAACAAGGACTTGAAGACTTAATACATTCTTGTCCAACAGATGGTTGGTTGCCTCTTACAGAGTGTCTTTGTGGTAAGCAGGGTCTCTAGGTTCAAAGTAGACCCCCTGGAGTTCTCTGAAATCGTTACACAGGAGGGTCAATGTTTTTATTTTACTGCTCGGTACGTGGAATCGTGGTTTGTTTTGGAGGATCAAAAGCCCAGGCGCGGTCGTCTTCGTTAGCGCGCAGAAGGAGCTGCCCGTCGAACGAGGTGCGTCTTCTGTTGGGCCGTTCGGGAACGTGGAACAGCGGGTGGGCAAAGCGATGCGGCGATGGGCAGCGCGGACGCGCTCTGGGTTTGTACGTGCTGTGTCACCAGTAATCCAGGTTTTTTGGTCAGATAAGCCCAAACGGGGCCAGTTTGGTGATAGTAACAGGTTCTGGCGACAGCCCAGCGTTCATCAGACCAGGAGAGGTGACGAAGCAGGCCCAGGTCAGCCGCGTAGACCCCAGCCAGGGCAGGAGCTGGGGCCGAGCTCCCGGGCTGGTGGGAGCCCAGGCACGGGGGTAGCTCAGCCCTCTCTGTGCCCCCAGCGCCCCGAGGGTCGTGCTCTTGGAGGACTGCTGTTCATCATCTTCTGAGACCACCAGCTCTGCCCTGGACAGATCTTCATGGAGGTAGGTTGGAGCGGAACTTTCCGGGGACTCCGAGCGTGCCTAGGACAGCTGGACGACTGCAGCTGTCAGCTGCTGTTGAGGTTTTGGGGCTGGAAAACCCTCCGCTCGGAGTCATGGAATTGCTTCTTTACAGGACACCTGACTTGTAAACCCAAACAGATGTATAATCGTGCCATGAACCTTGACGTTGTTATTTCTGAGTGGCGAGACAGTCCTACATGTGACAAAATGACATTTTTCTTAAAGATGTTGAAAATCGGAACTGTGAAAGATGTGGAGGCAGTGGGCCGTGTCTTCAGCGCTGGGGAAAATTAGGAAAGCTTTGTTGAATCCGATGGCGTGGTGGGGCAAGGTACGCCTGTTGTAGACAGCCTCTGGAGCTGGATTTGGAAACAGGCTTCGCCTTAGCTCCTGTTCCCCCTGACGGTGTCAGTAAGCCTTCCCTGACTTCAGTGGTGGCAGCGTTTATCCAAAAGCTCAAAAATCCTCAGGTCCTAAATCCCGTGTCCTCCCTGTGCTCAGTGGGGGCTTGTCTGGCTTCACTAAAACCAAACTGTCCCCAGCGGAGTCGTTAATCGGGCAGCGGCAGGAGTGAGTCTGAGCACAACCACGATACCTGGGGAAACGTGGAGCGGTCTGTGGGACCTGCTGACCTGGCTCAGACACTCCTGGTTTTCCGAACAGTGCTGAAAACTGGAAATGTCAGAGACGGGAAAGCAGTTCCGCTGAAACGCAGGCCCCGGGAAGCGCATGGATGCAGAAAGGTGGGAGGGGAGCGCTCCCACAAGCCTGGTCCGAGGGTGGCCGGATGGTCCCCTTCTCGGGTCAGTGGCGATGCTGAGTTTTTTGTTGTGTAGGAAAGGTCCTGCCTTCTTCAAGCTGGGAAACTGTTATTCCACTGTCCGCCCAGGGTCTTCCCGCGCCGAAGGCGTAGGTTTTCATTGAGGCAGTTGTGCAGATGCTGAGCTCCAGAGCTCTAGGATGTACCTTTTACCTAAGATTGTTGTACGAACTTCAGTTGTGCTTCACGGTCGCAGAACACCGGAATGTTTAGGTGGGAGGGAAAGCCGCGGGATGTTTGCCTGCGGACCGTCCTGCTGGCCGGAGATCGCGGCGCAGCAACGCCTCTGTGCTTAAAGCCAGGGTGCGGACGGGGAAAGCTGTCCCCGCTCGCCCTGCCCCGTGGTAACGGAGCGTCCCCGGCTCCGTGCTCTAGCAGCCGCCCCTCCCCGTGTGCTTTAAAATCTGGGCTCTAGTCCACGGCCTCGGTGTTTATGTCCTGTAGCAGCAGCAGTAGTAAAGAATGACTGCGTGGTCAGTGACGGTGAGGAAAGGAATAGCCCATAAAATAACGAAAGGGGTCACGGAAATAACGTTTCTACCACGAGGGAGCGTGTAAATCATGGATCCCAACCAAGGCAAGAACAAATATTTCCCTTGTTTCTCCTCTCCTCCCTCACAGAAACCCAGAACGCCTGCTGCTAAGCAATCAGCAAAATACATAAATGTCAGGAAGCCTTTTTTTTTACCAGTTTCTAAAAACAATTACATTGATGTCACGTAGCCAAGGCAAGTTCGCAGAGTATTTCTCCTGACGGGATGAAACGCACCAGCAGGAAGTACCACGGAGAATAGAGACACCTCGTTACATCCCCACGTTTTCAGGAAATAAAACCTCCCCGAGGCCGTAGGAGCGGTGCCGATTGTGAATGGGCTTTTCGTACGCTGGGCCTTGCACTCCAGGACCCCTGGCACAAGGGACTAGTGCAAAAATCTCCGCGCTCCAAACAAATCTGCCTCTGTGGGATCCTGACCCGCCGGCTGCAGGCAGCGAGCCACCCGTGCGCTTCTCAAGGTTACAAGAAAACGCCCCCTGGCAACGGCTTGTCTTGTTCTTGCCTCATGCAAAGGCTTCTGTTTCTGCCTCGACAGAGCCAATATTGTTGCCTGATCGAGAATAGTAGCCTGCACAGTCCTAAATCTTTCCATAAATTATAAACCCCGCTAGCAGGCTGCCAGTTGGCATACTGGGGTATCCCAGGAACCACCGTGCTGTGCTGTTACCAAATCTATCCGTGTATGTTTATCCAGCCGTATTGAGGTTTCCAACGCTTACCGTTAACCGGGGAGAGCCTGCCCGCAAGGGCCGAGCGCAGCACCTTCAGAGGACACAGAAGTGCCCGGGTGCAAGCTGTGAGGGGGCTGCCGTCACACTGGAGGCTTTGGGGATGGGAAAAGGAGACTGTGGCCAGGCCGGTGCCCTGGCAGGGCTGAGGTGGGTGTTGTGGGGCTGCCCCACGCCTGCCCTCTCCCGCCTGTCCACCGGGCCAAGCCTGGTTCCTCTGGGCGTGCAACTAAGAGGAGTATTGGTGTGATGCTCTGGAGGCGGCTTCATGTGAGCGTCAAACACCGTTTGTGGTTTGGCCAACTGCCTCTGGAGTGCACAACCATCGTTACTACGCTCAGTGGGGAGAGCACCAGCCCCACGTCAGGCCGTTGCTCTGCCCATGTCCCTGCAGAAGGCCCAAACGAGATGAGCTGAAGATGGAGTGAGTGCGTGGAAGGAGTAGGGTGAGCAGTTTTTAGACAACCGCAGGATAGAGGTTGTCCTCTTCTTGCTAAAGACTTGTGTGCCAGGAGAGAAAACCGGAGGGACGCGGCTAACGTAGCCTGGAGGGGGAAAGCTTTGAGTGGGGGACGTCCCGCAGGACAGGACCTCTTGTGGGGACATTCCCTGGCACAGGCCGTGCTCAGAGCTGTGCCTCGGCTTCATCTCCGGAGGAACGTGCCGGTTCACGCTGAAAGAGGAGCAGGAAGTAACGGGAAAGCCTGATCAAGTACCTACGCGTACTCGCAGGATTCAGGACCCACAGCTGATCAGGGAGCTGAGGTTTTGGGCAGTGCTGGAAGCACCCAGCGCGTGGGCTCCGTGGGCAGCCTTGGGAAAGCCAACCCTCCCGCAGGCGCTGATGACCAGCAGAGCCCACGGTACGTACAGCAAGTGATTTCAAGCACGGCACAAATGCAAACCGACGGCTGTTGGGCAAGAAGCGGCTGGTAGCCAACCGGCGGGAAGCACCGGCGGGAGAGCCCGGGCTTTCCCGGGACACTCTGTCCCAGCAGCAATCAGATTCAAAGCGGGCAGTCTGTACCTCGCTACGGGTCACCCCTTTTCCACTGGAAGTTACCCCAAATTTCTGTGTTCCGCACTGATGATGGTACAGAGAGTCAAATCCGCATCTGGTGACAGGGAGCCGTCCTGCTGCTCCTCTGAAAGGAGATGAAATTCTGCTTGCCACCCGTGTCACAGCGCTTGCCATATGTATCAAACCTCTGTTCCTAGCGGGATATTAGAAAATGAAGCGGTGATGTGCCTCGTGCTAAAAATGATGGATGGATCTTTCACTGAGGCGGTGTGCCTGAGCCGGGATCCCCACCTGGGGCTTGCATGTGGACTTTTTCCGGGAAGGAAGGAAGTAGGCTGAAGAAAAAAGCATTTTAGTACCTTAGCGGCATTGGAGGTACATGAAAATAGGAACTGGAGCCAGACCCAACGCCACGTAGCATCAGGGAAAAAAAGACAGACTGTCTTTTCATTTAAAGAATCAGTTGTGCTGCGAGATGTTCTTTAAATTCTTGATTTGGCTCCCGGCGCTTTGTGACCGGTTTCCTTTGAAGCCTGCAGTACGCTGCAGGAGCCCTGTACCTTTTCAATGCAAAAGACAGGGCAGGAGAGTGAAATTGGGGAAATTTCCTTCCTCAGACAAAACCCACGCATCCTTACTCTTAGTTACTTCGAACTGGGAGCTTATCTACATAACGAAAATTTTGTTGGAGGTGGCGAAGCGTGTCCCGCTGAAGAGCGAATCGACTTCGCGTGCAACCACAGGGCTGTGAGACAAAACACCCAGAGATTCTCAACACTTCCGTGGGTTTTCTTCATCCTCAAAGCACAGTACCCAATTAATTCTGATAGGATAATGAAAAGGGTACTGCAAAAGATTAACGCCGACGAGATTTTTAACACCGGAAATATAATTTGTGTGATGGAAACTACGAGCATCTGGCATCACGCTGTGAACTGCTCCCAGATAATGGAAAAAAGGCTCCAAGGAAGCGTGGCCTGTTCCCGCAGATGATTCTTCCTGGTCTCTCCAGAGATCCCTCCGTGACGGCCGTGCGGCGGCCCTGCCCTCCTTGCGGTTTTCCATCTGGAGCCTTGAGTGAGGTGAGTTCAGGGCAGTGCCAGGATGCAACTGTATTCCCAGCAGCCGCCGGCCGGTCCCTGAGCAGCCGGCCAAGGGGACGCCGTCTGTTCTAAGCGGGCCCCGCTGCGTGATAACCGTGCAGAGAAATCCGTTCCTTCGGCGCTTCGCTGGCCAAAGCAAGTCCCTGTTACCTCGGAGTTCACTGGTCGCGTGCATCACGCTGGTTTGAGCGGAGAGTCCTTCGCAGGGTGCTTCCCGTGGGGAAACCCGTAAGAGAATATTCAGAACGCTTAAAGAATCCCGCTTTTAAAAAGCGTTAAGGTAAGCAGTGTATTATATGTTATCCCTGTGCCTTTTGTGAGGCAGAAAGCCCTTTCTTTCCGTGTGCTCCACGGAAAGCGGGCAGCCGCGGTCCGTTTGATGCCAGGGCAGTTTCACGCCTCTGAAAAATGCTTTCAAGGGCTTCTCGATGTAAAATGTCCCGGGGTGACTCACGCTGCTGGGACCCATGGCTGGGGGCCCCGTGCTGCCTTCGGTACCTCGCAGTGCTCCGCAGGGACGTGAGGGTTTGCTCTGGAGCAACGAACGTCCTGGCACTTGGCACAAGGAGGGTTTGAGGAATCAAAGCAGAACCGGGCGGCCAGGTGGGAGCTGAGGTGGGGAGTGGAGGCTGAGCTGGAGGGACCTGGAGCTCAGGTGTCCGTGAGAATCACACATGGTTTGGGTGGGAAGGGACCTTAAAGCCCCCCAGTGCCCACCCTGCCATGGGCAGGGACACCTTCCATAGCCCAGGGTGCTCCCAGCCTCATCCAGCCTGGCCTTGGGCACTCCCAGGGATGGGGCACCCACAGGTTCTCTGGGCACCTGTCCCAGTGCCCCCCACCCTCTCCGGGAAGAATTCCTTCCTGATGGCCCATCTCAATCTCCCTCTTTCCATTTAAACCCGTCACCCCTTGTCCTGCCACTCCCTGCCTGTGGGAAAAGCCCACCCCCCCCAGCTTTCTTGTACCCCCTTCAGGCACTGGAAGGGGCTCGAAAGTCTCCCCAGAGCCTTCCCTTCTCCAGGCTGAACCCCCCAACTCCCTCAGCCTGGCCCCATGGCAGAGGGGCTCCAGCCCTCGCAGCATCTCTGTGGCCTCCTCTGGCCTCGCTCCAACAGCTCCGTGTCCTGATGTTGGGGTCCCCAGTAGCGGAGAGCGTGGAGGGGTCACCTCGCCGTGGTCACCCTGGCCATGTGCAGGGCCTGGGCTGTGGGTCCCTCACTCCACCCACACGTACTGAAACCGAGAGCGGCGCAGAGGTTACTGGCAGAGCGACGCCGTTATCAGACCTGGATGTTATTAGGGTGCGGGTCGCGCTGCGCGCATCGCTCTCATTCTTGGCCTTTCTACGGCGGGTTTGTACGTGACCACCCTCTGCTTGGCTCGGAAATTGCAGGTTCTTACACCGACCGCTGCGTATTCGCCTGCTTATCCCGCGTGCCCAGGGCAGCTCCGGAATGCGGCGCGTGGAGGTTCATTGTCATCCCTACGCCACCGCTTGCCTGCTTGTGACACATCAGCGTAGCCCCACCTCGTGCACAAGCAGGTAGCCTACTCGGTTTCTTTTTCTCCTCTATTTGCTGTCACACGCTAAACAAAATCAGGGACAAAATGGGTGTGCGAACGCGGAAGCCGTTTCGGTGGTGACGCTTGCCTAACTGCACCAGAAAATGTCACTGTCTGGGGCCGGAGCGCTGCACCGGCCTCTTCAAAAATCAGACCAAACGCTCGCGCACACGAGGGGTAAGGGAGCAGTCCCGACTCACGCTGCGGGTGCCAGCCGTCTCCTACGCTCCTGTCACCCCTGCTTGTTGGTTCAGTAGGGAGCGGCGTGGGGCTGGCTGCGCGGAAAGCCGTGTACGTCGTCTGTCTTCTGAAAATCAACGCGCTCCTGGATGTCAGGAAAACAGGTGATGACCCGGGGCTCTTATAACCTGTAAAACCTGGGTTCGCTGGTTAAAATCACGGAATGGTTGAGGCTGGAAAAGCCCTTTCAGCCCACCCAGTCCAGCCGTTCCCCCAGCACTGCCCAGCCCCCACTGACCCATGGCCCTGAGCACCTCGTCCCCAGGGCTCTGAAACCCCTCCCGGGATGGGGACTCCCCCCTCCCTGGGCAGCCCCTTCCCACCCTGACAGCCCTTTCCAGGAAGGAATTTCCCTGATATCCATCTAAACCTCCCCTGGCACAACGTGAGGCCGTTTCCTCTTGTCCCATCACTTGGGAGAAGAGACCAACCCCCCGCACCCCCCTTTCAGGGAGCCGTAGGGGGCGATAAGGTCTCCCCTTCTCCAGGCTAACCAACCTCCACCACCGGTGGATTCCTCAAACCCACAAATTCCCAGGAAACGGTTTGTTTGGAGAGGCCTCCTATTCCCAAAGTGACAGCTGACGTTTTTCAAGCTGATAGAATATCCTCGTTTGCCACTTCCTAACGTTAAACTTGCATTTTATTCGGCTTGGAATGCAATTAGTGACTTAATTATGGGAAAATCCAATTACGGGCAAACCGAAAGAAATCGGCACTCAACCCCCGAGTGGGAACATAGAGGATTTCCCTTCAGCAGCCCGGGAAAGTTTCACTCCTTGTTATTCGTGGAAATCAAACTCCCCCCGGGGGCAGAAACGCGGGGTCTCGTGCGGCCCAGTGCCAACGGCCCGCGTTGGCCGTCGCGTTGCGCGTGGCCGGGGCGGCGAGGACCGCGGAGGGAGCCCGGCTCGGGCAGGCGCCCTCCTGCCGATGCCACCGCTGGGAAGGCTTCAAAGCCGCCGAGTTCGTTGCTGTGTGGGTTAAAGAGCCGTTTCGTCTAAGTAAGAAGCTGATCGCTCTGCGCGCAGGGAACGCCAGCTGCGGTCAGCGGTGTGGAAAAGGTCTTCAATGATGCAAACAACTTCTGGATGAAGTACAGGAGATAATTAAGCAGCCGGGGCGGGAACACGCTTGTGAGAGGTCCCTTCCCGGGCTGGTTTTGGAAGCAGTTTGCTCTAGGCACGAACGCAAACACGTAGGCGAGTCGAGGTCCAGGTTTTCGTACCCAAACCAAAAGTGGGAATAAATGGGGCGTTAGTAGCGGGCTCTGTATCGCTGAGGCCGTGATTTGGCCCCGATGCCGCAGGCACATCCCTGTCGGGTTTCGAGTTGATGTGGTGAAGAGCCGGGGCGATGCGAGGTGTGATCCCCTGGGCTCCGAAGGGAACTTGGAGGTGAGTGACCAGCTTGGCCAGGGCTGGGCCCAAACGTCATTTGAAGTGAAACCCGACGTCCTGACCCAGGCACAGGTCGGTCTCCTCAAGGGACGCGGCAGCGCGGAGGTTGATTTGCAGAACTGTAGGTGGTTTCATGTGCAGAATTACAGCTCCTGAGGCCGCATCTGCGGGGTCGGGCTGATGAGAACCGATGTCTCCGTTATAACGGGCTGGTATTTTGTCCACGCAGTCCAGGGATTTTAGGAGTCTGAAGAGGACAACCGGCCAAGAGCGCGGGTCTCCGCTCCGTGCTCAGCGGGAATGCCTGTGGAAGCTGCTTTATTCCAGGTTTCCTTCTCGAGCTGCTGGTCTGGGCACCCTGTCCATGAGGGAGGCTGGGCTGCTGGCTGCTGGGATGCGCTCTCCCCTTCCCAGCCGGGAATCAGCCCACGCAGGGAATGGTGTGTGCTCAGGGAATCGCAGGACACCGGGATGAGCCCATCGTGCTCCCCCAGCTCAGCAGTTGGTGCCTTGAAGGCATTTCCCTAAGGGGCTCAGCCCTGCTCAGGGCAGCCAAGCATCCCCGAGCAGTCGTTAGCAGACTGCTGCTGAAATTAATCCTCCCCAAGTCTCAGGAGGGGGGAACCCCCCCTTTACCAGGTCCCTCGCTGCCTCTTGGCTGTGTAAATGCCAGCGTCTGCGTGATTTTGCTATAGGAGAGCAGGAGGGTAAGCTGGGGGTGTCCGTCCGCTTCGGTTTTCTTCTGTGGTTCGCTGCAGGTTGCACCTTGTCGCTGGCAGTTGGTGGCTTCAGGCAGTTGGTGGCTTCAGGCAGCTGGCTGAGCAGTCACTTCCAGTCAGCTGGCATTAGTTCATTATTATCTAATTATTATCTTTAGCAATTTCACGTGCAAAGTGTTCTTTCTTAGAGCTCGGTTTTTAACAGCTTTTTTTTCTGTCCTGGACCTGCCACAGTGGTTGTGTGCACATGAACGGTGCACGGGAGCTGTAGAGTCTCAGTCCTGCGGTTTTGCACACAGAAATGGCTAAATTTGTCCTTCTCCTTCACCAGCTGCCCCAGAACAGCTGCTCTCCGAAGGCTGCGCTCGGTGGGGATGACAGAAAACAGCCATGGGAACACGGTGGCCCCTGCTCCCACGTCCAGCAGGCCTGGCATTGTTTGTCCAGGGTAAATCTAAGGAAGTCTTCAATGGAAATGATAAGAAAAACAGGAGCCATTGCCTGAAACAGAGCTGTTGGGAAACTCTGGGTGGGTACGTGGGGGCCGGATGTGTGCGGGAGTCGGAGTGGCAGGAAGGCAGGGCGAGCGAAAGAACCCCTGAAATACTCCAGGGAAGGTTTGCCGGGAGGGAGGTGGTGAGGCTGCATCCCTCCTCCCGCCTCTCATCCTCTCTTCCGCTCGCGCAGCAGCGGGCGATGTCCTGCCTTGGCAGAAACCACCAAGGAGCTGCGTGTCCGTTCATCACCAGCATTTATCCAGGATTTGAGCAGCTCAGGGCGGCTCCGTACCAAGAACGGTCCCGTGGTGGCCCCTGGCTGGTCCAGGCGTGAGTGAGGAGCCCTGGCCATGGCAGCAGGTCAGGTAGCCCTGACCCCGACGCCCTGCTGTCCCTCCGTGGGTGCACGGTGGAGGCTTGATGTGCATTTTGGGAGTTCACGGTGTTCCCCCTGCCCGTCGCTGAGCCAGGAGGGAAAACCTGGCTCCGCCTGTCACCGGCTGACTCAGCCCTGGCCGGTGGGACCCCAGTCCTGGTTTCCTGCCAGGTTTCCTGCGGGTATACAGCTGCCTGCTTGTTGTGCTTTTGTTTTAAAAACGGGAACTGCTGCACACCGAGGAGACCCCAAACCAAAGCTCTGGAAAACGCGAGCGTCACTCATCCCTCCCACTCTCGGCAGCAGCATCCTCAGCTCACGGAGAGGTGCTTCGTCCCGTGCGTTTTGCCCAACATCTGGGTGCCGTGAAGGAAGGGGCTTTGGATGCGCGTCCCCAGCTGGAGACTGCGCTTTGCTGACCCTGGAATCTCGCTTTGCTGGCCTGAGCTTGGCGGGGAGCGGGGCTGGGAAGGTCTGAGCACTCCCGTTTGATCCACGTTCCCTCGCCCCGGGGGTGGAGGCTCCTCCTGCCACGGAAAAGGCAGCGTAGCTGCGTTGCTTACTGCAGCCATGGCTACGGGTAAATATTTTGTGTGCGGGCATCTCTGGTGGCGGCCAAGCAAACCCCGAGGAGTTAAACTGCCGGAGCAGGTCTGTCGGCCACGCGTGTACCCGGAGTGAGACAAGGAGATCTGCGAGGGGACGGACTCCAGGTTAAGGAGATCTGGGAAGTGACAGACTCCTGGTTACCTGTGGCCGAGAACTGAATTTGGGACGCTTGTGCTTTTTGTTAGCGTCGTTTCTTCCTGTTTCTTCCAGGGCAGCACGGACAGCCCAGCTGTAGGGGATTAATGCCAACAGGTCACCTCTCCGCCCTCCACTCCAGGCAGGAGTTCTTTCCTTCTCCTCTCACTGTCGCTCCGCTGCCAGTCACCACCTCCTGCCTCCCGTGACCCATCCTTCCCCGCAGGTTGGTTAACGTTTTAAAGCAGTCTGCAGAATGACTCTCATCATTAATTTTTAGGAGGGGGCAGGAAGGTGCTCAGCAGGTGCGATGGGGCTCTCGTGGCTGTGTCTCCTCACCACAGGGATGGCAGCACGGAGCGGTAAGGCCTCCCCTGCCATCGTGCGGACACTAACGCGCCGATGCCGAGCGTTTCTCTAAGGCACAGACCATCACTCCTGCTCGCAGCACTTCTCCAGGCTCGCTGGGACCCCGCTCAGCCCCGTACGCGCAGCGCGCTTCGGACCGGGCGTACCTGTGAGCGCGCCCTTTCTGCGAAACGAGCACGCTGCCAGCAGGAGGAGTTTGAGGCCAAGTTTCTCACGGGTTTCATGTAAAACTAGATCTTCATTCGGGGCTGTTACCATCTTCACAGCACCCCGACCCGCACCTTTGTTTCACCACGACCACGGAGCCCACCTGTCCGCAGCGTAGTTAGGACGGGTAGCTGGAAGGAGGGTGTGAGTGGCGACCTCTTTGCTTTACGTACAACCGGAAAATGCGTCCCGAGAGTGACACCCGACTTTGAGGAGTGATGAAGACCGTTCCCTCGCCCTCCTCATCACTTACAGCAGTTCAGGCTACTGGTTTTCTGTTCGCCAAGTTTAGGTGGGTGGCCAGTGGTTGGACTCTTCTGCAACAGCCACGCCGGTCGTTATTTAACTTAGAGGCGGTTAGTTCAGAGGCGGTTAGCCCCGGAGGCGGTTGATCCAGAGGCAGTTAGTCCCGGAGGTGGTTAGTCCCAAAGGTAATTAGTTCAGAGGCGGTTAGTCCTGGAGGCGTCTGATCCAGAGGCGGTCAATCCAGAGGCAGTCTGGGTTTGCCCGCGCGAGGCGCAGGCTGCAGACGGTTTGCTCAAGGTGCCTTTGCGGCCAAAGCACCGCGCTGCCGCCGTCTCTCTGGGGTGTCTCTGCAGCTCAGCAGCGCCCAGACGCTGCGGTGACAGGCAGGAGACAGAAGCTGGGGGTGGGAAACCTCAGCGAAAGGGCGGAAGGATTCAGGGTGGTCCCCGATGGGGGTAATGGGACGACCTTTCGCGAAGGAAAGATCCGGTGCGCCGGAGGGGAAAACGTCCTCGCATGGAGTTGTTGGCCAGGGCAGGTCCTGGGGGGGGTGGCGCAGCCCCTCTGCTAGAGTCATTCGAAGTGGACAGGGACAAAAGCTATGGAAAATGCTGTCAGGAGCAGCCCCGCACTGGCGGGAGCTGATGACCCGTGTGACCTAAATGGTATTTTCCATCTCCCAATTTATGTGACATGGAAAGTGATTTATTTTGGCCTTCCACCACTTTACTACACTGAGTAACTCCCAGCTGGTAAGTACCTGCTGTGAACTCTGGATACCAGAGTCCTTTAGGGACTTGGGGGGGTCAGCGAGGCACGAAGAGCGGAGCCTGAGGATCCAGGGCAAGGTTTGCCTTCGGGGTTGGATTGAGGGCCAGGCTCCCCATCCTGCCCAAACGTCCTTGCGACGAATCGGGACCGGAGAGGTGAAACAACCCGCGGGTTGGCCTCTCTTGCCTTAGGAGATCACCTTTTTTCCACGCCCAGGTCAGCTGAGCAGCACCGGATCGGCAGCAGGACACGTCGCTGAAACGCACCCCTGGGCTGTGCTTTACAAATCCCTCCTGTTCTGCCGAAATCGCAGGTGGCGCCAGGCCGGGCGTCAGGGCACCGGGCCGCAGGGGCGGACAGGGCGGCGGGGCCTGTCCCCAGCAGAGGAAGCGCCTCAGGAACGCGGCTGAGGACCCGTTGTCACGAATCGCTGGCTTTTATGGGAAGGCGTTTATCCAGCTGTTTCCTGGGCATGGGAAGCGCCGTGCTCACTGCAGGGTTGAAGTTACCAGGGCTGAGCGGGCGTTTGAACCACTGCAGAGTTCTGAACGAGGAACCACTGGGCTGTTTCTGGGAAAAGAACCCAAAAAAAAGGGATCAGCAGCAGCTGAGAAGCGTCCGGAAAGGGGTCAAACGTGGAGAACGAGTTATGGGGCTGTGGGCGTAACCACGCAGCTTTCCCAGATCAGCACTTGCCAATCCCCGTCTATTTGGCGATGTCTTTTTTGGGGTTTGTTTTTGTAGAGTCCTAAAAATAACAGCAGCGCCTCCTCCGAGGGCGCCGGGAGCAGTTACCGGAGCCGGAATGACACAGTAATCCATCTGCTCAAACTGCGCACGGGAAGCTTTTGGGTTGGTAATTCCTGGGCTGTGGAACAAAAAGGTGAGGCCCTGGGACAGGTTCCCAGCGAAGCTGTGGGTGCCCCATCCCTGGGAGTGTCCCAGGCCAGGCTGGGTGAGGCTGGGAACAGCCTGGGTTAGTGGAAGATCCCGCAGTGGGCTGGTTTGAGTCAGGACAGGGTTAACTTTCTCCACGGTGGCTGGTGTGAGGCTGGTTTGGATTTGCCCTGAGAAAGGCACTGGTAAGGGGTGTGTTAGCTGGTGCTGGGCAGTGCTGCACCCATTCAGGGTCTTTCCAGCCTCTGATCCTGCCCCTGCGTTCCCAACTCTCTCCCTGCAGGCCGTGTGGGGACACCCAGCTCAGCCAGCCGACCCCAACTGACCGCAGGGGGTTCCACTCCACAGCACAGCATGCTCGGCACGTGAGGAGTGGGCCAGGGGGTACATAGCGCCTTTGCCTACACCTTAGCTCGCTCGTTCGTTAGCGAACTGTGGGGTCAGTTGGCTTTCCCGGTCACGGGGTCGCTTGGACTCTGCTGCCATTGCTCCCGGGCTCCGAGTCTCGCTGCTCAGGCCCTGGCTGTGCGTCAGTCGGCGGGTGCTGAGCAATGGTAGCATATGTCCTGTTTTATTTTAATCACTTAGTAGTAGCAGTAGCGTTGATGATATTATTAGTATCACTGTAATAGTCATTTATAGCCCATAAAATAGCTCCTAGCTCAACCCATGCCCTTCCCCGTCTTTCCCTCTGGTTCTCCGCTGGAGGGGGGGCGAGCGGCTGCTGGCACGTCACTGCTGTCCGAGGTTACACCACGAGGCGCCGGCGGGGTGCCCGGCTGGACATCAGGGCTGTTATCCCAGGAATCCCAAGCACAGCTGCTTCACAGCTCTCCCCTCTGGGGTTTTTTGAGAAGGACGGCTGGGGCTCACATTCCCCCCCAGGGCCCGCTGGCCCACGGCGCGCCGCAGAGCCCCGTTGCTGGGTCAGCGCTTTTACCGGGCTGTCGAGGCCGCGCGCGGGGCGGGGGGGAAGGCGGTCAGGTCCTGCCTTTGCGCTTTCGGCTCGGCTATCCCTGGCGTTGCCTTTGCTGTTGGCTATAAACCAAAATCCAGCCCCGAGCCACGCTGTGTCAGTTAACGCAACCAGATTCCCCCAGACAAGAACCAGAGGGCAGAGGGAACACCGCGCTCTGCTGCCTGCGGTTTCCTTGATGGCAGACTACCCTGCCGGGATCCTTCGGCGGCCCACCCGTTGTGGATGGCGATGTGAAACACCCGGAGAGGTACGCGGGGCGCCACGGGGAGCGGAGGGGGGATGCTCATACTTGATTCTCAAAGGGCTGTGTGAGAGCTCCAGTGCCCTCGCTTTCTCCTTCCAGTGCCGGGGGGGGGGGGTACAAGAAAGCTGGGGGGGCTTTTCCCAGGGGCAGGGAGTTTAAACTCCAGGTTTAAATGGAAAGAGGGAGATGGAGATGGGCCATCAGGAAGGAATTCTTCCCTCAGAGGGTGGGGGGCACTGGGACAGGTTCCCAGAGAAGCTGTGGGTGCCCCATCCCTGGGAGTGTCCAAGGCCAGGCTGGATGAGGCTGGGAGCACCCTGGGCTATGGAAGGTGTCCCTGCCCATGGCAGGGGGTGGCACTGGGGGGGCTTTGAGGTCCCTTCACCCCAAACCCTTCCGTGATTCCACGTCTGGTGCTGCTGACGGGCAGATGCTCTTCCAGCAGGGTCTGTGCGCTCGCCGAGCGTCCGCTTTGCAATGCTTCCACCTACAGAATGAAACCCAGAACGGCAGCGGGAGCAGCCATCGGGGGGGGCCCGGCTGTGGGGGGGCTGCTCTGGGGGCCTGGTACAAAGCAGAGGACGGCTGCAGAGGTGCTCGTGAGCCCCGTGTCCTCTCCAGCAGAACGGTGAAGAGGAATCCTCTTTCCTGGGACCAAAATGGTAATTTCTGCAATTTCCTTCCTTCCACTGGAATCTAAAGATGTTATTTTTAAGGCCAGATTTTCCTAAATCTAGCTCTTTTCCCCTCAAAATGCCCCGCTGGTGCGTGGCCGGGCAGGAGGTGGGAACGGAAAGCCCTTTCCTTTACAGAAGTGCTTTTCCTCAGCCGCTGCCGGTGCTCCGCTGCGGCAACACCCGGCGCGAGCGGGGAGCGCGGGGCACCCGCAGCAGGTCCGCTTCCTGCCCCAGAGAGCTTCCAAGCGGTGAACGTGTGGCCTTGGAGCGGGAGAGCGCCGACAGCAGCCGTGGGCTTGGCGGCTCGTGTGTGGGGCGGTGAAAGGAGGGATTTCACCAGCATTTCCTGGCAGGAGCAGGGATGGATGGCCTGGAAAAGGGAGCCTAACGGCTGTCAGTCCCAGCGGCACCCAGGGCACGCTCTGCTGCACCCGCTGCCACTAACCTGTGGGGCTGGGGGGGCTGAAGCCCCGACGGATACCTGTTGGGCCCATTTCCATCAGGATTATTCTTGGATCGGTCAGTTTCCTTCTTCCCAAACCATCCAAGGCTTTCGGTCCGCGTGCAGCCCTGCGACGCCTGTAACAGAGCCGGAAGCGAAGGACTGTCACGGTAAGTGGAATTAATTCGCTTGGATTGTTTGCATCGGTTTATCGAACCATTAGAAAAAGGTTTTGTTAAGATGTTTTGAGTAAGGAAACGCAATTCTGAGGGCGAGACCAATGCAGCCCAACGCCCGCGCCCGAGACAAGCGCCCGGCTGGAACGTTTCTCGCCAGTTCCTGCGGTTCTCTGCAAGGGCCTGAGAGAGGCAGCAGGTTTAAACGGGAAGAGGGAGATTGAGATGGGCCATCAGGAAGGAATTCTTCCCGCAGAGGGCGGGGGGCACTGGGACAGGTGCCCAGAGAAGCTGTGGGTGCCCCATCCCTGGGAGTGCCCAAGGCCAGGCTGGATGAGGCTGGGAGCACCCTGGGCTATGGAAGGTGTCCCTGCCCGTGGCAGGGGGTGGCACTGGGGGGGCTGTAAGGTCCCTTCCAGCCCAAACCGATCTGTGATTCTGTGGTCTGCCCCTTTTTTCCATCACAGTATTTCTGGCAGCAGCAGCATTCCAAGCGATGCAGGAATACTCCGTATTTCCCAGGAAACCACCCCTGCGGGCACCGTGCTTGGCCCTGGCCGCTGGCAGGTGCCACCAGCCCCGAGCTCCTCTGGACACGCGGATCAGCGACAGACCTCCCACGGGCTCCTTTCACTGCAGGGTGCAGATCAGACAGGGTGGCTCAAGGCCTTCCCGGCCCCTCACCCTTACACCAAGCTCTTTTCAGGGGCCGGGCTGCAACTCCTGTTCCTGCTTCGCCCTGGTTGCCATCTGCCATGTCTGCAGGGCCTGTGGCCATCTGCGTTCCGAGCAACCTTCCTGCCTGCTGTGCCTGGCCAAGCTGGCGCTGGAAATACTGGGAAGATGGAGAGGAAGGACCAAAATACCTTTCATTGTGCTTCATCCACAGGCTCCACCACTGGTTTCCTGGGCATCCCGGTACTTCCGTGAGTGAACAACTGCGGTTTGTCAGTGCAGCAACTCCTGGGAGTCGATATGGATTGTTGGCTCGAGCCAACTGTGCTGCTGCTTCAGAACTGGGCTTCGCCGTGGCCTGGACTCCCTAAACGCTTGAATCTATCCAGAGCAGCACGTGATTTTTTTCCTGACAGCAACAAACACGTGAATTACAGCTACTGCAGATCAACAACGCCCACCGGGAGGGCTCGGGGGTAAGGGAGCAGCAGAGGAAGACACGGATCTTTGCCACATTTAGAAACCCAGGTATATTCCTGTTTTGACCTTCTGGGGCGGGCGGGCAGGATGCTGGGCACCCCCGTACCACACCGCACCAGTTCCAGTGAAGCTTTTGCTTCTGTCCTTTCCCCTTTGAGGCCCGCGGGGTCTGGTCAGACTGGCACCGGCTCCTGCAGCGGCGCAGGGGCTGCCGCACGCCCCCGCCAGCTGGGTCAGCCGCAGGCTGTGGCCCCTGCCCCGGGGCTGGTACCCAGCCGCGTCACCCTCGGATCCGAGCAGCGTTTCGGGAGGGCAAAGCTCCCGTTATGCTCAATCAGGGAGCTCAGCTAAAGGCTGAGTCAGCATCATCGGTTCCTTCCTTCTGCCAGCAGTGATGGAAGGAGGGCAGTCAAACTCCCAACCTTGATCCCTCGCTGGCCTCTGCCACATCAGCTGGAGATGGGCAGGAGAGAAATTCCCCCTTCCCCAGGGGCCAGGGAAGCTGGGACTGCAGGAACCCACCCACAACCTGTGAAGCACAGCCCTCCCGCAGTCTCTCCCCCCATCACCAGCTCACCCCACTGAGCTCGACAGAGGTCCCTGCTCCTTTATTCCAACGGCTGCGGGGGTGTCCGGCTTCCCAGCCACCTCCCCTGGAAAGGACAAGCTTCTGAAGCTTTCCGAGTCTTCCGTCTGCAAGAGCAGCACGTCAATATCCCAAATAATCTGCAGCGCTCAGAGGGATGGCGTTGAAGAAAATAAAGTTTAGTTTCGCCGTATCTGACACCCAAAAGGCAGTAAAAAAAAAAACAACCTTTATATTTTATTTCTTGTAAAAATCTCTTAACACATGCAGACTAAAACCAGTGTAAGAAAGTACCCACCATCGTTTAAACAAATAACTGTACTTAAATAAAGTGTCTGCAACGGCCTCGTAGAAAAATAAGGTAGGTTTTGCTTCTTTACAGAAACCCGCTCTCCCGTTCCCGCGTCCATGAACGATACCCAACGACGACTCGGTTCACCCTGATGGCTCTTTCCCATCCCGCCGATACTGCTACGGTTTCATGTGCAAAAGTTGGTAACAGTGTTCTTCCCCAAAAGAAAAGAAAAACCAACCCTCCCGTACGGTTTAGAAAAATTAGGTCTCGGGTTTAAATTAATCAAATCCCAACAGGTTCCTTCCCTCCGGAACAGAGTCCGTCCGCCGTGTCACGTACGGGCGACGCGCGAACCAACCTCAGCGCCGGTGCCTGCCGTGTCCCGAGCGGCCGCTCCCGTGGTGTTTGCCTTTGTGCGACCTCTCGAAGGAGCGGGATCGCTCCCGCCTGTCCCTGTGGTGTCCCCGCTCGTGCCTGTGCTTCTTGGCAGCGTCGGAGTGATCCCTGGATTTGCTCTGCGAGCGGGAACGGGATTTTTTCCTCTTGTGACCGTGTCTATTTGCGCCCTTCAGCTCCTCCCTGCCGTGCTTGGGCTTGAGGTGCGGCGAGCCGTGGTTGTGGTGCCGGCGGGGGCTGCCGCTGTGGCTGCGGGACCGGCTCCTCGACCTCGAGCTGTACGTCCCCGACAGGCTCCGCCTGTTGTTGTAGCTGGCGGAGAAGCGCGAAAGGGTTAAAACAGCTCTGCCACACCAAGAATAAACCAATGCTCAGGAACTTCTCCAAGTTACTGGAAGAGATCAGACGCTCTTCTCCCGGAGGGAGAACGGGTGAGCGACAGTGACCATCCCAGGACACGCTGGAGTCCAGTCCCTTTGGAAACGGCTCAAACCAAACCCAGAACGCGGCACCTTTCGTCGTTACTCGACCTTGTTAGGGATCTTCCCCTCAACAGACTGAACCTCGGCTATTGCCTTTTGTCCTTCAGTGACCTGACAGTCAGCAACACCCAGGGGACCCTTCCCGAGCTCCAAGCTGGCAGTTCCCAACCTGGATGTCAGGCTGAAGGTGATTTATTTAGAGCTGCTGGCGTTACATCCACACACATCTCACTGCAGCCCCTGCACGGCTCCCCCTCCCCCCCAGTCACCGGGCAGGCAGAGCCAGTGCTTCGTGCAACCCTGACAGGAGAGAACACCCGCCCACGCGTTGGGGAGAAAGCTCCAACACGTGAAACGCGCTTCTGCGGCGCGGGAGACTGCTCAGCTGCAGCAGATACCTGGGGGAGGTCACTGAACACTCCCTCAGCTTCCCTCAGGACAGTCCCAAGCTTTCATTTCCCAGCAAAGCGTTACAGCCGGGCTCCGGACGGCAGTCACCCTCACATCCGCTGCGGGTCAAGGACCGAGAGCCTGACCCCAGGCCCGCGTCTCACTTGGTGCTGGCCAGCACTCAGACCCTTGCGCTAAGGGTCTACAAGCTACGTGGAGTGGCCCTGCTCCTTAGAAGTGAAAAACCCTGCTGAAACATCCCAGAGAACTAATTAGGACCACAAAAGCAACTCTCCCCCTGACACCCCCTGCCTCTACCCCGCAACAGCCCAAACCCCACTACTTACTGCCGCCGAGGAGTGTGAGAGCGAGACCTTGACTTTGTTCTTGACCGAGATCGACTGGCACTCCTGCTGCTCCTACTTCTCTTGCTTTCTTTTCTCAGGCTTAGGGGCAAAAGAGAAAGCAAGGGTTACCCTCCCGAGGTACTTGTGACTTCCACGGAGGCGCTCAGCAGCAGTGCACCGCCGTTCGGTCGAGGAAACCGTTTTTACAGAAGTGCTCTCTCCACCAGGAAGCTGCTTTTACCTACCCATTGTACGGGCTCTTGGAAGCTTGCTGCCTCTCTTCTGGCTCTTTTTTAACAGTTTTGGTGTTCACAGACACTGGAGTCTTCTCTTCTGTTTTCACTTCTCTCGGGGAAGCTGAGAATTCAACGTGAATCCAGCATTAGGGATTTCATTCGCAGACTCTGTCACAAACACGCGCTATCCCCTACACACCTGTACCAGCACTAGCACAAACCCCAACAGCTGCTCTCCCATTCCCTCTTTCCACGTACAGTACACCCCTCGAAGGGATATGCCCACGGGGAGACGCGTAAAGCCAGCTGCCGGGGAGGAAAGCACGGCGGCCTTCCAGCCACACAGCCGGGCTCAGGTGGGATTTCGCTCACCAGGGCCCAGCGGTACAAAACAAGAGCTGCCCTTACGGCCCCCCAGTACAGGAATTGTTACCCTGACAGTTCGTGTCTAATGCTGTAAAAGAATTAAGACTGAAGAGCAAAATTACAGATTTCATTTTTATGGCGGCGGTAGGAACACCCTGAAACTCGGACGTGTTGTTGTCAAGGAGAAATAACTGCTACAACTAGCGCTTTCTCCCACGGGAAGCAAGGGCCTGCGACCTTACACCTACCGCTGCTGGACCACGGCTGCCACCAGCCTCTGAACCGTGCCGGCAGTTTACAGACCAAAGGCAGCATTAAGAGACACGACAAAACCGCCTCTTTCTCTGTTCAGACGTTTATTGGCCGGTTCAGGATACGCACTACAGCCATTTCTTCACTCTAACGCCAGGCCAGCACTGCGCCCTTCCCTTCGCTTCCTGACCACAAGCTGTCTTCCTTCACTGCCCTGAACGGCTGACAAGTACGCTAAAACCAGCGGAAAAGGCAGTTTTCAGAGAGCTGCTGCTAAAGGAACCACGGGGGGTACCACGACACCCCGCAGCTGAAAGCCAGTCACCCGTCACAAGGCAGCAATACAGACTCGTGGGTGTAAGGCGCTTTCCCAAGGATTATCTCCAGGGCGCTGACCATTCACACATCGCTCTCCCATACGTGCAAGTACGGAGTCAAGCATCCCGTTGCCCTCTAATCTGCTATTTCCAGGAACCGAAGCTGGTTTTAAGATTACACCAATTATGTCTTGCTCTGTAGTTCTGTGAGGAAGTCTAAACTGTCCAATTCATTTATTTTAGTGCCTTGGGACACAGGTTTAGAACACTGATCTAACAGTACGATGCAAGTTTCTGTGCAGAACACAGACTTACATGGTTTGGACGCAGGAGAAAAGCCACCCAGTGTTGAGAGTGCTGGAGTTCCATCCGGATTTAAACCTTTTGCCTTCAGTTTGGCTTCCTGTAGTGCCATTTTCCTCTTTTCTACCTCTTTATCCAGGAACTCGTAATTGGGCTGTTAAAGGAACAACGTGGTAAGAAGCTGAGCTAACGTAATTCATATTTTCATCTCATGTCTGAAAAACACCCCATTATCTTTGAATCCTCTGTCCAGCAATGTGACTGACTTCCACCACCTGTTCTCACACTCCGCTCGGAGCGGGCACACAGCGGAGCTGCTCCAATGAGCAGAGGTGTACAGACATTCCCAACACGCTCAGACAACCACGAGACAGCTCAAGCTGCGCTGGACATCCAACAGGAAGAACAAACATCTGGACGTTACCTTCTTTCTGGTATAGAGCTTGAGAGTCGTTAGGCAGATCTCCTGAATCTCCTCTTCCGTGGTGCCGAAGAGCAGGAACCAGTGAGGACGGGTAGGTAGTGGAATCTGAAGACACAACCACCAAACGCTTAGTAACAGGGATTACAGACCAGGGTTTTGGTTTAAGCATTTTCACCCACGTCCCTGACGCCAGATTACCAGCAGCAAAAGGCAGCGCTAACCGGAGACAGAGGAATACTCACCTGCAGAGCTCTAGCAGCGAGATAAATGCAAGCACAGGCTATAGTCTCCGGCTGAAAGCGAACAAACACGTTTGTTCGAAGGCTGTCATTCATGTAATTCCTAAAAAACAAAATGTGAGAGGTTGGCTCGCCGGCTTGCGTCCTTTTGTGTAGAGCATTTAACAATACTGGAGACTCAATTGACTTTATTATTTTTTCTGTCATTAAACACTTGGTTTCTTTCCAATTACTGCACGGGATGTTTACACCTGACTCCTGTAACGATGTCTGCGCCGCTGCCATTGTTCTGAAACCCCAATGCAAGTAACGGTGTGTAACGGCTGCTTCCTAGGCAGGCACGTTACGTTACGCCGTGAAGTGTCCACCGCGTTACCAATCCCACAAGGACTTTTCATCTGTCCAGCTGGTTTTGCTTTAAACACCAACCTTTCTTGTATTTAAACCAAATCAATACGCTTAAAACTGAACCGCAAGCAGGAAAGCACGGTGCATTTGTAACCTACCATTTTCCAGAGGCTAGATGCAACCTACAAAGCTCGTAAAACATTGCATTTAAATCCTACGTGTGCCTCGAGTCACATTAACTTCATCCAGAGAGAGAAGCATCCAATTTGCTCACTGAGTGTTGGAAAAAGACCTGCAAGTTAGTACTGGGTCTCCCACTTGACTAAGCTACCGTTCTTCCACCACGGTGGCACTGCCAAGCAACGCATGCCAAGAGATAGGTTTAAACCGCAGAGACCTCCATCGATTTCTAAGTTACTGAGCTACGGGAAAGAAACGAACAGCAGTCAGTAAGTATTGACTCCACGGAAAACCATGCCCAATACGGCTTCTAAATGAACATGCTGCATGCACCGTCATTTTCTTTTTAACTCGAGTTTAGCCAAATGCCAAATCAACTAAATAAACGTTGGCAGAAAGTCTACCCCGTGTGTCCTTTAAATACACTACAGTACACAGTAGCTAGGCAACAAATACATTTAGAAACATTTCGAACAGTTACTTCTAAAAGCAAATATACAAATCCTTTCGACACCCAGACAGAACTAGAAGATGCTGCCCGATGGATATGGACCACTTCAGTGAATCTCGGATGAGAGCTTGCACTGGGTTGGCTGGAGAGAAGGGCAGCCAAACAGGCCATGGGCTGAGGTGCAGAGGGCAGAGCTCTATGACTTACCATCATGGACTACCCTTTAATTAAAGAGTAGAAAAAAGAACAAAGTTAAATTGAGTTCTCCATTACTAGCT